>PDLM01000002.1:1346275-2052399 GCA_003369665.1 Coleophoma cylindrospora
CGGGGCGGCGTTGCACGCGCGACGCATCCCGTCGACAATCTTCTCGTCGTAGGCGGCGCCACAGATCACCACCTGGGGTTTCTGGCTGTAGTTCTGCGTGCCGATTTGGGCTGCGTCGGGGGGTGTGCCCGGGTGGTGGGCGTCGCTTAGGAGGCCGGGGATTTGGGTGGTTCCCAGGGCGGCGGAGAGGATCACGTGGATCACTGTCGATGGGGAGGGAGAGGTTTAGTTAGTTCGTGAGGTTTGGGCAAGGTGGAGCTTACCTTCATATTCGGGAAGTAAAGCGGCCTTCACGGATCTTGCTACCTCGGCTTGTTGGCCACAGAGGACCACGGGGATAGGGGATTTGGAGGACATGGTTTTTCTTCCCTTTTGGGATGACTTGGAATCGATGGAACGAGTTAAGTTTTAGGGCACACGTCAAGATAGATGGTAATTGCGGATGGGATTGAGAAATATGAGGATAGCAAGCACGATACGGGAGAGAATCTGGGTTCTTCTTATAGCTTCAGAGCTCATGCGCATCGTGCTCTGGAGAGTTACCAGATTCACCATAGCAGCCGACTTAGTGCCCGACTTGCCTCCCAAGCGAAGCGCGCCCCGACTGCAGGCACCGGGTTTTCCGACCCTGTGCCCGACGCTTACCGGCTGCAGAATCTCCACTCCTTGGTGGCTTACTTATCTGAAGAAGGCGATGAACCAATGCCACGCCAGTACTCATGGGTTGATGGTACGAGGAGTCGACAATGGGACCAAGAAATCCTGTATTGCATCGCCGTGGAAAACTAACCGCTGGTTGTTCAGCTAGTCAGAAAGTGTAATCTTTGATACTGGGTGCTTATTGCTCTGCTCGACGTCAGCATTAAACCTTCTATCAAGGAGCCAAATATCGTAGCCTCAGATAGCAATGCTCGCTAAAACAAAGTAAAGGGCGTAACTTGACTATCCTAAAATATAATTGCTAAAGGTGGCTTGGTAAGACACTGGATGTTGTCT
This sequence comes from Coleophoma cylindrospora, assembly GCA_003369665.1. Taxonomy (NCBI): domain Eukaryota; kingdom Fungi; phylum Ascomycota; class Leotiomycetes; order Helotiales; family Dermateaceae; genus Coleophoma; species Coleophoma cylindrospora. The sequence continues at coordinate 1,347,272 of PDLM01000002.1, forward strand.
GTCTCCTAACTCTTGTTCGTTTGTCTATCCGAACAATACTCACTTCCCCACCAGCCCTAGTCGTTCCCTAGTCCCAAACCTGCCGACAACTAATATTTACCCTCTTTGTTCTCATGAAGCCCCTCCATTTGTCATACTCCTTCGGTGCCCCCTCCTCACCCGCCGGCCACTCCATCATCGCCTCAGGACAAGTGCCACCCATGATCTTAGGCATTGCATGCCAGCACCACCGAGTCTCTCCGCCCATCTGTACCACATCACCACTCCGCACCCTGATAACCGCCAATTTCATATCTCGATTCTCATCCTGTAACTGCTCAGGCGTTGCATCCTCATGATCGAGCGAAACGATAAATAAACCGTCGGATCCTAGCGTGAAGGATGCTAGGGCTCGTTCGGCCGTCTCTGACACATCGCGATGAACCGGCATGTAGTCCTTGGTGGAATAGAAGAGCACAACGCCGCTTTCGGGTGTGAAGGATGGGAAGAGCGTATTCACTAGTGTGGCAATGTCTTGCGGAAATTGCGTTACTGTTTCTGATGGTGGTGGGTAGGATCGTGTTGGCCAGTCATACTGCGTTCCCAACGTCAACCAGCGAAGCTTTTTGTGGAGAACTTGAGTGGGTTGTAATGTTTTGTGAGATCTTTCCTTGTCAAGTGGTTCGAAGGTACTTGATCTCGACGAGGGTGGAAGTGTGAAAAGTGACTTTAGGTTGGGTGGGAATGGGATGTCATAGTCTTGCGAGATGTTGGTTTTGTGTTTTGGTTGAGACAGATCTCTATGCAATAATCGCGAGAGAAGTAATACTTGACACTCTGGTGGCAGAAGAGATGGGAATAACTTGAGCCCTAGTAAACTTCTGTCAGTATACGTGCTTCACAAAGAGGCCCGAACAAACCTGGGAAGTCCTTATGTTCATAAACTGTACATGCTTCTGGCAATTGCACATCATCGGCTGGCTGAATCTCTTCTTGACCAAAGGCCTTGAACTTTCTCTGGGCCTCTGCAATCAACTCGGGCTGAACACGTCCAACCTCTACTAATTTCTCCTTCTGAGCGTCACTGAGTCCTCGTCCAAAGTCTAGCACTTCGGGATCAGCATCTACATCTTTATCTTCCATCCGCTGGTACTTCTTATAGGCATTACAAATTGCCTGCGGAGGAATAGCGTGGGTATCATGGCCATGGTGCTCTTTCTCCTACCAAGGAGTCAGTCCAATTCAGAGCTATTCCGAGACAAGCATACACCACCCATGCCCACGGCCTCCATGATCACGTGTGGATTAGCACGAGTACGGTCTCGTGAGCGCAAGCGCAACCCTTGGCTCTTCCTCTGTAGGGGCTGTAGGAGACTGGTTGTTGATTTATTAGCGATTTGTATTGCAGACCTTCGAATTGCCAGCATCGAGTACACCAATCCGGTTGCTTTGATAACAAGCGTTCCCAGAGTTGCACTGAAGGGTCCAGGTCGACAAAATTTTGAATCATGTCATGCGCACGACCAGGTTAGCGAGACACTAGTATCTAGTGCACGCTGCCCCCCTTTCCACCTCGGGTCACCGCAGGCGATATCTCCAGATGCCTTCTCGTCTGCAATCTATCTCAATCTGCAAGTTAATCGTCATTTGCTGCGATTGACTTTCCTAAACCAGAAGAGTTTAATTTGTAGGTTTCAGTGATAAATTATTTAGCCTACGGATGTCCTGATGTATCATGGCTTAGATAATGGTCACGGTACGTAAAGCCCATGTGTGGTCACCATACAGCATGTTGAGTCCGACACGACGAAATACTCCTTCTTCTCCATTGTTAGCGCGCTCCAGGACGAGGCAGAATGCCGGTCCTCTGCTTGAGAATTTCTGGCTCTCTGACCAAGCTCTCCTCTCAATCTGAAAATATAAAAGAGGCTGATGCTGATCAGCATCCTCGTCGTGGTCCTGGTCGCTATATTCGAAGTGGGGCACACTGGCTCCCAAGGAGTCTTCTGAGGGCATGAACGGGTCTTCTGAAATATCGAATGCATGCTGAGGAACCAAGCATCTACATATCTCGTTGCAGTGGCCACGAAGTTTCAAAAAGCCTGATATGACCACAGAAAAAGGATCAGACTTCACATTCTGTACTTCAGCTGCCAAGACTTCTGCCCGCTCTGATGACACTTTTGCGTTTTTTCTGTCGAGGTAGTCATGGTAAATTCCAATATGATCCACGTCTGAAGTGCCACAATTATGTTTCAAAGCTGCCCAGCTCCAGGATGGCGCAATATATGTCGCTTGTCGTTCACAATTCAATGAGGCCCATAGTAGTCCCCTGTGGATGTCTTCGAGCCATAGACCTGCAAGGTAAGTTTGACACGGAAGAGACGGTGTGGGCTTACTGCTCTCATCGCGATAGAACTTTCTTGCTACGCCGGATAAAGAGGGGAAGACATCCTCGGGAAAGGTCAAACTTCTCGAAATATATTCATTTACGAGCTGGAACCAAGACATCCCTCTCATTGATAGAGCATCTTTGTACAGTGAACGTCTGAACTTGGATGAATGGCTAAGTATCGCCGACGATCCAGCCTTATGCTCCAATGAATCTGCTCGACAGCTTGTAGGACACGTCTCGGATAAGGATCCTCGTTGGCACTTCCAATAGACCTCCTGTTCGGAAAACCGAACAATGCGAGGTGATAACAAATCTTCTTGATATGTCCACGCCCGAGTATTTAGGATGCCATGATCTAGATGATCAATGACACGACTTGGCTGGCAATACAAGAAACCTCTACGATTTCCCGCCTTGCAGGGAATTCTTTTTGTATTCTGAAGCAAATTTGTTCGTCGCGAAAGACTGCTGTCAAATATACCAGCGGTACAATCTGGAGTCGCTTCAGCTGCAATTGTTACCGTAGCATTCGTGTAGATATAGGTCATCCTAGTCGCCTCAGCAAACCAGTCATCAACGGAGTCTTGTAGGATACAGAGCGAATCAATCCAGAGGTAACGTAAGCCAAGCCGTCTTGTAATGATAACAGCATCTCTGAAGGTCTTAGGAAGACTCGTCAATGGAATTCCGGCACGGCGGTCGTCCAGGTTAGTTGTTAACGTCTCCATTGGTCGAACACGTCCCCAGCAATGACTCAACGCTGCCCAACCTCCCTGCACAGTCTGGGAGGTAACTAAGAATGGAGCTTTCTCTTCGTCGCCGACATCAAGGACACGGCTTGGGGGCCTCATCGGTGAATCTGGCAACACTGGTGCGCAATCATGGTCGGTTAAACACGTTTGGAGCCAGTTAGCTACAGTATCGAGAAGTGGTTCTGCTTCTGCACTCGCATGTATAGGTCTTGAATGTATCAAGCCTGCCAGTGGATCATCTACAGAGAGGCATTAGTCGCAACGTAACTCATAAGCCCACTATCTCACCTTCTGTGGTGTAGACAAGGGTAGCGGATTTCTCTTGACTCCAAACGTCACTGAAATTCCCAGCTTGGTAAGTCGACACAAAGGAGAGAACTGAGCCGTCCAGTGAGGAGAAACACTTGAGTCCTTTCGACAGTCTATTCCGCTGTACTTTCAATTGGGTAATCATCCTGCATCCCTCACAGCCTGTTTCAGCGGATTTGATGGTGTCCTTGTACTCTGCATGATAAGCATAGCCTTCGCTGGTGCACGCTTGGCCCAGATCGAGGCACTGGCAGAACTGGCAAAGCATTGTGTGGAGCACAGGAGCCAAGTCGCAGCAATACTGGCGGAGGCATCAACGGGAGCGAGCAGGTTGGTCAAACAAACGCATTCAATATCCCTGCCGAATCCGAGGCCAACCAGCAGCTGTTTCGTGGAACCAGGCACAAGCTCAGGTACAGGCACATGCATCGACGTGGACAGCAGTGTCTGGACAACTCGCTCTACACCAGTTTCTTATCGCACCAGTCAGTGGCAGCCGGAGCATTAGCCTGCTCAGCAGTGCCTTTCTTCGGAAATATGGTTCGTGGCACGAATGCTGTCGAGAGCATGTGGAATGGACGCCAGAGAGCCAAGTTGAAGCGAAGTCACATCAGGTACGGGGCGTGATTGCCACCGCGAAGCTAGCTCGCCCACTACCAGCCAGCGCGAAGAGGAGTTGAGGTCATCATTCCACATCTTTCAAGTAGAGTCAAGCGCCAAACTGGAGATTGTGTACAATGTTTCTGCATCCCCCATCCACCGATCCTGTTGTCAACGTGAGGAGAGCGATCCTGTACCCCAGAGAACACGAACACGCCCTGTCCCTGTCGCTGTTGCTGTCCCCATCTTTGCTTTTTCTCCAGCATTCGCCAACGACGCGCCCCCACTTCCGTCCTGGCACGTCACATCCAGCTGGACAGAATGACCGACAACTCTTCACCAGCTGCGAGAAGTTCCTCGACAGCATCACCAAGCACGCCCTTTCGAAAGACTCTCCCCGGCGACGAGGCCGCCTCTTTGCGACAGCGCCCACCACCCACCCGCTTCACCAGTAATGGCGGCGATGGGTCCAGCCCCAACCTGCGACGGCGAAGCTCGACCTTCTCCGACTATTCGCTGAACGAAGCTCGTCGGTCCTTCCATGAAACTGCTGACGATGTGCTTCTTCCTTCTCCGAACGGTAAAGACAGGATGAGGCACGCGACGTCGAATTGGGATTCAGCGCCTTTGGCCTTTGCACTGCTGCCAGCAATCGGTGGATTGCTTTTCAAGAATGGCAGCTCAGTTATTACCGACATCATGCTCTTGGGCCTTGCTGCCATCTTTCTGAACTGGTCGGTTCGACTCCCATGGTAAGAGTAGATTCAAGCATTGGTTTAGGCTATACTAAGTAAGTGTCTTTAGGAACTGGTATCACTCTGCACAAGCTATCCGGAAGAAGGACGAGTACAGCCCGGAGACAGTGCTTGAGAGCGACAGCGATGGCGATGATGCACTAAGCTTCTCGCAGGGCTCACTGGACAAAGTCCTAGAGGAGGAAGCAGAAGAAAAAGCGACACCAGCTGCGCCAAGATCAAATAAACGGCACCCAGCACACAACGAGGCTGCTTCGGAGCTCTACACGTATGAAGTGTTGGCACTGTTCTCCTGCTTCTTATTCCCAGTCCTAGGCGCGTATCTCTTGCATACTATCCGTGGTCAATTGACGCGCCCCTCGGAAGGGTTGGTCTCGAATTATAACCTAACCATCTTCCTACTCGCTTCGGAGCTCCGTCCTATGGCGCATCTAATCAAGCTCATACAAGCACGTACACTTCATCTTCAACGGGTAGTTAGTTCCAATCCATACGACAACGATTCAGAAAGGGTGTCGTCCAGCGAGTTTCAAGCTATGGTTCAGAGAATTGCGGACCTCGAAGCACGTAGCCTGTCGGCCGAAACACCAGCAGTACAGAACAAGAAGCCTGTAGAGCAGGCACTGACCAGCAAGCAAACATCCATCCTGACAACCGAGGTGCGACGAACCTTACAGCCCGAGTTGGACGCTCTGAATCGAGCAGTGCGACGGTATGAGAAACGCGCCACTCTCCAAGCACTCCAGACCGAATCCCGACTCCAAGACCTCGAGAGCCGGCTCAACGACGCCATCTCTCTTGCAGCAGCCGCGGCGAACAGCGGTCAGCGCCGCCATTCATTTTCGGCCATGATCATTGAATGGTCTGCCGCTATGGTGGTGTTACCGCTACAGGCAATCGGTACTTTGGCATCGTTACCGTTCAAGACAGCCATCGCAGTTTTGAATCTTGGGAAAACCGCTGTAATTGGGAAGAAGGCACCTGCGGTTTCGGAGAAGAAGATGAGGAGGGAGCGAGAGCGTGACCGAGAAGTGTTGAGTGCGAAGTATTCCATGCACAATGGACGGATGGGTCTGGACCGTTTACAGGGACGAGTCACGAGGAGATGAGGGCGGAATGAGCTTACGTACATATCAATTGGACCAGGAGTCTTGACATGGTAATGGGATTCATGATAATGGGATTTCGTAGAAATGGGGGCGGAAAACTGGGCTCTAGGGGAGTTTTGGAGGCTGGCAGCGTTCACTGAAAGGGTTTCCGGAGTATTTGTTTGCTTGCGTTACGGCCATTGCCGTTTTACTTTGGCTCCGTCGAAGAATACATAATTGTCGACCTGTTATCTGCAAGTCAAACCGTGAACTCCGCCTCAGGATCAAGCACCAGAATCAAACCCCTCCCTGACCATCCAAGTTGCAATGAGTAAGGTACCTTCACCGCCGCCACGGATAGGTGAGCGTCCGGACGGCAAAGAAAGGAAGCCGTCGCGCTCCTCCCTACCGCCCTCAGCCTAGCGACGCCTCTCACCCCGCACCCATCCCGACAAGCCAGAGCCACGGCTGCCACAACCCGGGCCAAGTACCGCCAGGGCGCATCTTTTCCTTTCCCACCCGACCTGCCAGCAGCAACCAAGGCAATGGCCCCAGACTTCGGCGGAACCAGCAGCAGCGGTCAGGGAGGCGGCGGGAGGGAGGGAGGGAGAGGGTGGTTTACGTCCAGCTGGGTGCGCAGAGCAGGTAGGAAGAACAGCCATGCAAGTGCCGAAAGGAAGAAGATCCCCAAAGATCGTGGTACGTCGCTGGCGTAGTAACTACAGTAAGTAAGTGTGTAAGCTCCTGGCTAGGACCACTCTGCCGAAGCGATCGGTAGCGAGCACGCCCCGTCGAGCCTAAGCCAGAGGGAACCCCACCCCGCCCCGGCAACCCACACGAAAGCACATCTCTCCTGGAGAGGCCTTCTTTGGTCGCCTTGCATTCGGCAGGCTGGGCTTGTTGTGCGAAAAGGAACGGCGCGTGTGGCTTGGGACCGGGCTACTGCAAGGTTCTCTCGCCCATGTCTCGCTGGCTTGGCTATATGACCGGCGGCGTGAGCTAGCCAACCAAGCTCGAGTAGCGAGAGTCTGCTGCTGTGATAGGAAGGACGGTACTACCATCCCGGGGCGGGCTTTCTCTGGGCGATGATGACCTTAAAGACCAGCTGGTGCTGCACAATGTTTTCCTGCCTTGGAACTTTTTTGGATTGTTTGAATTGAGGGTTTGGAACGTGCGATGAGCGGTTTAAGCATCATGTATTTGCGACTCATCCTCGCAATCGTCTGCATCCTGCCATTCGGCGTGCGAGCCGAAGGCGGCAGGACATCACAACTCGACGCCCTGCTCGCGAGACCCAGTCGGTATGGCTTTTCGAGCTATGCATGGTCAACGGAGACGCGAGCGCAGATTTTGGCTCTGAAGGCGCGAGTGGAGGGCATGAGTAATTGCCAATATGCGGTAAGTCGAGCACCCTCGCTCCCGTCCTGCTCTTGCAAGAACGACGACTTGAACCGACAAAGATATATTTCCAAGTCTTTGACAAAGAATCCCGCATAGGGGCGTAGGGGAATGACATTGGTTGACATGTTCCAATTTCGATCTTTAGTGTTCTCTGCTCTCCATCTTCGCACCGGGAGCGGTGACGGCGTCCTCGTCGCCCTCTTACCAGCCCTTGGCGTATTGGTCCGCCCAGCAAGCAGAACTAACTCCCACCTGTCGCATCGACGTCGCCTCTGCCACCGACATCTCAACCACCATCAAAGTTTCCAAGCTAGCACGCTGTCCTTTCGCCGTCAAGTCCGGCGGCCACGCTGCCTTTGCCGGGGGGTCCAGTATTCAGGATGGCATCTTAGTTAACTTGGCCAAGCTGAACCAGGTGGTGTTGAGTCCGGACCAAAAGACCGCCAGTGTTGGGCCGGGACTTACGTGGTATGATGTGTACACGAAACTGGATCCGTTGAATGTTTCCGTCGTCGGCGGCAGAGAGGCGGGCGTTGGTATAGGGGGACTTACACTTGGGGGTGAGTTTTCCCTCTAACTTCCAACTTGAGATATCATGGCGGCAGGAGAATCCACGTCGGATGCTAATGTCAACGAATTAGGTGGTATCTCATATTTCTCAGGTCGTTACGGCTGGGCATGTGACAACGTCAACAATTACGAGGTCGTGCTAGCCGACGGGAGTATCGTGAATGCCTCGTCAACACGACACTCTGATCTCTACTGGGCACTCCGCGGCGGCTCCGGCACAAACTTTGGCATCGTCTCGCGCTTCGACCTGGCTGCATTTCCCCAAGGACTGCTCTGGGGTGGAAGTCGCTACTACAGTATCCTGACCAACGCATCTCTCGCAGAGGCCTACTCCCGCTTTGTCAATGCCGCCCCGCAGGATGATTATGCCCATTTGTATATCGCCTTTTCGTACACGGCGGCGCTTGGTGGGTTCTTTGGGATTACGGGTCCAGTATATGGCAAGCCGGTTGCAGATGCTCCAATTTTCAGTGAATTGGAAAGCATTCCGAGCATTGTGGATGCTACGGGATTCATGAACATGACCGACTTGGCGATTGCATTAAACCAGACGACTTTTTCGAGGTGAGCCTCATACTATATCTGTGAGATGTGGATTTGTGACTGACATACTCGCAGAGAGACGTATGTCTGATATTCCCAGATATCCTTATCTTGAAAACTCTTGAAGCACCAACAAGCTAACGTCAGCTTACTCGACAGGTTTAAGACCGTTACATTCAAGAACGATCCCGCTCTCATCAAGCAGATCATTGGATACTTCATTGAAGAAGCAACCTCTGTGCTCCATGTCCCGGGCATAGCGCCTGCGTTCGCATTCCAGCCGTTATCCCTGAACATCATCGCAAAGATGATGAAGAATGGAGGGAATGTCCTCGGGCTTTCGGCCGCAGATGGGCCATTGACAAGTAGGAGAATTCATCCCACTCTTTTTCTTCATTCTGCAATTTTCAAGATCTCCGATCAAGATAATCCCAGCAACGTAAAGGGACAGCTGTGACTAACTTTCCCTCCAGTTATGAATCTCAACTGGGGTTGGTCATCCGCCAGTGACGACGCCGAGGTGTTCAGTGCCATCAACCGCTTCGTGTCCCGGAGTCGTGCGCTTGGCAAGTCCTTAAAGCTAAACAACGACTTCATTTACATGAACTATGCGAGTCTCGATCAAGATGTATTTTCGGGGTATGGCGCAGCGAGTAAAGCGAGGTTAGAGGGCATAAAGACGAAGTATGATCCACAAAACGTGTTTGGGAAGTTGCAGCCGGGGTATTTCAAGTTGTAGCTAGAGTCTAGGATGGCAATTAGACGATTAAACTGAGACAGTCCATTGAATGAGGATTCGTGTATTGCCCGATGTTGCGCCGCAAAAACTGTTATGTCTTTGGTGGTTCGATGGTGTTCTTGTTGGCCTTGATGAAGTAAGTGAAATGCGTGGTAAACGCGTCAGAGGACCTGCACCAGTGACTGTAACAGCACTGTCATTCGCGGTGTTGATTAGTAGACCTAAGTACGCATTTGACAAGGTTTTTGATCATCATAAAATACAACCAGTGCCAAGAAGAGGCCCGAGAGAGAATATTGGGAATGAAGCAAGAAAAGTAACCAAGGGCCAAGTCTTGAGCGTCCTGCTGTTGGTTCTAGTGCTTGAGAAGGCAATTCGACTACTGAAACAATGGTTGGGAGCGCACTCTAAGGGAGGCTCAGCCAGGCTGATTGATAGAGCGCTGACTTGCAACGCTTGAAGACGGCATGGCTGTTTGAAGATCTGGGAACGGCAGTTGTCGAACGTGTCAAGCATAGCAATGCAGGCAAGTGTTACTGAAGAAAACGAGTTGTTCTATCACCAATCGAAGCATTTGGCATCCACAACAGATACAACAAGGATGTACGGACGAGAAAATGTCGGGAGTTATAGCCTTTGGGATTCCCAAAGTGCCGACAGAACAGTTGCCCAGCAAGCTGTAAGAAAAGGGCTTTGAAGGAAAGGCAGGTCTACGAACCAAGACGGAGGGATCGCATTCGAAGGGGAAATTCTCGCTTTCTTGGTCAATCGGTTCATCCTTCTGTGCAGCATACATACAAGCATGTGCTTGCCCGCCGCGAGGATTCTGAGTTTCGGACGAGAAAGCCGATGTGGAACACCTTCGGGGTCTTTTGAACGCTATGGTTTCTCGGAGTTCCCCGTCATGTTGTTTGGATGGGCTCAGCACATACTCGACTGGGTTGGAGTCTTCAGCTTGTAGACTTCTACAATCACCAAATGTCGATTTCGATGCGGTCGCCAAAGATACCTAGCATCCACAATTCCTAATGCCTGTCCCACCAGTATGTAGGCAACCACTCGGCTCTGTTGGAAATCCTCTGTGGAGCCCCGCCAGCCAACAAGAATGACAGGACAAGAGATAACTGGGGAGACAATGCAGTTGCGATACAGGCTAGAGATTAAAGCGTCCGCTCAGCCTTCACCGGCACGCCAGGCATCTTTGCGATGTCAGATAATGCAATGCAAGGTGCTGTTCTGCAGTACTAGATTTCTCCACAGCACGCACAGCGGCCTTAAACTCGGACAATGTGAATTTCTGACCCAGAAAAGGGTGATTTGTTCTCGAGCCATTTGACTGATGAGGAAGTTGTGCAGCATAATTGTGGTCATCACGTGGGTCGCGCTTTGGGTTTGACCGAGTGATGCTTGAGATGGAACCAAGAGTTGGGAACACCATGACCTGAGCCCAGTAAGTGCCGTCATCTTGCCTCTCGTGGGATGAGTGCAGGCGGACGGCCTCAGGCCCAGAAAGTGACAGGATTGGTCACCCTGCCACTTTCGGTAAGCTGAGCCAGCAATTTCGAGGCAGTAAGACCGTACGGGTCGGACAGCTGCACCATAGTACCAGATGGTGCTGTGAGGCGCGGTGCCATCTTCCCGTTCCGGTAGGTCGCTGGTGCTCTCAAAACGGAACCCTGGTGCTTCGCCTTCTCGCGTTTGCGCGTCTCCTATCACCGAAGGCAAGATGACTGCCACCACCAGTTCCGCCGCGGAGACAGATCCGCTGAGATATGGCTGCATGAACGCCGTGTTACGGGTACAAGGGAGCAGGAGATTCCGGCTCTGCGATTGGCCGAGGAGCAGAGAGACGAGGAAGAGCGAAGGGCAAAGTGCGCTCCATTGCTCCTTTCGGGCGAGGAGTGGAGGGTGAATGGTGAATGGTGGGTGGTGGAAAAGAGCACGAGAAAATCAGGTGATGTAGGGATGGTTGGGGCCTCAGGCGCGGTGTTCTTTTCGGGTATTGCTCCTCCTCCTCCTCCTCCTCCGCAATGGAGCGTTTCATCTCCGTCCTGTTTAGTGGCTACGATGATATGCTGATTGGGATCGCTCATCTTGAACATCGCCGTTCCCAGTTTTCACGGCCTGCGTCATTGCTGGCCGTCACGGCACCATCTTGGGGCCTGAACGCCGTGAGCTCGATCTGCAGTCTGCCCTTTGCCCATGCTGGCCCGATGAGTAGGAGCGTCAGGTTTGGCGATGGCGATGGCGACCCGAGACCAGCATTATGATATGGTGACAGGCACCTCGTTTGCGTGGGCCAAGCAGCCAAATCACCAGCCGGACTTTACCCTGGCATATTATTGCATCACCACGGTTCACCAGTAGTAGTACTCGGTCAGCCAAGCTCAGCTCCCGTGCGTGCAGTTTGCGACTGCAACGGATAAACATTTTGGTCGCCAGCCTCGTTGGTGGAGGTCCTACCGTGGGCGGAGAGCCAATGGGGCGGACGAGGCGAGGAAGGGTTCTCCCCCATTCCCCATTCTTCGGAGGATGTTGGGACAGAACCACATTACACGGTGGAGCACAACCTCCACGAAGCCCACATACTTGACTCCAGCAGGGTCGGAGTATGGCAGGATCATACACCCCCCAGAGCCAGGCCGCTTCGGTCAGCTCCCTCCGCCAGAGCATTGGTGACGGGGGCTAAAGTGCTGCGGAGGCACGAGAGGCTCCATCGACGCCATCATCCTGCGCGTGTCGTGAGCGTCTTTCGTCCGGCTGTCGCCCAAAAATCGGGCACCCGTCCAACTCGGAGGTGCCTCGGTTCAACTTAGTCTAGGGTCCAAGGGTCTTCCTGACGTCGTTATGCGCAGACCTATCCACATCTTGGGACCATGCTTTCACCCATTCGCGCTGGTGAGGAACGGAGACCCCACCCAACGTGTGATAGCGGGTGATAGTGAGATTTGATGATGGTGGTGGTGGTGGTGGTGGTGGTGAGGAAGGGGGAACGGGGCTGTTAGGATGATGAGACCCGGCAGGACGCGACAGGGTGGCAGGGGCGAGAGAGAAATCAGGTCGGCGGAATCGAGATTGACAGGGCGAGGGAGGATGGAGGGCACCGATGCGGTGAATTTCCCCAGGCAATGCTGTTCAAATTCTGTGCAGAGTTGTTGGCAACCAGAGTTGTTGATGGAGTCGCTTGACTTTCCGCCGGGTGAGGAGGGCACGGGAACGGGAAGTCAAAAGCGCGCGTAGCTCATTCTCCCGGAGCAGGGCAGGACACGAACAAGCGTCAGAGCCGGAGACACGAGAGAGTGCCTCACGAGTCGGTGGCCGTCCGGGTACGAGTGGTGTACGGTAAGGCAAGGCAAGGTAAGGTCAGGTAGGGGCCTGGTAACTATTACCACACCACAGCGCACCTAGCATCGGACTGGCGGCGCAGAGTTTTCGCGGTTCAAATAAGCTCATGGCCATAAGGCTTCTCGCTGCCAAGAGTCTTGAGCCCGACCTGGCAATCCGCCGCAGCCGCTCGCTACGACTGACTAAGTGGCCAGGACCGGGCACATTCCATGATTGCGCTTCACATCACCACCACCACCACCACCACCAACGAACGCGCTGCCCATCCGTCTCCCTCGGCGGCACCGACAGACGGCGCGCAGGAGTCGACGCCGACTTGCGCACTGCAATCTAATCTGTCCATGCGGCCTCTCTCCAGTCTTCTCCACCAATGACACCCCACAAGACGCCTATGACGTTGCTGGGATCCACCGGCCTGCTGCACCGTTGGCCGCCAGACGAGACGCCATCCCGGTCGATCGCAAGTGGCAGCAGCTAGACACAGTAGGTAACGCGAGAGGCTCAGTGGCGCCCCGCTATGCCCATCCAATCGTACGAGGCCCGCCGGACACCGCCCTTTGGCGCACATGTCGATCTGTGACTGACTCGAGCGTGGGCCTATCAGCTGTGGCTTCGGCTAAGGCTGCGATGGTGTGGTGTTGACGGATTGCACGCAGCAGTCCCAGCCGTTGCAGCATCAATTGTGGAGGGCCGTCATCCTTCGGATTGCCAATCTTGCACCCCTGGTCGCCCGGTGGGGATCCTGACGCTGGATGCCTCTCCACAGACCATGCTATGGTAAGTGAAGTGTGTGCGATGGCAAGGCATGCTAGCCATGGATGATGGATGGCGCTATGGTATGGTTGCGACTCTGCGAGCGATGCTTCTTGGTCGACATGGGACCGCGAGAACGACCATGTATATATACGTCGCGCCCTCGCTGCTCTCCTCGACTTGCTCTTCTCTTCTCCAGTTCCAGCGTCCGCATTCACATGCTCCTCCTTCCCCTCGCGCGATACCCCAGACCTCCATAAGAGAAGTCGCTTAGGTACTCCGAACCCTACATGCTGCACTCCAGCCGTCCCCATCTCTCAACAACAACAACAACAACAACAACATAATCATGTTCTCTTCCAAGGGCGCCGCCGTCGCTGGCTCCGACCATCAGACCTACATGGGTTTGAAGGGTCGCCGCCTCGGGCTCGCCATCTCAACCATTGCCACCACCGGCTTCTTGCTGTTTGGTTATGATCAGGGTGTGATGAGTGGAATCATCACCGCTGTTCCCTTCAACACCTTCTTCCCCGAGACCAATGGCAACTCCGTCTACCAAGGCTTCGTCACCGCCATCTACGAAGTCGGATGTCTGATCGGTGCCTGCTTCATCCTCACCTTTGGAGACCGTCTTGGTCGACGCCGCTCGGTAAGTTGCCCGGCGCTGCTTCGCTTGGTCGTGCACGTAACTAACACCGCGCCTCCAGATCATGATCGGTGGTATCATTATGATTCTCGGCGTCATCATCCAGGTCACTCCCGTCATGGGCCGCCGACAAACCGTTCAGTTCATTATCGGACGTACCATTACCGGTGTCGGCAATGGAATCAACACCTCTACCATCCCCACCTATCAGGCCGAATGTAGTCGCACAACCAACCGTGGCTTGTTGATCTGCATTGAAGGAGGCATCATTGCCTTCGGAACCCTGATCGCCTACTGGCTCGACTACGGTGCGTCTTACGGACCCGACAACTTGACCTGGAGATTCCCCATCGCCTTCCAGATTGTCTTCGGTATCATCCTCGTTGTCGGCATCTACTTCTTGCCTGAATCCCCAAGATGGCTCTTGACCAAGGACCGCCACGAGGAGGGTTTGAACGTCATTGCTGCCATCTACGGCCTCGAGACCACGGATGAGGAGACCAAGCTCCAGAAGACCATCATCATGGACAGTATCGCCGCCAGTGGACACGCTGGAGGAAACACCCCATACTCGGCCCTCTTCACCGGCGGCAAGACTCAACATTTCCGCCGTATGCTTCTCGGTGCCTCTTCCCAATTCATGCAACAACTCGGAGGTTGCAATGCCGTCATCTACTACTTCCCAACTCTCTTCCAAAGTGCCATCGGTACGAGCCACAACCTTGCTCTCCTGCTGGGTGGTGTCAACATGATCGTGTATGCTGCCTTCGCCACTACTTCCTGGTTCCTCATCGAGCGTGCTGGTCGCCGTAAGCTTTTCTTCTATGGAACTGTTGGCCAGTGCTTGAGCATGGTTCTTGTTTTCGCTTGCATGATTCCAGGTACTTCCAACGCTGCCATCGGCTCTGGTGTTGGTCTTTTCACCTACATTGGATTCTTCGGTGCTACCTGGCTCCCACTCCCGTAAGCTGGCCCCCCCGTGCTGTCCGAAAAGAAAAAGAAATCCCTTTGCTAACCTGCACCATAGATGGTTGTACCCAGCCGAGATCAACCCTCTCCGCACCCGTGCACGTGCCAACGCACTGAGCACCATCAGCAACTGGCTCTTCAACTTCCTGATTGTCATGGTCACCCCCGTCATGATCTCCTCCATCAGCTGGGGAACCTACCTCTTCTTCGCCGTTGTCAACGCCAGCTTCATCCCCATCATCTACTTCTTCTACCCCGAGACCTCGCGTCGCTCGCTTGAGGAGATCGACTTGATCTTCGCCAAGGGATACCTGGAGAAGATTTCCTATGTCAAGGCCGCTGAACTACTGCCAAGACTCAGCGACCGCGAGATTGAGCACATGGCCCGGGAGTATGGCTTCATCGGGGCTGATGAGGAGACCAAGCTCGGATCCCGCAACAACAGCATCAACGAGAAGGGCGAGGCCACGGAGAGAGAGGGAACGATTGTTGATGAGCGTTCTGGCAGCGAAGCAACTGTGGCTGGTCACCAGGGTCTGCGCAACGACTAGATGATCGATGAAGTGAGCTAGGCTCCGTCATCTACATCTTGTCCGCTCCACGCTGGAGCGGAGGAAACCAAACATCCTAGCGATGTTTCAGGAGATCGAAATTTTTCCACAGTAATGACTACGATGACCGAATACCCCTCCGAAAGGAAACAGAATGGCCCCACGAAAGTGTGGGGATTGGGACTGGATATAGGAGTCACATGTTTTTTCATAATTGGCATTCACCTACACATACAGCATTACATACTTAACAGGTATCATGGTTCTGGTGTTGGATGCATAGCGGTGTTTTCTCTTTTTCCTTTTCGTGGCTTTCCTTCTAATGTCTTTTGATATCTGCATATCAGAAGGAATTGTTGGTGGCACCTTTTTCCATGTGTTTTTGAGCTCTGTTTAACATAGGCTCGCTGAGATACCAAGACTCCATTCGCATATACAGGACGGAAGAGATTGAAGATAAAGGGTGCATATAGACGCATAGACTTTCAATAGATATGGCGGCAATAAGAATAGAGATAAATTCACTCGTTCGAAACCTACATGTTCTTTGCCTCCTGCCTGTGCCTCTCCCTTGTTGACTTGGTAACTATACCTTTGCAACAGACCCGGAGTCCCAACGACACTCCGGACGCTTCGACTCGGCCAATACCCATCACCTCTATCCCATCTTATCCCATCTCAGTCAGTCTCACAACAACCCTTGTGTTACCACTGTCCTGTATACACCATACCATCCCATCCCAGGCCACGAGCCTCAATGCTCCTCCTCCCATCCCATCCCATCTCAACTGAACCGAACTGTCTCCTCTCCACAACCCCATCCAACCCAACCCAACCCCCAGCAAAGTCCTCCCCCAGCACCCCAGGCGCTCCCCACCAAAACAGCAAGCAACGCACCTCCCCTCTACGGTGCCGAACCACCCGGAGCCACCCCCGGTTCAATTGGACGCGAAAGGGGGGCCCCAAAAGAGGCCAAGCAGGAACCCCACCGGCCTCCAACTCGAGCAGACCAACCCCAAGGAACCCGCCTTTTGCAATGCCAATCCCAAGGCCCCACGGCCTACGCAATCCCTCCTCTCCTCGCAAGATCCATCTCACGCTCCTTCCCCCTGCTTGGAGACGGAGGCAGAGAACATCGCCCCTCGGCCCCTGGGTAGCAGCGGACTCTAACGTCCTAAACGAGACGAGGTCCCAAAAAGGAAAAAGAGAAGCAAGAAAAAAGGAAAACCTCGCTGCATACCTTATCTAGGAACCGGTGCCTAAAGCAGACGAGGAGGAGCAGTGCAGAAGCACCTGCATCCAAGCTTAGGCTCCAGGGGAGGGAGGGGGGGCTGGGGGAAAAGCCGAGCCCAGTACAGTGCAGCCCAGCAGCGGACCAACGCAAGAGGCAACCCGTAGAAAGCAAAGCCGAAATCTCTCTCTCCCTCCCCACTAGGAGCAGCAGCAACAGCCTCCCAGATTCCTTTTTTTTTGCTTTTTGATCCCCTTGCCTCCGGGCCGGGACCAAGTGAGCCGACGCAGCGCAGCATGCAGGCCACACCGAATGCAGCCGACGACCAAGCAACGAAAACAAAAAGTTTGCAGAAGGGACCTCGGGGCCCCAACCCCCGCGAGGAGCACAGCACAGCCGCGGTTGCGCCCAGGTCCTGGATCGGAAGGGAAGGGGTCGCGTTCAAAAACCTGCCGGCGGCGGCGCTCATGGTCATGTCTTGGGTCTGGCGAGATGCCAGGCGCGGGAGACCTGGAGGGAGACGCTGGCGGGACGCGGCAGAGGCGTGGGATATGGTATGGTATGGTATGGTATGGTATGACATGGCATGATATGGTGTGCAGAGGACTGAGTTTCGAGTTTCCGCGACTCGGGAGGACATGGTGATGAGCCTGGGGTAAGTCGATGCGGATGGGACGGGGAGGGGAGAGGCGGAGAAGGCGAGAGCGAGGGTTGGTGAGCTGTGAGGAGGACTTGATGGTGAGGAATGGTTTGAAATGAAGACAACAAACAGGGAAGAACGGTGCGGTCTGCTTGAAAGAGAGATGGAAATGATCGAGACGCCAATTCTTTGTCTGGCAGGCCAAGGGACTGTCGCAGAAGAGAAGAAGGTAGGAGATACGGACAGATCAAAGAATTAAATATGTCTTCGAGCGAAGTAAATCAACCTGAAAAGGGTTCAAAACAGCCTCTGGCTACGAAAAAATGCAAGATAATGATCCTCCGAGCAAAAAGAATTGCTAACCCCCCAATTTCCACTCGCAGGCTATGCTTTCCAATCCAATGAGATACACGCAATCCTCCCTGACAATAAACGCCATATATGCCAAAGACGTAACAGAAAAACCGAGGGACCGCTAAGGAATAGAGGCAGTTCTGCATGCAAATGTGACGATCTGGGGGTATCCTTTCTTTCTCTCTCTCTCTCTCTCTCTCCATAATTTTGTATCCTCTTCTTCATTTAAATATCTCTTTGCTTCCGTCCCAAGCCAGAACAAGGAGATGGTGTATTATTAGTATGTAATGAGTGCGTAGAATCGTGGCAAACGTTTGTATGTGCGTGGTCATGATGGAACACCAGACAGTCTCGAGTTACCGGTGTCTGTCCGGCCCTCGTCGGTTGGTACAGGATACAAGATTTCGGGATCAGGAACTTGAATATCAAGCTAGAAGACTAGTCAGTACTGGATTTACCAAATAAGTCAAGGCAACTCACATTCATGTATCCCGTCCTCCTCAAAGGCACAATCTTTGGTGCTAAAGAAGGATCTGGACCATCGTCATCTTTCGACCTGGGGGACTTTCGTTCCATCTCGGCATTCCAGTCCTCCAAGAATTTCTCGACGTTTCTTAACCTCGATTTCACCCCTGTGAATCCGAGGTCATCCCATACCCAGCCGGTGATCAACCCCAGAACGCCGTCTAGTATGTTCCTCGGACTATAGGGATTGAAAGCTGGCACCAGCTCTTCATTGACCTTCTCCACCAATCGTCGAAAGTCTTGCTCCGAAACTCCAGCTGGATCAAGAATTTCCGGGTAGAGGTTGGAGAATGTCGGTGCCAAGTCTCCTTCTATCATCCAGTCCCTCCGTATCCTAATTATGCGGGTCGTTTTGTATAACGGCGAAGAAAGTGGAACATGTGAATTCATGTGTGGAAAGCATGGATGCTGAGGACCCCATTCTTCCCCTGGTTCTGGGGCAGGGCCATCCGATCCTATAATGGAGGTGTTGTTCGAAGACAGGGCAGGCCCAATCCCCGAAAGGTGACTGTGGAGTGACGCATTCGATGTATTGACATTAGGAAGTCTGTTGGAATGATACGATGACCGAATATCAGGTCCGCGCTCAAGATCTGCAGACATATCTGCGACTTCTTTCCCCTTGCCTTTCAAATCGTGAGAGATGCTGATACCTGAAGTAGCCGCACCTTGTCCTTGGGAAGCACTTTGCCCTCTCTTCCTGAAACCTGTGGCCTTCTGTTCCGGCTCCTTCTCAAATCTCAGTGCAAAGTCGATCTCATCCACTGCTCTCCCCTTTCCTTTATCACGTTCACCTTCCTGGGCGGAGAGTTCCAACGAGCTTCGGCTTTTCCGTCGCTCGATATCAATGCTCACACTTCGTGGTAGAGATATTCGATTTGCATTCGAGCTGGGTGAGCCGCTTCTCTCGACCTGTAGACTTGCTTTCGTACTTCCACTATGTCTACTCCGTCGCTGCTCGGGCAGGGTGAGCAAAGGATAATCACCACCAGCAGTAGCTTCCTCCTTTAGCTGAATTCCTGGATGCGAAAGGGGTACCGCCGCCGGAACCTCGCTGTCTGCTCTCTTCCTGCTCTGCTGTGATTCGGGAAAAATTGCACGGGTGGAGTTGGTCGGATTCCAGAGTCGTGCAGCGCTCGGTCTGCGTGCTAGGCCTCTGATTCGATTTGAGGCGACACTGGATTGAGTATTCGCGCGATTGCGAAAGGGGGTGGTCGAGGGCCCGATGAGAGCGTTGCGAAGATTCCAACGGGTCGGGGTCGTCACGCGGACTTGCGGTCCGGTCGATGATGGCGACGGGATGGGGGAGGGATAGGCAGGTTGAAAGGTCGGCGACGGGATGCGAGGGTTTGCTTCAGCGTTGGAATCTATGGTGGTTGCAGGAGGGTCGTCGTGAGCAGTTGAGCAGCCTGCGGACGCCGTTGGAACAGAGGAGCCTCGTCGGCTAGGCACGGGGCGGTTAGGGTAAGGGGAAAGCTAATGCGGTTGCTGGTGGACCTCTGCAAGCAGATTGTGCGGAGTGGTGGTGGAGAGGAAGCTGGATGGCGACGAGGATGCGCAGGCGTAGAATGGAGGCCGGCGACGTGATCTGCTCCGGACGGACTCTGGAGTACAGACTGGAACTGGAACTGGAGCTGCAAATTCGAGATGGAAGTCGAGGTCGAGATCGCGGTCGCGCCAATAATGCAGCGTGATGGAAAGACGGTCCTGCAGGAACGACTCGCTAAAGGGGCAGTCGCGGTGGTGAGTGTGCTTGTGCTTGTGGGTGGGCTTTTAGTGGAAATCTCGGACATGGTCAGGTCAGGTACGACGACTGGCGCTGGCGAACATCGAGAGTCGATCAGGCGCACATCTCTGAATCCCTTCAACCGCGGATCACAGCTCAAGGACAGCGCGTGGAGGGGGAGGGGGATGTTCGAGTGCGACAGCGGGAAGGGAAAAAAGAACAACAACAACAAAACAGCCCTCGAGCGTCGTCTTCTACTCCATGCTCGCCCTCCTCGACTAAGACTAAGATTTATCTTGGATTGAGATGGCCCACCCACATCCAAGTAGCTCTTACCTGACCAGTGGTATATGTCATAGGGGGAGGGATGTGCCCTCCAGCCTGACATGGCGCGCCTCAAAGCGCCGCCGTTCTTTGCGCAATCTCCCAGGGAGCGGTCTTTTTCTCCGTTGACTTCCTTCCTGTTGGTACACTACTCTATTCTTAATTGCCTTGTTTCTGGCCCTCTTCTCGCCTTGCGAGCTTGGAGGTTCCATTCCGCGATAGCAATCTACTCTTGCGTGCAGAACACCATCCTGCCGGTGAGCCGCACTCGAGCCCGGGCTGAAGGAGTGGATGGGCAGCAAGCACCGTGCTTTGCTTTTGCTGTGCGTAATCGGATGGCTGCTACGCTCCGAGGCCCAGGTCTGCTCGCTCTGGTTCGCAGGGCGAGGAAGGCCGTTCCCATGCTTCCCGAGCTCAGCTGGCCAATATTCACTGCCCGTCCGAGCGAGCGCTGCTTACTCCGTGCGAAGGATCCCGTCCTGGCATAGCTGTCGGGTCATGCTTATGAACGACGATGATGATAGGGACGAGTCGGAGGGAAAGAGGATCGTCAAGGGATGTTAGATTCGTTGCTTCTGCTGTGTCTCACACGATCATACTACGTACATGACGTCGTCGCCGGCATGGCCGAGAAGGTGGCCCAAGAAAGCAAGAAGCGGTGCATCCCATCATCTCGTCTGCATATCCGCGTGGCCTGTAATTCCAAAGGGCAAGTGCTTCGTATTGTGCCCTTCCCAGTAAGGAGGATCAAGTTCCAGCATCCCGCAGAAAGATTGGAATTCGCGAAAATCCTCTCCTTTGGGACGGAGGATCGGCCTACGCGAGATTACTGTACCCTGATGTCAAGATCAGAGGACAAGGACAAGGTCGACAACAAGGTCCCGGCAATTCGGGAAGAGTTGCATTCAAGAAGAAAAAAGTGGCAAGCTGGGTCGCCTCGGGCTTCTGTTGCTGCGGTCATTCGACCCTTTTTCATTGGGATCAAAACTGGTGGTAAATTGGCTGACAACACTAGATTTGGCGTCATAGGGCCGACCTTCTAGGCGCTCACCTCGCTTACCTAAGGACCAGTATCCAGACCAAAATCTCTTAGGAATGGCAGTGAAGAGCCTCAGAACTCTGTGGGCAAGGTAAGGATGATAACATGCAAATAGTTGTCTGTCACTGCACTGTTCTAAAATACATAAGTGTTGAAATCATAACCCCAAATCATAAACCATAAAACATGTACATGATCAACCCCTCAAAGAACCCGTTAAGCTTTTGATCCAAGAATTGGATCCCGTTTTCCCACCTACTTCTCTTTCCTATCCTATCCTTTCCTTCCCTCTCCTCTCATCTAAACCCATCCTATATAAGAACCAAGCCTCAGACGATAAGAAAATATAAATCAAAGTCTCCGATTTGCCTCGCTCTGCATCTTCCTCAGGGCATCACGATGCTTCTCATGAAACGTACCTCTTCGCATATGTTCGTCGATAATGCTAGCCCGATGCCGTCGATTCCGCTCAGCCATAGCACGATGATGCTCTTCCGCTTGGCGTTGTTGTAACAGCTCACTATGCTGCCTCCCCAGCGCAGTATTTGGTTGGATATCCGGGAAAGAATCCTTTTGTACACTTGCTCGCCACTGTGCCATCTGTGGGCGAAAGAGTGGGTGGATTTGGGACAGGCGCTGAGGTGCGGTTGGATCCTGTGCCTGGACATTGTTGAAAGACTCTGCTTGGAGGGAAGACTGGCGTTCTGGTCGTTGCGCAGCAGCTGAAATCTCCTGTGGTGTGGATTGTCGGATCATGTTGCGTCGAGCGGCAAGACTCATAGTGTCGTCCTCCGCGAATATCTTTTGCCGATTTGGCGAGCCTGCTTCAGAGCTGCTCCCTGAGTGCTGACCAGATGAAATTCTGCCGTGCGTGGAGTTCTCGCGAATCAAAGTGTTCCTCTTGCCCAAATGTAGCTGGGCCTTTTCGAATGGTACAGACTGGATTGGTGGGGAGTAAATACTCGATCTTCGGGGGGAGCTTGATGACGATGGGAAAGAGCTTTCACCTGGTGACTCTACAATAGGGTGGCCAAAGATGGGTGTGGTGGAGGTGCGAAAGACGGCGCGTTGGGGCATAACTATCGATCGTAGCAATGGATCTCGGGGTTTTGCACCATCAAAGGGCGATAGGCCTAGAGATTTTCTCTTTGTTGCAGTAGTTGAGATCTGTGACACGTTTCTCGAAGCCGGAGCAGGCCAGGGCGCTTCGCCCGTTTGCTGGAGATCTCGAATGTCCAGGGGTACTGGCATTTCTGCCAACTTTGAATTTGGAGCGGCGAAGTTGAGTTCTTCGGGGGCTGGCGCGTCGGCATTGCTGAGGTGCTTCGCCCATTCATTCGTGCGGTAGGACATCACCACCTTAGATGGCAGTAATGGCAAAGCCTCTTTCGTAAAGCTAACAGGCCTAGTACCAACGCCTGATGCCTTTGATTCTGCATCACCGGGTGTATCTTGGGACTGGTCGACCTCGACTCGAGAAACTTGTGGTATATCGATCTTGACTTCACCATGCTCAGACTGCGAGCCTGAGCTTGAAGTTGGTGAGCGAGGTAGTGCGGGTCTTCCTACGCCTTGCCTCTTTGGCTCAACGTCCAGGATTTCTGTTCCCACAGTGAATGCTGATGTTGCAGTGCTATACGAACGAGATAAATTGTCTGCACGTGGCGGTGGCCTTTCGTCCTCCGGAGTGGTAGTCTTGTCTGATTTTGGAGATTCTGGTATGTCGAAGTCACTTTGAATAGGACTTTGGATTGTGGTCCGTTGGCTCGTCGAATCCTCGTCGTCGCTTAAATCGTCCACGGTTGCGCACACTGAACTACGGCGATCTTCCTCGGCGGCATTAGGTGTAATAAGGTCTTCCAAGCTAGGTGTTCTGGGCGACCTGACTGGATTTCGATGAGACCTACCAGATGCTCGTCTCAATAAATCTGAAGCCTCAGAAAGCCTCTTGTTTTCCGGAGCTTGGTCATCATCAGCACATGTCCCAGCAACTGATGACCTGGTGGAGCGCTGGTCTGAGTCGAGGACTTGCGAAATACTGAAAGGTAGCGGAACAATGGTCGGGCTATCAGATCTAGAGATATGACTCGATCTCTGAATCGACTGCAACTGTGCTTCCCCATCAGCTCCAGGAATCCATGATCTCCGATCAATACCCTCCTCGGGTGTGCTGTGCTCCGAGATATTGTCCAGGCTTGGCTTGCCCACCAGCTCGGACTCACGCTGAGGTTCAATAACATGCGTCGATGGCGGTGTCATACTACCTCCGTCCTGTGATACTTGGCGTGTCTCAATATCTGTGTGGCTCATTGATCTCTTGGCAGGCGATGGCGGAATAGATGTCATCTCAACAACTTCGGTGTCTCTAGAATTGCGAACCGAAGCTAAGAAGCTTCCTGGGCCTTTCCGCTCCATGGTTCCAACACCGGAATCCCTTTGGCTTTGTTCGTCGTAGAAACTTGTGTTTTCACCATAGGTATCCTCCCATTGTCTTTGTTCAATTGCTGTCATCTGGTGAACTTGAATCCCGGTAATTTTATCCTGACGACCACCACTTTTGTCCTCGAAAGGTTGAGTAGAACGTGATTCTTGTTTCTTCTTGATCATAGACAGCTTCATCTGTGATACAACTCCTGCAGCCGCGAGGATTATTATCACAGCAACTTCGACTCTGATCGGTTTCGTTACGGGATATGTATCAGTGCCGTGAGGAAATAAATTGCCGTTGACGCTCCAGATATAAGCCCAAAATTCCTTTAGCCCAGCTCGACTAAAGCAGTCAACACCTAGAACCACTGCTGTCGCTCCAGCGAAGGAGACCCCACCAATCAGACCATATGGTCGGGTAACATGACTGAATGAGGCGGAAAATGCTGCGAGTGAAAGCACTATAATAAGTGCTATTTTCGATCCGGTACTGGTCAACAATCCACCAGGCTTCAAGACAAGTAGCCACATACTGAAACAAAACCCGCCAAGAAAAGTACCTAGTCCTTCAGTGACCTCAGGGAAGATGCAAGCTGCTGCGCCAAATATGACTCCAGAAAGGACTACAGCCACTACAAATGCTCCCTGAATAGCACTGCTGACAGGCAAGTTCATGACATAGAGGATCAGGACTGTAACTGATACACTGACCAGATATCCAGCGGAAAGTGAGATCTGAAGAAGCCTGTGCGTGCTTCCAACAAGTGTGTAGGCAAGTCCTGTTATTATGAGGATAGCACCAGCTACGGCAAATCCGGGAGTCAGGGAAGGTTGAATTGGAAGTTGGCCTGTTGCCACGGTAGCTATATTACGGTCAATGCAATACTTCGTATATAGATTAGTAGGGCTCAGCTTACAATTAAAAATTGTGGAGTTGGAAACATTTGCTCTTGCTACTATACTCATCGTACCAACAGGATCTATCATCGACGGTGGAAGTAGCAATCCAAGGTCTAAAACCGAGCTGTCTCGCCTCTCAGTAACGTATCGATTAGCCGCTGCAAGTTGGATACAGAAGCATAAGGCCAAGAAGGCCAGGAACTTTGGCCGCATAGTGGGAGTCGTGGTGACGCTTGAAAGAATGTGTGCTGGCCAGAAACGAATGTGGGTAGCGTAAAGCTGAAAAGAATGTAATAGTAATGAAAGGACTTTCTGTAGAACTAAATGATAGTGAGCAGCATTAGAGAAGGGGCTGCAACAACCATAGACAAACACTGCAAAAGCGAACGAGAGAAAATGAATGGAAAGAAAGTACAAGCAGCCGCGATGTGAAAGTGGAACTGCGTAGGTAGAATATAATGATCGGATGGTGGCCCCATAGAGTAAGAAACTACCCCCGTGCAAGGGTTCAGCTCCACGAGCTCCGCCAATCGATCCGGACAAGAGGTTTCTCTTCCAATCAACGAATCGCAGCAGAGAAGATCACGATGGCATCGCGGTAACATCAGATACTGTCCGAGCTCCTGGCTAGGACGAACAGGCCTGGAGCGTGCATGGGAAAAGCGGAGGCACGAGGCGTCGCCCTGAGATTACCGTATGATCGCCTTTAGACGAAAAGGAGGCTGCCGAGGCTTCCCACTCCCGCTCGTGAGCACAGGAGCGTCCCTCGCACCAGAGTGTCGCTGCCGCCTCTGGCGAGATGGGTTCGCTGGGTGGCTCAGGAGAACGTCGTACTGCTCGGGGGCCCGAAAATAGCCGCAAGACGTTGCTTTTGGGAGGTCGACGGCGTCCAAGTTGTGGAAGTTGCAGTTCGTTTTGCATAGGTTGCGTGACGAGGCTGAGGGCTCCATTGGGACCTTGACTCGTAACCTAAGATGGGTTCGCCAGCGGAGTCTGCAGCCCGCACCGTACAGTGCCATACAATCCCATGCATACCTGTACCCGCACTGCTGGACTCTTCTGCAGCTGGTAAATTGGAGTGTTAGTTTCGGATCCCAAAAGGTGCTGTTGATGCCAAATGGAGCCTGGGGAACCTTTGGCACCCGAAGCGAAATTGCCAGAGCACGTTTTGGTGGGAGAGGCATAACCTGACACTGGGGCTGTGAATCCTCTACCTTGTCCTGAGACGTGTGCGTTTACCTGCGCCTTTGCCCGCATCCTGCAGAGTCGCGATGCCGGTAGCGTTTGCATGCACAGGACCTACAGGTATGAACTGCTGGTATGTGTTGACATGTTTATGTTTTGCTTAACGCGACGTCGGAATATGGGGAGCCGGAAATCTGGCGTCCTTTTAGCGCGACAAAGCCGAGAGAGTCGGCTGTTTTCTGGTCGGCTTGTTCATGGTAATCAGGTAGCTTCCCACAGTTACTGAAAGCCTTCCACAGTCCCTAAAACGCCGGCTTCCAGTCGCCAGAATACTTTTTCTGTGCTGGCTGAGCCGGATCCTGTTTCACAATTCTGGCGGTGGTCTTCGCAATTCACTTGATACGTGACTGTACTTAAACTACTTACCAGGCTCGAGTATAAATTTGGCGCTTAGTTAGCCGTCGGATGACGCCACGGAGTACCATCTACTTAGAACGCGTCAAAGATGGGGAGACGCGTTGGGGTACGATATCAATGTCAGTGGTCGAACCAATTGCTGTTGTTATCACCATCATCTTGCACAGACTTTTGGCCAAGAGGATTCTGGTGGCTTCGGATCGTCCTTGCATGCAAGCAACTAAGTCTTTGCATCCCAGGGGCTTGCTACCTGGCCCAGCCATACAACTTGTCGAAACAGATCTAAGATCATAAGGTCGTATCAAAGCCAGTATGCTCCTTTGAAACACGAGATAACTCTCAGCTAGAAGTGTCGGGCCGAGATAGCAAAATGTGTGGTACTTTTATTTCGAGGCGTCTACTTGATGGATTACTCAAATGGCAAAGAGCTACATGCTCGCGTTCTTTATACGCGTATACATGATACATTCTTAGCTTCTGTTTGGCCAACGAAGAACTGCTACATTTCAGAATTGTCCCTGCAGGCCGACAAGATGCAAAGATATGAAAATGACGATAAAGTCTTGAGAGTCTTGTTGGAGATGTCCAAATCGAAATTTTACACGTGACCTTAATTACCATTTCGGGCTTAGTAAAGACCCCTGAGCAGCTCGCGAACGCGACAACCTCATCACCAACTGAGGTTTGCGCCAGGACAAACAGCTCACGATCAAGACCTCTCTCCATCTATCTACCAAATTTGAACGATAGTTCATCCTACTCTCCAGCTTCGAACCTCTTCATATACCCCGAGATGTCTTCCTTTCTCCTCCGCCGCGCCGTTCCCGTGGGTGCTAGAGCTTTCAGCACCTCTACCCCTAGGTCCTCATTCGCAAAGATGACAATCGTCGGTCGTCTCGGTGATGTCCCTGCTATTGAGGCCACGAGTACTGGACGGGAGATCTTGAAATACGTGGTTGGCACCAACAGCGGACCTAAGGATAACCAGAAGACGAGCTGGTTCAGAGTAGTAAGCTTCATGGACGAGGGCCCACAGCGAGATTTCATTGCTAGCTTGGATAAGGGGTACGTTACTTTTACTTCTCGTCTCTCGTTGTGGCGAGCTAAAGATCTGAAATTGCGCTGCCTGCATGGCTTTGGTGGCTTGCGCGGACATAAGGCCCCTGTTGTTAGGTTATTCATCAGCTAGAGCTCTATACTGATTTATCCTCTTTCGCGGTTTAGTACTTTGGTCTATGTTGAGGGGGATGCCTCAATGAGCTCATACCAAGATGAGAATCAGAAGACGCGAACATCATTGAACATTGTTCAACGTAAGTCCCAATCTTGTATTGCTTTCGGTATATCAGCTAAGAGCTACGGTACAGAACGACTTGAGGTTCTCTCACCTAGGAAGCCAAGTCAATAAAAAACGCAACGGATCGCCTTTCAAAACTTAACACATAAGACTCGATGACCACCCAATTTTCATTTGTTTGTGTACGATTCTTTTCTAGGAGCGTTCTCGACTGTGTGTAAGCTTCTTACACTCAGTCTGGGAGGGGACAATCTCGGGTTCTGAGATAGGGATGGATGGTAGTCCACGTGGATCTTGTATTTTTTTGGACGTCAATCTTCACTCTGGGGGCGAATAACGGCTATGATATGGTGTAAGTGGGTCATAGATGCCGTGGCTATGGCGGGTACGCTGTCCTATATTTTGTATGAACTGACCTCTCACCACCTCAATTGATGATACCCCTCAGTTCCGGCAGGATAAAATAGGTAGGCAGTGCTAGTGAGAGGTTGTGATTCTTTCCATGCTTTTGATGTTGATACTGTAAGTCTTATTTTGACGAGCTCCAAGGTTACACCAACCGAACACTATCCATAGACCCAAACCCAGCTGCAACGCCGCCTTCCTCACTCTGATCACCCTTTGTACGCAATAGATATCCCGCCTCCTCGTTAGATATGATCTCCTTGGTATCTTGATTCCACAAACAAGTACCATAGATACCCAACTCACAGATTACACCACCCTTTTCCACGTTGCCATTACGAAGGATCATATTTTGCACTGGTGGTGGTGAGATAATCTCCATCAGAATATACGACTTCCAGTGCGATTCTGGAAGGCTCTTCAAGAACGGTGGAATGGCTGATCGGTAAGTGTTGTTTCCTCCGCCTTCTCTCTGTGGTTTTAGGACATAGCCTTTGCATTTTTCTTCGTCCAGAGCGATTTTGCGTGCCTCTAATCCAGCTGGCGAGTCGTCCAGTGGGTAAATGTTGGTGAACGTATCCTCGAGGCTTTTCACTTCCGAAGCCACGGCGGATGGTTTGATGAACCGTTGTAGTATGGCTGATTCAGATGCTGAAGTTGGTGTAGCAAGGACTTGTTGCACTTTCTTTGCGCCCGCCAATTGCGTTAAAACTGATGGGCACTTGATGGCATTGGATCTCTCGATTTGCAGGCGTCCTTTCCAGGCAGACTCATTTGAATAATCTTCAGGTCCGTATCCCGCACGGAAGTAAACGACTGCTACCTCAAAGATCTTGGACGAATTGCTGGGGAGATGATACAGAAGTTGACGTTTTGGCGTATCTGCAACTGAAGTTCTGGCTAGCACTTCTGAGAATGGAAGACGGAAGGCCGGGATGTTCTTTTCACGAAGCTCATATTCCAGATGACGCTGGTCAAAGATGTTACGTTCTGGACTTTGGACCAGGAATAGTACGCAAGGGTCATATGTAGTCTTCTCGGCTTCCGTGTAGGCGCCGTATGCAAATCGCAACCCTGCAGCAATTGACTGCGTGCTTGTATTTTGTGGGAGGTCCACTTCTGATTGTTGAATTCCGTTTTCAAGGTATTTGTAATCACTCTGCGCTAAATACCTGAGACTTCTCAACAAGGGAGGGTTTATGCAGGGTATTCTGAAGCCTACCTATGCAAATTGGAAGTCTGAGAGGAAAGACCACCAAAAGAAGCTGCAATAGTGTTGAACTCGACCTGTTTTATGGTCGGTAGATTTTCAGGGCTACTTTGGTGAACCATGTAATCAGACCGGAAAATGCCTAGGGAGAGTTTCTGGGAGGTGTCATTATGGCATCGCATCTCAATTATAGATCATAGATACCTGAGCATATCCTTCTTCTTTTACTTTTAAGTGAACTTGCCAAAGTTCTGCGATGAAGTCATCAACTTCGAGGAGTCTGGAGCACGTTAGTATTGGGACTCACAAGAACAGCTCTCGTCAGACAAATTGCATTCAAGAGATTTGAGGTTCCATTGGCCCGACTCACTCTTGCACAATGCCTTTTAAGAACTCCTCATCTTGAGCTATAGCAGCATAGAGGCTATTGTAGGCCTTCGAGATTGACTTGCCCTGCTCAAAGCAAGAACGCGGAAAAGGACTTGGAAATAGCGTAACCGGAACAGTTGTGGCCAAGACTCCGTGGGGATCAGCCTCTGCTGCGACCAAGGATACTGGAGGCCGCACAGTAAGACCGTGAGCCACGGACCAGTCTTTGATGGTCGACAACAGACTGCCAGTCTCGGCCTCCGTCAAGTCCGGTGGGTAAGCTCTACTGGGAGCCATGGCACAGCTGGTATTAGGAGACCCAAGCATTAAAAACCCAACGCAGGAGAGCTGGGAAAATTGAGAGTGAGAGAGAAGTTGGAGGAGATGAGCTGTATGACAAATAACGATGGAGGGGTTCAATTCGACAAGCGCAAATGTGATAATGGTGTGATAGTGGGGGTGGGGCTCAGATAAGGGCCTGCAAACGCGCTAAAATGGCGCGCGCGTCAACCCAGTCCAGGTAGACTTCCATCGGAATAGCATCAATGCAGCCAGATTGAGTCACGAATTCCAGTCAGGCCTTCAAATATACACTGAGTGCCAGGGCAACACCATCCGCAACTAGATCTGAACACCGTACTCGATTCAGCTCAACAACTCTTGTGTGGACGCGTGACTTGAGCGCAGTCCCAGCTGTTCATATTCAACGGTCTATTCTTGTCGATTTCTGCTCGCCTCCTTCCAAGCACCTACATCTGCTCGGTCGTCTCTTCATAGGTAGTTGCAATCTCCAAGTTATTCGCCCTTTTCCTATTCCATTCTTGCTACTAAGGAAACCCCTGCGGATCCTGCCTGGAAGCCACCATTGGATTCCCTCGGATATACGGGCACATCTGCTTTCGTTTGCTGGTATTATTATCTTTGAAGGTTGGTTTGAAGCTTCGGCTCCTACCCCATAGGGTGGATATGACACGAAAGTGATCCAAGGACGTGTTGACTTTCTAAATTGTGCATGCTTGGTTGTCTGGTAAGATCGATCTTTCATTTTCGTCAAAACATCGAGTTCACTTTAGTCCACGAAGCTGGGTCGCATTTCGTTTTCCTGTTTTGTGTCAAAAGAAACTCCAAGAGCTTCTTGTCGCATGCCCAACATACACTGCATTACCGCATCGCAACCCCAACACCCTCTTCGCCTCTTCACGCTGCTACCTCAACTAAAGAATGTGCAACAATGGCTAACACCAGCCCTGTAGGCCGAAAACTTCTACTCCATCACTGGTTAGAAGATCAGTTGTCATCCCCTACCAATGCATCCTCTCACAGGCCGTATGCATCAACGCTAGCTGAAGTCGCAAGGATAGAGATGGACGACCCTTGGGACTGGGAAACTGATCGCATTGTTCAGGAGCTTTGCACCAATGAGCGGTCATGGCAACACCGCCGGGGAAAGATGCCAGATGCTATCGCATTCGAGGCAGCACTTCGAGGGCAAGATATTACTGGAGATATATTGCTGGTGGAACTCAACGATGCAGTCATGAAGGAAGACTTGGGACTTAAGGCTATTCAAGGAAGGGCTTTTGTCCGTGGAGCTATCGAGGAACTTAGAGCAAGAAGTCTGAAGTATCAAGATTGGTGGGAGAAGCATGATCCTATAAACGTTGGCTCTTACTTTTCTCGAAGCATGCAAGAGCATTCTCTACCACAGCTTTCGAAACCGGCCCCAAGAACAGGCCTTGCAACATCCCTCAATCAAACTCCCGACACCACCCAAGTCGAGGTGAATCCAATGGCAACCTTATATGACCATGGAGGGTCAAAATCTTTGGGGGTTCCAATGGAAGATATGTTGGAACCACGCACACCTGATGATGATATTGAAGGACATAGCAACAAACGACGCAAGCTCAACAGCATGTCCTCCGAGGTCCACATAGATGACATGCGCGAGGACTCGCCTCAATACCATGATGCTTTGGTGCTTCAAGACAATGAAGTGAGACATGACGTAGATGGTGCGTCATTTACTGAAGAAAAGCAGAGAAAGAGAATTGCACCGACCTTGTTGACTTCTGTTCTCGACCCGAATAGGGATCGAAGTCTTCCCACAGATGCCGATAATGTTGTCATTCATGCTCACCACACTATCAAGCCGGGCGTAGCCTTCGTTGACGAGGCTGGGAGAAAGAGACTCGTGCCTATCCATCAAGAAAGCTCCAACTGTACGGAACCATACAACCTTGCGAATCGACAAAGCAGAACAAACGGAGACAGCGTTTCGAAGGCAGGAGAGTATCTTGGGAAAAACAAAATGCTTGTTGACAATGTTTTCTATGAAGACATAGAATTCGGTCAAGATCTCCCTTCTGACAGTGATGTAGAGATTAGCATTGTTTCTGGGGGGGTTTCTGGAGGCCAACGTCTTTATGTGCATGGAACTATGAAGCATTTCCTGCAGGTCGACCGAAAGAGTCTTGTTCGCGGCGGCAAGCACTTCTCTGCCGTACTTCCATATCCCACAAGATTAGCACCGAAATATCACGACCCGTCATTCACGTTGTATTCGAAGACCTCTGACGGCTGTATACAGGCCAAAAGAGAAAGGCTGCCTGCCTGGCCAGAACTTGATCCGGAAGGACCGTCTGAGACAATGCCTAGCAGGGAGCCAATCTTTGCTGCATTCACAGGCTCATACGAAGAATGGGATCCTTCATATCTCGAGAAATACCGCTTTATTGAAGGTGGTGATACAATTCTTCCCTTATATGGAGAATCGGATGAGGAAAATGAGTTTGACCCTGAGACCTGGGCAGAGATCGAAGCTGAGAGAGGCAATCTGCCTAAGCTAAAGATGGCATTGAGGAAACAACATATCACTGCTGCAGAGGTATCTCAAGCTATTGACGATGGCATTGCGGAGCTCAAGGCTAAGTGGAAAGCAATAAAACTTCCTAAATTGCAGAGAAAGGCTTGGAAAATTTGGGTCCGATCTCGTCGGGAAAACAACAAGAAACAGCGGATCAAAGCGTTCGAAGCACGCATCAACCACATAAATGATCGAATATCTAAAATGCGTACGGAAATCACCAAAGATACTTGGACGAGTCAGCAACAAGTTCGTTCTCAAACTCGTATTATGGAGACAAGTATATTTGAGCTTGAAGAGTTGGCCTGGGAGATCTCAGTTCTAGTTGCCAAGACAATGCCCGACAAGCTGAGTGACCCGGAGCCGATACCTTCGTTAAAACAAAAAAAGCCCGTTGATCATGGGGAAGATGGAGAATCTCTCGATTCTTCCCAGGAATCTAGCTCAGATGATGAAGACTTACGCAGCTTTGTCATAGAGGATGGAAGCGAATGTTCGTCTGTTGCACAAGAGCTTGACTTGGCTACCGATGAAAGTGATGAGGGGTCGGACACTTATGTCGTGGAGAACCGCCTGCTCTCGAATGCTGATATAAAAGGCCCATCACATCATCCATCCCCGTTGCCAAATCGCCGTTCAAACATGAAGAGCGGAGCTAGCTTACCTTCCCAACAAGGGAACTGTGCCATGGACGACATTGTCGACCTAACATTACTCTCTTCATCTTCCGACAGTGAAGTGGTTAGCTTGGTCGCTCCGACGAGAAAGTTTCTTTCATCCCCACCGACACGGCGTGTCAAAGTCAAGCTAGATCTGCGATCTAAGGCAACTGCCAACACGGCCATCTCAATTTCTGATACCGATGATCAAAACATCAGTGAACTAGCACCAGGCTGTCTGCCACCCCTTTCAGATCCCGAGGCCATCTGCAGCAAGATTGACGCCATTTGGATAGAACTTGGAGACCGTGCTCGGCTCCTACTTAGTATCCTGTATCGAGAACTTGAAGCACAAGAGAAGATAAAGCTCATTGAGTTTTTGAAAGACATGCCCGAAGAAACACTTTGGTCAAGGATCATCAATACGGCACGTTTGCTTTCAGGCAAAGAAGACAGGATGAAGGGCTTAGATGCGCAATCACTCAGCATCTTAAGACTTCTGGTAAGGATGCTTTTGATTTATATTGACTGCAAGCCCGTGGATCCGTTCGACCACGATACAGTATTGTTGGCTAGCCAGGTTACCAAGATTAGAAACAGCAGAACCGAGCTTTTTCGGGCCTTCTACAAGTTCTGCTGTAAGCTGGGGCATTATTTTTGGGCTCGAGACGGTAGATCCAATATGGATAAGAATAACAAAGAGAATACGAAACTACAAGCTGGTGGCAAACGACAACCTAGGCTTTCTACGTAAGTAAGTCAATCTCTATGCAGAATGAAGAAACTAACCTGGTACATTGACAGGACGAGTGACGATGATCTTACTGAGAACGACTCACCACGCAAGCGTAGGAAGCCACTTCACGAGGATGCTTCCGCTCGTGACCTCAGAATTCAAGATCGTGAGCGGCAAGCCGAGCAAGAACAGCGAAGACAAAGACTTCGAGCCAAATTGGCCGAATCGGGGAATGTCGCTGGTGTTGATCCAAGTCGCATCATTATCAACGAGGGCAAATTCGACGATCAGGGCTACGTGTACGTCAATGATTACATTGGTCGCCGCATCAAGCCCCATCAAGTGTCCGGAGTCCAATTCATGTGGAGCCAGATTGTCACTGATCACAAGGTGATGCACGGGTGCCTGCTAGCTCACACAATGGGGTTGGGAAAGACCATGCAATCGATCACTCTGCTCATCGCCATTGCTGAAGCATCAGCGTCTAAAGATGAAACGGTGCGCGCTCAGGTACCTTTAAGTCTTCGAATCTCTAAGACGCTGATACTTTGTCCTCCTGGTCTAATAGACAACTGGATGGACGAATTTCTGATGTGGACTCCTAAAGATCTTCTAGGCGAACTTAGAAAGATTGATGCAGCAGTCAAGACGTTGAAAGCGAGACTAATCGTCATTGAAGAATGGTATCGGGATGGTGGCATTTTAATCATAGGCTATGACATGTTTCGGTCACTGATCCAGAACGGTACACGCAAGGATGCAACATCTGCGCCGCTTACTGAAGAACAACACGAGAAAGTCAAGCAACATCTTCTGGAGGGACCAAATATCATCATAGCTGAGTCAGTTTTAGGACATTAGATTGTGTCTAGGCGTTTACTAATGATCTTGTAGTGAAGCTCACAAAATGAAGAACGCGACTTCGCAGCTTACAGCCGCTACTTCGCAGTTCAAATCTAAAACTCGGATTGCGCTGACAGGGTCTCCACTCGCAAACAATGTAGAGGAATACCACACTATGATAGAGTGGGTTGCTCCAAACTACCTCGGCCCAATCACCGAATTTCGTCAGAAATATGTTCATCCTATTCAGGATGGTTTGTTTTTCGACAGTACTCACGCCGAGCGGCGAAAAAGTTTGAAGATGCTTGGTGTCTTGAAGGAGGATCTATCTCCAAAGGTACACAGGGCAGATATGTCTGTTCTTCGCAATGATTTACCTCCCAAGACAGAGTTTGTCATATTCCTCCGCCTGACCGATTTACAGAAAGAAGCCTATGCTCTTTACGTCCGATCTATGATGCCAGGAGCTGGAAACATCACACAATCAACTCTATGGCATTGGCTAGCTATATTATCACTGCTCTGCAATCACCCTAGCTGTTTCAGGGCAAAACTTACTGAACGGAAGGAGGATGCAGTTTCGTCGCAGAAAGCAGCATCGCGACCACACTTGACGGAGGAAGGCGATGTCAATGTCTGGAAAACTGGTGTTTCTGAAGACTTGGTTCGCCAGGAACTAGCACTTCTTGACCAAGAACCCGACCTTTCCTTTTTCGATCTCTCAAACAAAGTCAAAATCCTGTGCCAGATACTCGATGCCTCAAGGCTTGTTGGTGACAAGGTCCTTGTTTTTTCGAGCTCAATCCCAACTTTGGACTATTTGCAAAAAGTATGCGAGAAGACAGGTCGAAAATGGGCTCGGCTGGATGGCTCAACGCAGGTTGCTAAACGCCAGGGCTTGACGAAGGAGTTCAACACAAGCAACAAGGAGCTCTATCTTATTTCAACTACTGCGGGTGGTCTAGGGTTGAACTTACCGAGTGCTAATCGTGTTGTCATCTTCGACTTCAAGTGGAATCCTATTGCGGAAGAACAAGCAGTTGGCCGTGCCTATCGAATCGGCCAAAAGAAGCGAGTGTTCGTATACCGATTTGTTGTCGCTGGCACCTTCGAAGAAGTAATCCACAACAAGGCCATTTTTAAAATGCAGCTCTCCCAAAGGGTTGTGGACAAGAAGAATCCCGTGGCCTGGGCGAAGAAGCATGCCGGTGAATTTCTTTTTGAGCCTAAGGATGTGAATGACCATGATCTTGATGGCCATACCGGCAAAGATCCAAACGTCCTTGATACGATTCTCGCTGAACAAAAAGAATCTCGCAGAATTAGCAGCATCATACAGAATGACACCTTTGAACAAGTTGCCGACGACCTGTTGACAGCCGAGGACAGAAAAGAGATCGAGCAACTGTTGAGCGATGAGCAGTTGAAGCGTTCCAACCCAATTGCCTACAGAGACCTGACCTACGAACGCCAGAGAATGGAATCAGAACTTCGTATACAGGCTGCTGTTGCTGCTGCTGCTGCTGCTTCAAGGCAAATGCAAAACACCGTTGGCCGGCCACCATCTACACCGCAAGCCAGTGTTCCTGGCGCAAGTATGCAGGCATCAAACAATACTGTACCAGTCAATGGACAAATATCAAGCAACAATGCTCGAGTCATTGGACAGACAATTCTTCCACCACTGCCTGCCGTCACAACAAGATTTAATCGACCTGGACTGGAACCTGTTCGTGCCACGGGTACTCGAGTCAGAGAGGAAGATCGCTCTGAAATTGCACCTTTGTCAAGTGGGACTCCATCAAGTGGTAAGCAACGCCAAGAGGTACCAGTGGCAAGCACAGATGGCACGTCTGATACAATACCAAAACCATCCCAGGTGAGTTGACACAACTTGAATATCCAAGTGGAATACTAATTCCATTGCTCAAGGGTCAAAGCTCTCCAGCTGAAGCGTCATCTTCTCTCGGCGTCGTGAGTTGTCTGTTAATCATTAAAATCTCAGCTGCTAATAAAACTATTAGAAATCTCAAAACAGATCTCCTGAATTCCGCCTTACGTCTGCTCTTCAACGAGCTGCAATGTCGGGCGTTTCGCCCAGGTTAAACAATGCCCAAGATATATGCGATAGCATTGCAAGGGCTGCCAAACATCTCACCACTAGTCCAGAAGAAAAAAACAAAGCAATTGACAGAGCGAGTGAGGAAATCGACAAAACTCCTGCAACCGGTCTGGCATTAATGAAAAAGTCGATTTCGGCCAAAGAGTTTGTGCAAGGTGTGCTCTCGCAGATGCGCTCGAGAAGGATTCTGAGTGTCCGGGGGACCCCAAGGAATGGAATGCATGTAGGTATCTCCAAAAGACGGTCACCTCCCAAGTCAATATTGCCATCTAGATCAGCTTTGTCAGTCGCAGCTGAACCTGATTCAATCGAATCTTCAAATGCACAATCCACCTCGGACCTACAGAGGTCCAGATTCAAAATCAAGCAGCCAGAGTACTCACAACTTTTGGAATCCCAAGGTGGAACTTCTGAAAAGGGTGAGGGCTATGAGTCTGAAAGAGCTGGTCGTCTAGAAACTACCAACTCTCTTTCGACTCCTGGAATTCCGGAACCTTTCATTCCAAGGGAAAGGAAAGCCACGGCCAAGGAACCTGTGGAAGGAAACAATTCAGTTGGTCCTTCTGAGTCCTCTGCTTCTGCTGTCCAAGAATTTTCATTACTCGAGCGGGTGCTTCAATTTGCGAGGCTTTCCAATCCAGCAGACCACTAATTTCATGCAGGCGCGCATGTTCGAAGCGATGGACACTGCAGCTGGCCCTAAATCTAGGCAGGATGAAGATGCACTGGCAACAGCACAGATTAATCGACGTCGAGCGGCTCTTCGAGCTCCAAGGGAGACATCCTCACCATCGCAAGAATCTGCATTACCCGAATGGGCATTGCAAAACATCAGAACCCGAACTCGCAGTCACCGTTCTCAACATGGTACACCTACGAAATAGAATAGATTTACTTGGCTTGTACATACAACTCGTTTCCTCTTTTACACGGCATTTTTAAACATTATGGCAGGGGCGTCAGTGTTGGAACTAAAGGGCAACATGATTCTAAGATACCATTGCTGCATTGGCGTTCTGGAGCATAAAATCACAAGGGGTTCATACTATAGCATACAGGCTCGATTCATAGGGTTCTTTCATGTGCTGCAAAGGGCGCTAAAAATTAAAAGATCCTCGTTGATTGTTATCACTTTGCTCTGTGGGCCAAATCTGAATTGAACACCGCGTAAGGAAAGAACTCGTGACTGAAAACAACTCAATCTGTAATAGACTTTGACATTCCAAACGCCCTCCCTTCCATAGGTGTTTGGTTGCCAAGGTCCTTGGCCGCTTATTTATGCTCCAATGAAGCTGTTCTCGTCTTCCTTCTGCTTGTACTCTCTGTGAGGCTACATTGAGGCCCCCCAAATCTCCGTATAAGTCCGAGCTGGCATATGTTGGGCTAACACGGTCCTCGCGGTTATTTCGCAGAGAGATAATAACGGCCTCGTGTGGAACGGCATCTTTGATTCGACTCTGCTGTGAAACTCAAGGGTTATAGGTCGCTTAGACAACTTCTCCCCGACAGTTTATTTTGTTCCCGGCGGGAGCAAGAGAGAGAAGGGGCGTAAGAGGGTGGGAGGGATGTCCAGCAACAAACGAGATTCAATCTGTCAATTGTTCGACGATGTTGGGGCAGATAATCGGATCTCAACACAGATCTTCTCATATATCGAATATTGTTCGATCACTCGATCCTTCACAATTACCTCTTTCTAGAGCTAGGAGGATTAAAATTTCGTTCTGTACGTGCCGCAGCTTTTAAGAATAGTCATTTGTAGTCTGAACCCGGGGGGGGGGGGGGGGTGTCCGCCTTGCGTCGCTTAGCCGAGTAAGTGCTTGACATTGTTCTTGTCTCATAAAGACGAAGAAGTCCCCCGAGGGTTTTCTCTGGAGAATCACATCAACTGCGGTCTAGAAACCATAGCATGTCCGTGAGATAATATCAGAGCCCTCGTCATTTTGGTCCTTGCTTGACAATATCTTTGGTTTGTACATACTACGTGTGGTTCCGCGGGTCATTGGCCAAGAGAGAGCTGGAACTGCTCGAGACACACGTCTTGAGAAGTTATTAATTGCTTGACATTTCATGGAACGTGAGCTCGTACAAGCATTCCTCCTAATTATTAGAAAGCCGACAATCAAAACGATGAGCTCTTTCTCCGGAATTCGCTAGCAGAAGAAAAGACAATCATCTCATCAAACAGTAACGACGCGGCCCCTCCATCGCTGAACACGATACCTCCTCTGAAGCTGCTGCGCAGGACTATGCCTATCATACTTAAACACCATCATCCCGCTCTGTTCCCTTTCCTCCTCCTTGACGGGCCCGTCGCCGTCTTCACCGCCACCAAAGTCAAGATGCTCCGCACAAGGAGCGTCGCTTCCAGACGGAGAAGTTCCTTCGAGATTCCTCTCCGACCCTTCCGTTGCCCTCGTGGTAGAAAGATCATCCGAGGGCTCCTCACAGCCAGGGGCCATCAGCAAGTACTCCAGATCCTCACTCGCATCACTATACTCGCTAGCCGCATCACAAAGATCAAACGCCTCTCCCCTCTCCAGCCGGTCCGCATCGGCATCCACGCCCATCACCCCCGTAGCACCCAACATCTCCTCCCGCAAAACCGGGGGGAACAGCTCCGGCAGGTCACACACGGGGCTGGCGGGCGGCGAGTGCAGATTCACGAGAACGGAGGTTCGTCTCCGGCGGCGCGCTGCCTCTGCCTCTGCCTCCGCATCGCGGATGGCCAGCAAGCGCAGCAAGCGCTCGTTCTCGAGACTGAGGCTCTCAACTTCTTTGCTTAGCCGCTCGACCATCGCCAGGGCTTTGATGAGCGTGGTACGCGACTGGTCGTAGTACTCCATGGCCATGAGGTGGTGGTTACATGGGACGGGGCTGTTGGTGGGCGAGGAGGAGGAGGAGGTGGTGGTGGGTTGGGTGCATGGGGCCGGTGTGGCGAGGTGCTGGCGGGCGCGCGATTTGGTCATGTTTGATAATGATGATGATGATGATGGATTTCCTTAGTAGGTTGGGC
Source organism: Coleophoma cylindrospora (assembly GCA_003369665.1). Taxonomy (NCBI): domain Eukaryota; kingdom Fungi; phylum Ascomycota; class Leotiomycetes; order Helotiales; family Dermateaceae; genus Coleophoma; species Coleophoma cylindrospora. The sequence continues at coordinate 1,386,958 of PDLM01000002.1, forward strand.
TTAAATGGGGGGAAATTAATGGATGGTTTCCTCAGGTGGGTACCCTAAGAGGGATAGGAAAGGACGAGTTGTGCTCCAGGCAAAGATATATATGTTCTCTCTGAAGTCGGGGGAATTTCCCGTGCGGAGGAGTCCTGCTCGAGATGACTGGTCGATGGAGCAATATTGAACTCTAAGAAGGCAGAGCCAACAATCAAAGACGAAGCAGGACTTCTTTCTCATACCGCTGAACTTGTGCTTCGCTAGCCTCCTGGTCTCGTCTGGATTCGGTTGGAATGTTGTCATCGCATGTCCGTTTGCAGCTGTCCAGCTCAAGCGAAGTCAAAAATATTGGTTTGCCGCAACCATCTATAGGTACTGTACGTTGCCATCATGAGACCCCGCCTGGGAATCTTTCATTTCCTCGACGCTTCAAGGAATGGAGCAGGCCTTGGATGGAAGGAGGAAGTCTGATGTCAACTGGTATGGTATTGCCGAGACTATCTATCTACTGCATCTGGCTCACTGCCCACTTTCTCGGCGGAGAGTGATGCAGAACTTGTGGAAGAACTTATACAATTATCTTTTTCTAATTCACGCCCCCCAGATCATAGCAAAGAAGAACCAGGTCGCTTTTGATTTTCAGTCATGTCTGTTCGTAAAACCACCACCCTCCCATTTCTGTATATCCATAAAACGCCCATTCTCAAGTGAATGCATATGCGCAACCGAATTATAGTCCGCTTTAGTAATGCCACATAACCTTGTGATGCAATACGCGGGCGCCCAATCGCTCGTACTCCAGTGGACTGATCCAGCTCTCGTGCGTGGTCATTCGTGCAAACACGGTAGCACCCTTCCAAACGACAACTTGGCCATCCATTTCCCGAGGACTGCTTCCGACCAAGATTTTCTCCGCAAGATCGGGACGTCTTGCCTTGAGCTTCTCCTCGAGGAATGGTACGAAGCCAGGTGTCTTAGCTCCACCTCCAATAACCATAATACCGCCAATGAAGTCGCGTACCTTCTTCTCATCACCCTTGGCTGCATGCTTGATGCTCGTGATGATAGCGGAGTCTAGAGGAGCGATAGGAAGGACACTATCACGCTCGATCGCCATGTCTTTGGCTGTTCGTGCATGCGGATCAACGAACATGCCACCAGGAGGTATAGGAGTTCCACCGTTGTGAGAACCATTCGCGAGCATGGCAGGACCTGGCGAGGCTCCATTTGTTCCATTCGTTCCATTTGCACCGAAGACAAAAGGAGCTGCTGGTACAGGGGTATTTGATCCTTCCGGCGCGGGAGAAGCGGCTGCGGATGTTACTCGCGATGCTGCATTGGCCTCACTGTCCATTCGAGATAAGAAGTTGAAGGGTTGTGACTTTTCCTTGGAAGGGGTAGAAATTTCCGGAAGACCAGCCGTGCCGTTCCCATTCAGTAGTGAAAGGCCATTCGTGGATGTTGCGAGTGAAGGCTTGATGCTCGAAAGGATTTCCAATTGAGCAGCCGAGGTAGGGTCGTCTGGGATGTCAGTATCGTAGGCATTGTATGAGCGTTCGATCAGTTTGCGGCGGCCAACGAGCTTCTCGCTATTGTCGAATATGGACGGATCATAGAAGCCCATAGGCGCCAGGATGACCTCATCATAAGTCTTGAACTCGTATTTGCGCGTGGGCTGGTTTGGAGCTCGGAGGTGGAAATTGTAGAGTCGAACTGCGATATCTGCTTGGTTCATCGTGCAGAAGCCAACCTTGAGCTCCTCCGCAAGTAAGAAGTCATAACGTCGCTTCAGGTTGATATCTGCGTACGGGAAGTGGTCGAAGAGCATCATCTTGATAAAGGTCTCCGTCACATCGTACCCACCGTATTTGAGGTTGATGCGAGAGTCTTCAACGCACATGCCATCTTCCACACAACAGATCGAGGTCTTCTGAGCACCAACGTCAACAACGCAGGTACAGGTATAAGCTGCACCATAAGTAGCTGCTAAACTCTCCTGAATAAAAGCGATTTGCTTGAATTCGAACTCCTTCAAGAACATCTCGAGAGCATGCTCAAGGGACTTCTTTTCGTACAGGTCAGGAATAACGAAGACACAACTATAGTCTGACCAGGAGCGGCTATGTTTGAGGCCAAGTTCTTTCTTTAGTGCTGCCTCCAGTATGCTCTCCAGATCGTCCTTGTAGCCATTGGTATTCACATATTCCTTCTCGTTTGGCCATCCGTTCTGTATTGGCCAGAAAAGCTTGTACTTTGGGTTAGAATCGTCAGGGATGCGCTGGGCCTCTACACCAGTGAAGAACTCTGCAGTTTGCATCTTGCCATCCTTATCCACGGGCAAAACCTCTGTCCACTCAATGCGCATTGGATCGTTGTGTTCGGGGATTTTCTCTGGAGGGGTGCGCTTGTTGAAATTGACTACGAGTTCCTTGGAGTTGGGTAGGACTTTGCGCTTGTTGGCTCGCATGTCGATCTTGAGATCATTCGACATCTTCACAAACTTCTTAGCAAATTCCTCTCCAAACATCTCCTCTGGCTTGGTTTCGATCTTTTGGCGCTTTGGAAGTGCGGCATACTCCTCAGCCTCAGTACATGGGAAATGGTAGGCAATGGTCGTAGGGATGGTCTTTGGGAGGGCATCATTGGCGAAACCGATGCGGGTGTTTTGGCTTCCGAGGTGAATGACAACGGTTTTAGAGGCATCGAGATCATCTGTTGCTGCTGCATCCTCCTCTTCTGGAACGCCATCACCGTTCAATGGCATGGGGACATCAGTATTGCCGGTACGCGCCAAAGCACGATCTCTATCCTTTGCATCTCTAATCATTCGATCTCGGTTGGCATCATTTTGCAGACGTAGGGCCAGGATCTGGTCATCGCGCTTCATGTATTCTCTATATGGTGGGTCAGCCTTGAACAAAGAGGAGGGTGAGAGACATGAAGGTGAATGGAAGGGCTGGATCAATGGCACATACGTGTAATAGTTCTTCTGGTTGATCATGGGCGTCTCTGGCCAACTTGTTTGCTTCATGCCATTATCAGTTCGCTCCAACCCTGTGCGGGCGTCAGCTTCACGATAGACAGAGCACACGGGGTGACAAAGTGCTGACCTTCTTCGCGCAGCAGCGCCTTTCCTGACTTCTTGCCTGCCATGTTGATGTCGCCTGCTTCTGCAGATGAATTGAGGTCTCGTTGCGCTGATTTGTTTGGGAGGCCGTAGTCTGGGTTGTAAGGCTCCTCTGTAACCTCTCCCGGGTTGTCGCGCTGTCTAGAACGGTGTTGTGAGCTTGGTGTATCAATGGCTTGTGTTGTCGTCGCGCGGAGGTGTGGAGTGCGCGGAGGGAAGTTTCGCGACCTGCGATGGAGGTTGAGCTTACCTTAGATGTGGCAGCAGCTGCGACACTTCTGAATCGTCGTCGTCGTCGTCTTGGTCGTCTTGTTGACCATCCTGCAAGCTGCTGGAAGAGGAATCAGTAGCAGAACCAAGTTGTGCTCGTCGTAGGCGCTGTCGGCGACGAAAATGGTAGAGGCAGCTAGCTCTGCACTTCTTGAGACGTTGGATCTCTCCCTTAACGTAGCCCGGGTTGCTGTCACGAAGAGCCCGTAGCTTTGCCAGCCCGCGCTGGTACTGGTCGTCGATGGCTTGTTCGCTGGTACCCATGGTGATTGGTTGTTGGCTGCCTTAAGCGGCCGCTTGTCAGTGGTGAGCTTGACATGTTGTGGGTTTCCTGGGTCGGCTGTGCGCCTTCATTAGCGGGGTGCCACAGCGCACGTGATCGTTTGTTCGAGGAAGCACGTAGGAATACAACAACACAATTCTCTGGCAGAATGCAGCCAGGTGAGATGGAGAAAGACCTAGTAGTGAGACCAGTCAAGCAATTATGATTCATCGAAGTGAGACTGCTCATTCAATGGTTAAATATGCATAGATATATATAGGTAAGAAATTCTATTGCGAGGTCTAGATGTTCTATATACGCTAGGGATAATGGTCAAACATCATCGGAAGGGGAGAATTATACATTGGTATGCTATGCATCCGAGGCAGGGAGCAAAAGTACTAAGTTAAAGACTGTATGTAACGTAGAATGGGGTCCTGCCGTGTGCTATCCCAGGATATATGGATGCCCGATTCCCCAATGTTGGAAAAAACACATGCAACGCCGACGCAATGCTTATAAACAAACATGAGCAACAGAAACGTGGTTTCGGTTACAGTATCTCTCAGTTCTTTCCGAGACTCTGGAGGTTGACCAGTTCCGAGTATCTGCCTCCCTTTTTCATCAACTCCGAATGATCACCATGTTCCACAATCTTGCCTTGGTCGAAGACGTAGATGATATCGGCCTTCTGGATCGTGCTGAGACGATGAGCCACAGCAATAGTGGTGCGCCCCTTTGCTGCTTTGTCCAAAGCCGCTTGCACGACGTGCTCAGATTCCGAGTCGAGGGCTGACGTAGCCTCGTCCAACAGCAGAATCTTGGGGTCGCGTAGTAGGGCTCTGGCAATTGCAATACGTTGCTTTTGTCCTCCAGATAACATACTGCCCTTACTTCCAACAACGGTGTTGAAGCCATCCGGTAATGACATAACAAAGTCGTAGATATTGGCTTCTTTGCATGCAAACTCAATCTGGGCATCGGTTACTTCTCCGCGATCGGCCCCCAGAAGGATGTTCTCCTTGACTGTACCCTGGTACAGAGTGGGTTCCTGGCTGACAAGAGCGATATGCGAGCGGTAGTCCCTAATGTTGAGACTGCTAACCTCCTTTCCGTCCACAAAGATACCACCAACAAGGGGATCATAGAAACGTTCCAAAAGAGCAATTGTTGTACTCTTTCCACATCCTGATGCACCCACAAGTGCAACGTACTGGCCTGGCTTGACGATGAGATCAAGTCCACGTAGTACAGGTTGCTCAGGTCGTGTGGGATAGCGGAAGTGGACATCCCGGAACTCAACTGTACCCTCGCACTTCTCGAAAGAGGCACCGTCATTTGACCAAGCGTCGATCGTTGGCTTCCTGTCGAATAGGAGCTTCAACTCTTGTGCTGCTTGTTTTGCTTTGCCCATATCCGCTAGAAACTTGGTCAGCATCTACTTGACAATTTAGGAATTATTAACTTACGAGCGAAGGAGAAAATAGTACCAGCAGATTGCTACAAACACGTTAGTAATCTTGCGTTTACAGGCTTCATACGATTATCTTTTCACTTACAGCACCGAAGATGATGGATGAAAATGCCAGGAAGAACTGAAACATGGTATACTCGCCAGAAGCAATACGTTGGGAACCGTACCTGATTGTTGATCAGTATGCGATCGCGAGAAGTTTAGAATACTGAGGACTTACCAGAACCCGAGCGCAATACAGAGGAACATAAAAGATTGAGAAGCGGCATATAGAAGGGATGATTGCAGAACAGATTTCAAGCTCTTCTTTGCTTGAATAGCGAGGGATTGCTTGTAGTTTTCGAGAACATCCTTTTCTCTAGTCAAAGATGCCACTGTACGAATGGCACTTGTTGCTTCGCAAGCGTAGGACGCACTCTTCTCATACGCTTTCTTGGCGTTTTGCTGGAATTTTGCCAGAAGCCAAAACCTGAAGAAACCACAGCCTAACAGGACCGGGACTGTAGCAGTGCAGACAAGAGCCAACTTCCATGCAACCGCAATACTCACGACGATAGCTGCTACCAAAGTCGTAATAACACTAAGAAGAGTTCCAAGAGTGACTCCCGAAAGGCCAGCAACATGAGTAGTCTCGGTGCTTAGGAAGGACGTCAAAGCTCCAGCAGTGTTTTCCTCCTTGTCGAAGAATTCGATGTCCTGTCGTAGCATGGTCCTGAAGGCTCGATCACGAACACGGTGGATGAGCCTCTCGGAACAGAATGCAAAACAGATACCTTGAGCAATATATGAGATAAGTTGCACAAAGGCCAGCATAAGGTACATCAACGACCAGAAGTCGACCTCTGATCGAATCTGCTTGCTTTCTGTCAATGGCTTTGAGAGTGAAACAATCTCTTTGGCGAAGAAGACCGCCTGTGTTGGATTTCCACCACCACAAAGGATAGAAAAGAAGAGACCTAGAAGCATCCAGTGTGCCTCAGCTTTATTGAAAGATGCAATCAGTTTCATAAGCGTCCAGAGTGAAGCCTCTGGTGCTGCCTGAGTTTGTCGGTGTGCAAGCGCCATGGATGATTGTGATTTTTGAGTTTGTGTGCGTGATAGTTTGCCAGCAATGTTTTTGTCATCTGGATCTTCGGCAAATTGCTCAGGATTGTTTGACATCTGGCGCACAAGTTTATCATCTGCTTCATCTATAGCTGCTTGCTCTTCGGCAGATAGCTCATTGACAGCCGCAATCTTCTGAGCCTCCACAAGATTGTAATAGGCACCCCTGCTTTCCAAGAGCTGCGTGTGGGTTCCTTGCTCAACAATACGGCCTTGTTGCATTACCACAATGTTGTCTGCGTCCTTGATTGTCGACAATCTGTGAGCAATGAGGATCGTAGTTCTGCCAGCAGCTGCCACTTCCAAGGCAGCTTGAACAATGCCTTCGGATTTGGTGTCAAGTGCAGATGTCGCCTCGTCCAACAAAAGAATCTTTGGATCGCTAACAACAGCTCGCGCAATCGCAATGCGCTGCTTTTGACCTCCAGATAACAAAAACCCTCGCTCTCCTACGTTGGTCTCGTAGCCTTCAGGAAGCCCGGTGACAAAATCGTGTGCGTTGGCCATCTTTGCAGCATTAATGACAAGTTCTTTTTGCTTCTCTGCACTCTCAGCCTCAAACTTTGTGCCAATGAGTCCGTGCCGAATATTCTCGAAGATAGTAGTTCCGAACAGAGTTGGTTCTTGGCTAACAAGAGAGATTTGTTGTCTTAACCACCGCAGATTCAAGGTGCTGACATCATGGCCATCAAGGAAGACTTGACCACCCACGGGATCGTAGAATCTTTCTACTAACCCGACGATCGTACTTTTACCAGAACCGGAAGCACCGACCAGAGCAGTTTGTTTTCCAGCGGGAATGACCAGAGACACGTCTTGCATGACACAGACTTCGGGGCGAGAAGGGTAGATGTGCTTGACATTTCTCAATTCGACTTCACCATCTACATGGTCGAGCTTGATGCCCTCTTCGGAAGAGGGGTCTAGTGGAGAGATTCGATCGATGGTATGGAAGATCTTAGCAGCAGCAGAAATACCAGTGGTAAAAGCTTGGATGTTTGGAGCGACATTTCCAAGAGAAAATGCACCAATCATGATCGACCTATCGTAGTTGTTAATTCGAGTACTTATAGGATTTAAAGGCCGGCCATTCTGCGCCGCAGGCGTTGACTTACATAAGAATTGTGAGAATGGAAGAAAGGCCGATTTCTCCACTGACCAAGTATCTGCTTCCCATCCAGAAAGCCAGACCGTAGTTGAGGTAAATTATGAGAAACATACAGCCAATCATGACTGCAAGAACCATCTTATTCTTCTTTCCCCATTTTTCAGCTTCAGCCAAGTGCATATCATATTGTCGAGCGAGCTTGTCTTGGGTTCCAAAAGCAACGGCATTTCTGACGCTGGAAATGACTTCTTCGGCAACAGAGCCTCCGAGTGCGTAAGAGCCCAATGATTGTTTACTGTACCTGACAATAAATGAGGAACCGGATCCCATGGCGGCTGTGATGGCGAACACCGTTGAGCTCAGAATCAAGGTCAGTTTCCATGACTTGATGAATCCAATAACAAATGCAGCAATAAACGTAGCCAAGGCATTGAGCGTTAATCCAATCTTCTCGGAGATTCCGTCCTGAACCAAATTAGTGTCTGCCGTGATTCTGGTTGTAATCTCTCCAGCGCCGAGCTTGTCAAAATATCCAATGTTTTGGTTCAAACATGCTTCCAGGTAATGTTCTCGAATCTTGCCACTGATGTGCTCGCCCGTATAGATGAAGCCGACGGTCGAAATGTATATGGTGCAAAACTCGCCAATCGCAAGATACACAAAGTACAAAACCATGTGGTCGATCGTATGGTTGAAATCGTTTTGGGAGGATGTGCCCAGAAAAAATGTCTGAAATGTACCCGCAAGTTGTCCGAAAATAACCGTCATCAATGGCAGAGCAGCGCCGGCTGCGATCGAGCATATCGATGAGATGAAAATGATTAGGATGTCATTTCGAGTCGAGTATCGGTATAGCGCTCTCCACCCAATGTTGAGCTCTGGTGTGTCAACCTGTCGCTTCAGAATAGCGGCCTCATTCGGTGGGAGGTGTTTGTAGATGTCTTCATCGGCATTCTTGACCTGGACAATTTTCGAGTCCAGCTTGACGAGAGTTCCATTGTCGGAGCCGGTCTTCTCTTCCACTCCCTTCACAATATTGTCCTTGGCATTGTTTTGGTGGCCGTCGATAGAGTTACTGTCCGTTGACGAGCTGGACGGCTGCACCGCCTTCTCCGAGAGTTCGCTCGCCATGTGGGAGGCCGGGGCGCCGTTGGCTGGGCCGATCAATAGAGGGGTTGTTATCGCGGACAGTGAGAAGTTAATTTGGATTCTGCAAGGACTTTGATAAGTAGCACTGGCGATGCGACGGGAGAGGTTGTCGCAACAAGAACGAAAGGAAGGAAGCACACGCCAGATAAAAATACGTTAATAGGGAAGGGGAGGCAACGATCCATAAGGCTAGGACATGGTAACTTATTTACGCCAACATCGATCGGTCTGAATCACCGACTAGAATTATGAATTTGGGCGGAACGAATTTGATCCGACCCTGTCCTGTCCTGTGGCATGGCCGCCCGACGAGGTGCTCGCATTCGTTAAGGATGCCTGGTTGGCTCAGGAGCTAGCGTCAGGAGGTAGCAGTCCAGAGCCGGAAAGGCAAGTCGAGATAATTGGGCCGATCAGCTTCGATGCGAGCGACAGAGCGAGGGCATTAACTCTTTGACACCGCCAGCACCTCGGGCACACTTTCCGACTCTGGCTCAATAATGCCATTCGCACGTTCTGCATCGCTGCGCTACATGAGATGGCAGACGGCCCCTCGCCCGAAGCGGGCCAGTTCGATCCCATGGGCTCTGCGGTCGTGGGTGGCTCCTCATCTCCACCTTGTGATGCCTACTGCAGAGGCAACCAGTGGACACGAGGCCTCGATTGCAACTCAATAATATTGTCGTCATTGATGCTGCATTTCCTCGTTTCTTGCTGCCAGCCTTCGGACTTCGGGACCTCGGACCCGACTTGAGGTCCGGGTTGGGAGATAAGCATGCAGATAATACGGTGCAACGTTGACTTCCCGATGACTCCTCGGGCATCGTCTGAAAGGCGACCCCGGATTCCCGCTGTTGACATGCGGAAAACAAAGCAGGGTAGGCCCCAAAACAAAGCTGTCAAAGACTACCCGATGGCTTCACGTGCTGGGTGGCTCCGTGCAGAAGGCAAGCAGTGTACGAGTCGCTGTTTCATACAATCTTTGCCGTGGTGTCTTTGAGACCAGCGGCGTGTCGGTTGTGATTCGAGAGATTGGGCTCGCTTGTCCGAATACGAACCTTCTTGCGAACCCGAGGTACGAGCAGTGACATGCAAATCCGAGGTGTTAATCCGACGTGCTTCTTAGTGTAAGGCGGAGATAGAAGGCTTGCGTGTCCTAATACCGAAACAATGTGTTTACTACTAGTAGTATTGTACTTTGCACAAAACTCGGCGGCGCAGTCCACTCCCGTCTTGGGGGCCTTCATCGCTACTGTAAGCCGACGTATTTACGCAGTAGAAGTCAGCTTGTACGCGAACAACGGCCTTAACTCGTACAATATCCCGATCCACTACAGATTCAGATCCTGCTCACACATCGGAGCATTAATGACGATCCTGCGCCTGTGTCTTTATACGTGTTGAGCACCTAAGGAAATCTTCCAGCTCAGACACCCTCGGATGCCCACTAACCCGAACCCTCTGCTCTGTGAGCCCAACTTTACCCTCCTAAGACCCTGGTTCCTGAATCCTGGACAATATGCTCTGTGCAACCTCTCTCACAGAAAGCTCTAGAAAATTCGAACAGTTGGGATAAACAACCCCATGTCCTGTAGTGCCGCCGGGTACATCAACTTATTGGGCAAATCCCCTTGAAGCGAAAGGCCAGGCAGGGGTTTGTTTATCTTGAGAGTACTGTATTGTAGACTTCAATTACAATCAGCAGTGGGAGTGGGGTTGTTGATTTTCGTAATAACTTAAATGCGACCAGACCTTGCTTGCAGTATCCGGAGTTAGGTTGCCTCGGATCCGACTGAGCACAGTGGGGAACCCATAACACAGATCTCGACTAGCAGCCTAAGCATAAAATATTGTATAACGACGGCCAGACCGATGGAGTACAGTTCGCCAGGATACGAAATATTAAGAAGCTAGGAGCCAAAACCAAAACACATCCCTCTTCCCCAAGGGATGTTAAAGGGCTTTATAATTCAGACTTGAGATGTTTTGTCGAGCTGTTTTGCATCGTATCCAATAATAGTGCAATTAAATAGATCCGCATCCCTCGTCCGCGCCCCGCCCCCGGGGTGGGGCACTAAGAATATCAAAGAACTAGAAGCTCTGTCAAAGCGAGGCACAACTTAGCGACCCTTCGACCATATTGTGTTGGTATATATGGATGGTCTTTCATGTTACGGTCCATGGGCAAACAAACCTGTAGCTTCTAGAGCATATGAAAGGAAATCTGCACTCGGCGAAGTGCGGATCCGGATCATAGGACAAGAATATCTTGAAAAGGTTTGGTGGAGGAAGAGGTTTGGAGCAGGAATGGCTATGTGAGAGCGACATGCTACTGAGTGCAAGCCTCTCGAGTGAACCTTTGGACGATGAACCGACAAGATTAGTTGGCATAGGCATGAGTATATGAGCTCTTAAGCTTTGTTATAAATGTCCAACTCTCGCATTTCCACTGATATAAATTCTGACTCCGACTATCTATATCCTAAGCCGCCAATAACGATACCGGCACAATATCTATATTTCAACACTACCCCATTGTGCTCCATATCAACCAAGTTGTCCACACCCATTCGTCCCTTAGTCTCTACCATCTCGGTATCTCCACAACTCCATCAGACATCCATTTCTGCTCAAGACATTGCCGGGCTTCCCTTTCTTTCCTGCACATCGAAAGTAACAGCATGTGTTTTTGCAGTCATAAAATCCACAACCACGGCACCGAGAACCAAGACTTCCAAAGGCATGATCATGACTGAGAGGTATAAGGCAGTCTTGCTCTCCATACACAGTGTCTCAAAGTGTGGATCGATAGTCATGTTGATTGCAGACCACTGGCATGACCAGCCCTGAATAGAGAAGTCGGAACTCGAATTGTTGATGCCGTAAGAGAAAGATACTGCGATCACAGCGGCGATGAGGCTGATCACAGGGGTGGAGATGGAACTGAGATGGTGCAGGGTGGTCTTGCTGCGCAACTAGCTTTTGTCAGAAGTATCCTAGTTAGTAAGGAGAGTTACTTACGGAAGGTACTTTGCTAGTAGCAAGAGAAGCAGCACTGGCAATGACAATGATCGCTCCGCAGATTATCAGTGCAACGGTAGGTCTGGTGTCGAGGTTGATCGGCCAGAGTGGAAGGTAGAAATCGGCCGCGAGAGATGTGCTGTCGAAGATAGACAAGGTGTCGGCAGAAGTTCCCACGATAACAACACCAGCGACGAAAGCCAGGACAGTAAGACCAAGTCGAGTAGCTTCAACAGCGCGTGGAGACCCAGTCTTTGGCTTATGCTGCTCGACGTGTGTGTCGAACTCCTCGAAGCCCGACACAAATTGAGCCTTTGTTTCTGCCATTGTGGAGGCGATAGTGAGATTTCGTAGGTAACAGAAATAGATTAAGCAGCAGAAGTGAAGGTGGGTAATGGAGACGCAGAGAGAGACGATGCGATATGAGAGAAACAAAAAAACGGAATGAACTGGATCAACCCGTTCAATTAAATTAGCTTGTCGAGAGAAACCGAAACAGAGGAAACAAAAGGTACAAGTACTTCTTGTACCATGCTGTCATATAGACGCCGAGACGTTGAGCCAGCCATAAATAGGAGGCTTTTGATGCTGCTACTTCGGTATGCAGGTGATAAGCAAGGCTTGTTTGGGACCAGGTGGTGTAACCGCCCGACAGACAAAATAGCTCTCATGCAGCATGTCCACGGGCAACGCAACCAGTCAGGGCCCGGTGTTACCTACTATCCAGTCGATCAAATGCTCAAGAGCTGCTGGTCATTGGGCGTTGAGCGCTGACTCTATTCTTGGGCCTGTCCATCCCTTCCCTGCTCGGCGCTTCCATGCAACCCGCCATCCGCACACCTGCACTGGCGCACCTGCAGAGCTGCAAGCTCTCATGAAGGCGGCTCTGGGACTGTACCGCAAAGGCGACTCCAGAGCAAATGAACTGTCTCCGGCGTCGATATTTTAAGCATAACCCCCAGATGCGAAGCACTGGCACGCAATTCTGGTGGGGAAATAGCCACTGTGATGCCAGGGTTTGCCGAGAAGTCTTGATTTTGATTTGCGCTTCAAGCCGACAAGCTTGCCTTTTGCCTAGGTTCACTGAACCCCCAAGCCGACCCAAAAGGTCGTCTGAACTGCAATTCTGAGACGCTGGATTGACTTCTTGGGCGTGGGCAAGAGACTGAGAGCTTAAGGTATGGAGACTGGGCTCGGCTGACGTAATCCGTTGTGGCCTCGGATGCGCATCTGAGCTAAGACGAAGTGGCATGTTCAAAGACAAGCGTAAGGCGGGTGCTTGTGGTATCCCCTCCCTGAATATATCCATCTTTGAACAACTGAGCAAAGAAGACGCGGCCCTAGCACCAAGAAACCGATCAGCATCAAGCTCGGTTTGCAACGACACCCCTCACTCGAAATCTCTGAAATATGTAGACAATGGATTCCAACGACTCAGATCGTGATTCTAAAGTAAGGAAAAATGCCCTGTTACGTCTTGCGCGCCTTGGAACATTCCCAGTCAATCGAGCCAGCTGTTCTCTTTCTATGTTTACAACTTGAAGCTGCGCTCCCCGGAGGGAATGATGGGAAACAGACTTTCGTTGCAGCTCTTCTCCGTTACAGTAATACATTGAATACTGTTTTGCAATTCTGCTCCTCGGCTTAGGTTGTGCATCGCCGCTAGGATTTGACTTCGGCCATCTTTTTCTTTGAACTCCAACCTGCTTAACACGATGCGAACCCTTGTATGTCTTTGAGAGCGTGGGTGATGCTGTAGCTTACACAGTTCATTTTAGTCCTCTGTGGTTTCCGAGATCTCGTCAGCATCTCCCAAACCACTACACTCCGGCTCATCCATCGGCTATACCCCAACAGCATGGTATCAGTTCTCTGTACGAACAATTGTGCTGGTATTGCTGCCACTCCTGTCCATTGCGGGCGGATATGGGACCATGGTTCTTGGAGGAGCTAATGGCACGTTTCCGCATTTGATGGGACTGCTTGATTCAGAGAATGCTCTATTTCCAGGATCCAGCGACCCGCTCCTCAAGTCCTATACTGGAATCACAGCCATCGACCGACAGCTGGCTGTTCTGGTGCTTTTTTTTGCCCCAGTGGTTGACTTGAGTGATAGTCCGCTGGCACTCTTTTGCATATTTGGATCAGGCCAATTTGCAGCAGCGTGGACTTTGTTGGTAATGGAGAGCTTGAGGATGGGCAACAAGAGCAAGCTAGTCAGCTAGTAAGCAACTCCGGTTACTTTTATAGAATTTTATTTGGCGGGCCTGAATATCTCTAACACCACCCTCTTAGTATCGGCACCGTTGGATTCATACTCCAGAATATCTCATTTGCGGTCACGGTCCCATTGTACCTCCTTTTGCATCTCTTCACCTCGCCAGTCGCTAAACCGTTTCCCGGTACTCATGCCAACAGCGTGCTTCTCGTCCCTACGCTGGACCTGGCAATCCTACCAATCTCAATCACGCTGGGCTACATAGTTCCGACAATTCTGATGGGCTTGCAATTTCCCGATATTGTCTCAACCGCGACTCATCAGAAATTGATTGCTTTGTGGCAGCCATTTCCAATATGGACAATGATAATACACTTGGTCCTGCGCTCATGCTCCTCGCGTATCTCGAAGATGCTAACAAAGGAAGACGAGGGGAACCGACCACCAGCACCACAAGGTGCATCATATCTCAGCATGGCGAAACACGTGTATCGGTTTGTCCTTGCACTGTGCATGATCACGCACCTTCCAGCATTGCTCCTCGCCGCTCTGCCTGCGTCGATGCTACCGGCGTCTGCCGACCACCTTGCCGCTCTAGCCAGCGGTAGAGTTTCCGACGTGTATATTCCTTATTTTCCACTCCTGAGCCATAAGGTGGACTCGTTCCCGACTGGTGTGCTCACATTTTTGCAGTGGGATCTATGTATCGGCTCAACAGCACTCTTTCTATGGTCATTGGTCTTATACCGGAACGCTACAACAGAGAAGACTATTATCGACCCCAATACGGCACTCCCAAGCTATGTGTACCAGCAGCTATTGAGTGGTGAAGCCGGACAAAGACAAGAGATATGGAAGACGATTGCATGGAAGACTGCTGTCTGGACCTTGTTGGCAGGCCCGATGGGTGCAGTTGTTATCTTACTGTGGAGAAAGGACGAGATTGTTAGGCAAAAGGTTAAGCAGGGGATTTGAGAGGCATATTGAGTAGCAGCAGATACTGGGCAGATGCAATCGTTAGTAGAAAGCATGGTTGGCGTCAATGTGAGCTCCACCAGCCAGTCACGTTTATGATTACTTGACTCAACCGAGTCTGGAACAAAAGCGGGATGAGGGAGAAACCGATATGCCTCCAGCCAAGCTTCCATCCTGTAATGTGCATGATCGGTACCGGTCGTATTCCTAGGCACCTTGCTGTAATGATCCAACTGTGTCAGTGCCCATGATCAGTCTTGGCTGGGAAGTGCTGCTGTGAACTACCGGGCGATCAAAACCGATGGATGTTCTCGGCTGGCGGGCGTGGGGCTTCGCAGATCCTTTTAGACCTAAACCGGCAGCCATTTAATCGAAAAGCTTGTCCGACTTACATCCTCATCCCCAGGTGTTATCTGTTCCAAACCTTTCGCTCAGCTGGCATCCCAACTTGAACCATGGAGTACGGGGCGGGGAATCCTGTTCTTGTGCTGGGCCTAGTGGCTGCGCAATAATCACACATCATAGCGTGCCGCAAAGCGGTCGTCAGGAAAGCAACGGGGCACGCTGGATGCTGCATGCATCATTGTATATCATCTGCAGCTTTGGTCAGTGCTGCTTGCAGCGAGCAGCGGAAGCGGTGCCCGATTGAAGGCGAAGTCGCGGTGGGTTGGCAGCTGGTAGCGTCCATACCTACACATCCCTTGATTAACCTAGTCAGTTGAAGGGTTATTCAGGGTCACTCTGTTTACGAAACCATTCAGCCCTCTCCCCAGACTAGACCGCATCCTGTGTTTTGCTTTTCCCCAATCCACCATAGCAACGCCATCCTGAGACTAGGTGGCTCAGAACCGCGGGAACTGGCAGAGGCCCTTCCCTAATCTCGTTGGTTCACGCTTTCCCCTTCCGGCAAACTCCCCCAAGAGAATGGCAACTGACGAGTGCACGTCGTTGCTTTCCTGGCCAGCTGCTGTGTATTGCCAATTATAATAGATGCATACTCGTCGCAGCATTTCTGTTCGTACATTGTTTGGTTGTCATTCCAGGCCATTCATCATTCAATACATTGGCAAGCCTTTATTCGCTTTGTCGGCCGTACCGAGCACTTCAGCATACCCCATACTCATTACCACACTCCATACCCTTAATTATAGCTTGTTAGCTCGAATACGACGAGTCTCACCAATACCACTACGCACATCCTCTCGCATATTCCGATAAGTACAATGCCTAACTCAGTCCATTCCGCCGAGCCTGGGGACTTCCCTCAGGAACCTTCTTCCCCTGCCACTACCGTCTCTACACAAGATCAACGATCCCAATCCATCTCCTCTGTTGCTGGGAAAACACCGGCTGCTACGTCTCGGAAACAAAAGACATTATCTCAATTCGCGCTCCCGCCCTCTCCCGCTGAGAGCATGCTCCTGGAGACCAGTCAGCACCCCATTCCTACCACCAAGAGCGTTGTGTTCGAGGAGAACAAAATCATGAGAGATATCGATCGTGGAGCTCCTGGCGATGCTGCAATCTTCACCGAAAATAAGACTCCGGAGCAGAAGGACTATGCGCGAAGAAAGAGTCAGCATTACAGCGCTGCATTCACTTTTAGAGAGCCAAATTCGTCTGCCAGGGAGCGCATCAGTCGGGAGTCGATTGTTATGGCAGATGTTAGAACCAATGTTATTGTAAGTGCAGATCCTGTGGCGGATCGATCTACTTCATGCTTATACATATGTGCAGATTCAAGATGAATACACATTCATCACCGACCTCTCTTATAACCTCTCTAGTCGCTACCAAAGACCAGAGTCCTCGATCCTCGTCACCGTCACACACTCCGCCTGCCTTCTATTTGGTGGGTCGTTTGACCCGGCATACACTATGACCATCACTGCTCTCCCGTCACAAGTGCAGCAAGTTACCAACAAGCGAAATGCGGCCCTCCTCCAGAAAAACATGGAAGAGGCTCTTGGTGTTGCGCCCGATCGGGGTCTTATCAAGTTTGTTGCTATTGCTGAAGAGAATCTTGCAACCAACGGAAAGACAGCTGCCGCGGAGATCGAAGATTTGGAGATGGCGGACGGAGTCGTTAACGGAGGAGGCGTGGGCGGAGGTCGTAAGGCCAGCGTAGCCCAACACCGAAAGGGCAGTATCTCTGCCGCCGCGAAAGCCAACAAGAGAAAGAGCACAAAGTCGATGCAAAATATGAAGATTGGAACTGGACTGCCCACTCATGACGAGGCTATCACCCCACCACTCAGTGGTGGACGTGATTCCCCTCCATCTATGCCGAGACTTCCAGATGATGAGGAGACCAGTCCGCTTGACCGCAAGGCAGAAAGAGTGCAGAAGATGGGTAAGAGAAAGAGTTTCTTGAACGTCATCCGCGGCAGAGCTTGAAGCTGGTCTTCAATTAAGAGGCAATGCAGCCCTCCAGCTGTCAGTTTGAGGATTTCGGGTTGTACCACGGCCGAGTCATGTTACGCTTGAATTGAAGGCGTCTGGGTTATAGGATTATTTAATTTAATGGGTTGGGGTCGTACCATGGGAGAGCAGAGAGCAACCCGAAAGGACGCAAGGAAATCATTTAATGTCTTTCGATGAACAAGAACATCCAATTTGTAATTGTCCTTATCTTGGTATTGCAATGACATGGGTTTTTTGACAAATCTTTCTTATCTGCTCCCTCTACTACGAAAACAAATGCCGTTTACCTTGAATGTTGGTAAGTCTTGTACTCCCCCGGCATTCGTCATAGGGCGGAGTGGAAGAGGCCATCCATCATTGCTTGGCCTGCAGAGTTTGCGTAGATCAATCAATACCATGCGAAACCCTCGACCACGCAGTGCGGCAGAAGTGAGAAGAGGACCTTTCCAATTGGGAGAGTTCAATCAATATATCCCAGAAACTCTTTGCTCGTTGCTACACGAATGATTGCGTAACTTTCTCTCTAGCCTGCAAAGTAACCTTCCATGTTTCGTGATGCTAGTTACATATTCTAGGTTGAGGCAAAACGAGACTCCTGTCGACCGAGCCCGCGAGAACTCTCGTCAGCCCTTCCGTGCTCGTCCGTTCTCTTTCCTTTCTTTTCGTCTCCTTTCCTCGCCGGCGGTGACCCGTGTTGCGAGGGCGGATGTGATAGATTTGCGGTTCTACCTTTGCCGCAAACTCTGTCACCAGGGGCAGTCCACAAGGTCGCCGCACCGGTCGGGTCCCTTGCAAGAGCACTTGGGACCTGCAGCGGCGTAGAAGCATGTTCACGAAGTCGCGTCGAGGTGAGTCGACGACGGGAGGGTCGAGAGGCGTGAGCGATACACTTTTTCGCTTAGTCGGCGGCGGGATCCACCACCCGCGGCGTTGATGGCGACCAGCCCAGCCTCCGGTCGTGCAGCGCTGATATCAGAGATGCTGAGAATTGCATCGCATCTTTCTTCCCCATCCAAAGCCGTTCCATCCTGACCCTTCCATACCACGTCGCCCTGCTCTGAGCGCCCTTCCTTCGACGCACGCCACCCGTCCGTTCCCAGACCCAGCCGCAGGGCCGTCATTGCTTCGTCGGCATTGCTTGCACCTGCCCTCCAGTGCCCAGGTAGCACGTAGCATAGTAGCATAGCAGCATAGCATAGCTTAGAATAGCACGGGCAAAGCAACGAGCGCTAATCGCCCTCCATTTGTGGCCGGCTACTCGAGCTACTCGACCTATCACGGGGCGCCGACGACGACCCTGAAGTTAACAGCACATCAGAAGAAAGCAACTGGTCAACGTCATCTTCTCCTGCCCCTATCCCCAGGAGATAAGACAGGGTAGAGTAGGACTATTCCTTCCAAGCAAGGGGAGGCAAGTCCCAAGCAGAGAGGCCCCAACGGGCACGGCGAGCGTCAGCACCGTCCAGCACAACAGCACATCACCGACCCAGCAATCCAGAATCAATGGAGGTATGAAATCCCCCTTTTCCGTTCTCTTTGCCTGCCTTACGCTTCCTGGACCATTCCATCCCTGCTCCGAAGACTTGTCCATTTTCTGTCATAATCCTCTCGAGGTCTTGAAGTCAAGAACCACCCCCCAGAGATCCCCAGCCAGCAAAGGATAAAAAGGAATTATCAGATATGTCATGGCATTCCTCAGATCTGTAATCTTGTCAGCCCTGTGATGCGGGACTCGGGTAGGATGACCAGAAACCGGTGGTTTGTGTGCGTTCTGGTCCTTTTTTGACTTCGGGCCTGGCGCTCTGGTCCTGCTTCTTCGCTCGGCGGCTGTCATTCTTCTGGAACCGCATCGCATGCTTGCACATATAAACACAGCAGCAGATCCCGTGCCTGCATCTTCCACTGGGACAAGACACTGTCGCTGCTCGTCTGGTTGTTTGCCTGTTCGCCTGCCTGCCTTGTCCTTCCTGCCCTGCGCTTCGCTGCGGATTCCTTCGTGTCGCTGCTGTTTGGTCGCTCCTCCTGGTGTAACCAATATTTGATTCGACCCGGATCAACTCCCATCACAGCCCAACCGGCCCAGCAGGATCAGCCACTTGCGGTCCAAAGTCTACGTCACATTATATTTGCATCGGCATCGGCATCAGTGTCAGCATCGACGCCTGAGTACGACACGTCCGGTACACCTGCCGCCCGTTCGAGAAGTTAGAGCGCGCACTGGCAGATGCGATTCCTGTACAGAGACATTGCCTGAATGAGCACAAGGACGTGTACTGAAATAGCTTGGCTCCCAACCATCCTGTGCTGCGCATGGCCGTCGTCAGGTTGATACCGAAATTCATGTACCCGACCCCGAATCATCGGGAACGGTCATCAACCGAGACCTTGACCGTAATGTTTGCGTGACGGGTTGTGCAAACAGATGTTGCAAGGGCAGCCCCGAAGTTGTTGGTCAAACGGTGTGTGAAGGAAGTCTTGTACACGGGGTTGTGCTGTCTACATTGCGCTGGCAAGCTGTCAACCAGCCTTCAACATCATCTTCTTCATCGACCTCTGATCACGCAAAGTTGTGTCTTCCGAACTTCACTACCAAACCACGCGAGCCCCTCTACTTTTCCTTCTTGTACGAAGCATGCCGTCTAGTATCCTCCATACAGGTCGGAGAAGGTCTAAGATGGACGGGACATATAATGGTCCAGCGCGTCAAGGACCTGTCCGCTTTGTCAGTCCAGTAACGCTAAATCTTGAACGTATCTACACACAGAACCGAATCAATATTCAAAAGAGACATGGAAGGGTCCCTGAACCCGCTCCAGGCCCCGCTGCCAAGGGCAAACCAAGGTTGTTACTGATGGGCCAACGACGGTAAGCATCGCATCCCAGGATTATGAAGCCTTACTTATTGTACATAGGAGTGGAAAGTCGTCAATCTCGAGTGTAGTCTTTAATAAGATGCCCCCAAATGAAACTCTATTCCTGGAGTCTACTGCAAGAGTGCAGAAAGAAGCCATGCGGTAGGTCACGAGCTCATTATTGTTTGCGAGTGCCCTTGACTTATACTGCACAGCTCTTTCATGGACTTCCAAGTCTGGGATTTTCCTGGTCAACTTGATTTCTTTGACCCAAACTTCGATCAAGATGCTGTCTTTGGCGAGATTGGAGCCTTGATCTGGGTTATTGATGCTCAGGATGAGTACCTTGACGCCATCAATAGATTGAACATGACTATCCTAAACATCCAACCAGCCTATTCAAACATTAACATAGAAGTCTTCATCCATAAAGTCGACGGGCTTTCAGAAGACTACAAACTCGATATTCAGCGAGATATCATGCAAAGAATTCAAGATGAGCTCTCAGATCACGGCTTCGAGAATGCACCTATAAACTTCCACCTCACATCCATTTACAACCATTCCATTTTTGAAGCCTTCAGCAAAGTCATTCAAAAATTGATTCCACATCTCCCAACCCTCGAAGCACTGCTCAACGACCTCTGCCGAAGTTGCCGCTTCGAGAAGGCCTACCTCTTTGATATCGTCTCTAAGATTTATGTGGCCACCGATTCATCACCCGTTGACATGCCCTCCTACGAAATCTGCAGCGACTACATTGATGTAATAGTCGACGTCTCAGAAATTTTTGGCTGGGCACCACGGCCAGAGGACTATGTCAAAGCTCTTGAAGGCCCACCTTGGAATAAGAAACTCGAAGACCAGACTGGCTGCGGAGCGGCTGAATCTTGCATCGTTCTCACGGATCAAAAGAGGCCGATTATGCTGCGCGAGGTCAATACATATCTCGTACTCGTTGCAATCATGAAGGAGGGTAGCTATGAAAAGATGCCGTTAGTCACTATGAACGTAGAGACAGTGGTGAAGGGCCTGTTGGAGGTTCTGGAGATTACGAAGCAGAGGAATGGCGTTGAGGATGGGAGATGATTCAGTTTCTAACTCATCCATCGCATTGGTACAGTATGATAGCTTGTAACGGTATTCTTGGTTGTAGGGAGTATGGCGTTGATTTCTCTGTCCATTTCTCCTACATGCTTTATTCTTGTCAGGACATGGGCTCTATTCCCTTGCATTCCTTTAGTTGGGCACTGTGCACAGTTTAGCATGAGGATGTCATTTGGCGAGATCCGAACAAGATTCTTGTACTTCATTTTTCTCCTAGCTATTTGCATACGGACCTGCCAACTGAAATCCTACATGATACATATATTAATCTGCCGTCTAACAAGACGGAATGAACCATCTGTGCAGCGAGTACTTTTACCGACGGGTGAAAGGTAGTATCCAGTAAGACAAGCAATTAAGTAATCGAGATGCGTCAATTCCAGTTAAACCCCTTTTCAGGCCCAAAGGTTACAGTACATAGGTGTCTTAGCAAGGGCGGCATCTAGATTTTTCGCGTCAATGTTTCATGTTTATGCAAGGTCGTTGTGAAATTCAAAGAAAAGGGCTTTTTTGGAATGAAAGAGATCTTGAATTTTACGGGTGCGACTTTTTGCTATGGATGTCTTGAGCACTTGATTTCAGACAACACAACAGTAATCATCGGGCGGGCTGATTAAACCCGCCGGGGCTTTGCGGCGGTAAGGATGAGGTAGATCAGCTCTTGATCTACTGTACCAAGCCAGAGATTTTGAAGCAGCTCAAGCATGTCTCAGGCGTCCGTCACCCACAGATCAAGCCATCTCTGGGAACTTCCACCGTCTCTGTGGAACCCTCACTTCCCACCACCTGAGTCGCCGTGCCTCCGGCAAGCGCAGCATCTTCCTTCTTCGCTTGGATCTCCTCCTCTCTGAGCTTCGCCTTTTCCTTCTTGCTTAGCGTCAAGCTGCCCTTCATCAGCGCCTCCTTCGCCAGCGGTCTAACATACGGCTGCACAATCCACCACGGCCGTTTGCAAGCCTTGACTACCTCCAGAGACTTGGCGTATTCCTCATCAATCTCGCCATCCTTCTCGCCATCTTCGGCAGCAGTAGCAGAGGCCTCTTTTAATTTGGCAAGTCTAGCATCGTTTTCAAGTTCCTGAGTATAACTCTCTCCATTGGTTGCCTCGTACTCCTGGAGGCCAAGCCGTACCGCCTTCTCGACCATCTGCAGTACATTCTCAAAGGCTGCGACGTCTCCCGCGCGGCATTTGGCGAGTGCGTCTCGGATATGATGGTGTTTTGAGACGAGGACGCGTAGAAGGTGGAAAAGGTGCGGTTGCATTGCTACGAGATTTGGACTTGTAGCTCGCTCTTTCTTCTCGGCCGGGCCGTTGGTCTTTTGGCGTTTCTTTGGAGGGCCATCTTGTTCCGGTTCAGGAGTCGGTGTTTTGACTGCTTCTTCGGGATCTGATGGCAGATAGAGTGGATTCCTCTCTGGGACAGGTACTTCCAGAACGTATTTGTAGATAATGTCCATGTACCGTCGTAGGGCTGCGTCCATTCTCCACCCACCCTTACCATCTCGCCCTCTCCAGTACTCCCGGCCCTCTTCGCCTAAAGGAGGTGGATCAGAAAAAATAGCTGGATCGTATAAATTCCCCTCGGCGCTCATGACACCATCTGCACCCGTGACTTCCAAACACTTCTCAATATCGGCCTTGCTTAAGATATTGCCGTTGGCAAAGAGCACGGTTTCTTTTGGTAGGTTATCTCGCAGGAATCGAATCATGCCCCAGTCTGCTAGGCCCGTCTTGTGGCCCTTTTGATCCCTTTGTCTCCCATGTACAGTTAAAATACTCGCTCCCGCGCTGAGAACCTTTTGCGCATACGCCAACGTCTTTTCCTTCGTATCCAGGATCCGGATCTTTGCAGTGACAGGAACGGATAATTTCTGGTGCAATTTGTTGATGAGCGAAAAGATGAGGTCCTGGTCTTCTTGTAGGAAGGCACCGTATTTCCCTTTCCGTGCAATGCCTTGTGGGCACCCTAGGTTCAGATCCACCGCATCACAGAAGGGTGCCACATAGGTTGCTGCTTCTAACAGCTCATCGGGGTTGTTGGCGCAGAATTGTACGAACAATGGTCGATCTATACTTGGATTGCCATCGAGGAACAATTCGGAAGTAGGGGAAGGAGCTGGGACGGGTAAGAGCATGCTGCTGCGCGTCGGTTGAAAATGGTGATCGCGGAATTTGGGTGTCTCTGTAAACATACGCGCATGAAGCATGGGCGTATATGCTAGAAGATCTTTATTCGTTTCAGGAGACATAAAGGATCGGGAGAGCATTCGCCATG
Organism: Coleophoma cylindrospora; assembly: GCA_003369665.1. Taxonomy (NCBI): domain Eukaryota; kingdom Fungi; phylum Ascomycota; class Leotiomycetes; order Helotiales; family Dermateaceae; genus Coleophoma; species Coleophoma cylindrospora. The sequence goes on from PDLM01000002.1 coordinate 1,410,304, forward strand.
CCTGCAGCAAAAATGAGCCTAGGTTTACTCCAGGAGAAGGGACCTTACGAATTCAGACTGATCGACCATAGGAGCAAGCACAAACTTGGGACTGCCAATGCTCTCATAGAACGCACGGCCATGCAACTTATTCGACTGAAGGGTGCCAGCAGTTCCATTGGGGCTATCATTGTTGGGCTGTAAGGATGTGACTGGAGTCGACTCCCTGACAATACCGTTGGATACCGTCATGATGGCTCGTATCGGTTTGTAGAATGTTCGCCAGGTACCAGCCCGTAGCCTTGGATGACTGAGTGGAATAGCCACGATCTCTTTCAGCGTTTAAAGCAATGAGCGCGTTGGTGTCCAGAGTGATGAGGTTTGTCGTCCGGAGTCGAGAACAAATTTCTTGTCGCTTATCGTTGATAAGACAAGGCTGACGACAAGGCTGTAAAATCTAATCATCATTCTAGGCCTGAAAAAGCAATTCCACAGGATGTTTACACTGGTGAGCGCTTTGTGACACTGAATGCTTGTGATTCAATGGGTGTGAATTATTAGAGTACTAGTCTATAGGGTTTCTATTGCGGAAGGGCAACGATCGTTGAAACAATAGAGCAGAGCAATTGATAGCAATAGCGGCAGCCAATGTAGTCGCTCAGAAGGCGTAAGGAACAGGGAAATCACGGGGATCTTGGCTTATCCTGGCTCGCAGAGCATGCAGAACCGAAGACAGTTGCAGTGTTCCGTATCTTTGATTGTGATCATCTACTTCAATCTCCAAAAAAGAGGTCGCCATTCACTGAATGGTTCATGAGAGATCCTCAGATCGGCAGCAAGATATCCATCACAATTTCCACAATCCAAACCATGGCTTGGAACGAGGACTCTGTGGGTAAGTAGCGATGCTTCTGTTTATGCCCGTAGCAGGAACAGTGAGCCTGATGGTTGGAAAATATGTTTACAGATTGTCGTACAGGATCAAAGTACCTGGGAGACAAAGTAAGATTATGTACGAAGCAGACCTGAGAGATCAGTGACCAGGGACCCCTCGAAGTGTACGAGGGATCGTCTCGTATTGATGCAACTTGTAATCATTAATCTGTGGGGTAATTGACCTTGCATGTACTGTAAGTCCTGTACCGTACCGTCCAGAAGGCCACATCCGCAGCAGACATGCCTTCCAATTTTTCAATTGCATATCGCGGTAAGTGGAAAGTACTAGCTACGGTAGCACTGCCAAGGGAAGTTCGATCCAGTTCAAGGTTGTTGGATACACTTTTCTCCATCTCGTTGTGGAGTAAGGAAGCGGGCATTCCACCTATAGAGCCCCGTCCCATTGATGAAAGTTGGAAGTCGGAGCGCAGGTGAGGAGGGGTTCATGGAACAAATTGGTGAGATCGGTGAGATCGCCAAGTTCTCTTCTAGCGCTTGGACAGGCTGGCTGGTTCGCAAATTTGGTGCAAGTCGTCGCTCGGAGAAGGGCCCACTACTTTCGCCATACCACAGTACTACTGTACGACTGCAGCCACCCTGGTTCTTCACCTCTCCTTGCTCGTGCGTGACGCGTGAATGGTCCTATGAAGTAGTTCTTCCGTATGCACTTAGCCGGCGAAAAGGACGTCCCGCGCCTGGAGGATCAGGAAATGTCAAGGTTGACGTATCTGAGCGGGAGCTTGCAAAGTCGGGGTAGGGTCTCGGAACATGATTGCGCAACCCCTTGAGCGAGAACCACCAAGACATTAGAGAGGAAAACGGAAGCGCGCCTACAGCCACCTATGGCCCTTTGAAGGCCTCATTGGGCGCCCGTCTCCGAGGACACTACGGAAAGAAGAAAGTTCAATGTTGAGTTATGATGTGTCAAACATTCTTCTGGCCATACCGTCTTTAGGAATGGGCGGAGAGACGAATAGCCTTGGTGGACTGAAGTCTCAAAGTACATATCTGTGATCTTGGGCAGGCACTGCGTAAAGGGCAAATCTTTAAACTAGAAATCGCTCACGTCTGCTGGCCTGATAAATGGTGACTACCAGGTGTGTCGAGACTGTTTCAGGGTTCAGGGAAACAGCATGTGGGATGAAGACGAATACTTTGCTTCTGGAATCTGCCGTTACGTGTTTGGATGAAGGAGGGATCTACTGCTATGCGACCTTCAGGCATCTCCGCTGCTGTTATCCATGGAACATCGGGCGTGTTGTGCTGTACAACAAATCATACAGGTTCTTGAAATTATGTGGGAGGTGCATGGGTATCCCGCGCAAAGCAATTGTGTTCTCCGTACACCATAAATACTCGACACTGATTCACAAGCGCAGTAATATACAGCTGCAATCCATGGTGGCTCAAACTGCCAGATTGATAGTTTGACTTCTTGACAGATGAAAAATATGTCGAGACCATAAAGCAGCAGCAGCAGAACATGAGGCTTTTCGAGCTTCCTGAAGAGGTGCAGGATCCCTGCTGATACAATCGTCTGGTGGATTTGGGAATGTATGCAGGAAACACTTTACCAAGGATGTGTGCATTGCTAGCATATTCAAAAAGTCCTTCCTGACTTGTACCATTTTCCCGCATGTAAGAAGCGGGAGCTTTCGTGCTTTACTCCCTAGAGATGGATACTAGTCACACTGGGCAGGAGACTCAAGTGAAGAGTTCCAGAAGCCCCGGATTGTGCTTCTCGCTGATTAACAAGCATCAGTGCCAGACTGCTGGCAATTGTGACATAAGGCAAGACTGCCAGTGCTCGAGCACCTAGTTCATCAAGAGTTGGACCCTTGACTTGACGCTGTGGCATCAGCATTGGCTGAAATGGGTGAGGCGGATCACTAGTGGCTTGTTCTGTACTTCTGCGCTCATGTACCTAGTCGTTAGTGAGGCGGTCGTGGTGACGAGCCTTCTTGAGCACAGGATTTCTGCTTCAGAAAGGTATGGGCGTCGGTATCAGGTGAAGGACATGTGAAAGACGGTGAGAGCACGCTTGTCCATTGAGCACAGAACGGACGGGACTTTTCTTTGCAGTAGAAGAAGCGGCGAAATGATCAGGGTCCAAGCAAGGCACATAGACAAACACTGGACTGTAAATGCAACTCGATGGCATTTTGTCCTTCATGACGGTACTGCACTTGTTCTTATCGACCTACTCGATAAGTACTCCCTGAGGATCATCACTTCCTTGAACGACCAGGGCAGGTAAGCTTGCCAGTCTGCCGACCCACATCTGGCGAAGTGCGCCTAGTGTTTCAGTCATGCTCCTCGGAGATTTTAGTGACTTGGAGCGTGTTACTGTCTGCGCCAAATGGCTTGCTGGCGAATACGGTGCGCATTGTCGAGCGCTCCTCTAGAGCGAACGTAGGATGGGGTGTGATGGGACGAGAGTATCATGTAATACAGGAATGGAGTCGAAAACAATCCGATAGTCAGCACTTCGCGCCAATCACTGCGGCTATAGCTGATGGTCTGCCCCTCCGGTGTCTTCGCGTCTTTTGCTAAGAACCCGGATGCTGATAGAAATAATGGAGTAAACCGGACGCTAGGATATGACTGCACCCGTATTGTTGTGCTGGACAGGGGGTGTCCGCTCCTTTCGGCCTTGAGCACGTTCGTACCATGATAGGGACAGTGACAAACCACACTAAAGATAGGAACAATGTGCGCAATTCGGTGAGGAGCAGCGACCAGCAGCTTCTCTCCATCCGTAAGAACCGATCTGGCGTGCGTTCGAGGCGATTCAGGGGAACCGACAGTTGTTATGATGGTGGAAGTGCAGCGCATGGCAGCGCATTGAGTTGTACATGACGATGTACGGTAGCTGCAATGATGATAATTTCCAGATTTCATGGACCTATGAACAGTCCTCCCAAGGGAGGGGAGAGGCACAAGTCGAGCCTTTTTTGGTCGCATTGCTGGCGCAGGCATCTAGTCCAAAAATAGACTAGCTCCTCGACTTACTGGGCGTGTGTTGAATCCCTATTCTACTTCCTGACTTGGCTTGCTCGAAATAATCTCCAACATCAACGCCTTCAATCCACCGCCTCCTCTCCTCCCTCCTATTGCCTATTCTTCGACTCGATCCTTGACTTGAATTTCCTCAATTTCTCTCTTTGTGTCCCATTGTTGTCCTTTTCCTTCCCCTTCGGCCCCGTCTATCACGAAGCATTCCTCACGCCGTGCCTCATTCCTTTCGCTACAGGAATCAGGAGTTAACGCCAGCTCATCCGATCAGCCGTAGATACGCATCACGATCCAGAAAACTCCCTTCTTGAGGTTGGAAACACTTCCTCTGATCTGCTATTTCTTTCGGATTCATCGTCGTGTTTTGTGATAGTCAAAGAGTGAATCAGACATCGCGGTAAAAGTGGTGCTCTGCTAGCTGCTGAGATTCTCCTTTTTCTGGGTGCAGGCGTCCCTCATTCGATTCAATTCACTTCAAAGCCAATTGTTATTGTGTTGCCTTCGCTTTTGCCCTCTTCGTTCTCATCTGCTATTGTGGCATTCTCGCACTTGGAAGGTGTGTCTTCACCAAGGGGTAGTCGGCTCTACATGCGCTAGATACGACTGCAATCAAACCCTCCTTTTCCAAGCCTAGCACAGAAGTTCTTTTCGCAACAGACACTAACTTTCCAATGTAGACTCTCAGACTTGCTGAACCTGCTCACTGTGTCCAACACGAACCAAGACGAATGAGGCCGTAAGAGTTATTCGAAGTGCTTGATATCTACCTTCAAAGAGCCTGCCGAGCTAAAGTATGGCTGCTCTTGTACACTCTTTTCCACAGCAATCCAGTACCACAACCATGCTTCAAACACGTCCGTCATCTGCGTCAGGCATAATCCAGACTTCCCAGAGTCCTTCCCACCTTCAATATCCTTCCAACCAATCCCAATCAAAACGCAATAGTTATCATGGTCTGAGTAATGGGTCGGGTGGAAGTTATCGTGGACAAACATCAACGGCTCCGATAGCACCATACGCTTTTACAAGCACACCTGCTCTTGGTCAAAGGACTCAAGGAGGACCACATCTTCGGCCGGAACAAAGAACAATCTCCGCCCCTATCATTCCAACGTATCAGCATGAAGAGGGTGGCCAAGCAGTTCCACGAACGCGATACCCAGCAGCGGCTTCCATTTCCACCACGTCAACATCCTCCTCTTCTGATATGTCTACCATGAGCCAGCATTCTGGGTCAAAGGATGACTTCGCCCTCACTTCCTCCACTGCCCAAATTGCTCAGAGGGCGCCTCGGCCACACTCAACCATAATCACATCATTTACAAGCAGCCTTGCCCCACCAGCGCTTTCTTCTCCTCAAAAAGCATCTCCGGATAGATATCGCAGGCCAGCCCACCGTCGTGCGAATTCCTCCACCGGTAGCCAGCAGCCCAGCTCCCAACCGTCCTCTCTGACATCAATGCCGAATGTGCATAACTTCTATGGAGTTTCGACTCAGCAGTCTCAAGCAGCAAACTCGCTGCAGAGTCTGAACCTACAGATGCCCCAATCGAAGGGATCTACTGCAGACGATTTGCAACTGAACAAACAGACTTCAGACCAAGCAGCGAAGCGTTACAGACGCAGGAGCATTCATACAATCGATGCACACGACTACACCTATTACAACGGCAGCGCTCTAGCCCCAGCATTCTCCCCTCAAGGATCGCGGCAAACACAGAGTTCCCCAAGCAATGGACGAACCGATCAACCAAGCCGACATCCGGTAGACCCCCTGAGAAGCTCACCTATCGTAACTGTCCGCCCCACTACCTCTCATGGCCGAAATGGCAGCAGCGAAAGCGTGAACTCCACGCGAACCAACTCACGACCTTCGTCTGTAAGTACACATTCGCATCTTCTCCGGTGTTGCAATTCATCCCAACCAATCAAGGTGCCATGGGTCTCATTTCGCTAAGACGCTAATGTTATTGCAGGCTGCGAAGCGAGAATCGAACGTCCCGATGGCTACAGTAAACCCCGCCCCGTCTTCGACCAATTCTCCTATTGCCGCCGATACGACACCGCTCAAGATTGATCAGCCAAGGCTCGTAAACATTCCTACCCGTGCATCCTCATCCGATGCTGCGAAGAGGATTGCGAACCCTTCGCCTCTGTCGAAACCGATGACAATGAGTTCAGAGTCTTCGATTTCCAAAGACTCTTTCGCATCGGCAGTCAGCGCCGCGCTACAATCGCCCGCGAAGCCAACCGTAGTGCAAACCGCTACAAGCGCCAACAATGGTAGCCCCGCCGCAAAGCAATTGGCAGCGTTAAATGAGAAGGATGGCAAGAAGAGCAAGACCTCGCGATTGCGACGTGCTTTATCGTTTGGTAGTGCCGCAGAATTGCGACGAGCCTCTGCGGAGAACAACATCGCCAACAACGCGTCTGCGCTATCAGCAGCAGATCGCTCCAAAATTAGAAAAGACCGATATCAAGATGAGGTAGAAGCTGAGCAGGCCCGAATTGCAGCTCAGCAGGAAGCTGGAGGCATTGGTTCCGGGATCTACAATGGACAGGGCAACTTCTTCAGTGGTTCGACCGATAATCTCTCTATCTCTTCAACTGCATCTTCTGCCTCCATAATGATCCGCAAGATGGGCAAGGGCATGAAGAAATCTACTAGATCTCTGGTTGGCTTATTCCGACCGAAGTCAGTTATCGGTGTTCCCGCCGCCGACGCTGCAGTCCCGACTGTCAGTCAAGCTCAAGTCTCGATGGTCACCGTTGAGGCTGAGCGGGAGAAGGTCAATGTCAATACTAATCTACATGACCAGAGTGGCGGGGGAACCGGTTTCCCACGCCTGGAGCGTAACTCGGCCGATGCAGCTACTGCTGCGCAAGGCCATAATCGTGCTGGTAGCTCAAGCACTGACAATTCCGGGGCTAGACGTAGTATTGTTGGTGGTGAAAAGGAGCGTGCTGAAGTCCTTGCGGCAGTAAAGAAAGGCATTCTCAAGCGTAAGTTCAGGACTCTGTGATTGAAACCAAGCTAATAATAACAGGCTCAGGGACTGATGGAGCGTCTGGCAATTCCTCACCAGTAGTACGACCTGCTGACAGCAAAACGCCAAATTTCAATCTTCCACAGATTCCAAATGTCAACGACTCTCCTATCTCATCTGCTCCAAGCACCCCAAATGATGACCAGCAAGGTCATAAAAGGACCGGATCAGTCACTTTGGGCGGCGAGGACTATTTCATGTCTGCCCTGAGGTTCAAGAGTGACTCAAAGAGTGTACCATCAACCCCGCAAGGGGCGATCCTAAAGCGCAATGCAACCTTCAGCCCTAGAATTCAGTTCCATGATACATGGCCTAGCGGCGAGTACGATCGCAGAGGCGAAATTTCTACTTGTAATCGTCTTACGCCTATGCTTGCTCAACAGATTAAGGAGGAGCTCAATACCTTCAAGATGGTGAGCTTATTTTTATTTTTTTGGCACCCGACTCCAGAATGTTTACTAACAAAATTGACAGGAAATGGAGGTGCACGAGACTTCGAAGATTTACACCCATTTCTTTTAACGACATTAAACAACCACGCCCTCCAGAGGCCCACGAATCTCAGAACCTCTCCTTATGTACTGCAGCATATTTCTGCTCTAAGACTTTTCGGCGTTGATCAAGGTCGCATTACCCGGTGTATAGGAGTACCACACTTTGAGCGATTTTGTCGAATACTATATTTCTTTTCCTTTGACTGGCGTTGGCCGTCTGAATTCACGAGCATAGTCGGACAAGATATGAGGACAGCGCTGCATGCGTGAAGCTGACAAGATGAGAGATACTGCTGCAAAGCATTACAAACCGGAAAATCGGAGTTTGCCTTTGCATTAATGCTCTAAAAGTTCCACCTGGTCACTTTTTTTCACCAGGCAACTTCGGTTTCAGGACTTTTCTGTCGCATGCTCGTCGATTTTATGGTGTCATTTTTGGTTTCGTTCTCAAGTCTTCCTCATTACTCCCCATCGTATTTCAGCGTCTGTTACAGAGTTACAAGACTTGACTGCATCGTATCGCGTAATCAAAGATCATTTCCTCAGTAGAAGCTGCAATCTTGAATCTCCTATACCGCTCCGTTTATATGCTGCCTTGCCTTGAGAATTAAAGTCATCTTGTTCATGAATTGTTTCAACTGTCTCACTGGAAGCGTCTTATCTCTAGATATCGGCCCTACGTGCAAGCGTAATAGTACAAATTGACGACTGTGAACGAGGCTTCTACAATCTATCAGTAGCCTTTGAATAAACCTGATTCAAATGCTGAAAAAAATTGACATTTGACACCATCTCGAACTGGTTCTACTTAAGGCACCATTTGCAAGCACGGAGCTCACAAGGCTGAAAAAATGGCAGGCTAGCAAATTCAGCCTTGTCAAGTCGTGAACTCCAGCTGCCGACATAGAGCGCAATCCATAAACACTTGGTCTCGGACGAGAAAAGAACCATGCCCCCCGAACTCATTCCCGATGATGATGAATATGCATCTTCCGAAGACTCTGACTTTGCGCCTGAGGCTGGTCTGGCCGAGGCATCCCAAGATTCTGGTTCAGAGTCAGAGGCAGATGATGGGCCATCTACGACGACTGTAAAGAAAACAGCAGTGAAGACAAAAAGGAGGCACAGCCCCGACAAAGAAGCAGATGACGCTGGGTTCGAGAATTCTGGAGATGAGGCAATCATTGAGAGGGGCTTGAAGAAGCAGAAAAAAAGGGGGAGGAAGGGCAAGGAGGAGTTGGACGACGAAGGTGGTGAGGGAGGCTTGGTGAAGACGAGGAGTATGCGAGCTCAGGAGTAAGCTCTACGACTATTGCATGTACCTTTTAGCACTAATTTAATCCTTAGGAAGGGCGAAAAGAAAATTCTCGTTGACACCTCCAAAGCAACAATCGATGTTGATGCAGTATGGGCAAGCATGATATCGGGTAAGCCAGCCACAACCACCACTTCCGAAGTACTTCCAACAACAGAAAGCAAATCACAAAGTCCAAAATTCGAGAAGGGGCAGAAAATCGAGCCTTCAAATGGCAGGCAGGCCTCGAGGGAACCAAGTACACTCAGTGATGGACCTGATTCGATGATTATGATAAAACGAACATACAATTTTGCTGGCAAGGTGCACACAGAGCAGAAGCTGGTCAGCCGGAACTCCGCTGAGGCAAAACTATATCTTGCTTCGCAGAAGGACAATCCGTCTGCCGAGACACAACCAGATTCGCCTTTCACCAAATCAAAACGACCTACGAAACTAGCACGACGCTCCATATTTGAGCCGATCACCGAAGCCTTGCCGCAGAGGAAGGACTTGCACTTTGGTGCAAGGAAGAGCGATGGTGCTTTGCTAAGCACTGTAAATAACAAGGATGCAAAGAAACTGACAACTGTTGAAAAGAGTGCCATGGATTGGGCTGGCTTTGTGGATAAGGAAGGCATTGCTGATGAGTTGGATGCTGCAGGCAAAGCCAAGGGTGCTTTCAGAGATAGACAGGAATTCTTGGCAAGAGTTGAGGGCAAGAGGGAAGAGGAGGCTAGGAGGGCTAGGTTGGCTGGGAAATGAAAATGTATGAATTATGTCCGAGGATTTATGGGTTTACTAATACTTGCAAAGAACCTCCAAGCTGCTGCAATTGTTCTGAAAACAATCAAATAACTCAGAGCTTCGCCTTTCCTTCCTTCGCCACAATTTTTATATCGTTGAACGGTATGCCTAGAAAGGCCCACATGAAATGGAACCTGTCGCTACCAAAGAACGGCTCCTCGTTGCCCTCGGCATTCTTGACCCAAAACCATGGCGCACCAAATGCTCCTTGGTCGAGAACCTTTTGAGTATTCGCTAGAAGACAATCTTTCCACTCCTTTTCGGTAGGAGCATGAACAATCTCGTCAACCTCCTTGTCGTTGAACAGGTTCATTTCAGCGACTGTAGAGCGAAATTCCTCGGGCACGGTGACGTTCACATTCGGTGGGACCCACATAGCATTGAATAAAGCAAGGTATGCTTTTTCGAATACCTCAGCCGGAAATTTGGCTTTGATATAACAAAGTGCTCTTTGCGGCTGTGGGCAATATTAGCATCTGCAGTGACAGCAGGTGAGGTCCTTACAAGAAGCGTCAAGGGCGGAAAGAAATCAGGTACAGTGATTTTGGTCATGTTATGATATTTGAGCGCTCTATCCGAATCGAATTTTCCATAATTAGCCTTAGCTGGTAGTGTCCAAGGTGGTTTGTTGCCTGGTAGGTAGGAGATCTATCAGTTCTGTGCGAAGTCTTCCTGGGTAGTGAGTATAGAGAGCGGAATCTTCTTACCGCTACCAACATTGACGCCGCCGAGGAAGATGGGATGGAATCTATATTATCTTAGAATGCTTCATTGTTATTGGGAGTGTCTGGCAGTTCGTAACTCTAAAGAGACATCATGGCTTGCCAATTCTTCTCTTCGTTGGAGTAGATAGACCAGTGTGATAAAGCTGTAGAAGGAAGCTACTCAATGTGTGGTTAGTATGTATTACATTTCGGTGCAAGGACTTGAAAAGTATATTACATATATCCAGATAGCAATCAATATGTCCGGGCATGGCTGCGGCTGCTTTCCGGGTTCCACAGTAAGTGCGGGTGTCTCATTCGCTGGAAATGACAATGATCGAAATATGAACAACGATCCAAGGCAACCCAAGAGATTTATTAGCCTCCGTTTTAGACAAATAACTTTGCGTCGGTGATATGCCGAGGCCGAGGCCAGGAGTTTGGAAGGCTGACGAGATGGATTGAGGTACAAGGTGGCTTGAAGTCGGAGCCTCGGTTGCCGCATTTGATTCCTGATAACCTTTCCTGATCACTAAACGTCAATTCCAGTGCCGAGCTTGCTGACTGTAATACCTCAAGCTAAGATTCCCAACTCTTTTTTACGGAGAGACACACTTATAAGAGTGATTTATTGCCTATTTGATCAAGACACAGCTCGTTATCTAGCTTTATCATGGCTTCCAAGACAACCCAAGTCGCTCTCATTGTCGGTGCTAGTCGTGGCATTGGGAGACAGGTTGCAATCGATTTGGCTGCCAATGGATATATTGGTGAGTGCCTGACATTGGTTTATTGAATCATTTGAAGAGTTCAGTTCGGTTCATTGAAACGAATACTTCGCCAGTCGATCGGGATACTCTGTCTGCTTAGAGACTGATTCACGTGCTTCTGCTATTTAGTGGTTGTAGCTGCAAAGTCGACAAGTGATGCTTCATCCGTGAAGCCATTCCCTCCGGATCCCAATTCGCAGCAGTCTACAATCAGTACCGTCGAGCGAGAGATCCGTGAAGCTGGTGGTGTTGCAACAGCGATCGCCGTGGACACGAGAGATTATGAAAGTGTGCAAAAGCTTGTAGAAGGAACTATTAAGGTCTGTCTCCATTGCCCTTCTCCCAATGATGTAGTTACAAGTATGACTGACCTAGCCGGTTTTACTCAGATGTATGGGCGTCTTGATGTGGTTATCTACAACTCTGGAGCTATCTGGTGGGCATCGGTCGAGAACACGCCCATGAAGCGATTTCAACTCATGCAAAGAGTCAACCCCGAGGGTCTATACGGCACCATCCAAGCCGCTTTACCATATTTCAAAAAGAATGGCTGGAAGGGAAGAATAATTGTCGTTAGCCCACCAATATACTCCAGGTTTTTCCGAGGTAAAACTGCTTATGCCATGGGGAAGGTCGGTATGAGCGTCCTAACCAAAGGCCTTGCTATGGACTGGGACAGAGAAGGAAAGTCAGATATGGCTATCACTAGTATCTGGCCAGCAGCATCAATTGAGTCGGCAGCCACTGGCCAAATAACTAAAACGGACCCTTCCGCAAACAAGGATCTTCGCAAGCCTACCATATACTCGGATGCAATCCTCGCCATGCTCAGGGCACCGGCTAAGGACGTCAATGGACTATTAGCCACAGACGAGGATTTTCTAAGAGACCATGAAGGCATAACAGATTTTTCAAAATACTCTCTCGTTGAAGGAGCTGTTCCGAGGCGAATCATGCCTGCGGAGTTTCCTGACCTTACCGTTGCGGAGCAAGCGGATGAAGGGAGGAGAACTGATAGCACAAAGATGAGAAGGTCAAAGTTGTAAGGTGAAATAAAACTGGAAATATGCACCAAATCGTGGCCAAAGGAAGACCTTGTGGCAAAGGCCGTTTTCATGTTGATGCGCTGCTGCTTACATGACTATGATTGTGGTAGCTGTAAGACTCATTCAAAAGTCATTCAGGGGTACAATAATCGAAACAATTTGAAAGCCAGAGATTGATTGTATGGTTAAATGAAGATGTAATAATGGTTGAAGAATGGTACCTACTGAATCCCCAATTGTGTCAGTCAAATCACGTGATGCCCCCGGACTGGACCCCCGATGGACCCCATGTTGCTGTCAGGGCCATGTGGCTCCAAAAGCTTAATTTGAGCCTCATAGATCATCGACAGCGAGTATCAGAATGCTCATGATGAATAGCAGAATATGAAGGGTCAAAAGATGTATGTTAGATAATTCTGAGCCTTGTAAAAAAAATTGTTCTTGTGTCGCAGAGCAATAGTGAAGCTTCCGAGGGCAATTTTGACACATTTGGATGAAAATTGACGAAGCTACGAACCGTATTACTCTTTATCAAGTCGAGATTCGTTGATCTTTAAAGCATGTTAAATCTGGAGTTCTAGGTACCGGCTTGTTGAATTTTGGTGGCGCACGGTGCTATATAATGCGCTAGTGCTATTCCTGGTTAGCTTACTTTGGCGAAGAGACGCGCGATTGAGCTGCTTGATTCAGCCTTTCTCTGCCTGTTCTGATTCAATCCCATCAACTCAAGTCTTGCTTCCATCAGAGAGGTCGTGTTAGTTGCGCGGATTCCTTGAGATTGCTATTGTTCAGTCTCTAGTCTTTTTGTGCGCAACAAAGCTACCATTTAACCCCCAATCTGCTCACGACCACCCCAGATCAACACAAGCAACGCGAAATGATTCTTGTCTAATTACATCGAATACCACGAGACATCCTTCGAAAGCATTAGCGTTTATGCATAAGACTACTTGATCAATACTGGCGATTACTGTATAGTTCCGCCATGCCAGCTGGAAAGCGCAAGGCCGATTTTTTTGACCCTAATAAGTCCGATTCTGACGACGAGGACTTTGCTCCTGGAGAAGATAGACCTCGAAAGTCCGCCAAGAAATCACGATCACACACAAAGAAGTCATCCAGCTCTAGAAAGCGCTCGAAATACCGCGGGTCTGACGTATCGGACGATGATCTGGATGAGGAAAGCGACCTAGACAATTCATTTTCCGAAGAGGAGGAGGAGGAAGAGATCATCATGAATGAGAAGACTGGTCGACGGATGCGCCATGCTGCCAGAAAGCATGCTAGCTATGAGGAACCTAGCGAAGACGATATTGAGGATAGCCCGGAAATCACCGACTCTGATGTGAGCGTAAAGAAGCCATCGAAAGGCAGGAGGACGGCAGCGCCAAAGTTTGAAAGTGAAGACGACGAAGAGGATGTTCCGTATTCCAAACCGTCCAAGATAATCACGTTGAAGGTAAAAACTCCACAACCACTTCGAACCACAAGGGCCACCAGCGTAACTGCTCGAAGCACTCGTGGAGGGACCAGCGTGGAGCCTACATCTGCAGGCCTCACCAGGAGAAACACACGACAACAATCTCGCGATCCAGATGCTGCACCGCTTGTATCACTGTCTGATTCTGGCAAACATATCATCCGAGAGTCTGGCAGTCCAGAGTCGTTACCGCGATCTCGGGCAACAAGAGGCAGCAAAGGCACAAAGATGCCTGCATCAACAATCAAGGAAGAGGTCAAAGAGACAAGTTCATACGAGGATCCAGGTAAAGATGACAGCGCACTTGTCGTCGAGGACGACGAACCGCCTCCTGTCGTTTCGGACCTACTACCTGCAGAAGACGAAGAAATGGTCGAGGCAGATACAGCGGAGCAGAATGATGCAGTTATTATCGACGCAGATGATGAGGACGATGAAGACGAGGAGGGGCCTGTCGTCAGAACAGGCAGGACAAGAGGAACTCGAGCTGCCGCCTCTGAGACTGGCGAACAAGAGGACGCACTGGCCTCGCAGGCTACTCGTGAAACCAGGCGATCGACAAGAAAGTTGCGAAAGGGAGGGAAAAACAGCCAGGAACAGAGTAGTGATTTCGAGCCTCACTCTGAAAATGGCTCTGGTGACGACCTCTCCGGCTCAGATGCTTCACCCAAGAAAAGCAAAGCAGCCAGTGAAGATGATGGCTATGGATCAAGTCCAGTACGAAGAGGCCGAGGTGCTGCTCGTGGCAAATCCAAGAGTACTTCCCGGAGACGTGCTGCTTCGGAGGAAGACGAAGTCGATCCAGATGAACTGGCGGAAGAATTGGATGAGCTAAGGGCAGGAAATCGCAAACGGCGAAAGATCATACAAGACGAGTCAATCGTATATGAGATTAAGGGCAGGCGAGAACGCAAGCCGGTGGACTATAGTATCAAACCCATGGATCAGATCTATGCGCAAGACCTAGAAGAGGAGGAGGCTGCTCCGACGCCCACAAGAAGGGCGAAAGGTGGACGAAATGGAGCAAGTCAACCTTGGGAACGAAACCTCTACACTACTTTTGGTCCCTTTGGTGGAGCTGGTGGTCCTCCTGCACTTATCGGTGGCCCTTGGGGCACTGGAGCTACTGGAGGTGTCGACTCAGATAGTAGTGACGATGAAAACATGCAGAGGCCAAACGTTGGCGGCGCCATCGGCATGACGCCGACAGCAGCAGCAGCACCTGGGTTACTGCCAGGGTTAGGACAGACAAACAACACGGATGCAATGGCTGCCATGGGTGGTACTCCAGCTAATCTCGGGAAGGTCAAGAGTCCCAAAGCATTGGCTGATGCGGACCCACTCGGAGTTGATCAGAATGTTGACTTCAGTAAAGTTGGTGGTCTTGAGGGACATATTGATCAACTGAAAGAAATGGTTCAGATGCCACTTTTGTATCCAGAGCTCTTCCTTAAGTTTCATGTCACGCCACCACGCGGCGTTCTCTTCCATGGTCCTCCTGGTACCGGTAAAACACTTGTAGCACGCGCACTGGCGGCCCAAGTTGGTTCAGGTGGTCGCAAGATAACCTTTTATATGCGCAAAGGAGCTGATGCACTCAGTAAGTGGGTTGGTGAAGCAGAGAGACAACTTCGTCTGTTGTTTGAAGAAGCAAGAAAAACTCAACCGAGTATTATCTTCTTTGATGAGATTGACGGTTTAGCTCCAGTCCGGTCCAGTAAGCAGGAACAAATCCACGCTTCTATTGTATCAACACTGCTGGCTCTAATGGATGGTATGGATGGACGTGGTCAAGTCATCGTCATTGGAGCCACGAATAGACCTGATAATATTGATCCCGCCCTCCGACGTCCAGGACGTTTTGACCGAGAGTTTTACTTTCCGCTACCAGATATTGAGGGGCGAAAATCGATCATCAATATCCATACCAAAGATTGGGGAATCGACAATGCTTTCAAAGAATCGCTCGCTCATGTTACCAAAGGGTATGGAGGTGCTGACTTACGTGCTCTTTGTACCGAAGCTGCCTTGAATGCCATTCAGCGCACATATCCACAGATATATGCCTCAAACGAAAAGCTTATTGTCAATCCGGACAAGATCAAGGTTACAGCAAAGGACTTTATGCTCTCTGTCAAAAAGATGATTCCATCATCAGAACGTTCAACTTCATCTGGAGCTGC
Source organism: Coleophoma cylindrospora (assembly GCA_003369665.1). Taxonomy (NCBI): domain Eukaryota; kingdom Fungi; phylum Ascomycota; class Leotiomycetes; order Helotiales; family Dermateaceae; genus Coleophoma; species Coleophoma cylindrospora. The sequence continues at coordinate 1,426,059 of PDLM01000002.1, forward strand.
GCCACTTCCGAAAGGAATTGAGCCACTCCTTCGAGATCAACTCAAGAAGATTGAAGACCTACTTGACAGTTTGATCCCCATTAAGAAGAAGACTACTGCATTACAAGAAGCACTCTATGAGCAGTATGAGGACGAAGATCAAGGCTTCGGCAGGGAGACCCTGCAGCAAGACTTTGAAAAGTCTCGAGTATTTCGCCCACGCCTACTAATTTGTGGTGAACCTGGCATGGGTCAAGCATATCTTGGCGGGGCTCTTCTCAACCACTTTGAAGGACTGCATGTACAGAGCTTTGATCTGCCTACAATCTTTGCTGACTCCGCTCGAGTAAGTTGCTCCTTTATTCCTGGAAAGAGCCAAGCTGACAAAAGTTTATAGTCAGCGGAAACCGCTATTGTACAGCTATTTGCTGAAGTGAAACGCCATAAACCCAGTGTCATCTTCTTACCTGGCATTGATACTTGGTATCATACTCTCAGTGATGCAGTGATCACCACATTTTTGGGACTTCTCAGAGGAATCCCGCCGACCGATCCTGTCCTTGTTTTGGGGATTACGGATACACCCCCAGATAAGGTTGATCCGGCTTTGCTCGGCGACCTGTTTGGATTCTCCAGGAAGAATCGATTCATAATTGACAGGCCTTCAAAGGTATGTGTATTGGAAAGCCCCGCATGTTCCTTCTAACATTTTTGATAGAAACACCGCGAAGAATTCTTCCAGACGATTGTGAGTTACGTGAGAAAGTCTCCCAAGGACTTCCCAGAACCAATCAACCGAAAGAAGAGAGTCCTCGAAGTACTTGAAGTTGCTCCCGCGCCTCCACCAAAGCCGCCAACCAAAGAAGAAGTTAAGGCATTGAAAAAGAGAGACCATCAACTACTCAATCTGCTCAAGGTCCAAATACAGCCCATCATGGACCAAATCCAAAAGAAATATCGAAAATTCCGAAATCCGGTCATTCCACAGAGTCAAATCCAGTATTTATATGATGAAATGGACCCAAATCACGTTCGCCCCGATATTCCGACTGCGACTTTCAGGCCTTTCGAGCTTGAGGAAGACAAGACTGGTGTCAAAGGACTTCGGGAAACATCCAGTGGCAAATTCTTCTACAACCTTGAAACTACCACCATCGAAGAGCGCCTGTCAAATGGATTCTATGCTCGACCGAAAGACTTTTTGGCAGACATCAAATCCTTGGCCAAAGATGCCAAGCACATTGGAGATAAGGAGCGACTTCTGAAGGCAAATGAACTCTTGTCTAATGTCGAGGTGGATATGGCTGGCATCGAAGCCAACCCCATGTTTGCTGATTGTGAGAATCTATATCAAAGGCAATTGCAACGAGCCAAGGAACGTGAAGAGAAGCTCAGAAAGAGAACACAGCAAGGCCTAGGATTGGATATCGTACAATCAGATCTTCCAGACACAGGATTGGATGAACAAACTGAAGGGCCACTAATCCTTGGAGCTCCGATTCCTCCAGCTCGTCCCGCTGCCTTAACGACACCTTTCCATACACCAAGCAACCTTTCCAATGGATACTCTGCGGATTCACAAGCACACCAGAATAGCAACGGCGCATCTGTACCTTCACGTAGCAGTGGCACAGACGATGTACACATGGGCGGAACTGATGACAGTCATCTCAGCCAGCATACCTCAGATGAATCTCAGATTCACGCTTATCAACAGTTTCCCACTGTAGCTGATCGGGCATCGAATCCCGCAAACGAGCAGTACACTCAATTGTCCCAAAGGTCTATTTTCCAACCCATTCCACCGAATACGTCTCCGCACGCTTTTGTGAATGATGCCTCAACAACAACATCTGGCAAGAAGACCTCGGATGGTTGGAGTACTCAAGCCACGAACGGCATCGGTCATATTTCTTCGAGTCCTGTCGACAAGGCCGGGCAAGATTCTCAGCTACCAGACACCCAACGGGACTCTCAAAGGGACACAGGGCCTTCCGACAACAGCAGCCAAGAGCCATGGCCACATTCGCAAGCGCAGGCAATTGCACGTGGAAACAAGTTGCAAAATTATCCTTCGCAAACACCTAGTTCAGGTAGCCAGGTACCTGCGGTTCCACATTTTAATGCACCTGTGCGGACATCGATTTCCAGACCTGCAGCAATTGCAGATATCCTGAACGATTCGTCAGTCGAGCCAAACTCGTCTCAGGCTTCTTCCCAAAAAGATTTCATACTAGAGGACTTTTTTGTTGAAGATCTTCTTGGCAAGATGGTTGACAAGTCTAGCGGGTGCTCGATTGAGCAGCTAGAGCAGATCAACCGCGAGTTAATGGAAGCGCTGTGGAAGTGTAGAGGAGAGTGGAACCGCAACGTGGTTGTGAAGACTTTGGTCAATGTGTTCAACGAGACGATTCAGGATATGGAGGAGATGCAGAGGATCTTGCAGGCTAGCCAGCCGTTGCAGTCCCAGGGTTGAGGTTCATGGGGGGGGGGGGGGGGGGCGACCGAGAATTTTGCTTTCATTGGGTGTAGAGTGTGATGGATCGGAGTTTCAAATGGCGTAGAGAAATATCATGGCAGTCACTGACTGATAGGGCATACGGCTTGTTTTGATTGATAGAAATTTTTACTCCTCGATTTTGAGATAGAATGTTTGATTATGTGAAAGATATGAAAGGAGACTTGAATCTTTTGACAATTCACATGTACGTGCATGCGATAGATGATCCTCTTCGGAAGGGTTACTTGACGCCCGAGGTTGTCAAGGCTCTTTGTCATCAGAAGTTCTCGACGTGAAGATATTACATAACCAGGCACCAAGTTCTTTGTGCGAAGACCTTCGGCATCAACAGACTAGTGATGGAGAGGCAAGATGGAATGAACGATGTTACGCCTGTTCTCGTGTCTGTTATTAGCTAGGAGATGCTTGGGACTCTTATCTGCCTCCCTGTCCGATGTGACGAACGACAGCGACGGGGACCCTAGGAGGTAAGGTACAAGATTACAGGGTCCTAGGCCCTCTCTAACCACAACCACCGAAGTTCCAGGTGATCTCAAACAATTCTCCTATCAAGTGTCCTATAGAGGAGGCAATTCCGTACCGTCACATCTAATCACCAGCATCTCAATCAATCGCGCAGCTCAGCGGAAGAGGCCTTCTGATGTTGCTTATTTGCCCCTCATGTCTTGCAGAGGGTGTTAATTTTGTTAATCAATCTGCTATCGATCGCATACCTGAACGGGAAGGCTGCTCCGAAGTCAACGGGGACCTACTGGAGGGGTCGATCCCCTTTTGCGTTGCTTCTCTTGGATGATCCGATCACTGCCTAGGGAGCAGATTGCGTTATGGGCTAGCTTGTCATCACCTTTTGTTCAGTGGAAACATGGGCATCGGATCACGAGAAGCGGCGATCTAGGCAGAGGAATTGTTCTTTCCGGTGGCGATTCTGTCTTCTGGAAGGGTCCGCGAAGGCAGAATCCCCGTCGCCCATCGACACCCCGACCGACGGATCGTCCTCAGTCGCTCGGGGAAGGAAGTGATGGATGATGTGATGGGATGGGATGGGCCACCGAGGAGGGCGCGGATGGATTGTTGCACTCCTCCTCAGCTCTGGCAACGAGCACTAAGTGCACAGGACGAGACGGTGGTCGGTCGAATGCGGGCATGGCCTAAGGCCAGAGTGGAAAGCAGCTATGACGGGAAAGGCAAGTCGACAGAAATATGCAAAGAAGGTTCGTAAGATTGCTTGCAAGTTGCCAAAGCCGAGGCGATCGACAGTGGAGCCTTTGGAGCACCAGCAAGGCAACGCAAGGCAGGGCAGGGCAAGGCCATCGTGTGGGAAGGCTATTCCTCTCGACCGGAGAATGGACGAGGGAGATGCCAGGATTGCAGGCTTCATTTCAAATCTATCACATCACGCAGTGCGTTCCGTGCCTCAGCGAACTCTGCATGGGCGCAAACATGCAACTCGCGAATGCTCAGATCCATGCTGCTTCCATTTCTTCTAGAAGGCCGCCGCCGCCCTCCCTGATGCTGGTGCTGGTGCTGGTGCTGGTGGAGCCCCGTGAGATCCCCTGTCCTGGCCTGTCCTGTCCTGTCCTCAGCTGTCTCTGGGCCTGCCTTATACTGTCTGTCTGTCCTGTCCTGCGGTGCACTGTCCTGCCTGTCCTGCACTGCTCTGCTCTGCTCTGCACGGCGCTGCGCTGCTCCACCCGTTTACCTTCGCTGCTTGCACCGCTGCGTGACTTGACTTGATCGATGCCCCCAGTTAGTAAACTAACCTTCTCTGTCCGTCGCTGTCTTCGGCACTACGGTCGTTGGAGTTAGTCCTCCCTCTCCCCTTTGCGGCTAACTCCAGACACCTCAACGCCCGTCTGGCAACCTTACCTGACCTTACCTCTCACCTACCTGCCTTCCTCCCTCCCTACCATCTCATCATTGGCCCTGACCACCCTCGTCGCTCTCCATCTTTCCTTAATTCCAGCACCCGCAATCCCATCCCAAGCCCAATCTACAGGATGATGTTGATGATCTTGGAGACTCGCTCCTAAGTTAAGGTCTAGCGCTGTCCTGTCCTGTCCTGTCCTGTCCCTGTCAACACCATCGGCCAGTCTTGCGCCATCTCGACTTCACTCCCTACCGTCCGCATTCGTTCTCCCCACAACACCTCATGTCCCCAAGTCGAGAAGTGCAATTGATGTGCCGTCCAAGGTCGCTCCACTACCTTTCCACCATCATCGACCTCTCCAGACTCCTCCACCTCGTCGAGCTGTGAGCCTGCATAACCCTGCGACACCCATTCTGACGACTCGAGCTACGTACGCTGCAACTCCCTCCTTCGCTGCAGCGACCCGACCTTGCATTCCCGGAAACAAACCCTTCGCCATCCGCGCAGCCCTCCCGGTACACATTCGAACCAGTTAATACCACTGCACCACCGGTGTCGTGCGCTCTTTGTTGGGGAGGTTGGACTCGTCTGAAAGCCGTTACGCTCGAGCCAATTCACGCTGCGACGAGTCTCGGGAGTCGATAGCAACTGTAGATCGTCCAGCTTACTCTCGAATATTCCCTACGCTGAGGGCCCTTTGCCTGCGCCGAAAACAATAGCTGTGCTGCTGCGGCACCGATCTCCTGGCGTCGCGGTGCGCCAAGGGCATGGCAGCGATGGACTACGCAGCGTGTAATGTTGTCTATGTCGACCGCACCGCTCGAGAAGAACGTTTAGTCAAGAGTGATGATCCTGCGCTTGCACATTTGGATATTGAAAATGGGCAAGGGATGGTAGCACCCCTCATTGGGCAGGATAGCAGTCTAGACGTGAATTTACATGCGCTGCTCAAGACATTCAGCGAAGGTATGTCAAGATGTCAAAGAGCTCCGGACTATCTGACGCTCATGATTCTACAGTATATATTTGCAATTCTGGCGAATCTTGCATATCAAAACTCTCCGAACTAAACCGCACCACCATCGTGGATATGATCCCCACGATTGTGCTGATAGATGTGCCATATGATGATCAGTTCCACAAAAGAGAATCGCGAGATGCCAGGACACCGTCGCCGAACTCGCGGCTAGCCGTTGATGCAGTGGAAGAGCAAACCCCAGCGAATCAGCCAGTATATGGCATGGGCCTACTTCAATGGATGGTATCGGAGATGCAGTATCAGAGTCTCTCCAAGTTATTTGTACCGGTTGCCGTTATTGCAGCCCCATCAGACAATTTTCCGAGGAAACGATCGTCGTCAAAGGGCAGTGTTGGCGCAATAGACTTTCTCTCCTCGAATCGTCGGTTATCCTCAGGATTATCAGCACAGCTTGACAAGCTCCGGACAATGAGATACCTTGATGTAGGCGCCGTGGACGTTTTGACAAGTCCTTTATTGAGCGACCGGTTACCGAGTCTGGTCGTGCACGCTTACCGCGCCCACAAAGATGCCTCAAAGGAGCAAAGAGCTTTACTCGAGCTGAAGAGAGGGAGAAAGCGGTCCTGGGTAGGAGTGGACGATCAGAAACCTTATGCCTATTTACGAGAAGCTATGGTTTCAGGGCTGATGGATGGCATTTGCAAACTCGGCGGCGAGGACGAGCCTCTTGGGCATGTCAGGATATCAGTAGCTGTCAACCGACGAGAAATGATCGCAAACTCAGTCGGCTCATGGGCTTTCTCGGCACACGAATTTACAGATGATGAACTTCTCCAGGCAGCTTTGGTGATGCTACAGCACGCCTTAACCATGCCGGAACTAGAGAAGTGGCGGATATCTGCAGGTAAGCCTAGCCCGATTTATCTTGTGTGGTGCCACCAACCATGTATTGTCCTAACATCTGCACAGAGAATCTTACAGGATTTCTGGTTGCTAGCAGGTCGGCCTACAACGCATTTGTCCCATACCATAATTTCCGCCATGTCGTCGATGTTTTACAAGCTGTGTTCCATTTCCTTGTTCAGATTGGTAGTCTTCCGTGTTACCCAATATCAGATAACCCGCCTTCGAAAGTACCACAGTCTCCTCTGGCAGCATTGGTCCGACCATTCGACGCTCTCACCCTATTAATTACCGCCATCGGACATGATGTTGGCCACCCGGGTGTCAATAATGCTTTTCTCGTCACACTCAATGCCCCGTTAGCTCAACTGTATAACGACCGATCTGTTCTCGAGTCCTTTCACTGTGCCGCTTACTCTCAAATCCTTCGTCGGCATTGGCCAGCAGCATTCCAAGGAGTGGAGATGCGGAAACTCATGATTGACTCGATTCTGGCTACAGATATGCAATTGCATTTTGACTATATGAAGAAGCTTGGCTACTTGCAGGAGAAACTTCACGCAAACAACGGCTCAACCGATGGTTGGAATGGTAGAATCTTAGATGATCAAAGAACGCTACTCTGTTCTTTGTTGATCAAGTGTGCCGATATCAGCAATGTGGTGGGTACTCTGGTTCCGGGGAAATTTTCACAAGCTAACCTATTCTCAAGGCTCGCAGGTACAATATTGCTGAGAAGTGGACTATGATACTCACAGATGAATTCGCTCGACAAGCTTCCATGGAGAAGGATCTTGACATACCATCGGCCCTGTACGCCGTTCCAGTACGCGAGATAGTCGAGCTTGGTAAATCCCAAATTGGCTTTATGAACATGTTTGCCATACCGCTCTTCCAGGGAATCACGGATATCATGCCTGCCATGAGTTTCACCGTCCAAGAGCTGCACCAGAATAAGTCCGAATGGGAGCAGAAAATCTCAGCAGAGCAGAAGAGACTGCTGCATGACAGACAAGACTCCCTGGCACTGGATGGAATGTTTTCTCCACGAACCATGAGTCTTGCAACCAGCCCTGATACTGGAACTCCACGGAGGATAAGCAGTCTGACCTCTTCACCTCTCTCCCGAACAAACACCGACAACAACCAGCGGATCAAAGACATGCTCAGTCAGACAAAATTTCCCGAAAACCAAGCGAATGATTTAAAGGAGGAGTCAGAGGAGTCACCCAGCAACTCGGTTGGTGCGTCCCCCAGCGAGTCGTTGCCTACCTCTCCCGTCCAGCGACGCTCATCAAAACCTCTTCCTAGCCAGCTTGAATTAAGTTATGCTACCGCCAGTGCGCCAGCCTACCTAAACGAGCCAAGTTCTGATCCGCAATTGGCGGACCTCAATGGATTGCAGGCAAACGGGTTGAGCGTGCAACCTTCGCTGGTCACTGACGCTGTTGTTGTCGATCCACCAACTCCGACGACTGAAACAAGCAAGGATCAAGAACCAGCAGCACAGCGAAGCAGCGACACTACAGAGGGTAGTACCTCGGCGGTAGGTGATTGGGGCTCCCAGGTCACCAGTGCCACCACGGGCAAGATGCCCTTATCACCAAGCACGCAAGGAACCAGCATCATGAGCCATGATGATTCCGAGAATGGGTGGAAGTCAGCAAGTCAAACGCCAACCATGGCCACTCCATCGGCCAGCATTGAGAGCCACCACTCCAGCTCCACGATTGGGGGGGAGGGTGCAGAAGGGCCATATGAGGGGAAAGAGGCATTGGAGCCTGGGAGAAAGTTGAAGAAGAAGCCGAGTCGATTTCGAATCAACTCGTTGCATTTTTGGAAGAGGAGCAAAAGTGCAAGCCCATCAATACCCACGAGCACCCATGACCGAAGCTTCACGGGCTCGTCCATCGGAACTGCAGAAGACTCGCATCCCTGACCCGTCGACGGGCGGCATGGAAGGCAGTGGCCGGCCATCTGTATAAGCTTACTTGTACATTGCACACGCGTTATGTGGAATCGGGAATGGGATGTGGTTATGGGAATGAAAGAAATAGGAGCAGAATCTGGCGTTTAATTCTGGGAAAACGGCTTGGGGTCTTTTGAACGTGTTTAGTAGCCGACTCGGCATTTTGTATGATTTGGCGTTTGTGGGGCAAACGAAGGATACTTTGGTCATACAAGATCGGGGTGGGGTGGCATGAGCTTGCATGAACATACGGTTAGATCGGGATGGAGAGAAGGCTAGGCTGTACGGGTGGGGAGGGGAGGGGAAGGGGATGGAGGGGAGTTTAGGAAGGGCTGTAATTGCAAGCAAAAGAATTGACCAAGACGCTCCGTTCCGTGCCAGCAATCGATAATGGGCGGTAGTTTGGGCGAGAGATCTAACGAATCGCCGCAGCGAGGTCTAGAGCGCCACTAAGCCGCGACTTCCAGGCTCGGGGACTCCGCTCCAGGCTAGCGGGGGCAGTACCTCACAGCACCATTGCAGGCTTCGTTGGCCACCGGACCCTCCCTTGGCTATCGTTGGCCACTCGCCCTTGGCCACTCGTGCCACTTGTACCACTGCACCTTACCAGCGACCACACCACAAACACGCCGTGGTGATGCCAGGCCAGGCCAAACGGATCGCGCGGGTGCTCCTGGCCTGGCCTGGTAAGCTCCCTGCGCTTCTGGCCGGCTCTGCTGATCTCAGAGTTAAAGATCACACCCGCTCGTCCTTGTTCTCGCTCATTTATTCTGCTCGTTCTTCTCCTTCTCACGCTCCTTCCCCACAATCCTATTGTCTGTCTGTTGGTCTGTCTTCTGTCTGTCTGTACTCTCTCCCCGCGACTACGGAACTGCCTCTCCACATTAAAGGCCTTGCATCTGCTCTCTCCGCTTTAAAGGCCTTCGTCCTTGTCTCTCATTCCATCCCCGGCCATCGACTCCAGCAATTGGCTCGCCAAGCGGATCGTCCTCTCACCTTGCCTTAACCATACCAACTCATCCTCTCTTTACACCTCCATCCCACGTCACAATGACTTTCAGAGACGCCTGGCAACGCGTCATCAGCACTCACCGACCAAGCTCCTCCTCGAGCAACACCTCCGCCTTTTCGTCGGGCATCTCCACTCCATTGAACCAGAATCCCGTTACCGCTGCCGTGCTCTCGCCTATCCAACCCGTCACCATCCCCATGGCCACCATGCTCGCCATGAACGAAGCCCAAATTGCTTCCCAATCTCCAGCCTCGTCCTCGCCCACCAGCCAGCTCTCCAAGACAACCACCGCTACCTCTACTCGCTCGCGGCTTCGCTTGGGACGGACCTTCCCATGGGGCTCGTCTAAATCCGCTTCGTCCAAGAAGAAGAGCAAGAACTCCTCCTCCGATGACGAGGATGACGAATGGTACGGACCCAAGCGCATGAAGTACCGCGGCCCGGTCAACCAGAAGCACAAGGAGCTGCTAGAGTCCTTCGAGTGGAAATTCGGAAGGAACGCAAGTCTGAGCGGTGCCAGTTGGTGCAGTGGTGTTAGTCCTTGTGCTTCGAGGTCCGCGAGCTTGGTCCCTGACGAGAATTAAACGGCTCTTGGTTGGATCAAATGACTGGGGGCGTTTTAGAGGGGTTTTCATGGCATAGCATCCCGGAGTTCTGGTCTATCTAGCATATTTCTTTTGCTCATCATCATCACGAATCTTGACGGCAAACAACAGGACGGGAAAGGATCGGATTCGGAGGCGTTCTCTCTCTTACAAGCGTATTTCTTTTCAACTGGAGATTGGATATTAGATTTGCAAACACGCGTAGGCAAGATACTTCTAGGGAGAAAGAACGAAAAGATCTATTATTCTCATATTGACTTTGGTCCTCGACCCATCGTGCCCCGCTTCACTACTGCCCGCAATCCCTCGGTATCAAACAAAGCACATGTGATAAATCGGAATGGAACTTTCCCATAAACCTTCTCCACTTGTCCAGATCAACATGTACACGGTAAGACTACGAAACTCGAGACTAGGTACACTCTGCCCTCGAGCCTGACTCTCGTGCCCTAGGCTCGATGTTATTTAGTGATACGACAAAGGACGCTTAAGCGAGCAAGCAGGGGCATGGCATATGAAAAGACGGTACTATCACGCTCGTTCTTGTGACAAGAGGCACGAAAAACATGATTAAACCGAACAGCGTTTCCCGGTTGTGATAGCTGTCGGCATTTTGACCCGTCTTGCTGACTCCTTGAGAAGACAGCAGCGGGAGCGGCCCAGAGGGTAGGCCGTCGAGCCATCTATGTTGGGTGGGAGGGTATTTTCACTCGGACGCCAACGCGTCAAGAGTTCATTTTCAAGGATCCTACTCTCTTTGTCTCTCTATAATTATATGCCCATACGCCTGAGGGCAAGTCTGGCTTATCTGTTGGTTTGGATCAAAAGCTCGTTGCCTCAGTGTCGCCGCAACCTCTCGAATATCTCGTTCTCGCACATGCAGCAATTCTTACTGCGAGAGAGAAAATAAGCGGTCTCCATACTTGGATACGCAATCGAAAGAGCATCCAAGCTGTGCTTACATCTTGCTAGCCTCTATGATGCCGGCTCCGAACGAATGATAGCAGTCGTTCCTGCATCATTTGAGGCTGCAACCCGCACGCTTCTACTGTTGGATCACCCACCACGACCTCATTGAAAAGAAAAACCACATGCCATGTCCGACATTCTAGTCCCGATGATATATGAAGAACCAAAGTCCAGCACTTGCGAAGGACGCTGGATGACTTCGCAGTCATGTGGAGAAAAGGCTGCCTCAGGCACCACTCAAGTGCTTTATCGCGGAGCGCTAATCCCGATGTAGTGTCTTAAGCGCAAGTGCAAAGCAAAAAAGTCGAGCTCGAAAAATTTCTGGGAAAGCCGAAGATCGTTTGAACCCCAGGTAAAAAGCACTGCAACCTGCAACACCCTCAATTCAATCCCACCAACTTTCTTTTACCCCCCCAAATAACAGCAGAGATGGCTTTCACACCGCGCGGAGGCCGAGGTGGTGGAGACAGAGGAGGCCGTGGTGGTTTTGGAGGCAGAGGCGGTGGTCGAGGTGGTGGAGATAGAGGAGGTGGTCGTGGAGGTTTCGGTGGTGGACGAGGTGAGTTCGAAGCAATTCTGCAGCGCTGCTTGGTTCCTGTTGCAATCATCAGCGTTGTTGGATTCTGCGTTTCTGGCGCATAGTCAATGATGGCAAAAGTAGCTGACCGGAGGGTCCTTAGGACGAGGTGGTGATCGAGGACGCGGCGGTCGTGGAGCTCCAAGAGGACGTGGTGCTCCCAGAGGAAGAGGTGCTGGAGGAGCAAAGGGTGGCGCGAAGACCATTGTTGTATGTTTGACTGCATGACAGTCATATCAGACAGCATCACTAAAAAAAAACAGGAGCCCCATCGCCACGGAGGTATCTTTGTCGCTCGTGGAAAGGAAGACATGTTGGTCACCAAGAACCTGGCACCAGGAGAGTCAGTCTATGGCGAGAAGCGCATTTCAGTCGAGAACGCCGGCGCACCAAACGCAGATGGAACCCCAAGCACAACCAAGACCGAATACCGTGTGTGGAACCCTTTCAGAAGTAAGCTGGCAGCAGGTGTCCTTGGTGGACTGGACGAGATCTTCATCAAGCCCGGAGCCAAGGTTCTCTACCTTGGAGCCGCATCTGGAACCTCCGTCTCCCACGTTGCTGATATCGTTGGCCCAACCGGTACCGTCTTCGCCGTTGAGTTCTCCCACCGTTCTGGTCGTGATTTGATCAACATGGCCACCCACCGCACAAACGTTATCCCAATCATCGAGGATGCCCGTCACCCACTCCGATACCGAATGCTCGTCTCCATGGTCGATGTCATCTTCGCCGATGTTGCGCAACCCGATCAAGCCCGTATCGTTGGTCTCAACGCACATTTGTTCCTGAAGGTTGGAGGAGGTGTTGTCATTTCCATCAAGGCCAACTGTATCGACAGTACCGCCGCACCCGAGGCCGTCTTCGCACAAGAAGTACAAAAGTTGAGAGACGAGAGAATTAAGCCATTGGAGCAATTGACCCTTGGTAAGTCGACAGCATCCGCTCCAGCGAGCTACCCCCCACTAGAATCATTTCTGACCCATTCCAGAACCCTTCGAGAGAGATCATTGTATCGTCGCCGGACGCTACGTTCGATCAAACGCATAAAGAACGAACCACCAAATTCTTCTCACGGCTGCCCTCGGATTGTTCATCTACAAAAACGTCTTTTTCCTCACCCCCTCCCGAAACGGTTTCTTCTCATGTCAGGATAACGGCTCTGGCTTGGTTTTCTTTTTGCTTTTTTCCTCTTAGTGTCTCTGTAGTGTGTTGTGTTGTTGTCTTGCCTCGTGCTTTTGGCTCTCTCTGGTGTAACTATTCCGGTCTCTGGCGTATAACAAAGGTCTTAAGTTATTATAAAGGTCAAAAAGCTGTCTTTCTCCATCTCATCAACCTCCGCACCTGCATTGCATACTTTCTGGGGAATCAATGCCTCAATAACCTGTGTATTTCTGTATTTCGGACATGCTCGCTTGACGATAAAGAAAGGTGACAGAGAGAACATGCTTTCGGGGAAGGAGGTAATTTAAAGAGTTTAGAATATCATCTGGATTATAAGCTCGTCGTCCCTTCCAATAAAAAAATAATAGTATCAATAGAGGGCGTTTAGCCTCCAAGTCCAAATAGGTCTCCCCTCCCCTCGTCCTCTATTTGCATACAACGCAACCCGTCCACCCATGCGCCGCCTATATACAAAACAACAAGGCTAGAATCAAAAGAGTCCATCTAAACGTGCCCAAGACCAAAGGGCCGGAAATAAGCTCTAATCGCAAAAACTCTCCCGGTCGCATCGGGAAGAAAGTAAAGAAAGAGGGAATAAAAAACAGGAAAACGGAAACAAGAGGGGTATGCCGCCATCTAATCATCAAGTCATCGATCATTTCCCAACATTAGTCGCAACATGGTATAAAACGGGGGGCAAAGCCAAGTACGTATGAGGCCATGCCATCAATGGAGGCACTTCTTCAGCGCCCCACAGCAACCAAGCCAAAAATCCAATTGGCCTCAACCGCACTCCCACATTGCAGCATCCACTTTCTCGTCCTACCACTCACACCACCGACAGCGCCAACAGTGCCAACCTCGCCATTGTCACCCATTACGTCCTCCCAGACATTTACGGCGATTCCAGTGCGTCCAATTTTGGAGAAGCAGCCGCTTCCAAGTACGACATCGAGAAGGACTACGGGGCCATCTTGACCTTTCTTTTTGTCACTGTCGAGTGCCTTGCGGGTGACGATGACGCGTTTTTCGATGCCGTGATATAGCGAGGATGCTTGTCTCATACCAGGTGGTGGCTGCGTGACTGTGAGGCGAGCTGCGCCAATGTCGTTCCATTTCGAAGAGGTTTCTAGGCAGTACAGTCTGATCTTCAAATTTTCATTGCCGAGGTTGACAGCATTAGATGTAGCGGTTCCAGATAAACTTGGGCTTGTTGGTGTCCTTGGGGTTGTGACGCCTGATGCCGAGTCTGAGGAAGTTGTGTACATACTCGTGGGTCCGGGATGCATGCCGGTGTCGACAGATGACCTGGCGATATTGAAGATCGATCCGCCACTCAGTCGTTTGAGTGCAGAAAAGGCTGATGAGGAATGCGAGTTATCGCTTCCATTAGACACTGCCTGTGATGGTGCACGCGTTGATGCACGGTAGCTCCTCTGTCGACCGAACCAGGTACGTCTACGATTGCTGGCCACGGCTGCTTCATAAGACTGGCCACCATACGAATTGAGCATGCGTTCCTGCTCGAGTTTCTTGTAGACTGGGTTTTCTAAGCGAGCGCGATGGATGGCTGTGTACAACTCTTGACAGGCAATGACATTAAGTGCTCGGTATCTCACAGTGCCGCTGCATTTCAGCTTGGATCGAGCTGTTGGTGGAGACTTGATCTCAATATCCAATGCAGTACTTTGTCTGAGTGACACTAACGGTGTCAGGACCAGCGCAACAAGAGGTCGTTCTGCGCCGGCGTCTACATTATCATTGATCTCCGAGTCAGCGGACTCGAACATAGGATCTGCCCGGTGTTGTTTTGAATGAGAGGCACTCATTTCAAAGGCTTCGATCAGGCCGGCACTGACGACTATAGAACACGGTTCATGATGAAGATCTTCCCAACGGCCTTTCTTGTCAGACCATGAAGAAATCATTGCAATGATCTTCTTTGACTTGGCTGGGTCAATGGGGGATGGCACACTCCGGTATGGCCCCTGGGAAGCCGAGTTTGAAGGTGCTAAACTCGTATTCTGCAAACTATAAAACGAGCCATTCGGCGATTGCCTTTTGGTATAGATGCCGACGCTGGGAAGTGGTGCTGGCAGATCTGCTGCTTCGAGCTCTTCATCTTCATCTGAAGATTCCGTGAATGATTCGTCATCTTCGGAGTCAGAGCTCTCTGAAGACGTTTCTGAACCTTCAGACGGCTGGTACTCATGCTTCAAGGGTGACGAGGTTCTACGGTTGGTAGACCGTGGTGTAGTGCACTCCAGAATTGGTGAACTTTTCAGTTTACCAGAAGACGGTGAACTGTGCTTTGGAGGTGGTGGAGCACCATCGTCTCGCAAGGGTGCCTCTGGGCTGGAACTTTTTGGCGGCTGCTTCTCGGGCAGATCTGGCTCAGCTATCGTCAAGTCTCTCAGCGGGCTGTTTAATTTGGGGGTCTCAGGTGCTGTTGGGGTAGCTGGAGAAGGAGATTTTCGTATTTTCGGGATAAATGGGAGGTCTGCTGTGAAGCCTGGTGAACTTGCGCGAACAGTTTCAGGGCTCCTGGGGCTCGAAGTGTCGTGAGTTTGCTTTGGAGTGCGGTTCACTGGTGTACTGGGCATACTTGGGGACTGAGCACGAGGTGTGATAGGCGACGTGCTTCCTGTACGTGCATGGTATCTAGCAGCTCTAGGGCGCTTTGTTGCAGAAAGTTCACTAAGAGAGCTGGCCAATGACTCTTCGGTAATACTGGACATTGATCGAAGTTGCGAAGGCGTATTACGCCTACTGTCTGGATTTGGGGAATTTGCAGCTTCCCTGGAGACACGCCGCCGTTGGCCGATGGGAATCTCAACTGGATCCGGAGACGAAGGACAGCTTTTGTCCTCAACCAAAGATAAGTCTGTGGGTGCTTGTGGAGGTGGCAACGGTTGCACTTGCGTGCGGTCCTCATCATTACGCACAATCGTAGGTGGGAAGGGGATCTGACCGAGCATTTGCAACCATTCAGATGCCGTTTCTTGGTCGTCAGTCTCCAGCACCAAGAGTTCATACCATTCCTTGGACTCGTGGTTGCCCCGTATCATAATTACCACTTGGCCAGATTCTTCTCCAGGGCGAGCGGAAACAAAGTCCTTGGAAATAGGCGGGAACAGAAGAAACCTGCTGAAGGAATCTACCTGGCAGATTAAGATATCTCCCGCATCTACGGGATCAGCAGGTTTATCACGCATCACTAGCTCCACCTGGCACTCGATACGTTGCCCGTTGGAGTGCTTAAGATCCAAAGAGAAGACATCCTTTGCAGAGACTTGGCGTGTTCGATCAATTCGGGCGTCTTCCACCTGCGCCAAAGTTCTAGGATCTCTTGCTCGAGTTACGTCGGTGTTGTTGGCAGCTTGATCCTCAAGTCGAGCAGCTTCTTCTTTCTGTCGACGTCGGACCTTCAAATGGAGGTCCTCATAAAGTGCCTGGGTCATAGCTGCTTGCTCCGTCGGTCTTAGATTATTCAATCCCTATTTGGTTAGCTATAAAACCATGACACGTTAAGGGCCAATATACCTTCGTTAGCTTGGCCAGGTACTTGATTCGAACGAGTGGTCTCTTGAGCAGGAAGGCAACGTCAACACGTTCTCCGTTCGAATTGACAACATCTCCGGAGGCGTTTTGGGGGATCTCCTCCAAGAGTGACTTCTGCTCAGCAGACGATGTCCTAGAGGCCGGTGCTAGATTAACAACTACATCTTGAAAGCCTAGCCTCCAAGCAGCAAGATAGTCATCGTAAACTTTGTGAGCTCTATGTGCCCAGATTACTAGAGCCTCTGCGTCTTGCAGAGGAATACGTTTATGCAGACTTTTAAGTCGTTCAAGAGCTATGCCCATCGCCACAATTGGTTTCGTGAAAGAAGTATCGGCTGGGTCTGTTGAGTCTGGGTTGAAAAGTCCTGCGGCGATAGCGGATTCAGATTTCGACAGGACGCAGGTAAGGAGCACAGGGACCACTCCATCCACCAATGTTTTCAGCTCTCGCATATACTTAGTCTCATCATCTGACAGCTCGCGCAGGAGATCTCGAATAGTAGCAGTTTCGAGATGGCTTCTTGAAGTCCTCACGCTTCGTGCAGACCTGATGCTTTTAGCCCGGCCAGGAGCTGCAGTATCTGGCAAGGATAGCATCGATATCAAATCAGAATGCTTTGTGAGCCGTCGCTTAGGCCCTGATCTGCTGCTGCGACGCCGTGAGAGGTCTGATGGACCACCTGAATTTGTTGTGGCCTGGGTAACTGTTGTCTTTGATATATTCGATTCGGTCTCGGTGACAGACGAGAGACTACTGAATGTTTCTATTGACGCGATAGTCGATAGCCTATGTTCACCAGTGGTCGGCGGTAGGCGTCTTCCAAATCCATAATTAGGCTTCTCTGGTGGTGATCCTTTAGGTGTACGATGCGCAGGAGGCTTCGGAGGCGGCGGTTCAGTCCTTTGCCTTGTATCGTCTTCATAGCTGTCAGCAAACTTATTGATGTCGTTACTACGCTCGAAATTGTTGACCAGGATACTTGGTCCATGCTTGGGTTGATATGTTGTGACCGACTCCCCTGTGAAAGCCTCTTTCAATATGTCCTTGAATGGCAGCTTTCGAGCTGTTTTTACTGGCGTTGAGATCGTGCGGGTTGCAGGACTTCTCTTAAGGGCATTTGGAGACGAAGGAGATCTCATCCCAGGCAAATCCTTCCGGTGATCAATGTTGGCCTCTATCGGAGTTGAAGGGCTTTCACCATCTTTGCTGGATGGTTCGTCCTCGTTGACTTTGTCAGTACGAGCATGTTGCTTTCGCCTCTGGCTACCACTTCTCTCGTCATCTGGCTTGGCTGTAAGCTCTCGTTCTGCTGGATCATCTGGATTGAAGCTTTCTCGTCTTGAGCTGGACTCTGGTATACCTAGGGTAGAGTTTGGTCGCTGAGGACGATCAACGAATGGATCTGTCGTTCCATTTAGCCATGACTCAATGCTTGGTGGCTGATTAAAACCCGGCCGCGGAGGCTCAGCATTGTCCTGAACCATTTTCTTTCCCTCATTGTAGACCTTTCGTAATACTTTGGGCACAGCAGAGAGACTTGTTGTTCGCTGTGGCTTCGAGCGTTTCTGATTACCTGCCTCGGCACCAAGGGGCAAATCCAGTACGCTGAATGCAGAATTGCCAAAAGGGATTTCTTCAAGAGTCTCAGCTGGACTTCCTGACTTGCGGGAATGTCGTTTTGATCGATGAGAGCGACTGGGCGTTTGTGATGTTTGTACGTCGTCCATATAGCTTATGTCAGACTCTGAGCCACTGTCTTGATGAACACTTTCATCGCCAACGTGCGCGGATGACTTTCTATGACTTCGATTCCTCCCCATGTTCTCTGGTCCGGAAGCCCGTTTGCTTTTCCTTGAAGGTGTTGAATGAATCTGGTCGTCACCATTGTCTGGTGAAGGTCCTACACGGATGCCATCATCGGCGAACTTGTCTTGTAGTGGCTTGACCCGAATGCCATCATCTTGTCCAGAAGTATCTCGTGTCGGTGTAACACGGATCCCATCGTTTGTAACCTTGTCATCTTTGGCTTTAGCGCGGAGACCGTCACCATTTGATTGTTTCCGTATTGGCTTCACTCTGATTCCATCGTCGGGTGTCGTATCTCTGGATGGTTTGGCCCTTGTTTCGTCGTCCCCAAGGGAGTTTTTCTTGGCTGGAAATACTCGAATCCCATCATCTGGTAGTGTGTATTTTGATTTCTTCCGGACAGGCCTGATTGGTTCCAGAGGCTCATCCACCATGCTTTCTGTTTCGATACGTTTGGCCCAGTCCTCAATCTTGCTCTTAAAGGGGGGGTTCACCGCTGTCTTTTTGAGAAAGTCTTTAGGAAGAGTAGCCCCACCACCGTTCAAGGCTGGTTTTTTGCCTTGAGCAGCATCCTTCTTCATCCAATGGCTATCACTAACCACTCGTTTCCTCGGCGCACTTTTACTTCGAGCTTTGCGCTCCTCGTGTTCTTCAACTTGATCTTTCCGTCTTCCGGGCCTCCCAGGTTTGGCTTCGTTCGTCTTGATCTTTATCCTATCGTGTTCATCCTCAGAATCCTCCTCCACTTCCACCACGATTTCTTCACCCACATCCGAAGCGGCAGCCGGGTCTTCAATGACAGCTGCTGCACTAGCTTTTTGCCACTTCTTAACCCTATCCTGCACACCTCCAGGTGGCTGCACTTTTTTTACCATCTCTTGCCTTATTTCTGCCTTGACAACATCCAAACTCTTCCGGCGCGTCCGGCTGGGCGACGGTCTCCCCAGCAGGAAGTCAGTAAGCAAGGTAGGCTCTGCTTTCTTTGCGCCGGTCCTTGCGCGCACCGGGGCACTATTCGGCGTCGCCGGTCCTTTCCTGACGGGAGTGCCATTTGGAGTACGTTTGACTGCTGACGCGCGCCGTGGAGTTGTTGGGTTGTTAGCCTTTGGCCTTGTAGGTGTCGTTTCCTCGTCCGCAGGTTTGGGGGAAGGCATGGCCTACATGGACTATATCAGCATTTCCAATGTAAAAAGGCAGCGCCAACAACGCCAGGCGACAGCAAGACAGCAAGACAGCGGGGAGTAGGACTACCTTTACAACCCACAGCCAACATGCGGTACGGCTCTGAAGGCGCGGCTACGTTCAACAGAACAAGTTGGTGATAGCCCGAATGCTAGGATTGATGTGCACAAGAATTCCGGCATCGAGTTCCTGGCGGCTCTTGGATGCAGCTCGAAAAGCGTGGATCTGGACTCGACGATCTCCCAGGTTTCGCTGATGGCCCTCTCTTCCCGCGCGAACAGTTGATACGGCAACGAGGGAAGCACGACCCATGCAGCAAGGAAGTGCAGGATTGGGGACGACAAGAAATGGCGTGGTGGCCGCCAGTAACAGACTCAGGTTAGGGAATGCAAAGGAGCAGAAGGGGCTGCCGGAACGACAATTGCTTCCAATGACATATATCAACAAAGGTCATAGCTGATTTCCCTGTTTGTTTACTGAAGCTTAATGCCGTTTTCTTCGCCGCTTAGGCTTCGGCGCAACTTAGCGATTGAAGCTACGTGCGCGCAGGGCACCGAGTGGTCCCAGCGCCGCCTTGACATCCGCTGTCGCAGCCAACCAGCCATTCAGATAAACTTGGTTACAAACTGACAATGCCGAAATGTCCTCCTTCCACGCTCCTTGCAGACTTTCGCATGCGACCTCTGGCTGAGACCTCGATGGGAGAAGGGCCGGCCTTCGCATGGGAAGGACTGCGCCGATGGTGGGCAGTCGCAAGAACCACCTGCCAGGCCAGGATCCCAACCAGTTCGGTGCAGGTTGGCTGGCGGTCTACCGAAATACGACAGCCATCCAATGATCCCCGCTGCAGTGGGACCACCAATGGAGACTTCTGATGAACTGTCCCTCGCCTTGGTTTCACTCGGTCCAGTCCAACAATGCCAAGCTGTTTCTCACGGGTCCTACTTGGGTCTTGCGCAACTTCGTCTTGCTGTCGAGACCCACGTTCAAACCCGAGCCCCAACCTCGGTGATTTCGTGGCTAATCTTGTCGCCTTGGTCCAGACGAAATCCTTCGTCCTGTGGTCCTGTACTTTCGTACGAAGGTAAGCTATGGTCTGGATACATGCCGAAGAATTAAGCCTTCCCGAGTGGGTATGGGTTGGCCCGAACCGGGCATATCCTCCCATTTCTCTGCACGATAAGAATGACCTTGAGTTCAGGACTGCATTCATGACACTGTCTCCACGCGCAAGTATGATCAGCATATCATCGAGAACCCCGGGTTCCGTTTATAATAATTCAGTTGTGTTTTAATGGACTGCGCCTTCACAAGCAGCCCAGAGTTGCAAGACAGCGTCTCAAGCAGCTCCATAAGGTAGGTAATCAGCCCATGGCTCATGGGGCTTATCGGTCGAGGTAGCGACTACATGATGCCCTTTTCGACTCGACAAGTGCGTCTTACCCTTTGAGATACGAGCGCGCACTATGTCATAGGGTATGCAAAAGCTGGAAATCAGGTGGCCCAGGTAATGAGGAAGCCAAACGTGGTGGGGGCGCAGCGGACTTGTGGGGGAGAAAGGTCCAACAAATATTCTAATCTCATCACCTTGTCACCAGCTGGGTCACTAAATCATGGAATGCCCCGGTATTTGGTATGATAATGTCGGGATGCGATAAGCATATCTTCTTCTATGCTACCTACTGTATGCATGTACGCTCTATGATCGCTTCCGGTGGTATAATGCTGAATGGAAAGGGTCTAAAAGTGGGAGCTATCCCAAGCTCCACCGTTGAATGTAAATGCACTACGACGCCCTAGGCGCAACCGCTCTACCTCTTATTGGCTCCAAACCAAAGCTGCCCTCCGAACCATATCTAGTCAATTGAGCGATCATTGCGACTTCTTTGCATTTGCATTCTTCTTCGACGCCTTGTTCATCTGTTCGAGAGTCGTGAATGCTTTGGCAATGGCTCGAACGCTGCTTACAAGCAAGACTAAATGCATTAATTAGCCGATGTAAGGTTGAGGTTCTCTGCGTATGCTTACTGCCTGGGAAAACCATCCAGATGAAGTTCATGAAGAAGTAGTAAAACCAGAAGTACAAAAACTCCGGTCTGCTGTATGCAACGCCCTTGTAATAGTGGTCAAACATGCTGGTCGCATAGTATAGAATGAGTCCATAGATTTGGCCAACACAGACAATGATCTGTAGAGGGTGTCGTAGCGCATGCTCGTTGGGAATCATGATAGCCACCACGAAGCAGAGAGGTCCCCATGTGAACTATGCATCTTCGTCAGTAAAAGGTTGTAGTTCAGAGTGTGGATATAATTCGTACAGCAGTTACTGTCTCCATGCACAGCACAAAAGGATCCGAAGTCAAGTATCTAGAGTCCGAGAGAGCATACCTAGAAAGCACAGGTTAGTTCAGCGCAATGCGTTCTAGAAAGCCAAAGGAGTCGCACTCCTTCCAAAGTTGGCCAAAAAGGTCTTGAGCCGGGCCCATGCGTGTATGGTTGAGAGAGAAATAACCTATTCCCATTATCAGCTATCGAGCCGTGTGTGAAATGATCCTGAGCATATATCTACCTTCGAAGAAGAAATGAATAGCACCAGCTGTCCACAGTGTTAGTCTGGGCACATTGTCAAATATTTGGGTAGAGTGGCTATCGCACATATGACAAGCCACCAAATTGCGGCCTTCTCAGCAGATGGCAGGTTTGGGTATATTCTCTTGACAGTGAGACGGGTGCCAAATACAATCGCAGCGATTCCTGTGAAGAAAACGCCCAACAGGACAGGTACGCTCCATTCATTGGCAAGATAAGAAGCAATCTCGACCTCGAGAGGATAATAAGGGTGGCTTGTGATTGTAGACGAGTTCAAGGTCTCCATGATTGCGGCCATCGTAACGAATATGCCTAGAAGCTCGAATAATTCAAATTGCCAAACCAAAAGAGAGGGAGAAAGACACGAAGAGCAGGATGGAATGTAGGAGCAAGTGGGGGCGCAGGTTGGCCTATCGTGCTTGTACTATTTGCGACGACCAAGCTAGCACTCGACGTTTCCTCTTCCAACTTTTGAATATGGTGGAGGGCTGGAGCCGGCCAGGTACGGGTGCCACTGATAGAACTGGAGCCTTGCGATTGATAGAAGCGACACACCGCTAACGGGTGTCCTCGAATCCAGCTGGAGTCCCGCGAAACTCAGGATAGTTATCAACTCGGTACAAGGTTCTAGCAGAAGTCGAAGCTAGACTTGGACCCTGCAGCTTGGAACCTGGTCACTGCTGGATCCGACGTAGTGGCGGAGTAGCTTAGGTGGGGACTTCTACTTTATGTCACCCGAATGAACTGCTCTTTTGGCGAATGACGCATGGGATTTACGGTGACATAATCTCGCTATTCCCCATTTTTCGAAGCGCGGGGTGGACGCGCGGAGGCGCGGTTCGACACGAGTCACCAGATGCAGGAAATAGCAACCTGCTCGACTACCTCATTCAATGTTGTAATAAAGTGTAGGTTTTGGATGGTCCGTAACCGAGGATTTGCAGTGTGTAAAGTCGCCCCTGACGATCGAGGGTCCTCCGCTAACGGGACCGGCCCATTCCCCGACGCTCGATGCAATCACCGCCTTATACTGCCGAAGTCCACTGGACGCAGGCTGTTCTGCAATGCTGCCCCGAACTGAGCTAGATTGCCTTGATTGGAGATTCTGAGGCCTCTCGAGCCAGGGTTGCGTAACGCCTTCCCTGGTGCTGGATCGGAGCCAAGAACCTCTAGAGCCATCACCCATTCACGTCGTCGCTATGGAAAAGCCATAGTGCATATGCCTGTCGTAATGCATCTGGACCATTCTCTGCCCATATGAGGTTTCAAAACGCACAAGCACTCTCTGCATTGGCCACACCAGCTGATGCTACTGCTGTGAGCGATGGGCTGGAGGTTGCAAGTTGACGTAGCATCATTCCATGCCAGTCGTCCACCATTTGTTCTCTTGCACCAATTGTGCTGCCCACGTTTCGCGATCACTGATTTGTAGGGTCGACAGCTTTTTTGAACTGAAAGGTATCATCGAACTCCTCACTTTCTTCGCTTGGACACATATCCAGAATGGAATCCTCAGCCTCTGCGTCTGCAAGATTTACTGTAACGCGTCGGAAGGGCCTCTTTTCGTCTGCCTCAACAAGATTCAATGGCGACTCTTCTCGATCGCCATAAATATCAATTGCTTTGGCCGAAGTCTCCTCCCACGGCAAATCATCGTCAGCCCCATCAGAAATTGAGGTCAGCAGACAGTCTTGTGAGTCACTAAAAAAGATCACAGGATACACAGCATCCACGTTCAGCCAGCTCGCAATTGACTTGCCAATAAGCTTTCCCCCAGGTAATTGAGATGCGAAATCGATGATTCTTGGACTCTCCCAGGATGGATCCCAAAGATGTGTAAGGCCTTTTGTCTCCTCGCCCTCGCATCTTAACATCAAGAGCTCGTTTATTTTGGGATGCCAGGTCATCTTGGCCACAGGAGCATGCAATATGAGATTTGCTCGAAGGATCTTCGTTGTGACATCCCAAATCCATACCGACGTTGGGAAGTCTTCCGTCCTTGTAGCAAGAAGTGTTCCCGATGCATCAAACGCCATGGCAATTGTTCCTGACTTCACATCCTTGTTGGTCGTTGGTGTGAGTGAGGCTGTTGGAGGACATGTCACCTGAGATGCTTTCACAAACCCTCGGGCCATAGCTCCATTCTGAGGACTGACCTGCTCAAGCCATATCTGCATATATGTTAGCCTCAATGTACAAACCGTAGCATGGGGTAAGGACCTGAAGAGTCTCCTTGGGCCTGAGGGATGGTACGTGTTGAAAGCTCATGATTTCTGAGAATGAAGGTATGGCGAGGATAGTGACTCTTTTACTGTAGTCGCCAACAGCTATATGAGCACCAGTGGCGCTCCATTCCAAAAACTTCACGCCCGCACCCAGGTCGATATCTCGATCTTCCTCTGTCATAGGCATGGGTCCATTCCATACTTTGTATAGGTACCGATCAGCTGTGTAGAAAAATATCTTGTGTCCTTGCCCTGCCGACTCTAATACTGCCAACCATCGCCCATCAGGGCTCCAGGACACACCTTGCGCATCGACAGTCTCCAATGACCATGATCGTACAACCTCTAGTGTTTCCCGTGCGTGTATACTCAGGATGTCCTTTCCACCGCTCCTAGTCAGAAGCGTCAAATTCGAGGTGCCTGGTCGGTAGCATAGCCCTCGGATCGCAACATTTGTGTTGAAGAATTTCGGCGAGTTTATATCCACAGATTTCGACGTCAAGAGATTGAAAACCGTCAACTTAAGACCAAATTCCGAGAGCACATTCACTTCGTTATCCGAGGATCCGAAGGATACGTGTGTGATCTTTACAGTGCCTGAGGTCGGATTGACGATATTGGCCTTGAACTGGGGGTCCGACGCAGAATAGACCTTTATGAGATCACTCGAGGCAACCAGCAATCTGTCAGAAGAATCCGACCAAAAGAACCAGGCTATAGAATTTGAGAAATCAGCTGGTAACGCTCTGGTATGCAGAATTTCGAGAGAGCGCGTCGATCGGATGCTGAGTGCAGATGGCAGGACGGTTGCGATGTATGCGCCGTCAGGGCTAGGAAGAGATTGCGCAGAGGCTGAATGTAGCAATTCCCATTAGCTTATGCTCCGCTGTTGACCCATGATACTCACACTTCAAAGTCCGAGAATATTGCATCGTCGTGGCAGAGTCGCGTTACGAATGGTAAGGTTGAATGCCACTATTTAGCTGGAATTTGTTTACTTCGGAGTACCCCGAGGCACTTTATTTTGTTCCGGCCTCAGGCACTTAAAACCCCCACTAATCGATAGCCGATAAGCAGACGGTCCTCTCGGAACGTCTGGAATATTTGATGACATAGCATTTCACATTACGTTAAAAACATAGATGGGAATTTCTATGAATCGTGTGTGTTCTCTTCCTTTCTCTTCAGATGCCGAATCAGCCCTGCATTTGAGGGAAGCTGCGACCGGAACTGGTTCTAGCATTTCGGATGGCTTCCTTGTCGTTGCGCCGCAGTCCTATATGTGCAGGTGGCAAACAACATCCTCTCCTCACGCATATCTCTCGAAGATATGTAGCATCTGCAGCGCCAGCTGTACGACAAATCCCACGGCACGATATCCCACCTGATGATTCCCTTGTTCCTCCAGAAAATCCTCGGCGGACAGCCATCAAGAATGCTAAGCCGTTCTCTTCCTTCCTGACCGATACTTTCCAGAGGCAACATGACTATCTGCGCATTTCCATCACCGAAAAATGCAATCTTCGGTGTCTCTACTGCATGCCCGAAGAAGGAGTGCCTCAGTCTCCACCTCCAGACTTGCTTACGACGCCGGAGATCTTCCTGCTCTCGTCCATTTTTGTCTCGCAAGGTGTCACCAAGATTCGTCTAACTGGCGGCGAACCAACGGTTCGCAAAGACATACTTCCATTGATGCACCAGATCGGTTCGCTTCGAAGTTCAGGCCTTCGAGAGCTGTGCCTCACGACGAATGGAATTAGCCTATTCAGGAAGCTGGACTCGATGGTTGAGGCTGGATTGACCGGAGTCAATTTAAGTTTAGACACTTTGGATCCATGGCAATTCCAAATCATGACGCGGCGCAAAGGTTTCGAAGCGGTCATGAAAAGCATAGAAAGGATACTGGAGATGAACAAGGTTGGGGCTGGCATCAAGCTGAAGATTAATTGTGTGGTCATGCGCGGAATGAACGACAAAGAGATCCTACCTTTCGTCGAGCTTGGGCGCGAGAAGGATTTGGAGGTCCGTTTTATCGAGTATATGCCTTTTGATGGAAACAAATGGAGTCAAGGGAAAATGCTAGGCTATGGAGAAATGCTCGACGTTATCCGAGCGAAATATCCAGGTCTTGAAAAGGTTCAAGACCACAAAAACGACACTAGCAAGACTTATCGGGTTCCAGGGTTCGTAGGGAAGATGGGATTTATCACTAGCATGACCCACAACTTCTGCGGCTCATGCAACAGACTACGCATCACAAGTGACGGCAATTTGAAAGTGTGTTTATTTGGAAACGCAGAAGTCTCTTTGAGGGATATCTTAAGAAAGTCAAACTTCGATCAACCAATTGATGAACAAGCCTTTGAGGCTATGAGAAACATCGAAATGGGAAGACGGCAAGGACTTACAGGCACTAAATATCCTTCGGAAATCGCCCCGAATGAAAAGGAACTTTTGGAAGTGATTGGACTGGCCGTTAGCAGAAAGAAAGAGAAACATGCTGGCATGGGAGAACTTGAGAACATGAAGAACAGGCCCATGATATTGATAGGTGGGTAGGGTTTTCAACTTCTTGCAACGTAACGACCTGAATGCATTTGCGGGTCATAGATCGAATGTGTACGTACGATACCACAATTAGTAGTTGGAGTATGAATAGTTCCTGCGACTCTGTTGAAGGTTCCTGCTGTATGTGCTGGCATTTGCTGACATTCTGTAGACGATATGTCACTACTATCCCATCGTGCAAGATTTAGCAATAATAGATCTACCAATCGCAACATTGGACGTCAAGGGCGAGGGTTGGGATGGAACAAGATCTCTACTCATCTTCTTTCCTCGCCATGCACACACATACCCATGCGTTATGCTTCGAGTCGTGCAGGTGCCAATCCGTTGCCAGCCACCGACCCGAGGACTACTCCAACACCGAAGCTCACTCACTTAACTGCATCTGGTAGCGCTCATATGGTTGCAATCTCAGACAAGTCGCCAAGCAAACGTACAGCAACGGCTGTTTGTAGTGTTTACTTCTCCAATCCTGCCGCCTTGCCGCTCATATTAGAGAATCGTGCCAAGAAAGGCGACGTGTTGGGCGTGGCAAGAATCGCGGGCATCATGGCGGCAAAGAAGACATCTGACTTGATTCCGCTCTGCCATCCTATTGCTATCACGCACGTCAGCGTCGAACTCGAAGCCCTGGCTTCTCGTTCTACGGGGCCTGATTCTGAAGCTCTTCATACCCCGAGTACCACAAAACAGCCGTCTGCTTTGTTCGGACGGGTTGATGTGGTTGCAACAGTATCCTGTGACGGAAAAACCGGTGTGGAGATGGAAGCACTCACAGCTGCATCCGCAGCAGCACTTACCGTGTATGACATGTGCAAAGCAGTTGATAAAGGCATGGTCATAGAGGGCCTGAGAGTAACAAGGAAAGAAGGAGGCAAAAGTGGAGTCTGGATCAACGGTGAACAGGGAGGTAATGGATCATAAGGCCAGCCCGGGTATTATTCTTGCTGTTGTACTTGCAGATGCAGCGCACAGAACAACTTCTATGGCATTGTTTCGGCATGGTTTAAAGTAATCTGTAGGCAAGACATGACGGAAGTCATACTCCATGACTACGTCGCATCTCTCCAGCAGTTCGAGCCTAGGTTCTCCAGGTCTTGTCCGGCTGCTGGCACCATGTGAAAGGAAGTAAGCTGAACCGGAAAATGTCTTGAACTTCCCTTTTGGGCTGACCTAAGCATCCGTAATATGCGCATCACTCCATCGAGCCATGCACATGGCACGACTCTGTGGCCCGGCACTGGAAGTAAGGAGGGCCTTTGTGCAACACCAAAGCCCTTCCAAAAAAATCTCTCACTCCAGTACCAGTAGCAATTCGAGGATCTTGCCCCCTTCCGGACACCATTGCAGAGCTCTTGTACACCCTCCTCCATCATACGGGTCAGTTTGAAAGTAGACCCGATACTGCGGTCTGGAAAAACGGCCATGGAGGAAAGTTTCAGCAAGCCTGTCATGCATGGGGGATCGTCAACAGCGAAGTGATCATCCTGTGGCGTTCATTGATGGAAGAAGCACGCCTCGGTCGCTTAATGCTCGACTCGAGATCTGTGGCAGCGGCTTCACACCTGACTGCATGCATCGCTCTTCATCGTACCACTTCTTGACACGAGCCAAGAGAGGCCTACAACGCGACTGAGCAACGGGAGACATATCCATCATCGCCGTGGCATTTGAGGATATGCGGAAGCGTCAACATCCCAATCCTCGCTTATTGAGGGAAAGGGCCCACCCCCACATTCTCCAGCAGATCATCCGATTTCCTCACTAAGCGGCTCAACATGCTAAGCTCTGTCCGTTGTCAGACTGCATGCCATTTGCTGGCGATGCATGAGATGGGATTTGCTTTGGCATCGGCTTCCAATCCTCGAGTTACACAGTATAAGCAACATCATGTTGACACACGGCACTTTCCTTTTGCTCGCAAACCAACAAGACGTTGTTTCTTATTCACAATCCCGGCGGGTGTGTTCTGCTTGTACCCCTTGTGATTGGCCTACGATCCTGGTCATCACTGTTTAAGTCGTCTCCACGAACCGGACAAGAAGTTTCCTGGTCCCGTAGCCCAAGTTCTTGGGACACTAGATTGCTGAGCGTGCGGAGATGTGTTACACATGGCCACTTAGTGACGGGGCGTGGATCCACGTAAGATGCTCGCCGGGCAGACGTGCTTTCTTATTTCAAGCTTATCAGCGTTCGGTTTCACGGGGTTATCTCCTGAAAAGTGTCGTCGGTCCAAGCGCATGTGCAGCTCGCAATTCAACATTTCAGTTCATGCAGTTTGTCAGAAGTCATCGTGCCTGCAATTCCCCCAACAGACGTTCCTTTTTTCTCGTCTGGCCCGTAGTTTGACAGGAGCTCGATCGAGGTATATACCTACTTGTGCTCCGACTCGTTCACTGCCTTCCTTTCTTGGGGCCTGTCACTAAACATGGTATCCTAGCAGAGCCACTTCCTGTATGCAATTCGCGCCGAGTTGCATCATCACCGAGGCCGCTTCTCCTGTGGTGTTTGCTGCACCTCTCGACCGGAGCCAGTCTGATTGGTTCTGGCCTGATCGCCTCGTGCCAACATTCAAGGCAGCGTGTTTGCAGCTGCATCCCAACGACCCTGCCTCGCAAATCTCCTGACGCAATATCAAAATGCAAGCGTACTCCTGGTCTTTGCACGATCAAGCGCGGTCGACTCGAACTAGGCAGGCCCCATGCGCTTTGCGGTTGCAGACCGGCCGACGAGGACGTTAAAGTACTTTCCAGTTCCGCATCGGCCGACATGGGTTGCAAGTCAATGCAGACACGATGAGCAATTTCAAGAAGCTGTGAAACGCTCCCGCCGCTTCATTCTGTGCTTTCCACCGATCAGCCATTCCGAGCTGTCAGAATCGCGCGTGACTGGCAGCCTGCAACGACTTGCCTCGAGCTTCGTCGACATGGAGGCTGAAGGTTATTTTAAGGGGGATTGGTATATAAAAGTTAGACATGCCGCAACAATGTCTCCCATGGTTCGATTGTCCATAAAGCTTCTCTTTTAAGGTTTTGCATTTGCTGTGTGCTTTCAAGACCTCCGTCGTTCATTGTCGAACCGATCACAATAATGCCATGGGTACGCGCTGGCGACGAAACTGGGCTGTACCACATTATCATCGGGGGACTTTCGGTGAGTGCACACTGGCTGGCTGGCATGCTTCGACACCGCGAGCGCAGTGTTGCAAGGCATGGCACGGCGATGTTCTGCTCCAACACTGCTAACCCAGCATGCAGTTCTGCTCGACCCCGTCGTCGGTAAAGGACTTCCTACGAAGTCGTCCAGATGGCCCCATTGATATCGACCACTGCGAAATGGACTCGATTGGAGGTGGTTGGGTACGCGTGAAAGGCAGAGACAACTATGCCAAGGCCTACAGTATGCCACTTAATACCTCCTATTTGTTGTACAACATCGCTGAAGCCACCAACAGAAGCGCTCCAAGGTGCCTACTTGGATGGGAAATGCATCTGCGCTCAGGGGGAAAACGACACGGGGTGGCTTATGCTGCGAGAGAAATTGCCATCAAGGAGCCAGGCACAGGTCAGCAGCATAGTTCGCGGCGACGCAAAATGTTAACGTCAAGCAGCCCAGCCTGCCACTTCAACCTCCACATCCATCCGCATCCGTATCTCCAATTTACACTTTCGCGCCAGCTATGCTGCAACCCCTGCCACCACCCTCACCCATCCTCTTGCCGCACGCTCTCTCGATCAACCAAAGAGAACGGTTGCAGGGAACGCCATTGCCTTCCCACGCATCCCCGAGGTTCGCGGCAGCATATCCTAGCCCGCCTCGAGGCCACCGGCAACAGCCACGACAACAACCAGCGACATATGCTCCAGCGTATGCGCTTCCGCAGAATGTTACATATCCCAGGCCACCAGCGCCGCCTTCGGGACCAGGATCCGCCATGCTCGCATCGCCAGCAGCTAGCCCTCGCGTCCAGCCCGCACCTGCAGCGCCGGCAGCACCAGCAACACCCAGCCCTCGGTCTGCCCAATCAGCATCCGCGCCAAGCCCCCACCCCGCGCGCTCTCACGCTGCGGGTGCCCAGCCTCGATCCATGACGCCTCGGGTCGTCAATGGCTCTAGCTCGAGGCATTCTGCTGACAGCTCCAAGAAGCCCGCTCGCTAACGTGTGGCCGTCTGTGAGCTCGGAAGGTCGGATGGTTTTACGAATAGTCTCTTTTCCTCACTGCGCTTGCTTGCTCCTCCAGCGTGTTCTTCCAGCGACTCTTTGATGGGCATTGTGGCGAGGGCGGGCTTGGCTTCTCGACGAGATGGTGGATTCTGGCCTGGAATATTATCATTATCATCATTATCAAAATTTTATACCTTATTCATGACTAGTACGTTTCGAAATCCTCATATCAGAAAGAGGGTTTTCTTGATCCCTGTGCAGGCAGGCAGGCAGGTAAAGCTGTGTCACATTCCTAATTCTATATATAACCCGGGGGGGAGTCTTGCAGATTTGTTGGATCACTACCTCGGTGGCTGTCAGTTAGGCAGGACACTGCTTTCCTGATATTGGCTCGATCGATAGGGGGTTTGGGAGCTTCTGCGGTTGGGGATCTTGTCATTTACAGCGCATGACAAGAATGCTTCAGCAACTACGGCAGTATAGCCATGCTTGCTTGACAAGGCGGAATTCGTCTCTAGGTTTCGGCATCCATGCTGTGTGAATGTGAGATTCTTCGGTATTTCATCAAATATGGGTAACCCTCCTGCACACGAGATAAATTGCCTTCGAAGGCGGAAACAGGATGACCAAATCGCATCCACGCTTGCTACCAATCTGTCCAATCAGCCTGCTGAGGAACAACATACTTGCCATCATGTTCTAGGTCCGGTTTGCTCCCTCTACCTCGCAACACACTCCGCACCAAAAACCCCACAGCTTCCAAGTCCCAATCCACCAGCACTAATCAATCCCCATGCTAGTGCTGCAGCTTCCCAATCATCCTCCAAGGCCTCCTCGTCGCCTTCAATGCGGGATTCGTCTGCCGTCGGCTGATAGGCCGAGTCCGGTTCCGGTTCCGCTTCCGCTTGTTTCCTGCGTCGGGTTTTGGGGACTCTCACTTCATTGGACGTTGCTAAGGATTCCGTCTTCTTGGGACGACCGCGAGTGCGTTTCTTTGGGGAGCTTTTCGGGTCCATCAGATTATGATATCCATACTTTGACAAGAAATAACTTACGTGTCTATCGTGGTGGACTCTTCTTCGGGCTCATGCTTGGCTTCTTCCACTGATGACGAAGCCGTGTTACGTCCCACAAATGGTATGCTTGAACTTAGCAGGTCGGTCGGATCTAGACTTCTGATTGCTGTCCAAAGTCCGATACTGACTCCGGAAAGAAGAACATCATATCCTACAGCACTAACGGCCGGGTGCTCGCCAATTGCACCGAACAGTTTCGCAAGTGCTACGCTACTTCGATCCAGTGTTGAGCGGTGCTCGTGATTGAGCGGGTGGAGAAATGTTGGGTGGTAGTATTCGCTTGACGGTGTGCTGTAGAACAATGCCATTCCTGTTGATTTCAGATGTAGAAGCGCTGATAAAGTAGAGATGGTGCGGAATAACATGGTATAGGTTTTCTGTGCGTTATGTGGATGGGTGTACGTCGTCCCCCAGCTCTCTGGAATCAGGTACGGGAGCAGGATGTTGATGGATGGCAATGCTTGGAATAGCAAAGCAATATTCATGAAGGACGGTGAATTAACCGAGTAGGGCGTTAAGACAACTGCTCCAAGAGATACCAGTAAAGGCATGATATAGAATGCTGGGTGTGGAAGCCAACCATCTGGTTTAGCGAGCAAGATCTTGCTCTTCAGCTGGGCCAATCTAAGGAGTGTTGGTGAGCGTCCTTAAAGTCATCAAGAAACTTACCTGCTCGAAGTAGCTGGAACAGATGATCTGGTCAAAGATGTGACGTTATCGGGCAATGGGACCGGAGTGAGCAGAGTTGCCACGAAAAAGAGATTTTGGCCGTAGGAAAGACTAACAAGCTGTCCAAGCAGCAAGAAAGCCCACAGGTTTGAAATCTTTCTTCTTTTACCTTCGATGGCGAGGAATGTACTCCATGAGAGTGTAGAAAGGCTGGCTTGCTGTCCCCACCAGAAATAGCGAGCCTTCCCTGCTACAATTTCGAACGCATCTTTGTAAAGAGGGGTGTCATTGAGCCATCTAACAAGCTGAAATCTCCCAGGGTGTTCGCCTCCACAGAAGGCTCCGTTGTCACCGAGGAAACTAACAAAATTAGAATTCGACTTCATGAAGACTGCGAAACTTACCTATTTGGCAGCTCGATGCCTCTCTCGCCTGCCCATACTTGATATGAAAGCCAGGCAAATGTCGAGCCAAAGTAAATGGCAGTCACACCGCTAAGCAGTGCCAATGCTGAGAAAAGCTTGACATGACCTCTTCGTAGTGGCTCACGGTGTCTGGTTGTTGACGAAGGAGGCAGTGTGAGATATGATCGAAAGATCGTACGTCCTGCAATTGCGGTAAGACCTGCTGCTAGGAGGATGTGAGAGCCTCGTGCAAGAGCTGGTACGATGCTTGAGGGGCGTTAGCTTTCGTGTCTCATCTCCAATATACAACACAATCCGTAAGACGCAAAAGCGTGATCTCATACTGTAACGCTTGATATGATGATCGATCCATGGCTCTAGATATTGAGTGATGCACTGCACGTGACATGATAATTAAAACATCTCACCTTGTCGAAGGTTCTAAATCTACAGGAGCCATGATTCGAGTTGATCAGAATGTAGAAAATACTGATATTTGAAAATCAAACGGCAGGTCTGATGTAGTTGTTTACAATTGCGCGTCATTCACGCGCGCTTGTTTTGAGAGGAAGTTGGCAGCGGAAACCATGTCACGAGAGCCATAATGCAGCTGTCACATGATGAACAGCAACTCGAAAAGACTAGCGTGGTCTCAGCCCTGTGCCGCAGCCTCGGGTTTCGATAACATTCATCATTGCCTGCTCGGTATTATACACATATTCCGAAAACTGGCATCAAGCGCATGGCTCAACAAGTCAGTTGCTGAGCATATTTGCTCATTTATATGAAGCTCAATCTTATGGACAACGCATGGAATGCAATTGCAAACACCAAGATAATCCGTTGAGCTTTCCAAGGCACCATGTATCACCTGGCTAAGGGCCTCTACTTGTATGCGACTAGTAAAGAAGGTGGACTTGCCCTCCACATCATTAATATTACATAGCTAACTTCTCTGGTAGAGTACTCGGTCCTTCTCCTGGGACTTGACAATGCAGGCAAAACAACTTTCCACGAGCAGGTGAAGTCGCTCTTCCTCCCTTCGCAACCAGCGCCAAAACTGAAGACCGTCCCTACTGTGGGGCAGAATGTCTCGACAATCACGCTCCCAGACATGTACCTCAAGATCTGGGATGTAGGTGGGCAACACAGTCTGCGAAAGCTATGGCAGAGTTATTATACGAGTTGCCATGCAATTGTCTTCATAATCGACAGTACCGACATCGGGGACGGAAATTTAGAGAATGATGATTCCGGACGGTTGGAGGAATGTCGACTGGTTCTTGAGGATGTGCTGCAGCACTCGGAGACTGAAGGTGTGCCACTCTTGGTCTTGGCCAACAAACAGGATCGCGAGGATTGCGTGGAGGTTGTAAGAATTAAAGAAGGGTTGGTCAAGAAAGTGTTTGAGGGCGAGAAAGGTGCTGGAATCCGTGACTCCAGAGTCTTACCCGTTAGCGCCTATACAGGAACGGGTGTCAAGGAGGCTGTGGAGTGGGTGAGATCTAGGGTGAAGTGGAACAAGGAAGGCCGGCCGCCTGTCATGAGATGATGGAGCTCCTGCAGATGGGCATTCATTCAGAAGATCTTTTAGAAGGATTTGGCGTTTGGGACATAGGGCAGTGGAGCTTCTCTCCGGAAAGAGACTCTACAATCTCTCGGATTCAATAGAGACAAGTACGATTACGCAGCTGGCCTCTGACCGACTCTTATCCTTCTTGCGAACACTAACGCAGCCTGGGATCCACAAATAACCTCCACATCAAGTCGCAAGACTGTGCGAGCAACCCAAACCCTAGAATTTATCCATGAACGGTAGTACCGTAAAGCGCGTCGCATTAAGACTAGATAACCTGCGTCAAAACTCCCGTCTCAGTATCCATGACCAACCCAACAACTTGTGTCCCTTCAAACAAGGGATTCTTCCTCAGATCCTCAACATCTTCTTTAACAGACACCTCTGGACTACTCCCCAAACGAATCACATGTAAGTTAGCCGCGATTTCTACCCAATGCCAAACTCCCAGAGCCGGCGCCTTGCAAGAACTCACTCTTCGATAATACCCCAACCAGTCCTCTCTCCTTCCAACCCACTCACCACCTCCCCACTTAACCTGGTCCTCAAACTGTCCCCAATAGCCTCCTGGGAAACATGACAGAGCCCACAGTCCGTATGGTGCACGATGATAATCAAGCCCTTCTTACCTTCATTGCCCACGGCGGTCAAGACGTAGAGGCTGTGCATGGCCGAGTGAATACGACCACCAGCTGTGCGGAGGACGGTTGCTTCTGCGTGCGCTGGAGTCAGAAAAGCGGAAGAGAGACAAGAGAGACTTGAGGAGGGAATTACTGTTGTTGGAAGCGCTGCTCATTCCAAGGAATTCCTCAGGCGTTACTCGGGGGTCGCAACATGCAACTGTTTGCTCATCAATCAAGTCAGATCAACTACGGGATAATGAATATCCTCCTTCTCTCCCGCTCCAACTTCCACCAAACCACCCCGTCCCTCCGGGAGTCTTGGAAAGAAGAGAGGCGAAATAGCGAGAGGGAACGAAACGGATTCTGCAAGGAAACGAGGTATGAGATCAGGGGAAACTGACCAATAATCACAGTGCCATCCTCCCTATCACGTCCCCTCTTCTGCATGTCCAGGAAGGGGATGGGCGGGCTGTACGTGGGAGACTGCGTCCATGATCTACACTTCGAGGAATTTAACACCCAAACCAGAACATGACAATGCGAACGTGCTAGTAAAGTACCTTATGGAAAACCCAGATGGCTTAGACGAGTTCATGCCATAGAACGGATTCGGTATTTTGGAGGGGCGTGAATGAGTGAAGATAGGCAGGATGATGAATATAGGTGGGGGAGGGGAGGGGAAGGGAAGGAAAGGTGGAAGAAGCACGCACTTGTTCCGTTCGAGGTATTCTTGAATTCTTGGATCTGGTAGGGACATGTTGGGACGTCAAAATCTCTCAACCGGTTAAGCAGTTACGGAGAAGTCTAAGATCTGAAGCCTTGACATCTAACCGTGTTATCTGGGGTAGAGCTTATCGCTTGGTTGAGCAACGGGCAGTGCTAGTGGAACTTTGGCGATGGCGTTAGCAAGTCGATGTATGTGGGTCGGCTGAGACATTTCAAGAATTGAGGCGATATATCACTTTATCAAGGTGCAATTGAAACCCAGGAAGAATTATTAATATGATATATGTGGATTACTGCTCCATTCTCACTATTCCTGAACGCAATTTCCATGGGACGAGTCCCATGGACCGTTAACCTGTCCCAATCATTATCCCGGTATCTTCCAAAACGCCAGAACTTCCAAAGCCCCCACAAACCCACGGCGCCTTTCCAAAACTGATATTCTATATTCCCATCCCCTCAAATCCCCAACGCTAAACCCCATAAAAAACACCAAAGAAGAGCCGGCTGCTAGTAGCAATAATCTGCGGCTGTTGGGCGGGCGCGATCCAAAATCATTCGCTTGTTGTATGCGATCCGACAAATGCAAGGCAATGCGTGGGGTATTATAACCGCAATGTACTCCGTGCTGGAAAGAGATCGCCACTCGGGTTGCCTGAGATGATAAAATTGAGGCGCTTGCTTTGCTTGCTTGCAACGGACAGAAGTAGATTCGTTATTCGTAATGCAATCTTCAAACACTGGGTCTAGAACGTGCTCCAGTGCCAATCCCTTGGAACACTCTGGGCTAGGCTTTCTGGTGTGCCTTGGTTTTTTTGCCCGAAGACGTTGCCCATGGCTCCGCGAAGGCCCTTATTGACAGCACAGTTCACCGTCGGCGTACTTGGAGTCTCGAGATCGGACTCGGAGCTATCGCTGTTGGCACGGCTGAACCGGGTCATTTGCCAAGCGGTGAACTCATTGAAGCAATGGCCGCATGCTCGGCTGCGCATTCCCAATGGATGGTAGTTGGCATCTTGATCAAGCGGAATCACGCGGCTGGAGTGATCATCGCAAAAAATGTTGCCACACCGCCGGCAGTGATGGCGTCGAGTGAAGTATGTGAAATATCTGGTGCAAGTAGCCTCGTCACAGATTGAAGATTCGTGATCAGCCTGCGGAAGAAGGTCAGCCTCTGAAGATTGGTTGGTTTACGTAACAACAACCAAATTCCTCCCTTATGCGAGCAATGCTTGACTTTGCGTTAATTCCAAGCCGTGCATGCCCCATCGGAAGGGAGGAAGCGAGCGAGCTTCGAGCCAGACAATGCGAGCAATCGGAATATGTGCCTTGCACGCATGGATGATGGTTGAGCACGCGATACGCTGGACCGGATTGCATCATGTCCTTCAGCCTCTACTTAAACTCGCCCGCTCCGGATTCACAGGCAGGGAGGGATTTGGGAGACAGAAAACAGCACAGCTAACGTACCTTCCAGTGATCTCGAGTCGGCGGTGCGGTAACCTTGCCGAGTCCTTCACAACTCCACTCGGCCTCGGTGATTGCACCGATACCAGATTTCCCACTATCTGCCGTGGTTCGTCGACTGAGCGACTTTATGCTGGCCACATCATCGAAGCTGTTCTGTTTGCTATGGGGAGGAGTCAAGGGAGATGATCGGTTGGTCCTTCGAGGGGCATCTGTAGGTCGCAGAACGGCTGGGATATAAAGTGGCGACCTTGGTGTTCGCAGCTGCTGCCCAACACCTTGGCTCATGTATGGGGGTGCACCGGTTCTGGGTGAGGTCGGGGAGATATTATTCGGAGTGCCGGTCGCAGAGTTGACCGGTGAAATCTGCTGTCCATTTGTGCCATAGAGATTGTATTGCGTGGGCGAGGTTGTGAACTGTTGCACAGGCATCGCGAAATCCGTAGCCATGTTGGAGACTCGGTGCTGATACTGGTGTTTGTCGGTGAAGATGTAGGGAGTC
Organism: Coleophoma cylindrospora; assembly: GCA_003369665.1. Lineage (NCBI taxonomy): Eukaryota > Fungi > Ascomycota > Leotiomycetes > Helotiales > Dermateaceae > Coleophoma > Coleophoma cylindrospora. The sequence continues at coordinate 1,463,744 of PDLM01000002.1, forward strand.
GGGTTGAGGGTATTCTGGGAGGTTTCGAGGAACATTCAAGTCGACGGGGACCAGCGCTGGTCTGCTGATAAGAAGGCGATGCTGGAAGTGTCTATCTGAGCCTCGCTGACACGCTGGTGCTTGTGTCTCGTCGGAATTATAGTTGTGGTTGGCTCTCACCCGGTTATCGACGGTCGATTCGATCGTTGAAGCCAATCCTCGCGCTTACCAAGACGGCTCGTTGTGGCGATTGGTGTGGTAAGATGCTGTCGTCGAATGGAAAGTCTCAAAGACGCTTTCAAATGGAAGTGGATGGGATGGCAATGACGGAGGGAGCTTGTGCGACTTTCGACAAGCTGGTTTGTCGGGCCGCTTAGGACGATGGGCGGCGGAGAGAGCGACAGGCTGATTGCGTCGTGCAGGGCAGGGCAGGGTGGGCACACAAGAAAGGAAAGGCGAGGGGTTGGAGAGGGTCAGGTATGGTGTTGCAGTGGTTGACGGATATCTGCCTTCTTGAGGAGGAAGAGGAGGAGGACAAGAGTGAGTCTGGGTCTGGTATCGGCAGTAATAGCGACAAAGCAATTGATCAAGGCTGCTCCACCACTTTGCTACTTGACTGTCCCTTCCACCACCCACGCAAACTTCCGATATCGAGCCCGACTCGATCCCTGCAATTGCGCCGCGGTGATTGGAGCAGCAATCAAGCGGTGGGCCATTGGCAGCAGCGCACCGTGCATGGATCCAGCCTTGACTTTGGCAGGCCCCCCGGTCGGCCTCTCAGCCACAGGCCAGATACTTTCCCTCAGCTACCCACCGTTGCAATCTGAACTCTCGAGTGTCGTCGAGGATTTTCTCCAGGTCTTCCCCATTTTTACATGGCCAGCCAGCGAGCGTGCGACGCCCTGAGCGACGCTGATAAGACAAGGCACTGCAATCGGCCTGCAGCCGGCATGGCATGGTTCAGTGGCCCGTCCGTATCGCCCGTCCGGTGCGTGGCGATGGGATGGCCGTTCTGGTGCTGTTCCTCCTTTATTTCATGCTCGGCGCCGATCAACTCAGAAAGACGGGATCTGCCAGTCGTCGCTGCGTCGCTGCATCGGTGTCGCGTGCTTCATTCCGTTACCTAAGGAATCAGGGTCGCTGGTGCCTCTGAACGCCGGCTTATCGCCGCCACCTGATTCGACGGCAAATTCCCTCTGGATATGCCCACCTCGTTTTGGGTAAAGCCGAAAGACACCGGTGGGCTCTTGTTTTCCCTGGGCGCGTCGTTCATTTCTCTCCGCTGGCAGCGGAGCCGGCGGTGTGCGCTGGGCGACGTAGGATTGGAGCCCGCGGAGCATCGATGGAGCGATGGACCCTTATCACGGTCTTGCTTATTGCGTCGGGGTCCAGTTTGCCATGCCATGCGATCAGCTCACTGGTCTCACTGTGGACGCGTGCTTGTTTTGCTTGTTCCCCAGACTGTGTGTTGGTGGGAAGAGAGCGGCGCACGCAGCGCCTCGGGCGGCCGAACATAATGCCGGTGGACGGCGCCTTTGCAGGAGGATGCATTCGGAAGGCGGTGGTTTTCGCCGAGACGGGAGATAGCGGGAAAGGGATTGGGGAGGGATGGAGGGATGGAAGAAAGGAGCGCAGCCAAGTCGCCTTAGCCAGCCAAGCCTTCCTAATTGATTACTTCGCCGGCACTACCGTATGTTTGCATTTGGCTGCCGCGTTCCGGCTGTGACGAACACCTCCGTCGCAACGCCTCACGATTCATGTACAATATCTGGCCGGGAAAAGGGACCCCTTTCGCCTCCAGCTGGTCTCCATTGCTATATTAATAGTGCATCGTCGCGTGCAGGTGGAGAGGCGACCAGAATACTACCGGCGCAATACCTCCGGATCTGATCTGATCTGGAGGGAGAGCGACGTAGGTTGGGCAGATATGCATCGCTATCACATCCACTACGCTGCTATCCCTTATGACCTGCATGGCATGCAAGGGCCATGGAGAGCCGCTTGCTCGCGATCAGCCATGTTAGCAGCTTGACGGCCACGACGGCCTTCAACGCGACAGCTGCCAGACTCCAAGGGCTGCATAAGGCCACAACCTGCGCGGTCCGTGTCCATATATTGTAGGCTGGGCTGGGTGGCGGTAGCGGAGATGGCCGCGCCGTCGCTTCGAAATTGAGATGTTGCCACTGGGTCGCCGTCGTCGCTTGACTAATGTTCACTGGGAGTCTCCATCTTATTGCCTCTGTCTTTGCAATTAATTGATCCTTTGGACTCCACACCGCATCCATGCACGATCATTACTTACTTCACTTGTGCGAGATCCACCGCGCCGCTGAGAATTGAGATGAACCAGACCAGGTACTTGGTGCCGTGCATGACCAACAAACATGCGGGAAACAAGCCGAGGAGAACTCAGTTGGACTGTGCAGAGCTCCATCAGGAGGCTGCTAAAAGGATGAATACAACGACGGTCCTCATAAGCATAACAAAAGGCCAAGAATTCCATGGCTGGGGGTGGTGTATGTGCTTGATTATACGAGGTAATGGTATGACACGTGACCAAGCAGTTGTTGCTGACCTGTGAGCTTCGTCGATGTCGAGAGGAAACGACACGTCGTGCTTTCGATCCCATCTGCTGTATACTCTTGGTAGAGCAGACAGCTGTGCTAAGACGAGCCGATTGGGGCAGCACCACTCGAGCATAAACTGGTGGGAGTGTACGGCAGGACAGATACAGCGCCTGATCCAATCCTGAACCTCCAGCTACCTTTGACTATTGAAGTTTGACAGCAAGCAGCAATCAATGATGGAAGGGCCTAGGACTACAGTACTCTCAGGATAAACAAAGCCCTGCCTGGCCTTTCGCTTCAAGGCGATTTGCCCAATAAGTTGATGAGCATCGTGCCCGGCGGGACTGTGACTGTGTTGTAGTGAGAAATGCTGCCTCGTATGCAAGGCCCCCGAGGCCGCCGAGCTAGTGAGCCGCAGAAATCCAGGGGAGGGGGATTCTTGACTGGAGCACCAGAGCTCAGGAAACTGCATCAGGAACAACGTACGGCCTATAGCCTGGCGACCTGCTGCAGCCGGGCAACTGCCGAACGACGAGACTCAAGGACGAGCACCACAGTTCTTGTAGATCCGAAGAAGGCCTCAAACGCGAGCCATTGAGGTGATGCGACGGGACCCTGGACATCCCCGCAAATTCGGTCCAAGCTCAAGCTTCTGAGTTGATGCCGAGGCGGAGCACGCTTGAACCTATCGCTTCAACTCTGCTTCTTGATTCTCCGTGTCGTCAGCGTCTGTATCATACGACTGCCCTGCTGCTGCTGCTGCTGCCTGCTTGTTCTTTGCATCTCGTTGCTCAGTTGCGCCTTGTTGTTACCCCTTCTCCAAGGTTGTAATTCTCACAGATCCGTCAACACGGCCGTTCATCCAACCTCCACGGCGAAGGCCATGGAAGTCCTTGCCCCGCTCCCAAATCCTCTGCCCGAGGGCCCAGAACAGTTCTTCAATGAGACACAATGGGCTATGCTGATGGCCATAATGGATACCGTGATCCCAGATGTCCGGCGAGAGACGCAAGCTACCGACAACTTTTCTCACGCCACTGTGCCAGATGTCAAGTATAATTCTGCTGTGGACCATATCACATCAAATGTTGTGAATCCGCCCGGAAGCCAGTCGTTGGATGAGTATTTCAGCGAGAAGCCATCAGACAACCCACGATTCCAAGAGCTGCTGAAGCGTACTTTGGTCTCTGGTTCACCCGAAGATTCTAAGAAAGCTCTGTCCTTTGTCCTTTCAGCTCTAAAGTAAGTGGCAGTGGCGGGTACCAAATATGATATAGTCTTCACTTGTTTGACGGCCTTCCAGTGTTTAGGTCTTGGCTGACCGTCACATAGCACTACAGTTGGTTCGGTACTGCTTACTGGTTACAAAATTCCCTTCCATCAACAACCGGCCAATGTTCGCCAATCAATTCTAGAAGGATGGCGGGCATCTTACCTACCTGCACTCCAGCTTATTTACAAGCAGATGACTGCTGTTGCCAGAAATCATTGGCTCAAGACAAGTCCGCTGTTCCCTAAGCTCTCGGGCTTCCCAGCCGCACCGGAGCATTACAAACCTGGCTCTTACTATGAGTATGAATTTATACAGGTCCCGGAAGGTTCGGGCCCCGAAGTCATGGAGACTGATGTAGTCATTGTTGGGTCAGGATGTGGTGGAGCGGTATGCGCCAAAACCATTGCTGAAGCGGGATATAAGGTGTTGGTCGTGGAAAAGGCATACAACTACAAACCTACACAACTACCTATGACGGAGGAGGAAGGCGGCATCCATCTATTTGAGAATGGTGGGATTTGCCTTACGGATGATGGCTCCGTTTCAATTGTGGCGGGAAGCAATTGGGGTGGCGGTGGCACCGTGAACTGGTCTGCTAGTCTTCAAACACAAAGCTTCGTGCGGAGGGAGTGGTCTGAAGATAGAGGACTCTCTTTCTTCGGGACAGCAGAATTTCAAACATGTCTGGACCGAGTGTGCCATCGCATGGGCGTTTCTGACAGCCATGTTCGTCAGAATCACGGCAATGAAGTTATCCTTGAGGGCTCGAGAAAATTGGGATACACTTCAAAGGCAGTTCCACAGAACACTGGGGGAGATGAACACTACTGTGGCCATTGCACTCTAGGTTGCGGCTCTGCACAAAAGCAAGGACCAGTGGTGGCATGGCTTCCTGACGCCGCTAAAGCTGGAGCAAAGTTCATGGAGGGTTTTCAAGTGAACAAGGTAATCTTCGATGAGTCTGAAGGCACGAAGAAGGCTGTAGGAGTCCAGGGGTGGTGGACTTCTAGGAATAGCAAGGGTGGCGTTGATGGACCAGCTTCTGATCGCAAGGTTCGGGAAGTCATCATTAAGGCCAAACGAGTGATCATTAGTGCAGGCACTTTGTGGAGCCCAATAATCTTGCTGAACAGCGGCTTGAAGGTATATTGTTCGAAGTCCAGGCACGCACATAATGCTAACAAGTCTTAGAATTACCAAATCGGACGCAATACGTACTTACACCCTGTGAACATGCTCTTGGGGGTTTTCAAGGAAGATGTCCGACCTTGGGAAGGAGGCATCTTAACTTCAGTCTGTTCATCATTCGAAGACTTAGATGGTCACGGCCATGGTGTTAAGCTTGAAGTGACCTCTGGTCTGCCAGGAATGGCATTGACATTCTTAAATTGGACGAACGGCTTTGACTATAAGGTCCAAGCACTGAAATACCGGCATACCAATGCCTTCATCTCTATCGCTCGGGACCGAGATACAGGACGAATCTATCCAGACCCAACAAGCGGCAAACCACGGGTTCAATACTCGCCAAGTTCCTTCGATAGAGCAAATGCACTCCAAGGCGTCCTTGCCCTAGCGAAGATTTGTTATGTGTCTGGTGCAATCGAAATTCACCCATGTCTCGAAGGCGTCAAGCCCTTCATCCGCAAAGCCTCCGATATCACCACAAACTCTTCCAGCAATGGTCTAGAAGAGGACATCGATCCTGGAATAACCGATCCCCGCTTCGCCGCCTGGCTTGCCACCATCGAAGCTGTTGGCAACAAACCACCCGGCGCAGGATGGTTCTGCGCGCATCAGATGGGATCGAACCGCATGAGCGCGCAGGCAAAAGACGGTGTCGTGGATCCAAAGGGCCGGGTTTGGGGTACCGAGGCGCTGTATGTCAGTGATGCGAGTGTTTTCCCTAGCGCTAGTGGTGTCAACCCTATGATTACCAATATGGCCATTAGTGATTGGATCTCAAGGGGTGTCGTGAGGGAGTTAAGAAATGAGGGGAGAGGGCAGGAGGCCCGACTGTGAGATTTGCGGGCCAGTATGCATCAAGGCCTAAGGAGTTTGATAGGATGTACTGTATGGTATCGAATAAGCTGTGGTTAGGTTGGGCGGCGTACGGGTTAAAATACGAATGAGAATGGCTCTACGAAGTACAAAACGACAAATTGGTTATAGTGGGTATAGAAGCGTAATGGTTCGAGAATGACCGGTGCCTCGAATAACTGTCGAGAATTCACAAAACCTATATCGGAGCGTATCACACAGTGAACTTTGCTGAAACAGGCAAGATGTTCGACTTGACATATGCCAGTGTTATATTGCTCCCATTGAAATGTCTGGTATCAAGGCTCATTTACCACAACGTTAGGGTATGTACACAATAAAAGAAACGCTCCCAAGAAAATACAGTTTACTCCCAAAGCCACTCCAGTCAATCCAAACCCTCATAAGGAAAGTTCCAAACAAAAGATTCTCTTTTTGTCAAACCGCTTTTGTTCCTCATATTAAAAGACTCTTGTCGTCATGCATTCAAAGTCCCTTTTTTTTCTTCATCCAAAAGTGTTGTTTTCACGCGACACCTTTCCATTTATGACTTTGCGATCTTCTCCATGGTATCCAGCAAGATATCAGCGTGGTGCTTCTGGAAGATCAGCATAGGACGCAGGCGCACTGCGCTCTCGCCACTGCCTCCAATATTGACGCCGAAGGTCTTGGCCTTCTTCAAGAACTCGTCACGGCGAGGGCTATCAAATGCAAGGAATGTTCCCTGGCCCTTTCCACGTAGGTTCATGAATTCGCCGGGGAAGCGCTTGGCGAGGTCTTCAATACCGGCGTACAGGTACTCTCCAACCTTGGCTGTGTTGTTGACAAGGTCCAGACGCTCAATCTCTTGAATGATGGCGCGGAAGAGGAGCGCGCGTGCTGGATCGCCCATCCATGTGTTGAATTGACGGTAAGGCTTGTTTGGGCGCAGCGCAGGGTTGCCAAAGTAGTAGCCAGCTGTTTGGGCCTTCTTGGAGAAGGTCACCATGTCGGGCGGGGTCTCAAGGTTCCAGTGATCGTGGGCCCAGAATTTACCGGTGGCTCCAACACCAGTTTGGACCTCGTCAACGATCATGAGCACGTTGTGCTTCTTGGTGAGTGCTCGGAGGCCACGGAAGAATGCTGGAGAGGCGTGATTGTCTCCTCCCTCGGATTGAATGGGCTCAACAACAACGGCGCATGGTGGCAGGTGGTGGGTGGTGATCAGGCGCTCAACGTCAGCGAGAGCCTCGGCTTCAGCACGAGCATTCTCCTCTACGTGATCCTCGAGTGGGTACTTGAGAACTGGGAAGGTGGCTTGTGGCCAGTCAAAAGCTGGGATGTCGAGCTTGTGGATTGGCTTCGAGCGGGTGGTGGAGAGGGAACCAAAGAGGCGTCCATGGAAACCAGACTTGAAGGAGAGGATAGAGAGTTGTGCAGCACCTGGAGCCTGGTTGACCATGCTGGAGGTGAGCTCCTGCTCGGTGAACTCAACGTGAGCTCCTCCACGCTCTTGTTGGCGTCTGTACATGAAAGCAGCCTTGTATGCAGTCTCGTTGGCATCGGATCCGGCCATGGCGGTAAAGACCTGGTTAAGTCCTTTTGGTGCAACCTTCAGAATACCAGTCTCGAGGATAGAGGCCCAGTCGTGAGAAGGGAAGTTGCCGAGTGCTGGTCGGTTGATGATGGCAGAAGCCATTTGAGGGGAGGCAGCGGCCTTCAACAGCGCGGGGTTGTTGTATCCAACTGGAATGGAGGCAATTTGAGCATAGCTATTGGGGGCCAATAAGTCAATTGATTTCTCGGAGGACGGATGTACAAGACTTACACATCGAGGAGAGCATTTCCGTCGGGGTCGTGGATGTAGTTGCCAAAACTCTTGGTGTAGTCGGCAAGCATGTTCAAGCTGCGGGTGTCGAAGACCGTGTCAAGCTCGGCGATGGCCTTCTTGCTCTCAGGGCCCGGGATGGCAGTCTTGACCACTGGAGCAGCAGGCTCTCCAGTGAAGAATGGGGCTTCGGAAGGGAGCTCAGCGGTGTTGACGGCAGCAGCAGCTCCATACGATCTCTGGAAGCGAGGGAGGGAGGTGCGCGCGGCGAAGGGGCGCAAACGCGCAGCTGCTCGGAGGGATGCCATCGTGGAGGGCGCTTGGGAGAGGAGAGGAGAGGAGAGGAGGGAGAAGGGGCTTGGGAAAGGAAGATGGTAGGAGACGACCTCAGCTCCGTGCTGGGGGGGAGTGCTATTTATTTGTCGATTCCTGGGACTGAGTAGGTGATGGGCGGGGTGTTACGCGAGTACCTAGTCTACTAGCCACACCCAAAATTCCACCCCATCTTTTTCCGAGATCGCACAAGAAAGCTTCTCCCTCAAACACCACCACGACCGGTACTATTCCCACACCGACCTCAAAACTTCTTCTCTGAGAGTTCGTGACATCGACCAGAGTAACCAAAATGTCTTCTGAAGCCCTTACCACCATCCCACTCACGTCCCTGCCCCGGCTGTCGCAGGGAAAGGTCAGGGATCTCTTCGCTCTTCCGGATGACAGCAAACTTCTTTTCGTCACTTCGGATCGTATAAGCGCATACGATGTCATTCTCAAGAACGGCATATCATCTAAGGGACTCATCTTGACCCTGCTATCAGCAAAATGGTTTGAGGTGCTCTCATCCAAGGTACCAGGCTTGAAGCACCATTTTCTCAGCCTCACGCCACCGCCAGCACCTAGTGTGGTTACTCCAGATGAGCGACAGATGCTCCGTGGGCGCTCGATGACTGTTCGTCGTCTAAAAATCTTTCCAATTGAGGCTATCGTACGCGGCTACGTTACGGGGAGCGCATGGTCAGAGTACGAAAAGAGCCAAACAATTCATGGTCTCCCACAACCTGCAGGACTTTTGTGCTGCCAACGGCTTCCTCAGCCTATCTATACGCCGTCCACCAAGGCGGAGCTTGGGGACAAGGATTTAAACATCACCCCAGATCAGGCAAGGGCGATTGTAGGGGAGAAGTATGCCTCACGTATCGAGGAATTGGTGCTCGCGTGCTACAAAGCTGGGGTTGCATACGCAGAAGAGCGCGGTATACTCATCGCGGATACCAAGTTTGAACTTGGTTTAGATGAGGAAACCGACGAGATTTATCTTGTGGACGAGGTTCTCACACCCGACTCCTCGCGCTTCTGGAGTAAAGCCGACTACCAAGTGGGACGCCAGCAGGACTCCTTCGACAAGCAGGTGCTCCGGGACTGGTTAACGTCGAATGGTCTGAAGGGAAAACCAGACGTACTACTCCCCCCCGAAGTTGTAGAGAAGACAAAGGCACGCTATATGGAGGCGTACGAAAAATTAACGGACAAGACCCTAGAGGAGGCTCTGAAGAGCTTGGAGGAATGAGGAAACAAGAAACGGGTTGCATAAGCTAGATTTGGTAGACTTGAGGGTTAAGAGAGTTAAAAAAATAAAAGTACTTCTTTAAGCAAATATCGTTTCTGTCTCCTATAAGTATGTATTGGGGGGGGATAGGAATTCTTAGCAGGTTTCGTACCGCCTGGTCTTGTTACCCTGAAAAGAATCTAATAATATATGGCAGCGTGGTGGTTACTATACAGTCGTTGCACATGTTCAAAAACGGTGACCACCTGACGTGCTAGCCGCACACTGGATCTGAATCCTGGATTTTCCCGAGATCGCACCAGCAAAGCTCGACGGTACTATTTCCACACCGACCTGACCGCTAGCGCAGGTCAGGTCAGGTCAGGTTCAGGGCAAAGGCCTACAGCCGCATTTCTGCAGGCGGGCGGGTCCAGCGATATCGCGCCAGGCGTCAAGAGCGCGCGCCTTGCCCGCCAGATGGGTATCAGGGTCCCGGTCGACTTGCTCGAGGCCGGGAGGAGGAAGTAGTGGGATTGATTGATCCTTGGGTGGCTGGTGGCAAAGGGCCCTCCGAAAAAGTCAACTTGCGGGCGCGGGCCAGAGTCGCGCCTCGCAGCTCGCCCGCCCATGCTCATGGGGATACTACAGCTGGAGTTGGCGTTGGTGTTGACGTTGCTGTTTGATGTTGCTCCAAAACCTGGAGAGGCACACCAAACCCAAGCCGAGCGAGCTTATCTGGAGCCCGGGAAGTCGTCTGTCAGTGTTAGTGAGGGGCATTTGTCGGAGGGTCGCTAGGCCCCATGCAGTAGGTCCACCCAGCCGGCCCGGCAAGCTCTGACCGGTTGTATCCGGTCACGATTCCTGCCTTTCCAGCCAACGCTCGAGGGAGGCCGCACAACAAGAAGGCGCCGCTTGCTTTAGCATATCTTTTAGGTATTAATCTCTTCATTTCAAATTTCGGCCGCCGGTCTAATTGCATCCCTTCCATCCAGAAGCCACTCGAAAAGCAGATGAATGAGTCCTCTCTCTGATACATCGCCGAGGAGCTAGCCCAGCTCAAAATGCAAGAATTCGCTATTATGCCCATCCGTCAATCAACGCCATGCCTATGATACATAGAAGATACATCCCCGAGCTCAGTGGCTCAGAACACTCTTTCGCTCGTGCTCGTGCTTGAGCTTGGTGACCTCGACGCCCTCCATCTCGCTCGACTCCAGCTTCACCCCATTGCCGTTGACCTCTGCAATTCTTGGCGTCAGCGTTCCGTTCTCCGAACTGGCGTCGATTGAGTTGTTGGCTGCGTGTGCGCTCCCGTTCATAGCGAGTCGCTCTACAAGTCCACTCTCCATATCCTCCAGCATCGCTTCTTCATTCTCCCTCATCAGATCCTCTTCCTGTCGTTTCAACTCGGCAGCTTCTTCCAGCTCACGCTGTTCCTCGGCCAGTTGAAGTTCATCGCCCTCTGCATAGTCAGGTCCATCGGCTGGAGGAGGCGGTGGCGGCGGTGGCGGACTGGGTTCTTGAGAGTCTTTCAGCCTTTTGTGCGTTTCCTCATCGACTAGGGATGCTTCGTCGTTTCTTTTTCGCTTCAGATCTGAGTCCGCTGGGGTGATGGCATTTGGACTGGTAGGTATCGAATTGAATGCTTGCCGCGAGTCATCTTCATCATCGGACACCTGCATGTCGATTTCGTCTCCCAGCTTCTCCTCAACTTCTTCGAAATCCTTTGTCTTGTCAGAGCCAACAGCGTCAGCCTTGTCAGTCATCCCATTGGCAGCATCTTTTAACTTTCGCTCCGCCCGCTCTGCCTTCTTTCTGTCCATGATCTTCTTCTTTTCCACGGCCTTTTCAAAGAAGTCTCGCACGTATTTCTTCACCTTTTTCTCCTGCTTCTCTGAAATCTTGGTTGGGTCTTCAACCCGGTTGTTCTTGAAGTCGGACGCTACAAGCTTTTTGCCTACTTCCTTCGCAAATTTTTTTAGGTCGTCCTTGGGAAGCTTGCCCGAGTACTTTTGCATAACATGCTTAATATGGGGGAAGAGCTATTGGGGATGTTAGCCTCATAATGGATGTTATCAAGAAGTATTCATACCGTATTCTCATAAAGCTTCATTTGCTTTTCTTGAGGCAAGGACCGCCATTTTTCAGGTTTACTCTTCTTTTCCTTGGGCGTCGATACAGAAGCTGGACCACTTTGAGATTTTGGAGTCTGCGAACTTGGTTCAGACTTGGTGATGCTGTCAATGATATCTTGTAATGCTTTCGCAGTCTGCAGGCTCTTCAAAGGCGCTTTTGCAGCAGCTTGGGCTTCTGGGGCAGGCTGAAACGGCCGCTGCCAAGTAGTCTGTCCACCCTTGCTGTAGTAGTAAGTATTGCCAGAAGAATCTTGTGCGGCGAACCATCCCGTAGGCAATTGTTTGGGGGGTGGTCGCCGTAGAGGCGGCCTGGAAGAGACGAAATTATTTCGCTGAGGTGCAGAGTTCCTTGGCCCAGTTGGTGCTATGATTGCTGGAGTAGGGGATGCTACAGCTTCTTCTTTCTGACCTGAAGCTCGACGTTCAAACACTGGCTGAGCGTTGGGATCAAACTTCTTCCTTGGTATCCGATAGGCGACCTCAAGTTTACCCCACTCATCCAGAAGTCGTTTTGCCTCGAAGGCAACATCCTCGTGTTCAGAGCCTACAAACTTTTCAATTGTTGGTTCGATTTTTGAATCGCTGATCTTGTTTCTCGTAAGCCGTGGGAATTTGTATAGAATGTCAAACACCTGTAAGACGACATTATTGTCTTCGGAATAAGTCGTCAAGGTCGTACGCAGAATTTGGTAGCCGTGCATTTGCACCACGCGATTTCGCACCCGGTCGTCGTCGCAGCGCTGTAGTCGACTCAGCAGTTTAACTGCAATCCACTTCTCTTTGCATTGCATTAAAGTGGCCATAACCTTTCGGACACCATTCTCGTCAAGACCCTTAGGTTGCACATTGTTGACATACTCTTCATCATCCTCACCCGTCTTCTTCTTACGAGGTTTCTTTGCCACTGCCGTGTCCCATCCGTCACCATCATCGATACCGAGGGCTTCGATCGTAGCATGAGAAAGTTTTGTGGCTCGTTCAGTCTGGGTTTTGCCACCAATGAAGCCTGTGCAATTCGGTTCTCCACAATAGCACGGTTGCGGATCAGCGCCATATCGGTCAACGTTGTAGTTGAACACCAATTCCTCACCAGCCTTGATATGTCGCTCAGCAAAAATGCCCATGCGCAGCTTTTCTCCCACCACCCATTTGTCGACATAGCAATTGGGATTGCAAGAATGATTGCAAAATCTGCCCAGATTACCTTTCTTTGTTGCGTCAACAAATTCGCTTTTCGTGAGTGACATGAAATAGAAATGCTTGATGCCTTCCTGATCATACTGAACCATTCGGCGTCTGAAAGCCGGCTCGTTGATGACTTCTCCGATGTACTCAAAAATGAAATCATTCGGCTGGAGATCAGTATTCGCTCGCAATCCATAGCCCTTCTTTTCTGTCTTGATCACTGACACATTGGCGTATTGCTTGCGTTGAAAGCGCTGATTTTGACAATCTAGTCCACAGTTGCAATCTTTTGCGACACACTCCATCTTTGTTGCGCGGTTGATGCAGTCGGAATCCTCGCCACACGCCCGGTTTTCGCCGTCACCTTCAACAGATTAGCATATACATATTCCAACGTTTGTGGCAGGATTTGCCTACTCCATTCTTCAGAACAGTCGCAGTCTAAGGCATCGTGTTCAGAATAACCCATATACTTAGAGCCATAGATGCAGTCGCGGATGGGCTGAAAACCTGAGGTTGCCTCCTCTGTAGAATCTTCCACATGATCGAAGAGACGTGCTGGACGAGATATTACCTTCTGTGATGATTTTCGTAACAGCTTTGGCGCTTTGCCTGGCTCCACCGTAAAGGTTATGCCACCCCCTATGACTTCTTCTTGCCCGTCCTCAGATTTGGGTGTCCTGTCGTCGCTTTGCAAGCTCGCTGGCGATTGTGACTCGCGTTTCACGTCGAATTCTGAGGTGGACGGGGACTTCTTAACATCCTCTGGCGGCGACGGATGTGTGCCATTTGTACCATTGTTCTCTTCCACGAGCCCTCCCTCTAGTTTCATGTCGCTGAGAGCTGCATCCACAGCGCGTGGTCCTCCCTCTTGATCTTCGTCTGCCATCGTGAGGACTAGATCGAAAGGTTCCTCGCCGTTTATACTATCAGGACGCGCCCTCTCCCCTCCTATACAGACTCGAAAAAGGTGTGGACAGCTAGGGTGGTGCAAGCAGGATGTTGCCGTTCTGCGGTTGGGCAATGCATGCACTCGCGTCAATCGCAATGGACCTTAGAACTCGATTGTACCATATACTTAATCAGCCGTGGCAGTCCACGCCGTCGGTTGAGGTCAAAGGAATGAATGCGCTTGATAGCGATTTGTGACGCTGCGGATTGGAGAAGACGTGATAGGTTGTGGGTTCTGGGGACGTTGACGGATTTCGAGTGTTGGTAAGGCGAACATTGAAGTCGTGAACGTGTGAATGAGCGTTGAAAGGTGTGAAAGCGTCGAGGCGCAAGACGTCGAAATAGTCTCAATGGAGAGACGGGTAAATATGCCTATACCTCTGCAACATCGCAGGTCCAAGCTTCGGCCAAGGGCACAGTCTCGAAATTTGTCACGTAGGTAATCAGGTAGTCCACCCCCAAGTCGACCACAGGAGTTGGTACAGTAAAGATCAGAGATAGATTTCTGGTTCTGAAGAGAGAAGTACACACGAACGCGGCTGCTTTAGCGCCTCGGCAAATATCATCTATTGCCCCAAATTCTCGCCTTTCAATGATCAAGACAGCGGGTTACCAGGCTTTTGAGAAAAACTTCCAGCAGCCTGTGCTGGATCCGATCTGTTGTCCTCTGTTCCCAACCACAGATTAATTGCTAACAACAGACATTTTCCTCCAGCATCCCATTGCCAACAGCTGTGCAGAGAGTGATAAAGAGAAATGCCACCACTTACCATGCTTACCTCACGTACAACGAAAGCGATGTCGACAAACAACCAACCTCTTCTTGAGTATCTGAACCCGAGACTTTGAAGATCCATCTTCCCATGGCTCACAGGAGATTTGTATAAAAATGGGTTGTTGTCAGCTTGACTGTCCGAAGTCTGAACGACCAGATTTTCTGAACAGGTTGTGACTGTGTACGCCCCAGTTTGTGCAACGGTCCTGTTTCAGAAGAGCAGTCCTCCATTGCATATTGATATCTCGTTCTCTCCACCAGACAACCGCTCAGTATCATGTGGGAGGTAAGGAGAAGGTTCGGAGAGTGAACGGTGCTCAATGAAGGCGCCTGCGAACAATGATGCCGTGCAACCGTGTGCTTAGTAGCAATTCCCGTTCATATTTTCGACGCACACCACCTGATGGTTAAGACATGCAATGACAGAAGAATTCCCCGCGTACCCATCGATCCTCTTAGCCCGACTGCATGAGGCACGGAAGACATGTGCGCCAAAAGATTATGGTATTGGTAGGCGGGTATGGTTGAATGGCGGTGAGCAATGTTGACTCCTCCGCAGGCTGTGAAGCAGTGTTTCGCGCGAGGGGTGAATTGGCAGATTTCGGGGCTCAGATACAGATCTAGTAAGACAGTCAGCATCGAGCAAGGATAGGATGTTCAAAGTTTGAGAGAAGAAAGAACCAGTTCGTGATGTTGTGAACGAGCGAGGGACTGCCACGTTCTCCTGCAGCACTGGCGCGAATTGCGGATCTGCTTTGAAAATAGTATAAAAGAGTCCGAAAACCAGAGGAGAGTCTGACATCCTGGAGGGGTCTACTGCGTCCTACGTCCACAATCAATCGAGGGGTGTATGAAGTCCTGCTGGCGCTGTCAACGGCGCAGGGGCTTTCAACCAGCGCGCAAATGGTCGACAGCGCCAATCCTGTCTGCAACAGCCCGACAGCTTAGCAGCCGTGCAGCAGACGGTCCTACGATGGCGCTCTTCCCAGCGAGTCGAAGGAAGTCCATCGACTCGATGGGTTGGATTATTGTGAAGCTGTGTGGGGGGTTGCGATAGTCAATCTGATCAGATCTGAGCGGTGATCTGAGCGACCGTCCCCAATGCGCTAGGCAGCTGATTGGCCCAGGCTCAGCAGCTCCTGTCCAATTGCTGGCTCGAAGTTCCTCGCTGTCTAGCAGAAAGGCAACCAATGGCAACATCTATGCGCTCTCCCTTCCTAGACGAGTAGACGACGACGCTACATCAATTGTATCCGAGTCGTGTCTTGGGGAGCTGGACAAGTACAGAATGACAGGTTTTGGGTGTGTTCAGACGACAGCTTGGGCTTGCTCTGAAGCAGTTAGCGAATATGCAAGAGCCGGTTGTTCAGTGCCTTTTGCAGTGGAGCTGCAGCAGCCTTCAGGAATTAATCCAGTCGGAGTCCATTCAGTCGCAAGAGACGCATGCATGTTGTGCATGCTTCATTTCCTTATGACCATCTTCACTACTGAGGCCTGTTCTGGACAGCATCTGACGGCTTCGACGCTGGCTTTGGCCTGCCTGGGTGGTCGCGTTACGACTTAAAGGGTAAGAGCCCATTGCAAGGAAGTTGGTACTTGTGCTTGTCAACACGACAATGCGACTGCGACTGCCCTACCCTCGCACCGTTCCAGCCAAAACACTCTCTTTTTGGCACCGCTGTGCTCCTGGGTTCTGCGCCTCTCATGGACCATCGATGAACCTCCTTTCCTTGCTACTTGTCCCTCGTTGCGTACATAGTACTTCTCTCTTGTCACCAAACACACCTTCGTTACCCCTCCTGCCCTATCTTCGGGGCTAATTACCACCTGGAGCACCATGGAGATTCCTTTTACAGAGGCAGAAAAAGTAAGTTGTCTGCGACAAGGTCCTTATACTGGCGCGCTGAAGTGCTGCAAATCCCTGTGTTCATCCTTCTTGCACAAACAAGCCAGGAGCGCTCTTAGCAATCTTCGCGTCTCGACTAACTATCCCCCACGAACAGCGCTTTGTTCTTGCAGAAGCAATCAAAACCAGCAATGTCCCTCTTCAGCAACTCGTGGACCTTCTACAGTATGGACGTTACCAGCCAGATTGGTCTGGGGCCCTCCTTCCCGGTGGTATGTCTCTTCCTTGTGCAACCTAGATGTCAATCTGGAGATCAACAACTCCGAGCGCGCCACAGACAGCATCCCTTAGCGGAACCAAGCTTATACTTTCCTAGGTCGCAGTGTGAGATCCTGTGTCAATGTCTACAATGAGCTCATGGGCGCGTCCCCGCCAGCTACGTACGCGGTTCAGAATCCCAAGCGCAAGTTCGATGTTGTCGATTCATCAACAGAGCCTACGAACCAAGCTCGTCAGCCCATATCTTTATCCCTTTCCTCCGCGCGCGTACTCCAACCAAAGCCAGCTCCGAATGGATCACCTCGACTTGTCAGTCAAAGTGCTCCTGCAGTCAAGCCTAGGAAGCGAGGTCGACCTAGCAAGGCAGATATTGAGGCTAGAAAGGCGGAAGAGGCTATTCATGATGCACCATTGTTACCAGGACCAGGATTAGGACCAGGACCACAAGGCGAACACCCTTATGCGGGGGCAGTTTCAGTAGAGAGTCAGGCAGGACCACAAGTTGCCATTGCGCCTAAGTCTGCGGACTCTCTGCATCAGCCAGGTCCAGATATAGGCGCGCAGGATCCTACTGGCGAGGCAGCTGGGAAGAAGAAGCGCGGGCGTCCCTCGTCAAGGAAATCGATGGTGAGTAATGATATTATATGACTCCATACAAAGTTCAGCCTATACTTCGGGAAATACAGCTTCTTATAGGCGGTGCTCGTCAAGGAGGTGTCTTACTTTTCTGCCGCGCTTCCAATTAGGCGGGAATTCAACAGCTGATGTTTCAATAGGTATCTGATAGTGATGAAGCAGTAACTCCCTTCGGCAGCTCACGAGATCCTCCAGCTGCGATTGGCAGAGCCTACACTCCCGTTTCTCCAACACAAAAGCCTGGTTCCTCGCCACAGGTCCTTCATGAACATGGCACGGATGATTCAAGCGTATCTCAGCAACCCAAACCCTGATATCAGCAGTATTGGAGCTAAATATGACTTTACGAAATGAACTAAGGTCTTACACGCAGCTACGACTTCGACGAACACATCCATCAAAAGTGCATCCTGGTTGGGATTGCAAGCACTTATTTGGCAAGCAGGTACCTAGACCTGTATCACTTCACAATTAGAACCACGTCAAATACTTGAAATATTCTCTTTTCTTTCTTTTTGTATTCCTTGCATTCTGCAGCTATGATACCACTTAGTCTTCTTTTACGCATGTTGTTGGCGAGGTTTGTTGTTTCTGAGCAGAAGTCTTCAATGGGGCGTCCCCACTGCAAACGGCATGTTAGCTACAAATGGACATTTTTCATGTGCCTGGGTGGTCTTTTGTTTCCAGTGCATCTGCATTTTATTTGAATTCGGGGGTGATTTAAGCAGTGACGTCAAGCTCGTGTCGAAAATACAATTCACATTTCTTTCGAATAATTGTTGTGATCAAGTAGTTGACACCAGAAGCGGCGGGGGACACCCCCCCCCCCCCCACCCCGACGAGTCGGCGCCTCCAAATCGCGCATGATAATTTAATTAATAGATCCTCTGATTACAGTTCGGTTTCTAGCATAGTCAAGTTGAACTTAGAAGTGAAATTGTCTTTTGGCAGAATTTGGACAGCCGCCAATAGTGTCAAAGGAACTCTAGATATTGCGTAGCGTAGAAGGGCAATTTGAAAATTTAGGATTCTACTATTGTTGTCCTCGGGAGCACGTAAAATATACCTTTCCTAGGATGGGGCATTACTGCCATTGGGCTAGCAGCTATAAGGATTTGGTAGATGACCTGTTCAGTAAGAGCGGAAGGTTAAAAGCAAGAAAATCGGAAGCCAAGAGGAAACATGGACAGTGCCAAAACCCCAACAGCAAAATCATACTCGATGCCTGTCACTCTGCTTCTGCAATGTTGTGCGAGGCAAGCTAATCAGAATCAGACGGAGAATTCCACTTCAGGTATTCTTACTCTCAAAGCTAGCTCAGGATCAATGTGACGTAGGACGAACTGGCTGTGATCGGGGTGCGCTTTCATCATCTATTTAAGTGAGATAAGTCAAGGGGAACCCATTTTATATCCGTGATTGAGGCGCCACTTGCAACCACATAGTAAGACTTGGTCCTCTTTCAGGGCCCAAGATGCTCAAGTACACTTCCCAAAGCCCTGGAATTTTCCTGTCCGCTTTCACAACTTACTCTCTCGTTCGTCGCTTACTCTGTTGACTTGCTTCTTAAGCGATGTTCGTGGTAGTGAGGCTCGCCGGTGTTATTCCATAGATTTGAGGGTTTTCTGGTGTAGGAATCGATGAAAGCTGTGGTTTAAACCTTTGGGGCCTACTAATCGGACTTGGTCTATACATTTTGTGACTTCTCTAGAATGGAGCGTCAGGTCTTGATTTTCTCATCAGGCTTGCAAGCATGAGGAACGCTACTAGATGACACTCTACAAAATGCATGTCCATAAGCAACCAAGAGGGATCATAGGGGCTTGGAAGGCATAGCGGAAAGAAAGTAGCTCCGGAGCAGAACGCCATCTCCAACACATTGATCAGAGGGAAGCTGTAGATTGAGTGCCATCTGGCGCCGTTGTAGAGCTGAAGAGAGGATTCCTGAACGCTACAGCCCCAAGATCATATGGCAGGGCCAAGCTGTGATAAACCTCATCGAAGGCATGTGTTATTATCAATATGCACGGTGTCAAAAGAGATGGCCGGAAAAGACAAGACGACCCATCATCATCATCATCTGATCTTTCGGGTGTAGCATGATCATAGACTCGGCTAATTAGGTTTGCGGGCGTGCTCCCCGGAATGTTTTCGTCCTGGGGCCGAGCAATAGCTTGTCAATGGTGTGAGCGTTTCATTCTTTTCCAGCGTCTTCCTTCTGGTCCTGACAAGCTGCGAATAGCTTCGTTTTTCTTCCTCCCTCTTTCCCCGAGGGATCTTGGGACTGGAAGACACTCTGCCGCACCGCCAGCCTGCCGTACGGACGTCATCTTCGACAATGCCTTGCCAAGACCCCGAGCACAGCCGCAGCGTCGAGCAAAGCTGGGTAGGAGGCCGCTCAAAGGTAATCCCAGTGTGGCAAGTGCAATGCAGCATTCTGGCAAGCTCCCACGTGCTGCTCTCCGCCTCAACAGCCATTTGCCTGCCGGTGCAGCAATTGACCAGCTGTTGAGCTTCGTTATCTTTCCATTTTCTGCACATCGCTATCCCTATCCCTCTATTCTTTTCATTCCTTATTGTCCTCTGAGTTGAATTGGAATCTTGATCCAGCGATGGCTTCCTCGCCCGAGGCCAACATCACAATGCAACCGCTGCATCTTCCTGACCGCCTCAATTCGGGCTCGAGAGCGGGTGCGCATACGCCAATTCCCTCGAACATGTCCTCATCCAAGCCAGGCGCGAGCACTGCTATCGAACCTGGCACGCCTCCGTCCGAAGATCATGATCCTATTTCGCGACACACAACCAGCGGTAGAGACGATCTGGAGGAGAACCGGCCTCCACGATATACGCGCGAGAACGATCCATATCAACTGGCATCTGCCTATAAATCCGACCTTGAGCTCAAGCAGATTGCGGCCAACACATCACGCAAACGCGATGGCTGTGGTCCGATCCGGTTGAACAAGGCGTCGTACAAAGCCAGGAAGCTACAGCATTTTTACGAGACACAAAATGAAAACATTGAACGGTTGTTGAAGCCCGTCGAAGATCATTGCGCAGATGCAAAAGAGGAGGCAGGAGCAGATCATTTGCAATTCCAGATTGCGGTCTACGGTTCGTTCGCCGCCAATATTGCTCTGGCAGCCCTGCAGCTCTATGGAGCTATTTCCTCGGGATCTCTGTCACTTTTCACAACCATGGCAGATGCGATTTTCGATCCTATGTCCAACATTACTCTCATTGCCAGTAACAGAGCTGTCAAGCGCGTGGATCCAAACCGCTTTCCATCCGGCAAGGCACGTCTCGAGACGGTGGGTAACATCGTTTTTTGCTTTCTGATGACGGCTGTGTCGTTCATTCTGATCGCATTCTCGATTCGCGATCTGGTCACCTCCAATCATGAGCTCAACAAGTTCCATCTGCCCTCTGTCATTGCTGTTGCGACAGCTTTCGCCACGAAGTTTGCTCTCTGGCTTTACTGCTGGGCGTTGAAGGACAAATACTCTCAGATCATGATTCTATGGCAAGATCACCGCAACGATCTGTTCATCAACGGCTTTGGTATCTTGACTTCGGTTGGTGGTTCTAAGCTTGTTTGGTGGCTTGATCCCGCTGGAGCCATCGTGCTCTCGGTCCTTATTTCCACCATCTGGCTTCATACAGCATTCGGCGAGTTTATGTTATTAGTTGGTGTCTCGGCCTCTGTTGAGACACAGCAACTTATCACATATGTCTGCCTGACTCACTCGCCAGACATTGAGGGTATTGACACCGTCCGAGTATATCACTCAGGCCCAAGATTGATTGCTGAGGTTGATGTGGTTATGAATGCCGAATCAACTCTCAGATACACGCACGATGTTGCGGAGGAGCTGCAGATGAAAATAGAGTCTCTTCCAGACATTGAGAGAGCTTACGTGCATGTGGATTATGAGGTAAGGAGTCCTTTAAGCTCGTTTCCATTATTCTAACAAGATATATAGACAACCCACAAGCCGGAACATTCTTTCAAGAAGGATATCTGAATGTGATAAGTCCTAGAAATGGCACAATACAGTTCTTGTGTGTACATTGTCTGCCAAATCGGTACCCTGAGTTAAGACGCTTTCGAAGAAGGTGAATCTTGCTGCTTGGAAAACTGGAGCCGGCAGAAATACATATTTTAGTCTCGCTAATCGGTTCTGGAGTCTTGGATACAACCTTTGGCGCTCTATTTAGGGGACCCCACTCTGTACTTTTTCATTTGGGTTAGACTTTTGCTTCGAATAAGATACGTGATGCATTATGTTGTATACGTGCATAGCTGCGTTTTCAAGTGCATCGTGTGAATTGGTTCCTATATAGCTCATCTCACCACACTCACCACGCGACAAGAACCAGCTAACCCTCCACAACACCACTCCAACCTATCTCAAGCATACTGCAATCTACTAACATCATACCCAGGTTGCAAGTAGCTCCAATCCGCATTGAATTTAAAATCCGTCTGGTACTTCCCGTACGCAAACAGCTCCACGGCATCCAGCTTCGCTCCAGCATCATTCATCGCCCACAGACTCAGCGCCACCGTATTGAGCCCGCGGTTATTGATAACGCCCGGCGGGATCGGGAACTTAGTCTGCGGCCCAATGTGCGGCACGTACTTGCCATACTGGTAGCCATTCACCCAGATCATCACCCGCGCCACCGTGCCCGCGGGCGCCGAGAGCTCGATGCCCAGCGGAACGTCCAGGTCGCTGTCGATGTTGAGGTGGAAGGTCGTGATGTAGAAATTGATACCGGATTTCGCAAGCCCTGTGGTGGGGGACGCGCTGGTGAACGCAGCGGACGAGGTGTAGGGGAAGGATGGGAGGTGCCAGCCGACTCGCTCGCCGTACAGCCCGCCTTCGTTCATGGGGCCTCGTACGGGATCGATGTTCGCTGACCCGCCAGCGTTGCCTTGGATCTTCCAGAGCTTGAACCCCGTGTTGGTGCGGGTGCTGCTTGCGGATACCAGGGACGCGCCCAAGATGCCTCGTGGGTTCTCGACGCCCTTGGCCGTCGACGTTTCGTCATGGCCGTGGTAATCAACGACGACGGTGATGAGGTTGTTGGTTGATTGGAGAGCTGAGATTGTAAGGGGCAAGACCGCGTTGGTGGTGGTAAGGGTTGCGTTTCCCGGGTGCCCTCCGATCAGCACTCCGTTCAGCCATGCAGACCATCCGAATGCCAACCCGCCCGAGCAAGTGATGTTCACTGCGCTGGCGTTCTTGCCATCGAAGTAGCCGCGGTAGATCTTCTGGCCCGAGTAGAAGCCGTAATCACTTGAAAACAGCACGGGTAATGTCAAAGGTGCTACGGGGCTGAGTGTGCTGTTTTTGTCACAGACGGTCCATTTGGAATCGTCATAATCAGCGGAAGCTTCTGGGAGGGAATTCGCACCACGCCAGTTCGTCAGTGCTGGCAAGGAAACTGTTCTGTCTTGCGCACCAGGGATCTGGGCTGTAACGGACCCGTAAGCTGTCTTGGTAGCCGCAAGACGGATGCCATTCCATACGATGGTCTGGACGGTAGGATCACCGGAGTAGACTTCAATCGTGGTAGAGTTATCGCTGTCACCGGAGATGTGCACCACTCCGTTAGTGATAGAAGCACTTCGGACTAGGTAGGGACCCAGTGCAAAGATCTGCTCATTCGGTGCTACGTCTGGGTTCAGTGTCGTTGCTGGTGCCCAGAAAGTATATGCGCTTGGAAGATCTAGGAGATAGAGAAGCACCCCATTCGAGAACTTGACAGCTGTTGAGCCAGCGGCTTGAGTATACACAAAGGTCTGCGTCCCGTTCGAGGCCAGGGAGGTAATGTTTGATGCTCCATAGACCTCGTAAGTATAAGACTTGGTGGTTTTGAATGCAAATTGTCCAACTTGTCCTTCGTTGAGGTACATTACAAGCACGTCGGTATCAAAAACTCCATAGGTAAGGATATCAGCCGACGAGTAAAGTAATGTGTTAGTACCAAAAGTATAATCCGTAACAAGAATTTTGCTCTGGCGACCGTTCAAGTTGACATTGGGAACCGTGACTAGTCCTAGGGTGGTATTCAGATTTACAGAGAATGTTACGGATGATCTCGAGGGCGTAGAAGCTTGTTGTACTGTATAGAAGCCTGCCTGCGTGTCAGGGTTTCTCAGGACCCATGACCATACAGCAGTGCTAGAGACCTGAATCCATTAGCTTGATTGCAACGCTGAAGATCATGTATAGCCTACAGCATATCCCGTCCCGTTTCCAATCATATCTGTCTTCAGCAAGTCTTTGGATACTCGAGTGAACAGACCAATAAGCTTTGTCTGGGACATTTTGGGTCGTAATTCTCTGGTTTCACGCAATGGCGCGGAATAGTCATAAGACGAATACACAACCGGAGCAGCGGCTTCTAAAATCAGCTGATGAATCTAGGAAGAGACAACATTAACTCACAATGTCCCCAATTTGTTCCTCCAAATGCCATGTACAAGCTCATGAGTGTTGTCCTCTGGCCAATATTGTTCTTGTAGTACACATCGGCAAACTCTGGAGATAACGTGGAAACACAGTCGTCATAGAAATTTGGATCGCCCCATGCAGTGAAATACCCTCCTTGAAACTCAGGAAAGTATTCTGGCTGTGTATAGGAGTAATTTTGGAACCATTGGTAGTAGTTTCTGACCACGTTGAATCCCGAGTTCGGATTTGTGCAGCTAAGACCTCCAGGATAAGCTACACTATTATTAGTGATACAGTGTGACGTTAGGGGAAAGCCTCTGCTTACAGTCAAGACCATAGACGTTAACTGCCCCACCAACATTCAGGTAGTCTGTGCTCCATGACATCGATCGTTGACCCTTCTCGTTGTGAGTTGAAGGCACCGTCACTCCAGCCGCTATGAAAGCAGCTTCGATCTGTTCCATATACTTCACGAGAGTGTTTGTAGCAGAATGTGTCGTCTCTTGAAGCTCGTTTTCAATCTGATTGAGAATCACAGGCTGTGATTTACTTCAGCGCATGCAACATATAGCATAATTTGAAACTTACCCCTCCTTTTGTAACCTCATTTGCCGCAATTATCTGTCCAATTGCAGTAATATATGGCAACCAAGCTTGATGGTAAGTTTCGTCACTTGTCCTGAGGGTCCCCAGACTTCCATCAGATCCCCATAACGCTAGGCCTCCGCCACTCGTCTCTGCGTTTGAATATGGACCTGCTCTGGCTATCACATATAGCCCGGCTTCCTTTGCAGAGTCAAGCATTCGTTGTACGTTCTTTCCGGTAGTCTCAAAGTCGAATGTTCCTTTAGACGCTGAGTGGTATGACCAGAAAAAATATACGCTATTCTCATTAGGCGAGCTCTGGTTAATTGAGGTTGGAATTTACCTGAGGGCGTTTAGGCCACTGGCCTTGTACTTCTGAAAGATATCCTACTATCTGTTAGTCCCGCCTGTGCAGCTCGATAGAAAACACTTACTGGCCACATCTCTGGCACTGGCATTCGCTGATAATGGAATTCGCCTCCACTAAGTCGCTTAGCACTGCTCCAGCATAAACCAATTGACGGACTTACAAGATGAAAACTCGACTGCCATTGATGCTCAAGCTATAGGGATCCCAGGTAACGTAGTCCGTCAAGCCGTCATCTGTTGACCAGGCCGTCCAGAGCAGGGCAGACAATGCCAGGAATACGCACGAGAACCGCATTGTGTCTCAGGAGCTTGGACAAGTGGAAAGCCTCAATGATACCAGTTCCTTGGTTTCTTGGAGGCAGGCCTTGCTTTTATACGATGTCGAATTTTCTCCATGATCTGGGGAACATGATCTCATCTGCAGTGTTGCGGAGCTACACGATATTTCCAATACTTGCTAGCCAGGGCCGACCTGCGCGCCCCCGCAAGACGAACGGTGATTGCATCTTTCCAGCAATCAGAGGACGCCATCCCCTGAATCGTGCGTAGCGACTAGCAGGCCACTCGGTACCTTTTTGTCGACGGACAGATGGCAGAATCGAGGGCCAAGAGAAGTGCTGTGAAAGGCTCGGGGACCGATGGGAATTCGGAATCGAGATGTCCTTGTCGGGTTCATGATAGACCGAGGCGGCCGATCGAGTGACCATTTTGCCTGTGACCCGCCAAGGCAGAAACGACGTAAAGTCGCATTTGGCTCATTATGCTTTCTTCTTTCTTCCCCCGCACTTCGTCAACACCATGGGCTGGGACGAGCGACTGCGCCCTGTCCGCTGACAGTATTACATAAGGTGCTTTGCTGGTCCCACCTTCGGTCCCACGGCAGCCACAGCGTCACTAGCCTTTTTGTTGCAAGGCTGAGGATAGCATCACGTCAAAATCCCAGGATGGCGCAGCACTACTTGGCGGCGAGTGGATGTGCGAGAAAAGCAAAGGCAAGTATGCGCAGCTGCCCTGACCGTCAGCACCTTCCAGACTACAATATAAGTATCCACGACTTTTCATATCTTACACCCTTCATTCCCCCTAACATACTTTCGGCCGGTACCCATATCGAGCAAACGCTTCACTCTTCCCAATCTCTATCTTAGAAACCAGCGCCATAATGCCGTCCCAGATCCATCTCCAGCCCGCTAGCTTTCCGCTGGGGGTATATACCAATTACTGCGTTCCCCAGCAAACGACCCTTGTTCTCAAGGAGAAAGTCTGGTCCCTGTCTGGCGACACCTTCCGGATTGTCGATCAGAACGGACAGGAAGTGGTACAATGCAGAGGGCAGGCCTTTTCACTGAGCGATCGAAAAGGTACCTTTCCAATCGTCCAATCTGCCGAAGGACCAGCTAACTAACATGCCTCCCCGAAAAGAATTCGCCGACACGCAAGGCCGGCCCCTCTTCTCCCTCCGCACCAAGCTCCTCTCGCTGCACAAGTCCTTCTACGCAGAATCGCCCTCGGGGCAGATCCTATTCGAAGTGAAGGGCAAATTCAGCATCGGGTCCTCCAAGATGATCGCGAGCTTCACCAATACTGCAAACAAAGCCCCCGTCGAATTGCTGATCAAGGGCGATTGGTTCGATCGCTCGGCGACCATCAGCATGAACAATGTCCCCGTGGCGCAGATCTCGCGGAGTTACTTCAACATGCGCGAGATCTTTGCTTCGCAGCAGAGCTATTTTGTGACCGTGGCGCCGAATGTAGACCTGGTGCTTATTGCGGCGATTTGTGTTTGTTTGGATGAGAGGGAAAACGAGAAGTAGTAGGAGTCAAGGGTGTCGAATATGGCGTTTGGCGAAACATTGGACTTTTCAAAACTGGTATACCTTGGTTATTGGGCATAAGATTGATCATGCTCGTCGTTTATAGCTATGCTACACTTGTTTCTCTGTCATCAAATTGCTTTGACAATTCCAATTCGCAAATAGGTATCTTCCTCTTTGAACGCCACCAAGCAAAACCTATCATCCGTCCACCACTTAAAACCTCAGCTATGGTGAGATCAAATCAGTCCTTCTGATCAACTCCGAACTCTTCATATATCGTTCCAACCCTGACGCCTCGACTATCAGCAATCATACCCAACAATCCCTGCCCCACGTCTCGGATATCATTATAATCATGCAAGAGTTTGATATGTGTCTTGACTGTAGTTGCTGGATCATACCTACCAGATAATGGTCAGCTAAAGATCAGGGCTTACGCAGTGTTGGCAGGGGCATCATACTTTAGTTCCTCAGTCACTTCTGCAAGCTTAGCTCGCTTGGAAGCGATTTCGGCTTCAAGGCTAGAGATGCGTGTCTGGATTGATGACTAAAGATATATGTTAGTATAGAAGGAAAAAACGAGGTGTTGAATATACCATCTTTATAGCTTTCAGTTCTGCTCTGAGGGCTTCTTTGTTTTTCTGTGAAGAAGGCCTGCTGTCTGAAGCTGTAGGAGTATTTGATTTCTCTTCAGGCGATGGTGGAACAGGAGCTTTCACACTAACGGCACTTCCCCTAACATGGGCCTCTATGGCTGCAGTTCTTAGAGTTGGGTTCCTTAGCATATCTTTTTCAGCTAGACTGGAGGCACAGGCTGAGGTTTCCCTGGCTGCATGCGTCGAGGCTGGATTCTGTAGCTGAGGAGCTTCATCGTTGGTGCCGAATGATCTTGTCAATGTGTCTTTCGTAACATGTTCGGTCTCCTGCAGCACATCCGGATTTGCGGAGTTAACTGTCAGCTGTTGGGTCGGCTCTGAGTTATCAGCAGTTGGAGGTGATGATGGAACATCAATCATGTCCACATCATCCTCATCAGCAGCTTCGGACTTCTCGTTGGAGCTGCTAATAGGCTCAGGAATAACAAGGGATATAGACCTGGTATTTGACTCAAAGAGTGAACAAGCTGCAGTGGTAGGTTGAATGTCAGGTAAACTCCCTTCATCTTGGATATTGTGTAAGTTAGGGTCGGATGTTGTATTTCCAGACTCGCTACATTGTCGGTGAGGTCTTGACGTAGATAAATCTGGAACAACTCCAGGTATTTCAGCTAGATCATCCTGCAATGGTGTATCACCAATCGCCATATCCGTCGTTTGTGACAAAGCAATGGCAGACGAAAAAGGACTCCCGGAGCTGATGATTTTGGACTCCCTTTCTGGGTAGGCAAAATCCTTTACAGCTGTCACTGGGGACGTCATCATTTCCTGGGAAATCGTCCCGTTCATCCAAATCCCTGGTTCTGCAGCAACATCGTGTAGAGGGACCGGGACGACTTCTGATGAAGTGTCTTGCGGGATCGGGAGGTTTGCATCCAGAGCAGATATGCGTTTAAGGCTCTGCCCATTTCTAGGCAGCGGCGTCAGGGGCGCTTCCGTCCCTGGAGGGCTAGAAGTGAAGAGCGGTAATATGTGAGAGTCCGCTATTCCTAGGAAGTCTCCGTCAAGCTGTACTGCAGTATCTCCAGCCAGGTGTGCTGCTTTGTCTTGAGACGAGTTCGTGGCTAGCTCCATCGCATATGTATGCGCACTCGAAATCCCAGCTTTATGAAGAATATCTTTGATTTGAAGATCTCCATCAGCTCCGCTGGAAAGTATAGAAGTCTCCTCATCTTGCCTCGTCCTTGGTTCCACAGCCGACACTGTATCCACATTCGTCACATCGGGACAGCTGCTCTCGTCACCCACAACAGAATCATTTGGTGGATTCTCGGTCTGGCTACTTGCTGCGATGCCCATAGATATACCCAATCCGCCATCATCATGTCTACGACTCCCCGTGACATCAGCAGTAGGTGTTGGTTGGCTCACAGGACTAGATGAAAAGTCCTCACTGTCAGGGATCTCAGATCTCAAGACAGGACCGAAGAGCTCAGGTTCAGCCTCGCCATCCTTCATAGGACTCGGCAATCTAGGTAGAGCAAGTTCCTCTGTCACCGCTTCCTCGATATCACTTGGTCGTGTCGCGTCTGAAGTATCATGTCTCGTGATTGGGACAGCCGAGGATTCTTGAGCGTTGAGTTGGGGGCCTGTTATGGTAGCTTTTCTAGCTGGTATTTGCGGTACATCAGCCATGGCTGGGTTTTGACATTGCTCCTTTCCTTCACATTTCTGGTATGTTAGACGCGTGGTGATGGGTAGGAATGAAGAGAGTGGTGGTTGGTTGCGTGTATGCTGCTCGTCGCGCCTAGGCGAGATCCTGCATCGACGCACTGCATGGCAGCAGAAGCACTAGTGTAACGGACAACTGCATACGGAGGTCCAACTTCACCTACCTTATGTCAAGATGCTGCAGATTTACTTATGCATCTAGATCTATTTATTTCACATCAGAGTCAGCACATCTATTTTGCGCTATAAAATAAAAATGCATGTTAATTTTATTGATTTAATATGCATATTAGATCATGGTTTCTGCTTCGCGTTGCTCCTTGTAAATAAAGGATATAATTCCACAGGACCAAACAGCTTTGGCGAGGCTAAGTTACCTACACCTTTCATCGATGATATTGTGATCGGAAGGGAGCCTTGGATCGCGCTAGTCATGCCATGAAGCCAAAGCACTCGAATTTCCAAAGAGGCTCTAGCAAAGAACCGAGAAATAGCTATGAACAAAACCTACTCATAGCACTTTGGTCTCACTGCATGAGAGATCTCCCAAGAACGTCACAAAATCCTGGGAACACCTTAATGAAGCGTAAAGCATTCAATTACTGAGGAGCCGAAACGCCTTGCTGCCCTGCCTACCCGGTTGCAAAGAATACCACGAAGACGCCTAATAGAAAGATTCCACCATCGTATCCTTCAAGCTAGTATTGATCGCACCGGGAGCTTGGCCCTCTCCTAATCTGAATACGCTCTCGACAACACTCAACTCTGTTGCAGTGGTGTCGAGTCCTGTAACCGCCAACCAATCGTTGACTACCATACCGGCACCAACCACGCTGCTTCCTCGGTTGACACTACCAGCAACCAGGGGCACTTGTAGTAAACTGGAAAGTTCGTCTTGATCTAAGATTGATGTCTTAGGATGCACGATACCGCCTTGGTTGGAGAGTGCCATGTATGATCCCACAAGCACATTGTCTGCAATTGTTTGTCGGAAAACCTCGACGCCTAAAACGTCGGCAATAATCTCCTCGGTCTCCCGCTCAATATCAGGGTGTACAAGAGCTACGTGATCGTTGGCTGCTATGACGTTTCCAAGCGCTGAAAGCCTCTCCTCTATCCTCTATCAAGCAGAACAAGTCAGATTTCGACCGTGTAAGCAGACTCTTAATGACCATACCTGTATCTTCACTTCATCCGGTAAGCTATTTCTCAGATGCTGTAACTCTTGATCTGTCGTGCTTGTTGGTACTAATAGACCCTTTCGGTTGCTATAGATCCCCTATCAGATTTGTTCTGCGCCCCAAAGATTGCATCTCAAAGACGTACCCAGCAGTCAGACGTCCGATAATCTTAGTGCCTGCAATTGTCGCATGGCAGATAGGAATGACATCTTGTAACTCAGCCTCGAAAACACTGCAAAGATGCACGTCAGCCCATCATTCGCCGGATACTTGCAGCTCGAAGAAGCGCATGTGGGCTAGCAAGATGCCGGGGCAGCTCTGTTCTCGCCACGGGTTGGAGAGGCTCGCATACCTGTAAAAGTTCTCACTTGCGCCAACTGCAACAAGGGCATATGAGTTTGTCAAGGTAGCAAAAACTCCAACTCTGTTGTCGCAATCAGATTAGCAAAATGGATCTCTGCGTAGCAACCTTGGTACTACTAGTGGGGTGAGGGAGGGGCAAGCTCACTCGTTGGAGTTCTCGAATTGCGCACGAACCGCCATGGTGCAGAGGTTCCTCGGGGTATGAGTATTTGAGTCCGGGGTGGTTTTGTGGGAAGGGGAGATAGTGAGAGAGGTCGAAAGCTGTCGTGTGCTCTGGTGTAAGTGGTTGGTGCTTGTTGAAGTTGAAGTTTCTTGCGGATTTTCTGCCGACTTGTAGGCGGAACGAAAGAACGCTAGGTACAGGGGTGCAGGGATTCGGTAGCGGATGACTCAGGCAGGAAGATTACTTCTGTGCTTTCTGGTGGCGGAGCTTGACTTGATGACTCTGAAATACTTGATGACTCGATTTATGGCTCCGTTTGATGGCTCAGTATGGTTCATGTCCGTGATTGTATTCTAGAACGCTGCATGCGACATGTGGCAACCCTAGTCACACGGAAGAGGCTTGACTGTCTGTGTTTCTATGTACAATGATGTAGTGCAGACTGACTATCCAACTCCCCATATCCATATCCATGATGCTAAACCATCCGAAACCGCGCAAAAGTCAGAGTCCACACGTCCATATGCCATAGAGGCCTAATTAGGAGTTTCAAGAAAAAGGAAAAACGCCGGGCTCCATATGCACATCAAAGAATGATCCAGGTCATCCCCTCTGAGCATTATTAGTCCTTTGCTTTTCATAAGTACAATTTGTATGCTTTTTGCTGTGTACAGCAGTCGCGTAAAGTAGGTGTTTGTCGACGTGGACAGGTATCTTGTTCATAGGTATGTAGTAACAGAAAGCAATTGGTGAGCTGTTCATCAAACTTTGCTTGCTGTATTCATACTTTACCTACCACCTAGGTGGAGGTGGTGGTGGTGGTCCTCTGTTCTGAGGAGGTGCTGGGCGAAGTTGTCGATATCTCAGATCAGCACTTGGTGAGGTGAAAGGAGAGGTGTATGCAGTTTGAACTTGTGGTGCTGGTACCGCTCGAGCCAGAAATTGAGGCGGTTGCGGCAAATGCTGATGGTGATATGGAACAAACTGTCGCTGTGTAGGAGGAGGTGGCGGCATTGTTTGGGCCATCCTGTATGGAGAGACTTGAAGCATACTATTATTGCCATGATTTTCAGAAGCATCTGCAAGAGAGACAAGGGGATCGCTACGGTTCAGGCTGTAATAAGTAGCAGGTGCCACTTGGTAGCCAGTATCTCTAATAGGGTCGTAACCACTTCTTGGTGGAGTTGACTTGACTATTGGTGATGGAGGAGGTGGTGGAGGTGCTTGAACTTCTGGAATCTGAGCTGCAGCTTCAAGAAGGATGGTCGCTCCATTTCTTTGAGCGCGATCAAGATTGATGGGTGGCGACGGTAGAGGGTCTTTAGCGTTAATTGCTTCAAGGGCAATGCCCATTCTACATTTGTCGGCGAGATCCTCCCATTTCTCTGCAGTACGTAGAATTCTTGTGGAGCGTGACGTGTCGTAGACGTTCTCTCCATCGAAGAAAACCTTGGGTTGGGGTCGGGGAAGCGGCTTGGTCCAGTCCGTTCGATCAGCCTCGTTTACATCCGGATTGATACATCCTTTGATAGGGATGCCATACGTCGGATGGAGTCTGAAAGCTCGGATCAGGCTCTGGTCCAAATCTTCAGGCTTCTGTGTAGTAGAGTTGTAACCGTGACAGAATTGGTCATAGTGAAAATGTTTTGGTTGAGGATTAGGATCCGCGCCCAAATATCCGTAGGGATCGTTCTTCGTTGCCTTGTGATAGTGCTTCCTAACTCCGATTTCTGGAGGTTCAAATACCACTGCGGGTGTGGCGACAATTCTGTTTGATGGTGCTTCTCCATTTCTTGGAGCAGGTTTCCTTGGTACTCGAACACCATACTTATCAGCTCGTTGGTCTTCTCCGTCTGAGTCGGATGCAGAGACAGACTTGGAGACAGGCTCAAGCTCGCCAAGATCTCCAATTTCTCGCTCCGGGCTCTCTGCTGGTGTTGGCACTGAAGAGTTGTCTTCAAAGGGTGTTCCAACGTCCATTTGGGTTGCAGGATGATATAGCGAGGTCTTGGCTCTTGCAACTTCAGCCTCTGGCTCTTGAATAACTTTGGGTTTTGTAGGTGAAGAGGTCTTGTTGAGAATGGACCTTCTTCCACCAGCTCTAAGCTTAGCTACCTTTTCAGCATGAGCTTGTGCCTTGGCCTCCAAACCTCCATGGCGCCATGCATCGGCAGGGTGAATAATCACGAGAGGATCAATGCGAATCACCTCCTCCTTGTCCTCTTTCTTCAACTCAATCTTCTCCTAGGGCGAGTTAGTGTCTAAGTCTCTTAAAATATTGTAATGAAACTCACGAATGGTTGCGCCGCAGCAGCTTCATCATCTGCATCCCCAGAATTCTCCTCTTCCTCGTCACGTTTTGCATCTACAATAAACTTGAAGATCTCCTCTCGGCAACGCGCCAAGTAAATATCTTTGAGATCATCAATCTTGCACTGCAAATCACGTTAGTTTTGCTCGCGGTGCCCACGATGTGTAACTCACATCAAACTCAATACGGGTGTATTCATTGTCCATTTCCAGTCGTTTTACAGCATAGTCGGATTGTAATTTGTGTTGAGCGTTCAATTGTTGAATGCGTTTTTGATATGTCTTATCCAGGTCATGCTTGACAATCTTGTACTCGCGTACCTCTTCATGAGCATGGGGGTTTTTCATCATATTTTCCAAGGATTTTTCAGCAAGTGCTTCCAATGCTCGCCTCTGTAGAAGCGCCACTTGCTTGAATTGCTGCTTGAGCGCATTTCTCCGATGGTAGAGAGACTGAATGCGAGCATTAGTAGATTTCTTGACCCGGTGACCTCCTCGACCACGGCGGGAAAGGTTTGCTGCTGGATCCGGAGTGACATCGACGGCACCAGTTCTTTCCATGAATCCGGAGCCACCACGTCCTCGTCCACCTCGACCGCGTCCACGACCACGTCCCCGGCCGCGGGTACCCCTGATACTCGGCCGGCCTCGCTGCATGGGCTTCGAGTCCTCATCTCCTGAATCATTAGCAGAAGCCATTTGGAGATCAGGCAGT
Organism: Coleophoma cylindrospora; assembly: GCA_003369665.1. Lineage (NCBI taxonomy): Eukaryota > Fungi > Ascomycota > Leotiomycetes > Helotiales > Dermateaceae > Coleophoma > Coleophoma cylindrospora. Next base: position 1,497,060 of record PDLM01000002.1, read on the forward strand.
ATGTCTTTGAGTTCAGTTTGGACCGTGGCAACTGAACTTTGAGAGTTTTGGTTTTCCGATGAGCGTTGCGATGACACCGATGATCTGGACTTTTTGGCTGGTGGCGGCATCCGATCAACAACGTCCGCCGTCTTCTGAGAACTAGGACTGGTCTGATAATCATCAATGGAGGAGGTTTGACTAATCTCAGATGCTCGTCGCTTGGAACGTGTTGAATAGTTAGATTTTGGGGTGTCTTGGTGCGGCGCACCCGTGGCTCCCTCGTGACCCTTCATGGCCACTGATTAGAAGTGTCTTACAAGAAGTGGCGGCGGGTTGCTGGCGTCAGGATATCATCAGGTTAGGGTACGATAAGTCCCAGACGTGATGATGATGGCGGCGAGGGTTGTGGGTGGTGTGAGTATGGGGTCGACCTGGCGTGGTAGGTGTTAGATGAACACGGCAGGGCAAGATGAAGACGTCCGTTGCTACATCAAACTCTGATGCGTCAAGCGAACAAAAGTATGCGAGATAATTACGAGTCGATGTCAAGAGGACGTCGATAGTCGGCCAAGTATTGATCCTTGGGCGCGAGAAGGCCAATGGAGTATTGGGGGTGGTTGAATGGGATGAACAATAGGTAAAAACGCAATTGATGAGCTGGGAGCAGATTTAGAGTTGTTTAGCGACCTCTGATTGGCCCGAGCGATGGCGGGCTGTGATGGACCTGGATCTGCTCGACTCGCTTTTCCAGCCGGCCGTGGACTGCTGGGTGTGCTGGACTCTGGTACTCTGGATCTGCGGCTTTGTTATTGTTCGGAGGACATAGATAGTTCCTCGTGCAGGTTTGTGCCCCACGGTTTGTCTGCTGAAGACTTTCCCCGTCAGCTCGACCTATCCCTGCCCGGTGAATTTCATACGTTTCCAGTCAGTGCATTTTGGCCACGACACGCCATCCAAGGGGCAAGATACATAAAACACAATCGTCGGATTCACGGACACGATCCAGCAGGATGCTGACTTGCTTATCCTACGTGATCAACACTTCCCCATTACGGCTGTCCAATGATGACTGTGCCGTAAATTCTGATTATTCGCAAACCTCCAACCTCGTGTATTTGGTCTTACTACGCTGCAGCTCCCTCCTTCCTATTCTGCTATCACCACAACCTACAATTATCATTGAAGACCGACTCCCAATCCGGAGCCAAATCGAAGGTTTGGTATTTACATTGCTTCCGGGCATGTATGAATGCTCCTCGATCTAGTCCTGTCACATTATCCAGCATTGCTCGAGAAAACTTTGAAACTGGTCTTTTTCCGAGTCTCCGCGACGACCGCACGCCTCACCGACGACTTTCGTATCCCACCCACGATAAGTATCGCAGGAGCAAACGAGGAGACATCGAAGAGAAACCCGTCGGTGAGATTTCTGCTGCAAACTCCACTAACGGATCAACAGATAGTGAGCGGGAATAAGTGTTGCATCGCACGGGGCCTATCGCACATATCCCCTTTCTTCGCCTTGGCAGTGATGCGAGCCATGGCAGACCTACAGCAGTCTGCAAATACAAACTACGGGAATGCGATTGGACAGCAGTAATGCAAGGCTCTATGTGTCTATTCGGCTGGAGGAGTATTGTATTTATCCTAAAGTCACTTATCGAGCCTTCAGAGTCTCGTGACGGAGGACTTGTTGCTCTAAGTATATTAAATTGTAAAATCTCTAGAGAATAGATTAGGTGACATAACGGCACAATGCCCGAACTGCACGTCTCAGAAGAGAGGTAAGGCTCTGTCACTCTGGTTGGCCCATTGCACAGTATCAAGACTTCAAATGCAACGCGCTCTCAGTTTTGTATTGGAGACCTATCGGTAGCAACATTAAAGGAGACATGACGAGCACAACTAGCACCGATAGCGTTTTGGATACCAGCGTTCTTTAAGCAACCCTTCAACATAACAATACCAATTGAGTCCTATCGCCATGGTATTTGCAGAAGAATAGGCTACAAACATATATCGTAGTCCGAAGCACTTTACGAGTAGAAGGGGAGGGGGGTTTAAGGGCCAACAGCAGCACCACGGCCACGGCAAAACACGCAGCTATCTTCAGCCGTCAGACCCTCAACGATATCAATCGATGCGAATATTCGGCACCCAGAATCGACCGAGTCACCATTCCAGCGGCAGATTTTATTCTGCTTCTTAGTCGTCTTCTTTGTCTCCGTCTTCAGCACAGTGCTGCAACGCCTCTCCATAGATCCAAAACATGCATGCACCTCGGTCCACCATGCAATGCAGGTAGACGCGCAGAGCCCCCTTCCCCCCTCGACGCAAGCCGGATTTTCAAATAAAACCATCCCAGGTATACCAAGCCAACGAAACGGGCGAACAGAGCCAACAGCTCACCGACTTACCAAGAAGTAATATCCCCTTCCTGTTCTGCTCGACTATATGCGTTCCTTAGCCGTCCGATTCTCCCCAGATCTCGCAGTACACCGCCAAAGCCACACTGGTTAGACCCGCACCAAGAACAACGCATTAGCAGGCCGAAGATGAATAGTCTATTGGATGTCTCATCCAGCACGCCCGCCAGCCCGAAAAGAAACTTCCTGACCGATGTGCTCTGGTCCCATCTGCATGTTTGGCCATATTCTTTCCTGCGCAACTCCCGCACCCAGCTACACGGATCCGCCCCACTAATCATGACCTTTCACGACAACCAAAGAAATTGTAAAAACCCCAAAATAAATTTGGATTGAAAGGAACCCAATGTTGCAACGATGGACACATGTTTTTGATTTCTGATTTTGCAAGTCGTAGAAGTCCACGATAAGCCAACCAGCTTACTGTAAGCCCCCCCCCCCCATTTATCTTCAATCAATTTAAACTATTCCACCCACTCTTGAGATGTGATCGCACTTAGTCCGACTCAAGAGCGAGCACGGAGGTTTGGGTACAAATACAACGATAATGGCATGCATGACCGCAAGGAAGGGCACCAATTAACTACCATGCTGGAAAAGATGTAGTGCTGGCAATGCATCATTGGAGGCACTGCTAAACAATAAAATGGAATCAGGTCGAGGATAGAATTGCCATCATGAAATGGCCTTAGGTAATAACGGATCATTGATTCGATTTATGAATATGTAAACACATCCTGGCCCAGTTTGCCATATTTACCATTTGCCCATGTGCCCATGCCTTGCTCTGCATTACTGTCCCAGCAAGCAAAGCGAACAACGCAGAGCCGAGCAAAGCCATAGGACGGATTTTTATTCCATCTGCCAGTAAGTAGCAGGAAAGGAAACCATGAGCCAAGAAAACACTAATTCATCGCCGATTAATGTTCATGCAGGAAACGCCCTCTATCACCTACCGCAGATCCCGGGAGGAGATTTCGCGGTAAATTCTCCCCGATCATTACTAGAGAAGCCTCGCCTGTCAAAAAATAAAAGGAGATTGTGCAAATTGGTATTTTACTCGCTCACTCATCATCCTCTGGTTGCTCAAAAAGGAAGTTGGCAGCAAGCTCCTCATTCTTGTCACAGGCAAAATATGCTTGAATGGCTTGATCTCTGGGAAAACCGAGACGGCACAACTGGAGGCGCATTAGTAACCAGAATGGGACCACTGAGACAAAACTTACTCGCTCAATAGCTTCACGCTCCTCTTCAGTAACACTGATAGCCTGGGCTCCTGGGGGAAGTGGTGCATCATTGTCACCATCCTCGCTCAAGAGTTGAAGAAATTGATCAGGGTGCTGTCCAATCAGTTGGGCCAACTGAGGATTTCCAGCGCCGACTTGTTGCAAGATGGGCTCCAGCATTTGTGGTTGTTGTTGAACAACTTGTCGAAGCTGTTGAAATTGAGGGTTGTTTCGCAAGAAGTCAAGATTGCCAAGACCGCCAGCAGCTGCGGCTGCACCGGCTCCAGCTCCGCCTGGTCCAAACAAACCACCTGCAGCGCCTCTTGCGCCGGCTCCACGTCCACCTTGGCCTGCCTGAGCCGCAGCCTCGAACAAGTTTACTGACTCTTCACCTCCTTCTCCGGTAGCAGCTGGCTGGGGAGACGTAGGAGCTAAGGGTGCAGCAGGGGCGGCAGGTCTCTGCTCCTGTTGAAGATTCTCTGGAATTCCCTAAGTACCGTCAGGATCCACTCTAGTTTCTTTGCTAAGCTTAACTCACATTCAACAAGTACTCAACAGCCCGGTCAGCATTGTAAAATGCAGCACGAAGTGCAAGGTCGATCTGCGATCGTTCAAAGCCCATGCTCTCCAAGTTTGCAATTGTCTCAGCTCGCTCGGTTCCCATAGCCAACCCTGAGCCACCAGCAGATGGTGTTGCTGGAGTCTCAGCAGCTGGGACACCAGCCCCAGCCGGTGATGGTGTTGCTGGAACTGCAGAGGATGCTGTGCTTGAGGCCTGAACAGGCGCTGGAGGTGGGGCAGGAGTAGAGGCAACTGCTGGAGCGGGGGTTGAAGGGGGGTTTGACGATGAAGAGGCTGCAGCTGGAGTTGGTTTTGGCTAAAAGGAAGATTAGAAACGACTCGACAAGCGGGCCTCCCGAGACATACTTTCTGGATCATGCAGACAATAAATCCCTTCTCCTCAATCTTGTATGATTCTACAGTGTTGGCATCTTGGAGGATTTTGCCTGAAGTAGTTGCGTCAGTGCCGTACTAACATATACTCACGACCATGCTTCGCATGAAAGGAGAAGCATACCAGAGTAGATAAGCTTTTGCTGCGATGCCTCCCATCCCTTCTCCTTTGAGATCTTCTCCTTGACATCAGAGATCTGTATACGGCGTCAGCTGTTAGATCGGAACGACGATCTTGAATGCGAGATCGACGAGGGCGACGATGGAATGTCGTACCAGCTCTGTAGGTTCGGCGTCGATCACGAACTTCTGCTGCTTCAAATCCTAATGCGCAAGCTATCGTCAGCGCAAGTGCTCTACAGAACTCACACGGGTGGCGGGACGTACCTTGAAAGTAAGCTTCATTTTGCAGACGGGCAGCGAACGCTGCTTGTGTGGTAGACTTGGTTTGGCAGAGAGAAATTGTTGATGGTGATTCTATGTGAAGGCAAGCTTCCAACTTATGTCGTCTGTTTCGAGGCTGACAAGAAGGTTGTGATGTAAAGGTTAGAGATCAAGCTCAAGAGTGAAGGTTCCCCTCCGCTTACCCAGCTTAGATTAGCGCCGTTTTCAGGCTGCCGCAGGCGTTGTCACCGTTCAGTTCTCACTTATTGTTTTTTTCTGCCTATCATGTTCTATTAATCATTTGCTTCTCGCAATGCCCTAAGTCTGACACAGTCTGCCCTTGGCTGCTCATTTTAATCTCCACAGATATACAGGAAGTAGCCTCATCTTTGCTGTGACTAAGCGCCAAACATTGACGTAGCTGACTTTTCGCTCGGCAAGGCTCTTCAGCCTTGTTGTTGTGCTCTGAAGGTGTTAACTGGAAAGGTGAAGTCACTCATGCAGAATGACAAGACCATTCACCTTTGAGAAGAGCTAGATCGGCTTTGAACTTTTTTTTTTATTCGTGGATGTTTTTATTGATACTCTGAAAGTCTTAAAAACTAAGGTATATTTTCTACTAATCCTACGCCGCGCTAACATCAAATGGTATCTATCATTACAAGTTAGGAAATTCGTGGTGGCATCTAGCCATTTCTTTTTTATTATCACAAGATCTCGTCAAGAGATATTCACACAATGGCTGTCAAACTCAGCTTTCAACCTCATCGTCTTTTCCGTTTCCAGACTGAGGCTTCCTCCTCGAGTTGTAGAGAGCCATACTGCTTCTTGAACCAGCACCCATGACCCAATCAGGAATCGGTGGCGTAAGGGTTCGTTCAGCTCCTTGCTCTTCCAATACCCGGTCTTCTTGCTCCATTTCACGGCGAATACTGTCTAGGCTTTCGCTGTGCAACAATGGGTTTACGGGAATGCTTCCACTACGCAGGCGCAACGACTTGATGCTGGGGCGCGTAGCAAGAACTTGTCCAGCGGCTGGAGCCGCTGTGATGATAGTTCCAGGCGTTACAGCTGGTGGAGGTTCTGGCGAGTCGGTTCTGAAAAGAGGGTGAATATGTGCTTCCCTTAGACTGGGAGTTGGACTGATTGTTCGAGTCTCTCGTCCAGCATAATTTCTTGCTGGACTGTAACTTCGACTCCGCGGGCGCGTCTTCCTGGGCGGCTCAAGGTCTAATGGGAAGCCTGGAGACGGGCTTCGACTTGTGCTTGGGCTGGCCGGGATCGTCTCAAGCGGAAATCTTGGAGGTGTCGGAGATGCTGATTCCATCACTGCTTGTCTTGATTGAGGATCCACCGCAGATGTATCCCAAGAATCGAAACCATCGTCCACGGATACTACAGTATCACGGTATCCCGAATCATCCGAGGCTGGTCTTTGCGCCGGCTTCTGACTAGCGGACATTAGTCGCGTCTTTGAAGTAATAGGACGGACGACGATGGATAGAGAGGATCGGATGGATGTGAGAGTGTCAGATCTTGAGCGTGACGGGCGGCTAGATTCTATCGAACTAGGACCGCGGTCTTCAGCATTTGCACTTCCTGATCGACGTCTTTCTGACTCCTTCATTTCTGAGATGTCAGTTGATGATACAGGCGGAGCTTCTAGGCCCACTTGAAGACTTCTTTTGAGGGCAATGACCATGGAAATGATGAAGATGCCCTCTGATACCAAGGAGATCGCCCAGATGACAAACCCTCCGCTGATGAGACTTCGAGTTGTAGAGTGAACTGTAGTCGTTGGTAGATGTGCGGTCCTCGCGGCCAGCATGGCTAGAGAAATCGCAGTAGTGATTGCTGATAGAGCTGAGAACAGGGCGCAAAGTCCATTGAGAAGTTGCGTGTACTGGGGTCCACGACCTATGTCCTGGACATGGCCGCCGTTTCGGTAACGAATATGCCTGCCCAGCAGCAGTGTTAAAAGTAGGAGCGCAATCAGTACAAAGACTGATGCGATGATAGGTGGAGCTCTGGCGCCGAGCGGCGCATCGGAGCGAGAGAAGGTAACGGCGAAGGCGATATTTATGCTCAGCATAGTGGTGCTGCTCGCTACAGCGAGCGCGCCGAGCGCCAAAGGCAGCGCTTTTGGTAGATTCATTGGATTATCGGAGCTTCACTGGAAGGTTCGAAAGGGACCAGAATCGGGCGTAGAACGAAAGTATAAGAGTCGTTTGCTGACGGTAGGCAGTACGTAGCGACGTCTTTCCAGACTCAAACGAATGACAGAGCGAATAATGACGGCTCCTCGTCTTGACACAGAAGTTGATGGCGTGTAGGTGGTCTTCTAGAAACACAACCCGGACAATTCAGGTCGCGGTGAAAAGCGCACAGGGGCAGCTTGTAGTTGAAGTCCGCGCGCAATGCAAGTTAAAAGGTCGACGAAAGTCACCCACCGAAAAGTGGTCGGTTGTGGTGTAGATTGGTATATGTGAGACACGGTCGCTTGGGTCGTTCGACATGGATAACGGACCACCACTGGACCGTACAAGTAGGATGATGGACGTTGACGAATTCTGGCGGCTGGAGCACGAGAAGCGAGAGGTCTCAAATTTGGTCGCAAGGTTGGCGTTGAGATGCAGTATCAAAGCACCACCTACTATGCGCTGGCGAGCGTCGAAGTGGAACAATCAAAGACAACGGAGTGATCCTTCCGAACGAGAGCGGACTGGAGCCAGAGTGATCAAGAAGGGTGCGCACGAGAATGGCGATGGTGGAGAAGGACGAGAATAGACGCGATGAGGGGACGTCGACGATAGATATGAACTTGTTGTTTCCCGCAGTCGACGCGGATCCTTGCAAGAGGCCGAGGCGGAAGCGATATGCAGAGGGGTTGAAGGTATATTGGAAATCGAGGAAATTGGGCGCGCAGGGCCAGACCAATGACGCGAGGCAGGCAAGTGCCGTTGGATGTCTCTTCCTCAGCCCGGGCAAGGTTCAGCGTCTAGCCAGCAGGTATCGCGTGCAGCTTAGATGCAGATACGATAGGCGATGGGCCAGTCCGGCGTGCAGCAGTCAGGATCTGCAAGAGAAGACAGCTCAGGAATGGAAACGGGCGCGCAAAGTATAATAATGGACCGGCTCTCGCGTACGATCGTGGGGCGGTGCGGGCTGCAGCAAACGACGACGACGACGACGAGGAGGAAAGGAAACAGGAGCAGCGCGAGAGTCGGCGAGGGCAAGAGGCATATTCATAGTAGTGCCGTTGCTCCTCAGCGCATCATCACAATAACAACAAAGCCCGTTCTCGACTGCACGCTAGAAAGCAGCTTTGCAATGGCGATGCTTTGTTGTGGTGTCCGTGGGGTCCCAGGATGGTGCGGTGCGCAAGGGCTGGACAGATCCATGCAGCGCAACTGATTCTTATTCCCCGGCCCAATCAGCCGCCCCCCTCGCACCTGGATCCTCGCCCAGGTCAGGTCAGCCCTGAGAGCGACCGTGGCTCATGGAAATTTCGTCGACAGTAGCACCGTCGCCGTGAGTGGAGAGCCGTCTGGTCGTTGCCCATTTGGTGCCTGCTCCGGACCATTGACTTTGCCTACTTTCTGGCTGCTGCTGCTCCTGCTCTCTTGCTTTCCGGCGGGCCATGGGGGCACTCTGACCTCGGGTTCGTTGCCGCTGCCTCTGGATTGCCGAGATTGGGAAAAGTCCAGTCCAGTCCAGTCCGGTGCCCCAGTGCCCCAGCGCTACTACTGCCCATCCCATCCTCGCTCACATGCATGTGTCCGAGAGTCGCTCTGCTCTTGCCAGCATGATTGCCGTAGTCTTACCTGAAAGGGTCAGCTTGGCTGAGGTCTCGCTGGCTGGCCCATTCCCTTCCCTTCCCTTCCCTTCGTAAGCGAGACGAGCTCCCATGATGTTCGATGGTACCTGCATCGTCCTCCGCTTCCGCTGCCTGCCTGCTCCACTCCAGCCCAGCACGACCGAGACCTCATGAAACGTTGTTCTTTTTCCGTATGGACGTGCAACCAGGCTGGGAGATCTGCGTTTGCACCACTCGTCCAAGGCTGCTGAAACATCTAGGATCGAGGCAGTTGTGGCCTGAGGGACCTCGCCGCGAGTCTTGTTTGCCGGTGCGCTGCGCTGCGCTTCAGGCACGTCCAGTAAGATACTTGCGGTGCTTCCGCTGGCCCAGCTGGGTGCCTCTCGTGACGAATCCAGCCGGCGTCAGGCATGGTGGAGTCAAGCAGTCAGCACCAAAAGCCGGGGTTCGCTCAGTTCATCTCGTCTTTTTTGTCGCAACAGGGAAGATTCTTGCCTGTCAAATGTCTATCAAGCAGATGCATCTGCCCATCCACAGTGGGGTAGGCAAGCAAGCCAAAGAGGAAATCAGCCAGATGATGCCGAGAGGAAAACCAACTTTAAAAAAGATTATTGGAAACGCAAGGGAGGGAAGTGAAGAGGACGATCACAACGCCGAGACTCTGCGTCCGGCCGGTCATGAAGGGAGAACTGGAGCTTCGGAGCAGTGTTCTTTGATTAAAGCTGCCCCATTTCCCACTTCTAGGCACCGTGAACCCCGAGAACTGCCTTGGTTATCCTAGATAATAGCGCCTGCAAGTTATGAGCTGGCAGCAGGATGAATAATTAGAGTGCACCCAACCCATGAGGAAGCTTTCGTGGAGATTAAAACACTGGAGCAGATTCGGTAATTTTCACATCATAAGCAGGATGCTTTCTCTGGGATGACGTCGAGCGCTCGATTACCTTTCGTCTCGCTTTCTTCGCTGTCGACAAATCTCGGATTTTCTCTCGTGGACCCCCGTATCGGATCTTACCCATCCACTCTCCACTCTGAAATCTTCTCGCTCGCGTGTGCTCCCACTCTCGGCTGGACCACTCCGGGAGATCGAGAACCTCCAGAGGGCGAGGGAATAAAAGACGCACAAGGCAGCCAAGCAAGGCACGTCATCTGGAAAAGTCTGTTGCCCGACATGAATCATGAGTATCAGAGCTCAGTCCCAGCGCGGTGCTGGAGGGACGAATGCCCACCATTTCGTCCGATCAGCTGCTCAGACGGAGCTACTCCGTAGATGAGATGACGCCGCTGGTCCGGGCACCTGGAGCTCCCGGGCCTTGGACGTTGATATTATTTTATTCTCCTGAAATGTTTTGAAACAAGCCATGCCATGCCTGAAAGGGGATCGCCCATGGCACCAGAATAGCCATCAAACCAGTGGCGGCCTAAGGGCAAGCAACCGCACGAACCTCCCCTTCCAACGAAGGCAAAATCGTCTGAAACGCAAAAACCCGAAACCTTTAGCTGTTCTTTGGCGTGATCGGCTCTGCTCGTGCTGCGCTGCTTTTGCTCCGTTGCGTTGCTCGTGCCTCTCGTCCCGAGCCGCTTCCTTCCTGGCTGTCTTGTTTATGTCTTGACAGCGATGCACATACCCCTCTACCTACCCAAAGACTATTGATCGGTCGCACAGGACTTGCGGGAGGGAGGAAGGAAGGAAGGAAGGGAGGAAGGGAGGGAAAGAAACGTATGTCTCTTTGATGCTGCATTGACACCTGGCAAAGAGGTTCCACAGGCAACGTAAGCTTTCGAGTGGAAAGCGCTCCTCAGATCTAGTCATGGCGAGCGCTGGGCAAGAATCCATCGAGTACAGTGTTTAGATGCTCGGGCCCCTCCCCAGAGTACGTGTTCGACTTTTTCAGTTTGCGCTTGCACCGAGGAGTCAACTCCGGTGAGAGCTCGAAAAGTCTTACAACCTCAAGCGGATCAGAAGGGCTTTAGCTGACGCGGGAGCTTATTCCATCACTGGGAATCTTTGGGGTGCATGGAGCTACCCTTCGTATGCATAGGTAACAGTGGCTAGTCCTAAGGGTGTCGTACAGAACCGTCAAGTCCATAGTTAGGGAGCTAGACGGGCACGTAAGAAGTAGTGATTAGCGTTGCGCAAATCTATCAATTGTGCTGAATCGAGCATGCCCTTAGCCAAAAGATCGAGTCCAAAGTCCTTCCCATCTGGGTCGCACTCGGCTGTGGCCAGTAAGAGCTGGTTACCAAATGAGGTGGAGGCAAGGGAGGCGAATGCTGCTCGACGTATTTGACACCTTCGATTGAATATCAGGTACTGTTCTGTCACGTTTCTTTTTCCCCGTACCTTACCTCACGGTACCTGACCTTGCTGATAAGCGCAAGAAGTAATTCTGACTGGTCATGACTTAGTCATGGTGGCCGAGCACAGATCTATGCTTTCGCCTTCCACTACAGTTCTGGAACGCTCAGGTCATGACCACTTGCCACCATCGTGCGAGTCATTCGGGTTCTTCGCAGAGCTTCCCGTTGAGGATTGATCGGCCAGAAGCACGCCCTTCTACCTGTCCGGAACGTGTCAGATGGCACTCCCGTATTCGTGACGCTCGCTCAAGGGTAAGTTGATGGCAGCGGGTGGAAATGCTGCAAGTCGTTGCTTATGCGTATCCCAAGAACCTTGCGCACCAATCGCGGGCTATGCCACGTAGGATTCCAGTCGTTATCAGGTCTTCCGCCCAACCCTGTCCTTAAAAATATGCAACAAGTGCTATTTCCAGCTGTCGCGGGATGAGATGTCTTGTATTCGGGTCAGCGTGCTGCTCAAAGTGGGGGGCCTTAGGGGCCTTGGAAGTGGTTTAATAACCTCGCGCAGATATTACCTGTACATGCAAGAGCGATCATCTGCATGTTGACTGTGAATGAGATTTGCTTTTTCTCTTACGATGGCTGGTCGCTTAGCGTTCGGTCCCTAGAACCGCATCGGATGACAATTGTCGAACGTTGGGAGGGCGTGCTCGTAAAAGCTTTGTGATGGGAGACCAAGTAAGCCTTTTGGAGAGACACCTTGTATTGCCCCAACAGAAAAGGAAGAACAGGCTGAAATGAAGAACACGGCGTGCCGATTTTGAGACTTTGACATCGATCAAGATAGGAAGGCGATGCGAGTTTGATATGGAACTGGACGAGTGAGTAGTGATGCGCGGCTTAGAGTCACATGATAACACCTCTTATATGGCTCGCCCTACGAGCCATGCCCGAAATAAAAAGGAAAGTTCTTGGTACCACGGGCATTCTCGATTCTTATCCATTCTTTTCACATACAGAACACCAGTTGTTATTACGCAGGACAAGTGCACAATTCAGTTGTAGCTTAGAAACGGCTTTACGTTCGTTACAGATAGCCATATTTTCTTAATGTCCCATTCGCTTCTGAGAAGAGGTTGGACATTGCCTTGAAAATCACCTGTCAAGGTTATGATACTTACCTTTGTTATTACGGTGTATTATGACTGCACAAAACAATAGCCCACCTTCGCAATAGATTTGGAGTTATCTGCAGAGGTATTTTTATTTCTCTCCATCCAATAACGCAATATAGCAGGTCCATCTCACCATTTGCAAAACGCAATTGAGTCTTGTTGTATAGGGCTCGTGCAAGGCTACAGTACTGGGCCAGTAAGTATGAGCAGAGCGCTAGACCTACATTCACAGGCCATGACCTGTCATAAGAACGCTCGAGCCTTGAGGAATGGTATCTGACAAGGTCCATCGGCGAAAATGTGTGGCCAAGCTGCTGCAAGTAACAGATTCGTCGGCCCCCGGAGTGACCGGGTAGCTTGTTGTTCCTTCTTCAAACCCTCGCATGGAATGAGAAAAAGTAAGTACCCGTCCCGCACCCGTACTTACCCAAGAGAAGCTCCCACGTGGGAACATTAATCCCAACCTGCATTTCCTGCCGGCAGCATTCCTAGGCATCTTGGATGTTATGTGGAGCGAATAAGACATGAGGTGAGTGAATAAAGCAAGACGAGTAAATTAGCCGAGCAAAGACTCAAGTCGACGACCGAAGAGCTTGTTTAAGAGTGAAGAAGTGCTCCGCCTCAAAATCTCAACACAAGATGCGACAAGTCAAAACAAGACCAAACCGGACAGATCTCAGCTTTCTCCCTGAGTGAGTTGAAGGAATGGAAATCAGATGAATGAAGTATAAGGAAAAGGCAGAAGGGCACTGCCGGTTCATGGGACGACGAAACAATCCCATTGATTCATGCTTTCTAGCCGCGCCCCACCAAAAGCCGTCCGTCGCCGCCCATCGCCTTTGCCGTCAAGGCCCGACTCCGGATCAAGTCTTGACGACATCGCTCGGTGACATGCAGAGATGTCGTTTCAATTGCAGTACCGGTATTGGAGATCTAGCAGTTGCATTTAATTGTGCATGATCAAACGTGTTCTTCAGCCAAGGCCGCAATGAGATGGTCTTCCTAGCTGATCGTTGATTTGAATTCTCTCCCGAGTTCCGACCCGGCGCTGCGGACGGGAAGGAAGGAGGGAAGGAATGAAGGAAAGGACTGGACGAGAAGAGTGCGCACATCTACACCGTACAGCACCTGAGTTAAGGAGAAACACTAAAGATCTTCAGATAAGCCGCTCGTGCCCATCATCCGATGATTAACCTCCGATCTCATTCCCGATTTCTGCCAGAACGAGACGGATCGGGTTGGGATAGCCAAGATAATGCAGAGAACAGAAGCACCGAACCACCATCGTACAGTATGCGTTGTCGATCCCTAGGCCCTCGGGACTTCTTTATTGTGGATGCAATGGATTCATGACTTGCTGGGCGGCAGGATTCTTGGGTGCTCGTGCCAACGGCCGCCGAGCAGCGTTGATCTCTTAGTGCTGAGTATGCGCGTCCTTCAACTCTGAACCTCAAGCATTTAGAGAGTACCGATTCCTACGAAGACGCAGGAGAGAGTTCGAGCAGCCTACTCAGCATCCATTGACCTCTTGATAGGATTCGCCCTACACTTGCAGGAGAAGCACAGGAATAACAAAACCCAATAACCTCCCAGGGCATCAAGTACACTGCCCGTTTCCAATCCCACCACGAGGTTCTTGGCGGTGCGCAAGGACTGACATGCCCATCCAATCCCAAATCCCCCCACCGTATCACTGCTCTCACCGGTCTTATTCGTTCACGCCTTGCATTATTTCCAAATTGTCACTGGGAGTTCCACCTTCGCGCCGACCAGCAGGAGAAAGCGTAAATTGAGGGTACCCCATCGTGATTCTCTGATCTCTTGGCCAAAACTGCAATTAGGCAAGCGGCTTGGTTCTGAGGATATATAGGCTGCTCGTCCCTCTCGTGCTTGAGTTCAGCTCAGGAACCATTTTTGTCTTGTTAAAATACCCCTGAACAAGTCATCGATATATTTAGCTATGTCTTCCACTCTCTTTAAACAGGTTTTGTCTTTGGGTCTCCTGTCCGCAGTTTCTGCGTTGCCCGACAATGTCTTTGTAAGTCCTCCGGCTTCCCTGGTATATATTTTCTTAAGCTAAACAAACAGCGCTTCACCCCCGAGAACATCGCCGATATCAGCAGCCTGAACGCCTTCACGAGCGCTAATGCCACCAATGCTCAATTCCAGGTCTATGACGATGCGTTCCTGACCATCCTGGGCAACACGCCTACCATGTCCCTCATCCTCAACTCAACTAATGCTACCTTCACCCAATTCCACGAGGCTGCCGCTCTTGTTTCAAGCAACCCACCCGTCTTGTTTGTCACTTCGAACCAGTACAACTTTACTGGTATCAACTCGCCAGATACCAGTAACAAGACGATTGTGATCTCCCGTGTCTCCCAGAACAATGCGACTGGACAATGGACTGCTGAGGTCATCAACACCACCGGCACAGCCGTCCACCTCGCTAACGGCGCAACCGTTGGCAACGATGGAAACCTCATCTACTGCGCTCAGGGAGACCTGAAGAATGGAGGTGCATTACTTACCATTTCGCCAACTGCACCATTCAAGACCACGAATCTCCTTAACAGCTACTTGGGCACCCCATTCAATTCTCCCAATGACGTGGTTCAGACTACGGATGGAGCTCTCTGGTTTACCGATCCTCAATTTGGCTTCGCCCAGAACATTAGGAGCGCACCTCAGCTTCCTGCGCAGGTTTATCGTTGGGTACCTGGCACGACTGACATCCGTGTTGTGGCTCAGAACATTGTTGCTCCTAATGGAATCGCCTTCTCGCCAGACGAGAAGACTGCGTATATTACGGATACGAACTCATCCTTACCATTTGCGACACAAAACATCTACGCTTACGATGTCACCAACTCTACATCCACCCCGATTCTGGCAAACAAGCGTACCTTCGCTATGCCAAGCAACGGTATCCCTGACGGAGTCAAGGTCGATGCTGCTGGAAACGTGTATTCTGGCTGTGGAGATGGTATCAACGTCTGGAATGCACAGGGAAAGCTGCTCGGAAAGATGATTGTGTCTGGGGGCTCGTCCAACTTTGCATTGGGTGCGAACGGTCAAGTTTTCATCCTGAACGAGACTAAATTGTGGCTGGCCACCCTTGGCGGCTTGAAGACCATCAGCAGAACAGCTGCACAAGCCTATGGTGTTGGAGGAAGTGTGAGACATTGAAAACTGTCGATGATTGATAGATCCTGTCACGTGGAATCGATCTCATTGGAAGGCTCTATTGACATTCTTGAATCTTCAAAGGCATATTAAGCCTATTTTTATTAGCGACCTAACTTTCGGGTATTAAGCAGGTCATTCTGCCTGCGATTCTGCAGTTTATTATTCAATTTTATTTACTTGTGTACATCTTTGTGTGTTCCTAATGGAGTGATATCTTGCATTCTAACAACTCCCTATTTGTATAGACTATGAATGATGACAGTATATAGGCAACACTACGCAAGGGATATTAGATCACCCCAAAGATTTTCGCTTCGAGTAGATAGCCAATGAATTATACATGAGCTTCCAGATTTGGCAGAAGCTCCAAATGGAAAATCTTGCTCACAGTTGGAGACTGTTTGCTTGCTATATCGTGACCAGCCAAGGCAGTTTTCAAAGCATAAAACCGGACGTGATTTCGGGCCTCGAGTTAACGCTCTGTTGATACGTTGGCTCAGAGCCAGGCTGTGCTGGCCGCGTTCTCACCTTTTCGAATGAGAGCCCCAAACCATCTCTGTTTCGAGCTGTCACTGTTGAGCTTTTGCAAGCCGAGACTCATGATCGTGGTTCAAGTCAGAGAACCTGCTTAGCCCCACGATCAAAAGCTCTTGCCTCTTCCCCTACCACCTCTCTTACCCCCTCGGCCTCCTCTCCCCGCGGAGCTTTTCTTAGGTCCTTCGATATCAAAGATATCCTTCTTGCTTAGTTTCAGGGTTCCTCCGGAGAACTTGCCCACCCCTGGAGCGCCAACACCTCTATCGCGTTTGCCGTCGCGCTTCTTATCGTTTTTGGCCTTCTCTAGGATAATTCCGTTCTCCTTTGCTTCCTTCCTCCTTGTCGTCTCCCGATCAGTCTGCTTGGCGATGATTCCTTTGCGGTGAAGCATCGGCATCTTCTCCTGCTTCAATATCGATGTTTTTGAACCCAAGGCTTGTATCCGCATGTCCGTAGCTTTGTGTCGGTTTTTACCACTAACGGTGGTGTTTGATGAGGATTCGAGGAGATGTGATTCTGCCAGTAATCTTTGTAAGGCTAGATCTTTCTTCAGATTTGCAGCTTCTGAATCGTCGTCGTCTGGTATGGCAGTGCCCGCTTTGTCGCGCAATAAGGAGACTTCTGGGGCACTTTTTGGGACTTTAGAGCTCTGTATAGCATTAACGGACTGCAGTCATCATTGCGCGATTGTGTATAGTACCATGAAAGCCTTGAGCTCTTCCTTGGACATTGCGGCCATTCGCGATTGTGCATCTGTATGTTCCACAACCTGGACTCCGGTTTCCTCCTCATCGGACAATCCATCCCATTCCGACTCATCTTCTTGTGACTCTTCTTCTTCGGGCGCTGCTTCAATCGGCTTGGCAGCTTTCTTCACCTCAGGTAGCGGCTTGAATTGCGCCTCGAAATGTCTGCGGAAAATTGCCTGGGCATCCTCCAGAGCAGAGTCCAACTCTTCGCTGGCTTCTCTCTTGGATTTCCGAGGCTTTTCGGTCGCCTCCCCGGTTGCTTGCCGCTTCCTCTTGCCTAGATTTGCTGCCATATTGATTTCGTGAATTTCAGGGTTGGTTTGGTAGGGAGCGAGAAGCCGAGCTGGAAATAATTTCTGGTGACGCCAGACGCCACAAAAAAAAAGCGCGGGGCAATCCCGCACCCGCATGAGGGACCTTCTCTAAAAGACATCACCCATAGAACACACAACACCATGACGAAATTCCGACCGTGTATTGATTTGCATTCTGGCCAGGTCAAGCAGATTGTTGGAGGCACTTTGACCACTGCTGCGGCTGATCTCAAGACGAACTATGTCTCCAAGCTTCCCGCGGGGCACTTCGCGAAGTTGTACAAGGAGAATGGTTTAGATGGCGCACACGTTATAATGCTAGGGCCTGGCAACGAGGAGGCGGCTAGAGAAGCCTTGTCAGAATGGAAGGGAGGTCTACAGATTGGTGGAGGCATCACAGATCAGAACGCAAAGCAATGGATCGAATGGGGTGCTGAAAAGGTGTGTCCCAAGAGAATGCATTTCCTGCTTAGCAGGGACTGTGCTTTCTGAGCCCTCAATTGAACCCAGTTGACCCAAGTAGTAGGTGATAATTACATCTTTCCTTTTTCCCTCGGGCAAGTTCTCTCAGGAGCGACTCGAAGCTGTTCTTGCAGCTCTCGGCGGCGACAAGAGTAAACTAGTCATTGATCTCAGTTGTCGCAAGAAGGATAACACCTGGTTCGTGGCAATGAACAAGTGGCAGACCCTTACAGATATGGAAGTGGATGAAAGTAAGCATTAGCTGGTCTTTCTAGGTGCAAATCCCTGACAAAAGCAGAGTCCATCAAGTCTCTCGAACCATACTGCTCCGAGTTCTTGATCCATGCCGCAGACAATGAAGGCCTGCAGAAGGGCATCGACGAGCAACTCGTGCAGAAACTGGCGGAGTGGTGCAGTATTCCAGTCACGTATGCTGGTGGTGGGCGAAACTTGCAGGATTTGGATCATGTCAAGACATTGAGTGAAGGGCGTGTTGATCTGACCATCGGAAGTGCTCTGGATGTGTTTGGAGGATCAGGAGTAACCTTCGAGGAGTGCTGTCAGTGGAATAAGAAGCAGTAAGGTAAAGACTGTTCAAGCCACGCCCACGAAATAAGAACGTTAGTGCTGCTAACTTCTGCACTAAATCGACATGCTGTGAACCTCTACAAGTGAAAGTTTCTTACACTCCGAATGTCTCGAATTTAGCAATTGTAAGACTTCATCCTCAGAGCCTGTTGCTTTTGGGTGATTACTGCTTCTCCGCTTTCTCACGCGTAAAACCTTCTTTCTTACTTGCAAAGTGTTGTTACTTTCAATTATTTGTCTCAGATGCTACGGATAGGATAGCAAGTAACCTTGACCAAAAAAGTTAGTACATCTAGTTGTGTCAATGAGCACACCGAAAACATTGGAACACTCATCAGGACTGTGAAGATGTGCACCATGACGAATCCTTCAAGTCCCTCGAGCGTGGGGACTATCAGTTCTGGTTTCCCTATGTTCTGCGCCAGATTATGCATCCTTGAAGTGGCTGAATTTGAGCGTCTCGAGTCTTTGAATCAGATCTTTGGAATCCATTTTAAGCGACAAGCTCTCGTGGGCTTTCCTTTGGGTTAGTTTCTTGCAGGACTCTGAGACATCGCAACCGCCTCTGAGTCCTACTAAAGTTGTTGGTGGTAGTCTGGCTCCGAAGCAAGGAATATAACCCTCTACTTCCATTTTTGGATACCGCAGCAAATAAGAGACCAGGACTCTGACTTTTCCCGTTTTCGTCAGCAAAGTCCAGTTGCTCTATTAGCATGTGCTTGATATAATATGCGCTTAATAAGCCTTCATACTGTCTATGATCGGAATGACACAGGAAAATCTATAACAGTATTTCATCGTTGACAGAGAAAACAGACACTAGTGCCTTTTTTTACCTGCGTTTGCACTTCTATGTATCAAATTAGGTGCTTAAATCGTTGGCGCTGTGATGAGATGTGATGATACCGCCCACATTGCTATATCTACCACACGATTGGGGACTCTGTTGATTGCTTGAAACAGAAATTAAAATTAAAAGTCTGGTAAGAAGTGTGTGGTCGAAAGAATGAAGGCCATAGATTTAGAACTGAGGCTTGTCTTCAAGCTACCTCGCAAGGAAGAAGTCCTCGCGGTTGCTTGTGAATGAAGCTGAATATAGAAGTTTACGTGTGGCTCTGTGGTCAAAGATGCCATCTACTAAAAGATCAATGTAACCTAATAAACACTTCGGAGCGCACACTAGATCTTCACCTTCAATCAGTCCAAATATCACAGCAATACTCCCCTCAGCTTTCCTTCACTGCAGCTCTTCGATCTAGCATACTTGCTACACCATCTGCTAATCCATCCATTTTAGCTACTGCAACTCAAACCACATCAAGCAACAAGGCAAGGCCATAAACTCAAAATCATGACCTCTTCTGATACTTCGACTGATATCAGCGCGGCAACTCCAAGCTCCGAAAATGGAAGTGTTCCCACACCTGAAATGCCTACCATGAAGTATGACTTCAATCTCGAATACCAAAAGCTACAGGAGCAAATTGCTGTGTTCCAACAAGTCTTGGACCCGAAAGCCAACCTAGCGGCGAAGACTGCACATTACGACAAGGCCTATGCAGATCTCAAAGCCATTGAGACCAAATACGAGCGCTTGATCGTGGAACACAGCAGCCTTAATCAGTCACTATCTGGTCAGGATTCTCACTGGCTGGGTACTATGGCTGCATATCGTCAAACCGTGAAGGAGCTTGCCAAAGGAATGGAGGATGCCGACGCCATGGAACACGACCTCGAGCTATGCGAAGCTATGAGAGAAAGTGCGAGAAATTTTATGGTTTACAGTCACGATATGATACAGATCACGCGCATCAAACGTGAGGTTGAGGAAAAAGGGAAGCTTCTTGAAGAAATCAAGGCAGAAGTTCGGCTACTAGAGGGCAAAGTCGCTCAAGCTAGATTATCTATGGACGCAGCAACAGCAGATGTTAATACAGCAGTACAGAAGTGGCAAGACGCATATGACAAAATCAAGTCGAAGCAAGAGAACATGGCCCTAGTTTTGAAGCCAGCTACACGCATTTATACAGCAGAGGACGTACAAGGGGCATTCGACGCTGGGGCAAAGAAGGCACGCGAGGACTTAATCCCGCTTGCTCAAGCTGGTTGGAATATCCGTAATCGACACCATGAATGGAACCTGGATCGCGGCCTCTTCAATCGCGAGCAAGATAAAGGCATTATTGAGCTAGGTGATCAGGCCTCCCATTATGGTATGGCGTTAGCAGACTCATGCCTTTATACTCTGAAGGGATATGGCCTCGGAAACAGCCGCATTAATCCTCGTACATTCTGCAAACTATATGAGAAAACACCCCAGGAAGTTTTGCAACTCAAGAGATCCTCCAAGCTTTTGCACATCTTAGACTGGTATGGAACTTTGAAAGTCATTCTGAAAGGCTATTACCCCAGCGACGAATTCAGAGACAGCATGAGAACCGTGTGGCGTGTCACGCATGGCAAGACAGAAGAAGAGATTATCAAATTCTTTGAAGGCGAAGAGGGCAGAGCTTTGTTTCGGACTCTGAAGGCTGAGCATGATACTGAGCTTCAGGAACATAGGACGGCGAGGGGCTGGGAGTACTAATCTGGATCATTGAGTAATGGGAACAAGTTACTCCACCTGGACCCCAAAAACTAAAAAGTTGGATGGCTCCTATCTAGGCAGTGCGGTCACTTCCTCTTCAGCAACCTGCGCGATACAGCTGAAGGATAAGCGGCCGCAAAAGTTTGGGGGGAGAGGGGGGAGAGTTTTGTAGAGCGTTGAGAAGAGGGAGACATTGAGAGGATAAACAAAGGCAGCATTGTGTATTAGAGATACAGCATTGGCAGTGCAAACAACCCCGTAATAGCAGGCTCAAGTTTACCAAAGCATGTTTGATACTTAGCAAAAGTGAGCTCTCCATTGATGAATACTTAACCCGTGGTGCAACCTCCTGCTATCAAAAGTCCCAAACCTTCTTATAGACCTTACAATGGTGCGAGGAAACCTCTTGCTGCCCGGTTTTAAATTTTAGATTTACTTGTATGTGGAATTGCAATTGTTGAGAAGTTAGGATCTGGAAAATAAGCGAGCAGAGCTGCCGGGGGGGGGGAAGCGACGGGACAAAGTGATTCAATGAAGCACTTTCACCGGCTTGACTCCTAAACAAGGAAGAAGCAATGCCAAATATAGAATATGTAGTGACTAGATCACATTGCAGACCCTGGTCAGTACCGAATGCTATTGAAACTACGCCACCAAATCGTCTCATGACATAAAACTCGTCCCATTGCAATTCAGCTCCTCAAAGCTTCGTCTCTCCATCCCCAGCTCCCTCGAGAAACTTCAAAAGCGCCTGGTTAAGCTCCGTCGCCTTCTCCAACTGGACCCAGTGTCCAGCCTCTAAATCCACAATCTGCAGCTTCCCCTCCTCAGTGATATTCCGCATCGTTTGCCTCCCGGGCTCAGGAATACACACCGCATCCCGCGTCCCCGTAACAAACAGCGTCGGCTTATCGAGCTTACTACCGACCTTCCAGGTCTTGACCTCCCCCGCCTCAATCGCCTTTCTTTCTTCTTCCACGCCCAGGCCAGCGAGCGAGCGCTTGTACCAACAGGTCGGCGCCGAGAAATCGTCGCCGAAGGCAGAGTGGAAGTAAGCTTTATCTTCTGGTGTGGCGTACGACGCAGTTTTGGCATGCTGGTCGGCAGTGATGAACGCCTTCGCAGAGCCGACGGGGCCGAGGTGCTTTTTCCACAAGTCGGTATCCTCGGCGTACAAGAGTTCGTAGAAACTCTCCCACTGTCAAGGTAATCGCGTTAGCCACGCCAAAGGATCACCTACGAACGATAGGCCTCGAGGAAAGGGAGCTTACATGTTCCCCGATAGTCTTCCCAGCATCAGGCTCATTCAAGAAAAACCAGTAGCCAAAGCAGGGGTACCCCAACATCTTCTCCGTAAGAGCATTGACCTGCAGCAAAGTCTCGTAATCCATAGTCCGTCCATCCTTGCCAATCTTGGGGGGCGTGAACGCCACGCTCACAAACACCAATTTGGCAAAGCGGTCACCGTGATGAATCACCAGGCTGCTAAGGGCATAGACACCCCAGTCATGTGCAACGCCGACCAGCTCGCCCTCGATCTTCTCGTGATCGAGGATGCCAGCAATATCAGCGGCCATCTTCTGGCCGATGTAGGCGGACAGGTCGGTAGGCTTGGAGGTCTTTCCGTAACCTAACATGTCGGGGGCGAGGACGCCATAGCCCAGGGACGAGAAGTAAGCGAGTTGGTAACGCCAGTCTTGGGAGGTGGAGGGGAAGCCATGGCAGAAGAGCAGCGTAGGCTTGTTAGGATCGGATGCAGGATGGTAGACATAGCCATACGTGGTGCCGGACGGCAGCGTGAGGGATTTGTTGGGCAGAAAAGAAGTCATTGTGATAGCTTGATCAAGGTAAGTAAGATAATAGTAGGATCTGTGGTTTATATAACCTTTCTCATATAGGCAGCGGTACAGTAAGCAGGAGGGGATCTATGCATGATTGAATCAACATAAACTGGAGCGACACCCTACGTACGTAAGCCTGGCAGTCGGGATAGGGTATTAGTGATTTGCTTACCATACGCGGAAGCAATGTGACCAGTACTGCATTTTAACGGGTTCGTGCCTGGGCAAACTCAAACACCCTTGAATCTGACTGAGACTTATCAAGAATGCGCGCGGAAAAGGTCCGATGTAATTTGTTCCGTTATATCTAAATCTATCTTGGCGGACCCCAATCATAACCCTAAAAGTACCAGAACTCCGACTATGCCTATACAGCGTCACAAAAATGCTAAATCTAACCTCCACTGGGTCCGCTATGCGGCCCTTTACCATCATCAAGGAGGAGTTTGGGCTTAATGAAGCCCTCATCCAACTGCTTAAACCATGCGGCATGATCCTCCGCTGTTCCGTGTAGAAGTGATCTGATAGCCCCTGAAGCGGAGATATGCGGCGTGTCATGCTGAATACTGCCCGAAGTTGGATATGGAGTAGCGATGTCTCCCTCATGAACAGTTGTATGTCCCGGCGAGCGTTTCGCCGCTGGTGGGAGATCAGATGTATCGCTATCAAAATCTTCATCGGTCGGAGTAGACCCAAGGAGATCCTGCTCAAGCTCGTTATTTCTGCCTTTCTGACTGGCGGCAGAGTTCTTCCTGTTTGTACTCGATGGGCGAACATGTGGACTCCTGTGGCCACTAACATAACTTCCTCGTTCTGGCCCTCTGCTGTTGCCATTGCCGAGACCATCCAATGGCACAGCACTATTGCCTCGACGTGGAGTGTGTCCAATTGCTGTACTGTTCCGTTTGTAATAAGAGCCTCCCGATACGGCCTCGATATCAAACTCGTCATCACTATCGATCTCTTCCACTACCCCGGTCCTGATTCCGAGAATTTCCAACATGCGTGCAGTCGTTCCGCCAAATATGATAACGGTAAGCACCACAACGACAAGCACAGTTGCTTTCAAAGCGTACGCATTGTCGCCCGATAAACCGGCCGCCAATGCAACCCCTACGGCTCCTCTCAATCCAGCCCAAAATAGCATTGCTTGGTAGCTGTATGGCAACTCATCTGCAACTTCCTTACCTCGGCTCCTTGCTCTATACCTAATGAACCAATTTATAGCTCTGGACAATGGGAAGACAGCTGCCCATCTTGCTACACAGATGCCGGCCACTGTAACAATGATGAATAGAGGCTTGAATTGTAGGTTGTTGTCAGTAAACAAGGAAAGTCCGAGATATATGAATATAAAATTCTCCGACAGTTGAGCCATAACACCGAAGAGATACTTCGTTGTAAGTTGTGTTCGGCGGGACATATTGTAATAGGCGTAATGCTTCAATGTGATTCCACAGAAAAGGAGAGACACGATTCCTGGATGAAATTAGCGGTTTCCCATCACACCACAAAGCTGTAGGCATTTACCTGACATGTGCAGGCCATTGGAAAAGAAGTAGCTTGCGTAGGCAATCAAAACAATCAGACAACTCTCGATCTTGGGAAACCTTCGAACATAGGTATACTTCAGTCCCAACGCCGTTCCAATTCCCACAATAACTCCGATAAGCAGACTTCCAAAAAAGACTGCCAAGAAGATGCCAATACCTTCAAGCAAGCTCAAGAAGCCCAGAGTTCCGGCGGCACCTCCTTCCTTATATCTCTGCGCAGTCTCAAACAAGACAATGGCAATGGCATCATTGAGGATCGACTCGCCGAAGATGACCGTATACAGCTTAGGATCAACCTTATAAGTGTTAAAAATGGCCAAAATGGTGACAGGGTCCGTGGCCGACAGGGTTGCTCCAACAGAGATGGCATCGACAAAAGACATGTTGATCCCTTCCAGCGGAATGCGCGTATACAACCATAGAATCACACCTAGCACAATGGCCGAAATGAAGGTTCCCGCGAAAGCAAAAGTCAAGATCGTGCCGATATTTCGAAAGAAGTTCGCCTGATGTAGTTCGTATCCGGAAGCAAGAATAATCGGCGGGAGCAGGAGGTTAAAGAAGACTTGATAGTCAAAGCTGACGAGATTTTGTATGGAATGTCCCGCGCTCACTCTTAAGATCAGGCCGACCGTCATACCTAATGCGTGTGAGCAGCTTCCACCGCCTGATACAAGGGGACTCACCAGCAAAGATAGAGATGACGGTTTCGTGGACAGCTTGCACCTTCTTCTGCTGAAGCATATAACTGACAAAGAGCGCCGTGATGAGCAGCATGATCAAAATGAAGAGGGCCCATGACGAGAAGATCTCCTTCTGGGAGGAGTCTGGCTCTGCGGACCGTTAGAATGCAGCCTGCAAGCTCTCCTTCAGCCACTCACCATCCTCATCCACATCCTCTGCTTGCCGTCCTGAAGCCAGGTCAGTTGTGCGCCCCGGGCGTTGCCTAACATCTACTCACGGAGGATCTCGAAGGCGGCGCCGACGACAGCCGCACGGGCAGAGACCATATTGCAAGGACCTGGTTTACGCAGGCAAGGACTCGAGTCCGATGCTGAAAGACGATATGTCGCTCAAGGACGAGCAGCGATAGCGAAGGGACGAACACATGTAATCGTGGAGCTGCCGGTGGGTGGGAGCAAAGGGTTTGCGACGACTTCAGGGAGATAAAGTAGGCATGCGTAAGTCGACTTAAGCTCTCTTCGCTAATGATAGGTGTCAAAGTCGATTGGCGGGCGGAATCGCGCTGGCGAACGAGCTGCGAGCCCGGCGACGACCACAGCTGGATCCTTACAGAAGACAGGCGCGATGCGCGTTCTGTTCGTACCGCGGCGGCGCAGGAGAGGGAGTGCCGAAATGAGGTTGCTGATACGGCGAGCCCAACACTGTAAAGCACCTCTGCTGGGGAACTAAGTAACTGGTGGCTCCATACAATGCTATACAGCAGGGCCGGGACTATTGTCCGGACTTCCTTGCCTTACTGCCTTACTGCCTTACTGCCTTGCGTGCTTCGCCCACCTTCCTCATATCCCTTCGGTGCCCACCATGCCAATCAGGGCCCGGTCATTGGCTGGACCGTGGAGGAATCCGCCATGCCCTCCCCGCAAACCCTTGCTAGCAACTGAGGACCTGGCCTGCTGGGCGTGGACACGGCTGAGGCAGGAACCAGCAACGCTGTCAGCTGTTGGTCCCGACAGATCGTCATGCCCGCGTTTGATCTCTCGGGTCAGCCAGGTCTGGTGGTACCCAGTACCCAGACATACGTCCGTAGTCTTCAAGTACACCCACATGCACACGCAAGCTTTCTCGCTCCTTTCCCAGCCAATTTGCCAGACAGCTGATTCCGTCCTCAGACTGTTCCTGCCTTCGCAATTGCACGCTGCACGCTGCTCTGGTGCACCACCTACCCCGGCATTACTAAGCCCGAACCTTGTTGGCGGCACTGACACCTCCAATCACCTACAATTCACGCTCTCACCAGACCCGTGCTCGTGATGTTCTAAGCCTGTGACGCCAGACCCAGCACAGCACAGCACAGCACGTCTTCTCTTGCGCCGAGCTGTTGTCGCGTCCTTCTGCCGAGGGCCAATACAGCCATTACAGCTCTGTGTCCAGCTGCGCTATTTCGAACCACGGTGGATAGAAGAACCCCACCTACCCACCCTCCGAACGAATACACCGCAAATCGACCCGGGACGTGGACGGATTGGTGCGGTCTACGAGCTTGGAATAACGTGAAGAGGAGGGGAGACCGATACAGATTTCAAGATGGTAGAGGTTGAGAGATCCCCTACGCTCCAGGGCGAGTCTGCCGACAAAGCTGCCAAACCGTCGCCAACCCTCTCCGGCAGTACGCGCAATCCCTCGATCGAAAGAGTTTCTAAGTCTGCCCACGAGCAATCGCCTTTGCTGTCCCCGACCACCGAGACTTTGGACGACGATGAAGAAGAAGCAGAAGAAGAGCATGAGCTCATGAGCGAACCATCTGCCGCAAATGGCGAGCCCCATGACGAAGCTGAATGGCAGGAGACCAAGAGTTTATGGTACATGATACTCCTCACCATCAGCATTGGAGGCTTGCAAATAGCTTGGTCCGTGGAATTGTCAAATGGATCTCCATATCTGCTGTCACTGGGACTGAGTAAGTCTCTAATGGCTTTGGTTTGGATTGCGGGGCCGATTACTGGAACTCTCGTTCAGCCATACATTGGTATCCTCAGTGATAATTGCAGGTCGAAATGGGGCAAGAGGAAGCCATTTATGGCTGCTGGAGCACTTGCGACCATGGTCTCTTTGTGTGCCTTGGCATGGGTTAGAGAGATTGTGGGAGGTATTCTTGGGCTTTTTGGCGCAGACCGGGAATCAAAGTTCGTTCACGTGTCTATTATTGTGGTTGCTGTATTGTTTGTCTATCTCTTGGATTTCGCTATAAATACTGGTATGTTGCTGTCTATGCCTAGTGAATGTCATCTAATTATGCGCAGTCCAAGCTGCTATCAGGGCTTTCATCCTAGATTGTGCCCCAAGCCATCAACAAGGTAACTGAGTCTTCGCGTTCAGATTGGTGCTGTATTAACCATCTCCACAGAGGCTGCGAATTCAATGGCAAGTCGAGTAGTCGGGGTTGGAAATATCATAGGCTATGTTGCAGGTTATATGGATCTGCCAAAATATATGTGGTTTTTCGGCAACACTCAGTTCAAAGTGCTCTGCGTAATTGCCAGTATAGCTCTTGGCAGTACTGTCTTTCTCAGCAGCGCTACTATTAAGGAGCGAGATGCAAGTCTGGAGAAAGCACCACCAAAGACAGGAGGCTTGATAGCTTTCTTCAAGACGGTATTCAGCTCGATAATGCGACTCCCACCTCAAACTCGCAAAGTCTGCGAAGTACAATTCTTTGCTTGGATTGGATTTTTCCCTCAACTCTTCTACTCGAGTGCATATGTCGGCGATATCTATGTCCAGCCATTTTTGGAAAAGAATCCGAATATGACACCCGACGAGATTGACAAATTATACGAACAAGCAACGAGAGTCGGCACCTTTGCACTTCTCATCTATGCCATCACCTCTCTATCTACCAACGTCCTGTTGCCATTCTTGATTGCTCCGACATACGACTCGCAGGTAGTTTCTTCTGGAGTATCCATGCGCTCGCAGAAGAGTTATACGACACGAACGAGTCGATTTTTCGATAGCATAGTCATCCCTTGGCTAACGCTTCGCCGAGCATGGCTTATCGCTCACTGTATCTTCGCCGCCTGTATGTTTAGTACGTTAATTGTGAGCACTGTATGGGGCGCCACGGTGATTATAGGAGTTGTCGGTGTATCCTGGGCCCTAACTCTCTGGGCACCTTTTGCGATCATCAGTGCTGAGATCAGTAAACGCCACGCTTTACGACGATCCAGGCAATCCGAGGGCGGGATGTCGATGGGTGAAAATGATGACGAGGACGACGATGATTCGGATCAAGCTGGTAAGTCTTTCGAAGAAAGTACATCTTGTATCACACTAAAAAATCCAGGTATTATCCTAGGCATCCACAATATGGCCATAGCGGCACCCCAGATCATCGCCACTCTGGGAAGCAGCATCCTCTTCAAATTCCTGCAAAAGCCTCGCGGGACTCCTGGCGACCACAGCCTGTCCGTCGTCCTCGCAGCTGGAGGTATCTTCACCCTCTTCGCTGCTTTTCTTACCAGCAGGATCAAGGATGAAGTTGAAGTACCCGGAGAAGCCCTGGAGGATGGGCGAAGAGGCAATAGACGTGAGACCAGACCAATGCTTGCCCAACGGCAGAGCTTTGGTGGTCTGGAGTACTAAGGATTTGATTTTGTATGCTTTACCGCGTAGATGATACTACTTTTCAAAGCTACTCGATATCAACCACACCACTGTAGCGCGTTCATTGACAACTGTGCACAAAGATGCCGCATAATGATTATAACTGTATTTTGAAAGTATATGGTAAATAAACATACTCGTTACAGATATCTATCATCACTGCTTCTTCTTTTCCACAACTTCCTTCTTGCGCCCATAACCCTCTCTCTTCCAAACCCCAAACAAGCACCACATGACCCACGCAAAGCCAGCCAAGACAACCACTGCCGTGCCAATCTCGACATATCCACTCTTATCCAAATCCAACACCGGCACCTCAATCGTATTCGTCAGTCGCTGAACTGCTGGATCTGGCGACAAATGGTAGAACATAGTCTTGGGCCCAAAGAGTCCATCATAGCCGACATTCACGCGATCAAAAGGATTGATAGGGAACTTGCTACCTTCATCTGCTACACAAGCCCAGAACAGAACCGGATAAGGAACTTCAAGTTTTGATACACCGGCGGTGCCATTCGTGGGTTGGAGATAGCGAAGATGGAGTGGTATTTGCGCCGTCCATACCGACGAGCTTGGTGATTTGGGAGGTGCTAGCTCGAGCAGAAGACTGGAGCCCCATATTGACATAGCATACGCTGGTGCTTCAAGATCCACCGGCGTTGTGACGTGATGTAGCGCGGTGAGGTTCTTTGACGCTAGGAAAAGAGGATCGGAGAATTGGTACTTGTCAGGGAATATTGCGCGTGGTAAGGTGAGGTGCGCGTGCAGTGAACATGATCGTTCCTCAGTTGGAGGAGTGGTTGAGTCGATTCGGAGTTCTAGGTTAGGATGGAGTCCTGTTGGAGATAGGAAGGCAGCTGAGAAGGTAGATGAGAGTGGATGATGTCGTGCTGGGAAGGAGAAGAGTGTTGCTTTCGGCTTTGTGTCTTCCCCTACGACGGTGAGAAACCCGCCCAGAGACAGTTCCTCTGGCTCTTTAGGGCTCTCCACAGATAATATCCCAACCTCGAGGCGATCTTTGGAGTTCCCGTTGCTGAGATCTAAGTCCCACGTCCTGGGGGACCAGAATGCCGTGAGTGTCAAGGCATGGGAGATGGTGTCATATCCGATGTCTACGGAGTTGGCATCACGCAGACTCGAGACTCGAGATATACATTCCGTATCCGAACTTGAGCAAAGCTTATGCCTGATATATTCCAACAAGTTGTTTATGTTCTCGAGTGGTTGATAATACTGGGTCGCGGCTGAGAGAGAGAATCGTTCATTTGGCAGGTCCGTAAAGGATTGCTACCGAGACATCAGTCATTTGCTTGCGTCGATAAGCAATGATAAGAAGCAGACCTCTGGACTTTCACAGTTAAAATCCCCAAACACCTTTTGCAGAGCCGGACACAGCAGAGGACTGTGGTTGTGTAAGTCTAAGGACCGAGCTCGCTGAATTCAAACATACGAGCTTTCACCCTTCCGTTGTGGCGTATAGAAGACATGGAGCCCAGGAGACACTCGGGATACCAAGGGCGCAATTGTATCGTATTGTTCGGGACTTGCCCATCTTATATGCAGTTCATGACTTGCTTTGAGAACGCGGTAGAGTTCTTGAGGAAGCTCGCTGAAGCCGAAAGTAATCTTGTCCTCCCGGGCAGCCTTGAGGTTGGTTGTTTTTATGGAGTTACTGGTCACCTTCAGCGACTTCGGGTCAGTCGAGTCCTGTGGTTCTTGGATAAAGGTGATTCGTTGCCGCATTTTGAGGTTGTTGAAGCTCGACAGGCGGTCGCAAGCTGTACAGATACTGCCAGGACCCCTGCTGAGCGGTGAGCTTCTGGAAAGCGAGCGAAGGACGTCACTACATATTTTGTTATCGGTTTGCCTTTGTGGCAACCTTGGGCCCTGGATCTGGCAAAATAACAAACTGTCCTTTACCAAAGCCTCAAGATAAGTAGGCTTTGCACGATTTTTGGTGCCATGCGCTCCTTTTTTTTAACACCACTTGCATATTTGAAAACCTGACAAGATGTTACTCTCATTTCTGTACCCCGCGATCTTCGCCCTGCTGTCACTCACTCCCGAGTCGGCACTGGCAACAAAAGCCAAAGCTCCCAAGAACGCCGTCCTACTTTCAAACGTCAAATCTTTGACACTACGCCATGGATCAAAGACCTCGCATCGCCGCGTACCGGCAGTACCACAGTTGCAATGCGTGGGTGGCAACGCCAAAGGGCTGTACGATGTAGACATTATGCGCTGCACAAACCAGGGCAGCGATTATGAAGATGAGAATATTCAATGGAGCTGTACGGCAAACATACCAGACGAATTCAAACTTGGAAGCACAGATGTTATTTGCGAGGGCTACGACAGCAGTGACGACCCATATGTCCTGAAAGGCAGCTGTGGCGTGGAATACAGATTGGTTTTGACGGACAAAGGAGAGGAGAAATACGGGAGGAGAAGGGATGGGGGATCCCATGGTCCAGATATGCAGAAGGAAGCAAGTACTTTGTTCTGGATAGTATTTGCTCTGGTAGCTGGATGGATTCTGTACTCCATTGTCTCGGCATACCTTCGTGGTGATGCGGCGAGGAGGCCACCAAGGTTAGGAGGGAACGGAGGAAACTTTTGGGGAGGAGGCGGTCCAGGAGGCGGTGATCCTTGGGATCCACCACCACCATATCCTGGAAAGCGTTCTTATACCAGACCTGGTCAACAGCAGGAGGGATGGAGGCCTGGGTTCTGGAGCGGAACGGCTGCTGGAGCCGCTGCTGGGTATCTTGCTGGAAACAGAGGCAGACAACAAGCTCCACTTGGTCGAAGCTCTTGGTTTGGTGGCAATGGTGGCATGAATTACGGGACCAATCCTTCTGCTGGGCCAATACCAAGATCCAATTCCGGTTCTTCCAGTAGACATGAGAGCACAGGGTTTGGATCAACATCCAGGAGATAGGTCAACGAGAACCATCACCCCATTGCACCATCAGTACGTTGAATTGTTCGTTATTATTTAACTCTACATATGCCCCGTAAGGGTTCCTTCATTTCGGAAAGCAGTTCATCAAATCGATGGTGTATCAGACGTGAGAAAGAAAGTGGTCATACATGTGAAAATAAGAACGCTATACAGAAAGCGTGCGGTCTATGCAATCGTACAAGGTCTGTTGATATCTTGACCTGGCGCCAAGGAATAACTATGAAATCAACGCGACATCCACGCTCGAAATCTAGAACTCGTTACATGTGTACAGTCATGACGTCCATCTTATCGAATGATTTCGCGCAATTTGGACACTTTCGCATACGATTGCTGATACGATCGTCGACGCAAGAGTTGCAGAACAAGTGACCACAAGTCTTAAGTACGGTGTTCTTGAAGTCCTTTCGGCAAATGGTGCACAGTGCAAGAGTCTAAGAACACGTTAGGATTGATTTACAAAGGAATAGTTTAGGATAACTTACGCGAAGCATTTCCTCCTCGCCAGATTGGTTGCTCAAACTCTTTGCCTTCCAGGTGTCTCGCTCCTTCTGAGCCTGTTCGAGACGTACCTTGATTTGTTCCAATTCGAGTTCGACAGCCTGAATACGTTGCTTCGTGCTGGCATTTGCTGCATCCTTGGCCTTCATCTGATTCTTGATTTCCTCCACAGAGTTTTTCAACATGTCTGCCTTGCCAATAGCCTCTGCGCTGCTGGATAAGAGCTTCTTATTTTCTGCTGCTGTTGCAATGTAGGCCTGCTTCATGTCGACTAATTGCTTCTCTAGATTGCTTAGTAATGAGCGGTTGGAAGTCTCGACGTCTTTTAACTGAGAGATGATTTCAGAACTCTTCGCATTCTGGTTCTTCAAAGCTCTGACTTCGCTCAAGCGAGTGTCCATATCCTTACGTGCCGCAAAGTACTTCTGGTCTGCCTTTGCCTTCTCTGCCAAGACCTGTGCAACCTTTCGTTCCAAGTCTGCAAAGTCCATGGTTTTCTTGGATGTAAGCGCCATTGTCTTCTTGTAAGCCTTCTCCATTGCTGGTAATTCTCGATTTATGGACGCGAAGTTTTGCTCCAAGCTCTCGTACTTGCTGCGCAATTCCTGAAAGTCCATCGAGTCAATTTCAGGTCGTGGGGTTGGTGCACAAGACTTTTCTTCAACTTGTGATTGCAAACGCTCCACCTGCAGTTCTAATGCTGTGATGCGCTCTTCCTTGGCTCCAACAAGCTCCCTCATATGATCTTGAGCAGTATTGTCAGCTTCCTGGCTGGCTTTGCGTGTTGCTTGATCCGCAATCAGTTCGTCTCTGGCTGATCGGATTCTGGTAACATCAGCATCTAGACGTTGCACTTGGCTTTGAAGTTCGCCAGTTGCGCTCTCCACTTCTTCCTCCATCTGGATGCGGTAAGCGGTTCTCTCGGCCTGGTATTTCTCGGCTTCTTCCCTAAGCTGAATATTGGTTGCTTCGAGATGGTTAATGCGCTTAATAACATCCTCGTGTTGCGTTCGGAATTGCTTAAAAAGTTCAGTGCGAGCATAATCATCCTCGGTAAGGTTTGAAAGTCTAGCGCTAGCAGCTGTGAGTTGCTCTTGAAGGGACTTGTTCTCATTTATAACCGCCTCAAGTTGTTCCTTCTGCTTCTCAACGACCGCAGCGGCCTCCTTGTACGCAGTCTGAGATGCCTCATTCTCCTCCTTAATACCATTGGCCATCTCAGTGTCACCATTTGTCTCGACTCCGCCTATGCCGCTGCCAGAGCTGTTGCCAGTACCGGCAATAGCTTGTTGCTCTAATTTGGCGACTGCGGAACTCTTAGCACGATCCAACCGCTTCTCAGCCTTGATATAACGCAAAGATGCAGTCTCCAGACGTTCGCCCAATTCTTCCTTTTCTTGGCGCAACGCAGCAACCTTGACCGAATATTCTTTTTGGGAAGCAAGTAGCTTGGCGAGCTTAGACTGCAGTTCTTGGACATCTACTGTTGATTTTCCTCGGGCAGATGCAACCTTGGAGAACATGGCGTGCAGGCTAGACTTTATCTCCTGTTTTCTGGACGCTAGATGAGATGAGAAGTCTTCGCTGTTCTTGAAATGAACAGAGGTTGCAAAGGTAGCTGCAACACGGTTAGTACGCGCCAGCAACATGGGGAACCGAGAGTCAGAACTGACCATCGCCATCAGATAACTCAGCCATATCATCTTCCGCCAGAAGTTTGACCTCATCAAGCACCTAATACAGATTTAGCTTGGCATTTGCGACTGGATCTGCATAATTACCTGTGACCACCACGCATCAACAACACGTAAATGTTTATCGTGATCCACAGAGCGCTTCTGAATGTCCTTAAGTTGGGACTCCAATGTCGCCTTCTCGCGCTTGTACTCGAGCATTTGGCGCCATATAGCATCCTTTTGGTATTTCTGTATGATAAGGTCCGTCAGCCTGCCGTCCTCAAGTTTGGATATATATAACGACCGTCAAGGTGAAGCAAAGAGGAAGAAGCCATTGACAGTACGTTAATGCATTCTGATAGTATTGGTATTGGGGGGGCTTTGAGATCTGGTCATGACCGAAGGCTAAGCATGCTGTTGCCAGCAAGCTGCGCATTAGCACCAACCATACTGGATTGCAGATAGCAGGAGCTGTGAATAGTCCTATCTGCCAGAGACGAAAGAAACAACATGTACGGCTTATGGAATCGAGAGACGTTGTGCGTAAGATCTCGTGACAGCTTACCTCTAGATCGTCTTTCCATGGCATGTCAGCATCAATCGATGCCTTACTGCCACCATTGAGGGCCTGTCGTTTTGTCGGTGGGGCGATATCGTCGGCGCTCTGGCCAGCCGATCTCTTCCTATCCTCCATCTTGATGAAAGACGAGGGAAGGGATGCTGCGGAGGTAGCGACTGGAGTCATCAGAATGGGAGGGTTGAAGCGCTCATGTATCTGATGCCGCAGATATGCGCGAAGAGATGGACTGTGTTCGACGTGATGGCGTATGGGGTGGTGTGTAAGGTCGTGGCAAAGACAGTGTTGACAGAAGAGGGAGTTGAGGTCGATGAGAATCGTTCAAACCACAAATTACGCCAAAGCTCAAGTTGGTTAGCGGGGTGGAAAGTAGCCTAGCGCGAATCGATGAAATCTGCGGCTCTCCGCGTTATCACCTTTATCTCAGATTTATTTGGTCCAACTTGTCGACTCACACAATCAACGCCAGCGAATCCTCGCTCCATACCCTTTGGACGCTTTGCTGGCGATGCCGAATAAGTCTAGGCCGGTAATAAGATGAGTTCTATGATCAAGAAAAAGGGCGCTTTCGCAAAGGCATTCAAACCCAAAGCTCCACAGGCACGTCGGCCAGTACCCGCAGCATCTACTTCAACGACTACACGCCCGAGCGTCGAACAGCAGCAGCAGCAGCAGCAGCAGTCACAAACTACAGCACCCATAAATGTTGCTTCATTGCAGCACGTTGTTCCAGAGAGTCAGGAAGATAACCTACCCAACGTAACCGGACCAGCAAATAGTCAGCAAACCAGTTCAAATGCTACCACGGAAGAAAGTAGGCTTGCAGCATCAGATAACACTCTCAAGAGGAAAACGACCGATGATGAAGATGCTTCGGCCGAAGACTCCTCTGAGACACCTGCAAAGAGGACCAGAATTGATGCACTTTCACAACCCACTGCTACAGCACGACCAGAACAAAGCACGTTAATTGAGACAGCCAACCCCACGCAGCAAGTCTCCGAGACTACTATTCCTTCACGAAAGACTGCCACAAGTGTGTCGCAACCCCCTCGTCAAATCAACATTAGTCGTACCCAAAGTCCATTGGAACAAATCGAGCGGTCACAACAGAGCAATACTCCCACCTCTGAACAAATACAAGACCAAACACAAGAGCCGACGAACAACGGACAAGTCACGCGCGAGAACACACAAGAAACTCAGCCAGATGTTGACCTTTCTGCGATAGGCCCTGGACAAGCTAATAGAGGCTCACACATAGTACCAAGCGCCTCTCTGAACGCCGATGGAACATCTGGGGAATTGCTAGAGGAACGAGATGGAGACAGTGCGACAGAGAAGGCGACCGGCACTCGGCGCAAAATGATCCAGCAGCAAGAGGGAGATGCTAGAGCTACCATTGAGATACAACTACATCGGCCAAAGCGCGCCACTGGAGAAAAGAGGCCCAGGAAGAAAAAGGAAGGGGAAAAGAAAAAGCGGCAACGTGCTGTTACACCTGAGGGTGCTGAAGAGGAATCACTTCCTGCAGGAATTACAATGGCGGATTTATGCAAGGATCTCAAAATCGGCAAGAAATTCAGCAAGCACGATGAAATTAGGAAGAAAGATCAAGAAAAGAAAATAAAGGCGAAGCTTGGCCAGGGACTTTCAGATTCAGTGGATGCCGAGGGAAACCAGACGGCCGAAGGAGCGTCTTCTACAGCGAGGCCGAATTCTACGCCTATTGCACAGCCCGTTGCGCGACAGACCGTCGGAATGCAGATTGTTGACGGTAACATTGTGCTTGATCAACGTACTTTGCTGCACGATCGACACAAGGAAGCTGCACAAGATCGCCAGGACTTTGAGATAATCGAAGAAAACGACTTTACCAGCCTTACCACATCAGGCACTTATATGAAGAAAGTTCGCGCAATGGCCTGGTCGCCGTCAGACGTGGAGCTCTTCTACAAATGTCTGCGAAGCTACGGTACTGACTTCCAGATGATTGCTACCCACTTCCCCGGCAGGAACCGGAGACAGATCAAGTTGAAGTTCAATGCGGAGGAGAAGGCTGCCCCAGCAAGGATCACCAAGGCATTAATCGGTACCCCGGAGCCAATCGATTTAGAAGAGCACCAGACACGCGCAGGGAAGGTGTATGAAGAGGTAGCAGATATTGAAGCTGAAGAGAGGGAGCTGGAAGAGAAGGCCAAAGTGGAGGAGGACGCAGAAAGAGCAAAGAAGGACGCAGAGATCCGTCAACAGAAGGCTCAGATTACGGGCAGAGGTGGAGACTCAGCTAAAGAGAACGATGAAGCAGATGGGGACGCAAGTGCAGCACCTCGATCCAAGAAGAAAGGCGCGGCGGCGAAGAAGAAGGCAAAACCGAATAAAAACTTTGGGGGAGGTGGTGAGGAGGTTGAGGTACTTGGAACTGTGGAGCGTTGAAGGGAGAATGTTCTCAAAAGGGGCGATGAAGAAATTGGGACACTCCAGGCTGGTTGTCAAATCTTGAAACTCATTGATGTGTGCACCTGGCATCAAGCATTGGACAGAGATGCACCATATCACCTATAATGATAGCATACGAATAAAACTAATTGACATGTAGATTACCAATTTCTCATTCCTTCTTGATGAATCCCTCAAAAATCGGACCGATCGTCTGTGCACTCTTCTTAGGATACCTCTTCTGCCCGCCCTCATAGTCCACGAAGGTGACACCAAACCTCGTCTCGTAACCCTCAGCCCATTCAAAGTTATCCATCAACGACCAAGCGAGATAGCCTCGAACGTCAACCCCGTCCTTGACCGCATCAGCCAATGCCCCAATGTACCCCCGGAAATACTCGACGCGGAACTCGTCATCCAAGATCTTCTCGCGCGGCAAATCATTCTCGCCCTTGAGGGACGTGCCGTTCTCGGTCACGAAGATTTTGGGCCCGCCGTAGCGCTTCGAGATCCACTTCAGCAGCTCGTAGAAGCCGTTGGGATTCGGCCGCAGCCAGACGGATTGCGTCTCCGGGCCGATGCACTCGCCCGCCTTGTTCTCGAAGAACATGTCCAGGTGGCCCACGAAGTCGGCCGGGTCGGCGGTCCCCGTCTTGTGTTTGACGTAGTTGGCGGTGTAATGGTTCATGCCGTAGAAGTCATTGGAGTCCTTGACCAGGGCTACTTCTTCTGGCGTGAAGGTGGGAAGTCTGTCGCCGAGCTGCTTGATCATGGACTCTGGGTATCGGCCAAAGTAGATTGGATCGGCGAACCAGGAGATGGAAAACTCGAGCTTGCGCTCGGCTGCCTCAACGTCAAGAGGGTCGTTCGGGTCCCATGGGTATGTGGCATCGCCTATTTCCTGTTAGGAGTGGCGAAATGTTGAAGGAGTGGAGGGAGGAGTGTACCATTCAGAGTAATACCAATTTCTCCCCCGTCTTTGGACTTGAACTCTTCTCGGTAGATCTTCACAGCTGCTCCATGGGCGATCAAAAGGTTGTGTCCTACGATCCATGCCTCACGAGTACTGTCGCCAACAGGGCTCTTCGACCGATCAGAGGTATGGCCCGGCGCAAACAAGCCCGTGTTGTAGCCCAAGATAGAAGAGCACCAAGGCTCGTTGAAGGTAATCCAATGCTTGACCTTGGGCATAGCCGCGAACAAAGTCCTCGCGTAATGTTCGTAGTCCTTCACGAACTCTTCCTTATTCAGCAAGCCACCGTATCGCTTGTCCAACCCATCAGGAAGATCCCAATGGAAGAGCGTGACAAACGGCGTGATTCCCTCGGCCAGTAAGTCATCGACAAACTTCTTGTAGAAGGCTATGCCCTTCTCATTGATGGGATCTTCTCGGCCACCAATTGGGATGATTCGAGACCAGGAAATGGAGAACCGATAAGCCCTTGCGCCGGTACTCTTGAGCAGCTCAATATCCTCAGCCGTCCGATTGTATGAATCGCACGCTACCGCACCGGAGCTGCCATCGGCAATTTTTCCAGGGATTTTGCAGAAGGTATCCCAAATCGACGGACCACGACCATCTGCTTCTGGGGCCCCTTCGATCTGATAGCTGGAAAGGGAGTCAGCTCGAAAGATCTAGAGATTCTTTCTTTTATTAATTCACCTAGCGGTAGCGAATCCCCATTGGAAGTCCTTTGGAAGTACAGGAGTAGGCATTTCAGATGTCAACGTTGTTATCTTCGCCAAGATGTAGTTCTACAACGCAAATGTATCTTGTAAAGAGTTAGAATGAAGAGCTGTTCAAAATATCAGCTATATAAATATCCCGAGGCACCACGCAGGGGTAATCACTCAATGGGAAAAGAAACGATTCCGGCCCGTGATCACCGGAGTGGCTGATTTATCCTTTTCAGGTTGAAGCTGTGATGTTCCCCGCAGAGCTCTACGTATGCTTCCCTTGTTCCTTCATTGGTGGGGTCGATCGTGAACGGCTGGCGGGCCGTTGTAACCGCCCTGACGTTTGTGTCCGGCTGATCTTCGGGCTCTCAGGCATTCACAGTTCTGCCGTAGCTGTCGATGTATTTCAGTGATCGCTTTGAATGATGGAAATATCTGTCTTCTTTCTCCTAGCTAAGCCAAGCCTCCTAGGCTTCCTTTGTAATAAAATGTCCCTCCGCCGATACCGTCTAGTAATCTAGAATCCTTGCGAGGTAGCTGAGCGGCGATATGTCTCCCTCGAACCATTAACTTAGTCCTATATTTGCACCGATTTGCTTCATCCGTCTCTAAATTCACGTTCGTATAGAGCCCGCCGGCCTCAGTGCTGCATCGAAGTCGTCAAGATCACCCAGCTTCCGCTTTCCAGTTACTTGCGAGTCTTCGATGCCCTCATCAGTCCACTCCATAATTTCCCACTCGACTTGGACCCGTCCATTGCTGCTCCGTCTTTGGCCTTTGCTTGTCCGCATCTTGCCCAGCTTACTACCCTCAATCATGGTGTTAAACCAGGGTAAGCCCTCAGTCGTTTGTAGAGCAGTTGTCTCCGGTACCCCCTTCTCGATCTTTTCCTTGTCGCTTTCCACATCCTCCAAGGCTTCCTTGGGCAGAAGACCTAATTCCTCGAGGTCTTGTAGATCAGACCCGGCGAGGGATCCTAGAGTGAGGGAGATATACTCAGCTTCGCTCACGGGTGATTCCGACCAGTATGACAGAGGCGTGCCGCAGAAGCCACAGAAGTGACGTTTCGAGCTCTGGTCGGTGGGGGAGGTGTAGCATCTGCGAATATTGCTGTGTGTTTCGTCATCGAAGAAGGCATATGTTGACGATTGGTACCATGAGAGGGGTATGCGAAGCCATGCTGAGAGAGGAGTGGCCTGAGACCGTCCTGTAGCTTGTTAACTAAGAGTTCGGAGGGGAATAGATTGCTCCTTACGTACGGTGAGCCTGGCCGTTGTCAAAAATGACTTTTGCAACCTCCGTTGAGCCCTGAGGAACGTAGATGGAATATTTGTTGCGTCCGCAAGAACATCCTCCGTGCAATGGCTTGTGTTCCATAGTGAGGGAATCACCGGGTGGAGGTCAAGAATTGAATTTGTCGGAAGAAATGAAAATCAATCGGCACCTTCAATTTGTAAACTCGGGAACCGTATTATAATATTGGGCCCGCGCGCAGTGAGAGGAGTTGTGCTCCGCAGGCAGTAGATGCTGGAAGATTCGTTGGGTGATTCTTTCGGGTTCTGAGCGGAGCTGTCGCTCTTTGTGACGTATCTTATCAAAACATCCTTAACGTCACCCCTCCATCTCTAAGAGAATGCCTCCAATACCCTCCTCCCCCTCTCCCCGGGTCATAATATACTTCCAAACGCTTCATAGTCCCGATGGAGATCCCATCTCGATACTCCCCATCATTACCCAGCCAAATATCACGGTGACACATGTTAACCTCGCTGCGATCCATCTCAATGATCCCCCGGGAAACATAACGTACCATTGCCACCACCGCAGCCAGCATCCTGTACTGACCCTGAATACAGACTGAACGATCATGTACCTTCGCATCCTCGATATATGACATTATGGGCCGAGCTCAGGATTCTACAAGCTTCTGGGGTCAAGGTCTTGGGCATGCTCGGCGGCGCCGCGAAAGGAAGCTTCACACGTCTCGACCTCGACGATGCCACCTTTGAACGATACTACATACCCCTGCGGGATCTCATACGTGAACGCGGACTCGACGGGTTGGATTTAGATGTAGAGGAACCTATGACTTTAGCAGGTGTGATCCGCCTCATAGACCGGCTCAAGGCAGATTTCGGGAAGGATTTCATCATCACTTTGGCACCCGTAGCTGCTGCGCTCGTGTCGGACAAGCCGGAGCATAATCTCAGTGGCTTTAGCTACGAAGCGCTGGAAGTCATGCGAAACAAGAGTATCGCGTGGTACAATTGTCAGTTCTACTGCGGCTGGGGCGATGTCAGCAACACGATGGGCTATGATTTCATGGTTGCTCGGGGCTGGTCTCCCGAGAAGCTGGTCGTGGGTATGGTGACAAATCCCAGCAATGGCAGTGGATGGGTTCCATTTGAGACCGTACAGGAAGTCCTTTTGAATCTGCGTCTCAAGTACCCCAAGTTTGGAGGCGTCATGGGCTGGGAGTATTTCAACTCCCTGCCTGGTGATAGAGAACGGCCTTGGGAATGGGCGGCCTTTATGACCAAGCATTTGAGGCCAGGCGTGCAGCCTCCAGAGACCAAGGAGGGTCTGCAGCCCTCTGCTCAAAGTCAGAGGCTTGCGGCTATAGATTCGCTCGCGCATGTCAAGCCGAAGCCTGTTCTCGTAGATGAAGACACTGGGGTCAAGGGAGCCGATGCTCCTATACCCAGCGAATTTGAATATTTCACCGACGGCAGTGTTGAGGAATGATTTTCATTGTCTTGTTCGCGTTTTGCCATTAGAGAGTTTCTAGATATAGACCAAAGCATTTCACCAGTCTAGCGGTCCACACTTATTCCTTCAAGCATCAGAACTCTTTCAGCAATTCAACAGCGCTACTTAAGATAAGGTTATTGCCTGGTGAAGCACAGGACTTAGAAGATTTTGTTTTGCGCCGGGGCAGTGATTACCAAGCTCTGGAAAGGAGAAGAACTTGGTTTCCGGTGCATTCTTTCGAGTTCCTGTAACCGTGTTACGCTTTGATTCCTATCTTGGACCTGGCCCCTTTCGCCTTTAAATCGTTCTACGGATATCTATGAAAGGATTACACGCAGAACTGATCCCACCGGTTTAGTTCCAGCAGCTCCCACTTGAGCTACCAGAGAACATGTAGAAATTGGTTCTGCTGGGAAGCAGATTCATTTGATTTGGCGTTTCATATTTCGTTACGGATGCTTATCAGAGAACGGTCACGTTCGTGCTCCGTCTTGATTGAGGTTGTGAAGTAGCTCTAAACGATTTATGTTTCTGTATATTTGCTACCTAAAATCCCCTGCTGCCGGTACCTTATTCTATCCAGCCACCCACCTACTTACCTGTGAACGCCTGCTTTATCTGGAACTCCATGCCCTCAAAGTCTTCCCTCGACACCCAGCACAGTTTTCAAATGCTCAAATCTCAGAGGCATATCTTTATGTCTAGCGAGCAACTGACTTGTTTTAAGAATATTCTTGATCTGGCGTCCATTGATCTCGATCTTGGCCAAAGTTGCGATCTCCTCTTCACCCAATTCATGTCTGACACCACGGTCTAGGAAGTTCTTCCAGACCTGAGATCTCGCCGCGGCGTCCAAATTTGGATACTCCATGGAGATGTGGATACGGCTCTGGAAAGCTGGATCCATATTCTTGACGCGGTTGGTAGTCAGGAAGAGGATGCCCTCGTAGTACTCAAGCGTGCGCAGGAAGATGGACACGATCTTGTTGCGTTCCAAGTCGTGTGCTGAGCGCGCTTCCAGGAAAACGTCGCATTCGTCTAGAAGTA
Source organism: Coleophoma cylindrospora (assembly GCA_003369665.1). Classification (NCBI taxonomy): domain Eukaryota; kingdom Fungi; phylum Ascomycota; class Leotiomycetes; order Helotiales; family Dermateaceae; genus Coleophoma; species Coleophoma cylindrospora. Next base: position 1,539,128 of record PDLM01000002.1, read on the forward strand.
GCACTGCATTCCACTTCGCAACCATCTCGAGGATCTTGGTCAGCGATGATTCAACTTCGTCCGAGCTGATGCCTAAATCGCCGGCGCTCATCATGTACAGCGGCACTTTCATATCTTCCGCTACAGACTCGGCCGTCAGCGTCTTTCCGATTCCTGGACCACCGGACAGGAGAAGGATAATGCCTTTGCCTTTGCCCGAGATGACATCGTCAAAAGTATCCTTATATTTTACTTGCGAAGAGGCGAAGGCGAGAATAAGCTCTTTTTGGTCGGCTGGCAACACAAGGCTGTCAAATGCTTCATTGTTCCACTGGATATCTGAGACGCTGTCCACAAAGAACTCCAGCCACTGCTTTGTTTTGAGTGCGTAACCTTTTAGCCGTGGTGAGGCGTAGATGAGCTGATCGTGTGAAAGTGGCATTCGCTTGCGAGTCTTGCTGGTGTCGAGATCGTTGTCGGATCCATAACCCTGAGAGTCGTCGTCGTCAGAACCATAATACTCCGATTCGTAGGATTCGTCATCTTCAGACTCATCCGAGAACTCTGGTGTGTTGTTGGATTTGCTCTTGAGGGGTGCGAGGTGTGGAAGTCGATTAGGGTTGAATTTGCCAAAAGCGTATGTGTCGCTATATCATGTCAGAATCACTAGTTTCCTCTGTTTTCAAATTTCGAAGGGCAAACTTACATGATGATTCTGGAGTCCACTGTGACCTTGATAGTATTTCCACAATAGTCCTTGCCAAGAGCGAAAGCTTTGTAAGCCTTGTAGTGGTAGCCATGAAAGTCCTCAAAGAGCTTGCCACGCTTGAGCAGCTTGGCTCTGATCGCCTTCTCGTTCGGATGAAACTTCAGAGGGAAAGCATCGAGGTCGGCAATCGCCATTGTACCAGTATATGCAAGAACCAGGCTCTGAGACGATGCAAATCCGAACTTGTCACCATCCCAATCCAGAATCTGAGTGTTCATCCCAAAGACAGGTCCATATTTGTTGTGCTCGTAGTAGCTGCCTCGAACGAACTTTACTGCACACTCCCGGCCCCACTCAGAGGTGAAGAGTGTGCAGCCTGGCTGGTAGATGGTCCAGAGGTGCTCAAAGGTAATGACCTCCTTGGCTGTATAGTCATTCCTTGCTGCGATGATGTCCTTGAGCTCGTCATGCAGTACAGTATACAGGAGTTCGAGGTGCTCTTTGGCTTCTCCGTCTTCTTGGGCATCTTTAGCAGTGGTGAACTGCTCCCATCGGTGGACGAAGGGATGGAAAGGTGCGCTGAAGACGAGTCGGTTGAGGTTGGTAGACACACCTAAAATCTGTGTAAGTTGCTGCAACATTTATATATAGCAAGCCCAGTGTGAGCAACTTGAATCAATACGAGCATAATTATCAATCACCCCATAACCGAACCGTGTTTGGTGGTTGAAAGACAGCTTGGCTCTGAAATAAGGCGGGTGGGAGAGAAGTACGGGGTGAAGCAGGGGTGTGAAAGTGAAAGAGGCTTACCTGGATAGTCCTTCAACACCTTGCCAAGAATCTCCTTCAACAAGGGACTTTGGACAACGACACTGTCGATCTCAAGCTTCTTCCGAGAGTCGAAGCTTTTCTTGTTGCGCACAAGAATGGCATATCGTGCCGTGATTTCATTCTCAGCAGCCTCTTCAAGACCGTCAGGATATTTCTCCGTCCAAGTGCAGCGACCGCGTTCGTCCTCCTTCTGATAGAGATTTTTAACCTCACACTGCATGCCTTGCTTGGCCTGTGCCGGTGTTATGTCTTTGGTCTCCTCGGTCCCCTCGGTCTCCTCCGCCTCCTCATTGTCCTCGGTCTCCTTCGTCTCCTTATCAGCAGTGCCTACAGCCGCTTGTCGCGTTGCACTCCCCATCTCCGCCATTAGATGAGTGATTACCACCTTTCTCTCATCGAGCGAGACGGCGTCAGCCTCTTGTGGTACTGACACGTTACTATCAACTGCGACCATTGTGATTCTCGTAGGCAAGTGGGGGTTGAATGAAGATGAAGTGTTCAACAGGGCAACAAGTAAAATACTTATAGCTGTGTCAACCGTCGCGATGGCACCAGTCTAGGCATTATCCGCTAGACTGGGGCTGACTCACAAGTAGTTGAAATGTCCATTGGATTATGCCTTAAGGACATGAGTAACACGGCGAATTCTCATCCACTAGGAATTAAGAAGAAAACGGTCCGCCATGAATGGCTGATAGGGCACGTAAATGATGTTCACAGCAGCACTTCAGGCGTTCCGATGCATGCGCCAGGCTGACTGCGACCAGTAAAGGTATAGTACATCTTGACGATCACTAGGCAGCCGTAAGGCTGAAGCAAATGCCACTGCGCATGCTCCTCGCCGTGGTTCCACTGGGAGGCCAGAGATATATGGGACATGGACGTGTTCTGCGAGTGAAGCCTAGACAGCCGGCTTAGGCTGCCAATCATAGGCACCAGCACTATCGAGGTCGGCTCAGAAGCTTGCCATCGCATGCTCGTGCCCAGGGAAGTTCCAGTACTCTGGATACTCGTTTCACGGCGACCACTATCCACGGCGCGCGACAGCCGTGGTGACAGTGAAGGTGTAGGACTTTATTACAATATCGGGACATGCAATACCGGATGATGGATTCCGGATCAAAGTTATACCGAGCCATCGTTACTGCGGAACAGGTTATACATATTATTATTTACGGAGTACCCATCCGTGCCATCCCTCATCTACCCTGCATTTGCGCCCGCTGGATGGTCCGGGATGATTGAATGATACGAACAGAGAGGAAATAGGACAGAATGCTTTTGCTTCCAGTCAACATGGCTTGCCTTGCATCAGAACAAATGGCCTCGGTAAGTAGAAAGCGGGGCTGTAATATGAGGACGCTGTGATTACCTACTGGTATAAGAGGATATATACCGAGTAGGTAGAACTAGAAACGCCTTTTCCGATTTGGAACTGGCGGCCATTTACTGCTCCACCGCCTTCGACGACCTGTAAGGAGCCTCCATCAGGATCGAGAGGATGCGCTCCGGCATAGAATCCTGCACATCCGAGAAACAGGAAAAAGTTTTTCGGATCCTCGTCCCCAGCCGCTGGCACGTTTCTATACTCTGGAGGATGAAAGGCACAAGCCGAGAGCACGCGATACTCCACTAGGAGGAACAGCCCGAGCCGAGCAGCCCCCCGTGGGTGCTCAAATTGCGCATCAGGCCAGACCGACCGTAGTAGGCTCGGGGCAGGCCCGTACAAGGCAGGACTCAGCATCTTCGCGGCGTCGGTGCTACGCTGCATCCCTGCCCATCGCCACACGTGCTGCCAGCGTTTGCCATGAGGGGTGCGACCAGCTCGCCTGCGTCATGTTCGCCCAGAGTAGTGTCTTCATCTTATCGTGAATTATCGAAATCTCAATCTCGCTCAACCCAACTGGTCGAACCGGGAGCCCGTCAACCATACTTTAATATGCACCCCGTACTGATGTGCCCACGTCTCCAGAAGTGGAAGGATCATGATCGGAGAGCTGCCGGAGAACAGGAACCGCGCCTAAGATTAGCTACACCGGCCCACGATGTACCTGCTTGGCGCGTTCATTGGCTTCTCCCAGTATCGTGGAAAGCCGATATTGACCTGTTCCATGCCAGCCGGGATGGTTATAAGAGTGCTTCTTGGGCCCTTCGATCGCCTCTGCTCTTTCCTTCTGCGTCCTGTCGTTACTGATCGTCTCTCCCCTGCGTGCTTCGTGATCGTGATTCTTCCCTAATCATGTCGCCGTCTATGCTTGCTTGGGCTGCTACTGCCCTGTCCCTTCTTTCCTCGGTCGAAGCTTCATACCTGCAGTACTCGACTGTTGACGGCTTCTTCCTCCAAGATCTTAACTCGACGGATGCCAGTACCTTCAATTATGTACGTGTAGCGCCCGACGTGCTAACCGACCCTCGCCTGACTTTATATAGACAACCAACAATCTCGGTCTCATCAACCAGACCTACAGCACCGATGCCGCCTTTGATCCCTCGGGCACCAAGCCCCAATGGGAGAGATTCGAGAACTACGTAAACGTGCTCAATTCTCAAGCGGATTCAAGCACCAGCTACAAGGTTCTGTACATCGGACGCCATGGAGATGGATGGCACAATGTTGGTGTAAGTCTCCCGCCGTATGATGACCCATGACCTCCCTGCTGACCTCGACCTAGCAAGCATACTGTACGTTGCCATGGGCTGCGCGATATCGCCGGCCGAGAATGGAAATCCTGAGCAAATTACTAACTTATGGGCCTGGACAGATGGTGATGCTGCATGGAACTGCTACTGGAGTGAATTAGACGGAGTATGCAATCCTTCAGAGCCGAACCCATGCTCACATTATCCCTCGAGGGTACTGCTAATGGACTTTTAGAATGGAACGATTGTATGGGCTGATGCTCATATCACTCCCAGCGGCGTCGTCCAGGCTCAAATTGCCAACGAATTCTGGATCTCTCAAATGGCTAACCAGAAGCAAAGTCTTCCCCAGAGCTACTACACCAGTCCTCTCAGCCGCTGCCTGGAGACGGTCAACATCACTTTCTCCGGACTGACTGACCAGGTGCCAACGGTGAAGGAGTTTTTCCGTGAGGGAATCAGCATGCACACTTGCGATAGACGCAGCAACAAGACCTACATTCATGACTCCTTCCCATCCTTTAACATTGAGGCTGGCTTTACCGAAGATGATGAACTTTGGAAAGGTTTCGAGGCAGAGACTCCGGATGCACAAGATTCCCGCTCCAAGATCGGTCTTGATGAGGTCTTCTCTACGGACTCCAGTACCTTTGTGAGTATCACGACTCATTCAGGTGAGGGCGCTAGTCTTTTGAGAGTCTTGGGTCACCGTACCTTCGGTTTGGTTACTGGAGCTATCATTCCAGTCCTGGTTGAGGTTCGTGTTATCAGCGGGTCGCCTACAACATCCTCCTTCGCTTCCTGGAGCGCTGCTGCTACGTGCACACAACCCCCTCTCAGCACACTCACCAATGGTGTGTGCGTTTGCCCATCGGGAACTGCTTCGTCAACTGCGCTGTCCACTTCCCCGGCTTCTATCAATGCGACTATTACTTCGACCAGCAGCCTTCCTACCGGTACGGGAGTTACTGGAAGCAGTGCCATCAGCTCATCAGCAGCCTACACCAATTCTACAAGATGTAAGAACTTCTATAACAGCATACAGCTGCCCTATTCAGTTTTCCAAGAATGGTACTTACATCTTTTCTAGCCGTGAGCTGCAGTAAGAAGAGCACCAGCGCTCCATCTGCAACTTCCTGCCCCGTGGCATTGGTCACCAAGGTCGTCTACACTACCGGGAAATCCACCGTTACATTGTGTGAGAAATGCTCTGCTAGTGCTTTGTGCCCGCCCGAATCAACAAAGACTTACACCACCACTGCAGAAGTCACCACTGTAAGTTAATTTAGATACCAGTTGCGAGTTGTGCTGATCAAAACCCAGGCTGTTTGCCCCGTGTCAACTAGTGTCCTCAGTGCTAATGGAACATCAATCCTACCAACATCTTCGAAGAAACCATGCTCCAAGAGCCAAACTACTCTTCCCATGTCAATTTCGTCAATTAAACCAAGCAGCAATGCAACTGTACCAACATCTTCGAAGAAATCATGCTCTAAGAGTCACTCAATGTCCAGCAGCGCTTTAGTTTCAGCGTCATCTGCCAGTGCCACTTCGAAGAAATCATGCTCTAAGAGTCACTCAACTCTTCCAATGTCAATTTCGTCAACTAAGCCAAGCAGCAATGCAACAGTACCAACATCTTCGAAGAAATCATGCTCTAAGAGCCACTCAATGTCCAGCAGCGCTTTGGTTTCAGCGTCAACTGCCAGTGCTACTAAGATGACCACTTCAACTGTTACAACCACCGATGTCGTCACGATTTCAAAATGTGCCCCAACAGTTACGGACTGCCCCTACACTACCTCCCCTGTGGTTTCCACCACTATCTATAGTTACACTACAGTCTGTCCCGTCACGGAGACCGGGGCCGCATCTAGTGCTATTACCACCAAGGCAGCTTCGTCAGCTACTGGCGCCGAGTTGACAACATCATCTGCTCCTAGCACCAAGCTGACAACATCAACTGTCACAACCACCGATGTCATCACGATTTCAAAGTGCGCTCCAACAGTTACTGACTGCCCATACACCACTTCTCCTGTTGTTTCCACCACCGTTTACAGCTACACCACGGTCTGTCCTGTCACCGAGACTGAATCCGCATCCACTGGTGTTACCACCAAGGCAGCTTCGTCCGCCACCGGTGCCAAGATGACAACATCCACTGTTGTTACCACCGAGATCATCACTATCTCCAAGTGTGCTTCGACTGTCACAAACTGCCCTTACACTACCTCCCCAGTGCTTTCGTCAACTGTTTACAGTTACACCACCGTCTGCCCTGTCACCGAGACTGAGGCATCCCCAAGTGGTGCTTCCACAAAGGGAGCTTCGTCGGCCAGCAGCCCAGTTCAAACTGGAGCCACTTCCGCCGTCGTCACTGAGACCGTGGTCCCTGTCTCTCCTTCCGAAGTTACCCAGGTGATTAGTGTTGAGACCACTGCCACATCCGAAGCTGCATCTTCAGTTGGCTCTACCTCGGCCACTGGTGCTGCGTCAGCCTCTTCTCCAGTTGAAGCCAGTTCAGGATCAGAGTCCGCTACTGGCGCAACATCCGCAACAACAGGATCCAGCAGCCCACCATACGCGGCAGGTAACAGCACCTCGGCCATCCACACCAGTGGATCCGGAGTCACCACCAAGTCCTCTGTGATCTCAACGTCCACTACCCGCGTCTCCGAGAGTGCAGCCCCAACCCAGACACCAAATGTGGTTAGCACCGGCGGTGCTTCAAGGATGGAGTCTGGCCTTGCTGCTGCCGTTGGACTTGCCTTTGCTATCTTTTACTTGTAGGAGGAAGGACTAGGAGGATTCAAATTCGGGGATGTTAGGATTGGTTTATGCTTGTTACGACATGACACTCTCTGTGTTACCTTTCATTTCTAGTATATAATGTTTCAAATGATAATCCTTAATTAAAAACACGCCTTCATGGCGAGCCAAGTGCAGGATTTACGTGACAAGGACGGCAGGGACTGATTCGGAGAAAGCATGCTCGAGGTAAAAGGATGGAGGGAATGGACAGCCCAACCTCTAGAGAGGAACTGAAAGGAGCAGATAGCATGGGAAGTGCACCAGACAATCCAGCTCCAACCAAATCACGAGCAGGATGACCTTCCCTGCACGAGCACCCTATAATGCCAAAAATCCACCAGCGTTCCCCTTCCCCGGAGCAAGAGCAAGGCAAGGCAGACCAAACCAACTGAAAGCCAGAGGATCTTCAAATAACCCCCCCCCCCCAATCATTAATGGTCTTGGCCGAAGAGAAACCCGGGAGGAGAGCAGGCGCGCCCGCAGATGAAATGTCCCGTCCGGCGAGAGACGCCTGTCTCCTCTATTGTTCTCTCATCTCGTCGGTTCGTCGGGTGGGACGTGCTCGCTTAACTTACCTTGTTTATGTGTTTGGTTCAACCCCCTCGTGCCCCCATCCCATGCATGGGGGTGATTGATCGGGGGAAAGGCACTTAGCGGATGTGGGTACTCTTCATTCATTCGATCAATCCAATCCATGGGCGATGGATGATGCTTGGTGGTTTGGGTTTTGTGGAATGGGATGTAGGATGCCTCTCGCTGGCTTGATATGATTATGAGCTGCGAGAAGGCTTTGCTGTTCAGGCCGCTTGTAGGGAACCGTGCTGTGCAAGAAATGCGCTGGCTTACCAAGTACTGCCCACCTTACCCTTCTTGCTTAAGGACCGACGACTTCGTCGAGCTGTATAAGAAATCTAAATTGCTAAGTATGTTTCACGGGTCAAGATGCAAAGTAAGCTGGAAATGACTCAAATTGGGATTGAAAACAAGGTTGATTGGATTTCAATTCAGCCTCGAGGGCCATCGTTAACGGTCTGCTACCTGCAGATGTGGATCGTTATCATACAGTACTTATACAAGCAATTGGTATCATCCCTTTCCTTTATCCCATGCCCGAGACGCCGTTGACCATAAAAGCAATATCTAATCTCGACTGCGATTCGAAAGCCATCGCTTAAGCACGATCTCTCTAATCTTATAGCGTCGAAGGATCTTGTCCACAGCCATGTTCGTCTCGTCATCCTGTGGTTTTGGTATCTCGACGTAGACTAATATGAGCGTCTTCTGAACCTGGGTGATGACTCTGTTGACGCAATGCAACCAACTCCAACTGCGTTCTTTGCCTGCGACATACGCACACAGTTCAGGTGTGCTGGACCAGTAAGGATCGGTGTAGGAGGGAAGTATAATAACAGCGAATTCTGCGTGAGAGAATACAGGTCCACGTAGATATAGAAGAAAATCAACAGAAAATTTGATGCCGCCACGAACAACCCAGCCGAGTGAGCGGAAATGATGATATACAAGGTAGGAGATAACGAACGGATCGTCAGGCTCCAAGGTAAGAGGATGCTGTTTTGGAGGAAATCGAGAGCAAGTTCGAAATTGAGTAAACATTTCTGATGCTGGAATTGGAAGACCCGTAGCCGCTGATTTGATCGACAGTGCTCCAAGGCCGTATGAAAGGAAGAATGCTTCCTCCAAGGTGAGCTGGTAGTGCTCTTGATTTTGAATCGCGAGCTCGACTTCAGCAGGAATTTCACGCTGCGCAGCTCGTTCGGGCGAAGGTGGTTCGGATTTGATGAATGTGGTTTCTTCTACCGTGGGGGAGAATCGCACACTCTTCCGGCGATGTGTACCATTCGCCGTGCCGTTGAGAACAATTTCGGCGGCTCCATTGGCCTCTTCAATAGATTTGCTAAGTGGGGTAGGTAACGGCTCAATGTCGATCACCGGTTCCAAATCATCGATTGAAACATCCTTAGTCACAGTAGCTGGCAATTTCAAGGTGTATATCAACGGCTCCTTGTTGGAAAGCGCTGCTTCAACAGTAATGACCTTGGCCCCGATGTCGTGCAGAGAATTTGGTAGACCAAGTAAGCGCTCTGGAGTGACTGGGGCAGGCGCAGGTGATAACTCGGAGGTACACAACGATGTCTTCTCCACCCGCTGTTCTGCGCCAACAACACAAAGCTTGCTGTCAACATCGCGAGGAGAATTTGGCAATTTAAGGAGACACTCGGGAGTGACCGGAGCAGCTACAGAAGCGTACACATACTTCAAGCCCTCATACCAGCTTGAGAAGGTAGGAGGACTATCGAGCAGTGGTGGGGTTGGTTGAGTTGGAGATGGCGGGCTTTGCAAAGAGAACGCAGCTATCGCCTCTTCCTTCAACTTCGCGTCAATTGCTTCGCGCTCTTTCCTTGCTCTCTCCCACTTTGTATGTTGCCTCTCTTCTCGGCGTTTGCGGGTGATATCTTCACTGGTGAGGGCCTTGCCAGCACCCCTCCTCTTCTTCTCTCGATCTAACCAACTCGGCTCACTTCTACTCAAGCTTCCTTTACCATAGAACCCCTGTTCCCACAATCCTCTTACAGATCGCTCCTCGAGGACAAAGACACATCGATTATCACGAGAGAAGAAGGCCTCGTAAAGCTCGGGAAAATGGGAGGACTCGGGGGCTATGATTTGCTTTGCCCAAGCATACGCAATGTGGAGAAGCGACAGAGGATTCTGTGGCAGGAATGTTGGGAGGGGGAAGGTGCGCAATGGAGCTGGCAGGCTGTACAACTTGTTCAGCTGCTGAGCCTTTGACGGGCCTCGAGGCCTGGGCTGCTTTGGTGCTGCCAGCTCAGCAGGGGCACCAGCATCTTGGATCACAACTTGTGGCGTGTTTTCCATAATAGAGTCCTATCGTGGAGTCATGTCGGAAAACTAGGATGAAGCGGTCAGCCAATCAATTCCCAGCAGTATAGCTTCAGAAAACGAGGACGATTTCTTTTGCAATGCTCAGATACCGTTGTAGTCTTCTCAAAGAGAATTGAGCCAGCATCGAGGAACGACATAAAGTCAGAGTCATTCCTCTAAGCATCGAATTGTGTCATCACCGCATGCAATTGCCCCAGTACCCACAGATTGATGAGAATGAATGGAATGACTTACAGCTCCTGATGTATCTCTCAAGGAAGTTGAGAGAAGGTACAGAAACAGAGGTGCGACGTTGCGGAAAAGCTGTACATTTTATGGTGAAATTTTAAGGTGCATGAAAGTTCGAAAAATATTCTTCTTAAGCGGGCTTTTCCGGACATCCTTGACGGCTCTTTGTCACGTGAGCGCATAACATCCCGCCGAGCCGTCCGCGCGCTCTCCGTTGCTCAGATTTCTACGACGGCCATGTGGCTCAAGGCTGTCGTTAGTCACTTCATAGATCAAGGAAACCCCGTATGACCTGGGACTTCTCTGTTGCTGCTGCAAATGCAGTAGCCGCAAGAAACATCGACGAGGCTCGGGGAGATATACCAACCTGGCTCTTTTCCATTGCCTTGGTTGGTGGAGTGTGGTACTTCTTTATCCTGGTCGTCCAGATAATTGGCTTCACCCAACTGTATGTTTCCACTCCGCATTCCCGCGTCTCGTACTTTCCGCAAATTCTAGATGCACATTCTAATAGAACCTTCCCAGATACCGTCACTACTCTTCCAAACCAAAAGCAGCTGTCTCACCGACACTACAGCCTGACGATGTTCCCCATATTACAATCATCCGTCCGGTGAAAGGACTTGAACCCCAGCTGTACGAATGCCTCGCCTCGACTCTCCAACAGTCCTACCCTTCCTCCAAGTTGACCGTCTACTTCTGCGTATCTTCCGTTGATGATCCGTCATACCCAGTGCTGCAGCGTCTGCTGGCAGACTTTCCTCAGTTCGATGTGAAGCTCTTCGTTGAAGATGAAGACCCCAACCTAAGTGGAGATGGAAAAAGCAGCAATCTGGGTCCAAATCCCAAAATCAGGAACATGAGCCGAGGATACAGGGAAGCAAAGGGAGACCTTATTTGGGTCATCGATTGCAATATTTGGGTTGGGAAAGGAGTGGCAGGACGAATGGTTGACAAGCTATGCGGACTGCGTCCAAATGGCCAGCGAACTCAGCCTTACAAATTCGTACACTTACTACCTTTGGTTGTCGATAGCGTAGGAGTGAGTAGAAATGCTGAATCTCGGGGTCTGTTGGAGACAGAAGAAGCAGCCACTCATACAACTTCCAACTCCAGCATTGATACCATCCTCCGAACTGGTGGTGGCAGACTCGAGGAGATGTTCATGGCATCTTCCCATGCAAAATTTTACACAGCGATCAATACGGTATCGGTGGCACCTTGCATTGTTGGAAAGTCCAATATGTTTCGAAAGTCACATCTTGACGCTTTGACAAACCGTGACTCGCCTTATTCGCCGGGTATTGATTTCTTCTCAGAATACATCTGTGAGGACCATATCATTGGCGACCTGTTATGGCGGAAGAAGGTACCAGGCCATGAAGATGAAGGCTGGAAGAATCACGGTCTCGTCTTCGGGGATCTTGCCATCCAACCCATGGCCAATACCTCAATCAGCTCCTACATAGCACGACGAGTGCGCTGGCTACGTGTCAGGAAATGGACGGTTATGCTTGCCACATTCGTCGAGCCAGGTGTAGAACCACTCCTCTGCTCAGCTTACGGGGCCTTTGCACTCACCACCCTACCCTACTTCCCATCCATCCCCTCAACTTGGTCAGCATTCTTCCTCTGCTGGCTAATCAGCATCTTCTGTTGGCAGACTCTGGACTATATCTGCTATCGCAAACTCCACTCTGGCGCCTCAGTTGAATTGGATGCCGATACACCATCGTTTGCACGTCCGCTAACCAAGTCTCAATCCTCTCGAAGACCGCTCGGGGAGTGGCTGTTAGCTTGGTGGGGACGTGAGTTACTTGCTCTTCCCATCTGGTGCTGGGCTGTCTATGGTGGTGCGACGATCATGTGGCGCGGTAAGCGATTCAGAGTCGGAATGGATATGAAAGCTAGGGAAATTAAGGAAGATGTTGAGAGGGCGAAGGCTGTCAGAGAGGCTGAGGACGGAACAGGGGGAGGAAGTCGAGGGAGCAGTAAGAGTAGACAAGACTAAATAGAATCTGAACTAGACCAGATTATGGTTTCAAGCAGCTACCTTTGCTCTGTTCGATATGCCATGGTTGCTATATCACATACAGACGGCATACCTCATGCACTCACTCACAAAAAAACCGTTCAAGAGCCAATCGCCCCGCCAAGGATGGAATAGAATGGTATATTATTATGCCAAAGGATGTCTGTATTAATAAGCGTATCCAGATAACCAGTCCCGGTGTCCACTCCAATACAAAAACAATCCAAACCAGGACGAGGTCGAGAACGACCCAGCATTCAACCCGTCGAACGCCGTAATCAACCAATCAATCCCATCTCATCCATGCTCCCTGACCCATACCCAGACCCATTATATGCTTGCTTGCTTGCTGAGAAAGTATGAACGAATGCTACAAATCCCTTTCTGGAAAACGCCGATAGAAACTCCTTTGGTAAATGGATGAATGGATGGATGAGTGGTTGCAATGCGAATGGGTTCATGCGTGTTTTGGCAAGCTCGGACATGGATCTTGCCATGCATGATTGAGCTTCTTCTCGTGCTTCTCGTTTCTAGGGGTATATCCTCCACCATCCCTCGCTCCTTTCATCTACGCCCCTGCGGGCTTCCCCTTCATGTCGTGGTGCTGCATCTCTCATTCTTCCTTCGTCTAATAGGACCGTGTTTTCTGCTCGTGGATGGCAAATTCTAGTCACTGTCCTCGTCCGGGTTAGCAATATAAAGCCGTCCGGCACTCATGGTCATGGTGCGATCATCCACACTTCCTCGCCGGGCAAGATCCCCATAGCCACCATGTCTCAAGCTCTTGACTGTCCCCGTCTGACTCCTCAGAAGATTGTTGCTCGCCAGCTTGGAAGCACTCAGTTCTGCTACACCATCTGCTCTCTCTCCACTACTGCCGCTACCCATACTTCCTGCAGTCCCATCGCCTTCGCTGGCAAAGTAGTTGTTGGGGCCATTCTGTTGTTTGGAAGCCAGCGGGGTCTCGGCATTGTCCTCGATCCGTGGTTCATGGTCTGGTGGTGTGTGTCCTGCTGAATATCTTCCTGCTGAGGAACTGGCGCCTGATTGTCGAGAATATGTCAACCCGCGTCGTCCTCCACTGCCTACGGAGCTTCGTCCGCTACCTGTCCGCTGGTGGTATAAGGCATATCCAGAATGACCAGTGCTGTCGGCGTCATCGTCGCTATCCCCACCCTCAACCTCGGAAGCACTCAGCCGCATCGGCACACCACCTACTCCCCCGACCAGATCTCCAGGACTGTAGCCCACCAGCCCAGCTTTTCCGTGATGTCGAATCTTCGCGGTAACACGGTTCCCGCCAGCCAGACTGCCACTGCCGCCCGTACTTGTTCGACCGCTGGCATTGAGTCCGCCGGTGACTTCCATCGTTGCGCGTTTCTTGGCAGCTCGTTGCGCTGCCAGTAGGCGTGGGTCTTCATGCTGGGCTCGATCACACCATACAGTAGCCTTTTGTTTCCGCATCAGTGCTACATAGCTAGAAGGAGCGGTGGTGCCTCCTGAACGCGAAGAGGTAGATCTACGCAGATCATTTTGCGAGTTGGACTGCTGACGAGAGGGAAATGGCCCGTTGCCACTGTTGGTCGTGGAGAAGGTATTCGTTGATGGGGTCCGTCGCGAGGTGTAGTTCGTAGGCATCGTCATGTTGTTATTTTGTGCATAGGGCGGGGAGTAGACTTCAGTTGGGAAGGCACTCGAGGAGGTCGTTCGGGTGCGAGAATGTTGTTGATACATCGGTACAGATATAGGTTGTGGCTGCGGCGTGTAGATTTGAGGGATGGGTTTGCGTCTGACATCCATCGTTGTTTCGTATTGTGTTGGCTTTCTCAAGCCCGGAACTCTGATTTTGGGGTCTGCGCAACTCGTGTTGCTTATCTAGCTCCAAGAATTCTGCTAGTCTGCTTGGATTTGCTGCGTGATGCAAGGCGATTATGGCTCTACCGGCTCGGCTTTCTTTGTTCCTGAGCCTTCCTCTGATGGTCGCTGGCGGGAAAAAGTATATTTATTATGGTATTCTCATTCGCTGCGGTCAATCTCCGCAAGCGGATGTGCTGAGAAAGCCCAAGCCAGAGAGACAGCCAATGGCTCCGTGCCAGAAGGATCGAAACAAACAGAAGTGAGGCGAGCGAAAGGAGCCGTGTGGAGTACTGCTGGGCGGAGTTGCACGTCCTAATGGACCCTGAGCTGAGGCAAATTGCAGTTGCCGTAAGAATGCTACGGGATGTTTCGTAGGGTGTGGGAGGAGGAGATGTTGGTTCAAGGTAAGATATGAGGGGAAGATGCACAACGCAGAGATGCGGCTATCTTTTTTTCTTCGCAATGCAGCGTAATGTCGGTCCGGCTTGCACGGGAAGGAGAGACAAATTATCTTTCTAGCGTGTTTGTTATAGAGAGGATCGCCGGGTAAGGTTGGTATCGTGTTGTGATTTGGAGATTCCTGGAGAGTAGAGTACAGCGTCAGAATGATTAAATCTCTCAGCTGCCAACAAACATGCCTCAATCGATCAATGCGTCAGTTCGTCCGACCCCTTGCCTGTCTGTACGCTCTCACTCACTCACGAGTGCGAGAGAAGGTGGAAGACGAAACACAACAGAAGGATTATGGTTGATAATGAGCAATCAAAATCAAATCAAATCAATCGGCAGGGCGCAGCAGAGAAAGGGAAGCAAGTGGTGCCCCGCATGGAAGGGGGCATAGGTGAGGATATAAGCACGTATGTACGGGGATTAGTCCTCTTACCTGATGTGTCGGTCGCTGTCTTCTTTCGTCAGGCCACCCAAGCTTGGGCTTCCGAATGTCGACTCGGGCTGGCGGACACCCTTTTTGACTTTTCGCAATTGTCAGCTTCGAAGCAAAAACCCAACCGCCAGCCAAAAAAAAAGGGCTGTTGCTTCTCCGAGTAGAAAGACGCATTCACTAGCTCGCGGGCTTGGGGGAACGGGTGCTAATGAAGAGAATTGCGCTGGGCTAGGGGTGACCACGCCTTACCTTAGCTTCGTAGAAGTGGAAAGAGCAACGGGTGGTGCTGGTCGTCGCAGCTGGGGCCCCCTTCGCACGTTGTCGGAAGGAGGATTCAGCACGGAGGAAGGATTTTGGTTGAGGTCGCAGGCACGGTTGGGGGATATGTGATGTCCTGTCTCTGGCTTGAGCAGCAGGCAATGGATGATGCACGTTGATGCACGGCAGCAAACTGGCGGGTCAACGACGTCCGGGCTGAAGCAAAGCTATTGAGAGTGCCGTGCTATGCGCTACTGGTGCTGGTGCTGGTCGTGGGGTTGGGTGTGGCCCTCGTCTGAATAGCGCCACGGCAATCAAGAGAGCGATGGAAGCACAGCACGATTGGAATGAAGTCGTGAAACGAGCCGTGGGCACAAAGGAGGTGCGCAGGATCACCAGGGAGTCTTATCGCCATGGCGGCGGTGTGCGTGCAAGGCGTTTTATGGAAGAGTCAAGCGTGCACAATACTACCTACGTAGGATCTCGCTCGTCGTGCAGCACGAGAGCCATCATACCGGGCCATCAGATGTACAACTTTCCTGCTTGACACCCTATACAGGCTCAGTTAAGGGCCCGTCGAACTTGGAAGCTTCTCCATCTCCCAGCCTGGGAGCGAATGGCAGGAGACGGGGTGCGTCTCGTTCGGGAGCGAAGATGGGCCATTCATCTGAAAGAATGGAGCAAAGGCATCATGATCCCGCGCAGGTCGCTTGAACTATCGCGGTGCGCATCGTCTGCACATCACAATTGCCTCTTCCCTGCCGCCGACGGGCATGCCTCACTGGCGACTGGCTATTGGTCCGTGGCCCTGACGTCGGATCTCATATCCCCGTCACTGACCTCAGGATGATAAGCTCGTCCTCGCTTGACCCAGCAGCCGCAGCACAACGACGAGCGGGCGTCGGACACGAATCAGCTCGGGCTTTAAAGGCAGGCAGGCAGTCAACAGAACCGGTCGTGGGAATACGGCGCAGGGCGTGGATCAGGCCAAGCACGCTCGTGGACCACACCGGCGTGGCCGTCGAAACCCTCGCTCGGCTCGTAAAGACAAGCTCAGCTCTGCATGGTTAGTCGCTTCCGAGGGAGGCTCTTGTGCGCACACCGGGACTAGGTAAGGATGCACGACTACGGCTACTACGGTACAGGACTACCGTAGCGGGGCGGTACAATACAACACAGTAATCTCTGATGGCTTCGACAGGCGGTGGGGAATCTACACGGTGGACTACGGCTGCACGAGTAAGCGCCGTGCTATGTACCCTGATGCATAGCCCGGAGCCAGGGTTGAAGAAGGCGAGGACTATCGATTACGAAGAACCGTTCAATGGCTTTCCTCTCCGGTACGGTACCGTTAATAATGTACGCAGTACGGCACAGTGACGGTCCATATTGCTTTCTGAGGTCAGCTGATTCGACTGTGGGCTATCTTACCTGAAGACCGTCTTGGAGCGGACACGGTTGGTCGTTCAGGTGAACAGAATGGTGAGAGTGTACGAGCCATCGCCATTCCATCAGTGTATTCCGCGAACCGAACCCCGTGTCGCTGTCCGCGCGCATGAGGAGAAGGTGTGAAGCCTCGCGCATACAGGCCCGCCCCTCTTTTCTGCCCGAAGCGGAATAAAGGATAAGGTCAGGTACCTTACATCGAGCAAGATATATGCTATAGTCGCACAATTAAGATCGGGTTCCCAGTTTGTCGCACGTCTCTTGTTCAAAGTTGGAAGCCTCCATCTTAACCCCTCTCCTCGATCATCCATCTTTCGCCGAACATGACATCATGTGTTTTTCTGCTAACGAACCTTGGCAGCTGGCACTCGATTTTACAGACGGGCCGATAGCATTTCTACTTCTTGGAGGCCAAAAATGGGTAAATGCGGGCCAAAAGAGGTAGTTTTGGTTCCGCTGGAAATCTACGGCCGTCGCGTACCATTGCTGCTGACGACGGCTTGCCAGAATCATTGGTCCATACGCCGCACTGTTTCCAACCAGTCGCAATGGCTGTTGCAGCAGCCTCCGCAGGGATTTCATGTACAACAATCCAGCACACGCCGCAAAGTTCTTCACGCAAATGAAAGTCTTTTCCCTCCAAGCCAACTGTGCCAAGCCGTCCAAAAGCTGGAGTCCGGAGTCTGGAGTCTGGAGTTCATCACGCCTTAGTCTGGGAAGAGTGAGCTGGTCTCTGCTGCAAGCCATGCTTTTCACTTGCAGAAATGCAACCCCATTCATTTTCTTTTTGCTGTTCACGCCTATAATGCTGGTAATATGGATAGTGCAATATGCAGTCTCGTCCGCCGTGTGCTGATACTTGTCCTGATTAGCCTTCAGGGCTTGGAAGTCCAGCCAACTCTCATCAGTGTGGCTTCAGACATGTGCCGTGGGTTCGAGCTTCGGAATGGCCATCCTGCCATTAGCAAGCGAACTTCCATCGGCATGCAGACGTTTTCGCCAGCTGAAAGGCCTTGGCTCTCTCTTGTCGTATGATATGTCCTGGAGCGCATTGGGGTTTCTCCGGCATATGTCTGGCGTGTGGTGCTTGAGCTTTCCACGGACAACATCAGTTTGCGGAAAAACCTGATCGCGCCCTGGACGAAACTTCCCGCGCAGCTAGCTGTCTACGCCGACCACTCGGTAGCACCCAATTCGTGAGACCGCGGGGCGATCGATAAACACTGCCAAGCACCACTACTTGCGTCAACCTCAGAAACTATGTAATAGTAGCTCACTTAATGAGATGCCGTAGGACCACCTGACTTCGTTAATGACTATATAGTGACGTGGAGAATTGCCAGTATTAAATCCTGGTGGATATCCCTCCTAACCCACTAATAAGTGCATTCTATCAAATACAGCCTGTGATGAGGTCGACCTGACGTAACTCAAGTTTCCTGAATTGGTGACTACCTGAATGCGTGAATCTTCCGCGGAATCTCTGACGGGAAGCTATACGACGGCGACCATGGCACTAACCAACCTGCCTCGTAGGTCCAGTCCCCAAGCATGGGTCACAGTTCTAGATCACTGCCAGCATTATCTGGCAGTTTCGATTACCCCAGATTGAAGGAACGCGAATGACTTGCCCAAGATTGTCGTTTTCTCGAAGATTCTCCAAAGCAATCGATACAAGCAATATACACCAGCTGCAGAGTGGCTGAGACCCGTGCCAATCCTTCAAAATAGCTCTATGATGTGTCTCTTGTCTCCTGGGATTTCCAGTCCGGGAGCAGCCCGCGTTCGTTTCTTGAACACAGGTTATCACAAACGTGAGCAATGCGCCTGCAAATGTTGGAAAAAACCCTCCTTTAGAACGTGACATCCTTCTTTTGCAAATTGTATTAGGGGTGCTAAATGAAGGATAAGACTTAGAAACCTTGTGCACTTATCGCCAGCTGAACTGAAGCAATGCTTATTCGAGGATAAAAAAGGGAAGCCACAGTACTAGCCACAGGTAGCACGTGCACATCCGAGCCTCGGCGCGGACAGTCACGGTTCCGTTCCGAGTTCCTGGATCTAATCCCAGTGAAAACTCGTTTCATGACGCAGTGCTCACACGAGCACAATTTTGCCCATTCGACAATGCCATCATGGCTCTTCTGAGGCTGAATGGCGTTTCCTTAAGGTACCACAGGTTTTGACTCTTTGTTTCAACATCACTTCCACTCTTCATCTCTCTTCTTGACACTAACCCTTCCTTATCAATAAAATTCCTCTCTAAACTCTAAAATTGCTTTCTCGGAGCCACTGACACTGTTCACTTTCTACGTCTTTCACCCCACGAAGCGGCCACGATGGCTTCATACCTGACGCGTTTGAATCCTGTGCCAGGATTTCCTGAGTATACGGGGCCATATAAGGTTGGCACAATTGATGTCGAGATCCCTATCTCTGAACTCGAGTCGCCTTCCCCAGCGTCTGATGAGGCTATCTCGACAATCCAGTATCGCATCTTCTATCCCTGCGAGCCAGAGGGCAAAGGCAAAACGGTCAACTGGCTTCCATCGCCTCAACGTGAGCATGTCGCAGCATATTCACGCTTTCTTGGAGCAAGTTCGACACTGGCAGAAGTCATATCGTTCGTTTATCTTCTCTCCTGCTATTCAATCCTTCACTAAAACTGCTTTAGCTTCTTCCCACGGCTTCTTCATTACATCTCGATCCCAGTACGAAAAAATGCGCCTTTATTAAAACCGTCCACTCCTACGAAGCGATGGCCCGTTATGATATTCTCACACGGCCTTGGTGGCTCTAGGAATGCATATTCACATTTGGTGGGATCTCTAGCTAGTCATGGAATGATCGTTATCGCCCCAGAGCATCGTGATGGTTCGACACCAATTTCTTACATCCGCGATGTACCATCAAACAACTCCGTATCAGAAAAATTGACGGCAAAGAAAGCCAAGCGCACTGTAGATTATCGCAAGCTATCTCATACCCCGAGCCCCGAAGTTGAAGCTGGTCGGAACGCCCAGTTGAAAATCCGTCTCTGGGAGTTAGGTCTTGTGCATGATAGTCTTTTGAAGCTTGACGAAGGCAAAAATCTCACCAACTTGAATACCTCTTCGTCAACATTATCCGGGTTCATGGGGCAAATGGATGTTCATGAGCCTGGCAAAATTGTATTTGCAGGTCATTCCTTTGGCGCCGCTACGATGACTCAATTCGTCAAGTCTACTTTTTACTCGACTCAAGACTCCACAGCGCCTAGCAGTTATGAACCAGTGTTCAAACCATCACCACGCTCATCGATAGTACAGCAAATTACTCCGCATACTCCAGTAGTCCTGCTTGATGTTTGGTGTCTTCCTCTTCGAGCTACATCCACAAAATGGTTGTGGGAAAAGCCATTTCCCTGTTATGCTCCTGGTGGACCTGGAGGATCAGTGCTGTTGGCTATCGAATCACAGGCTTTCGTTGAATGGCGCGTGCATCTTAAGGCCACAAAGCGGCTGTTGAGCCCCGATCCCTCTTCCGATAGATTTGATTATGGTAACGGAAAGATCACAATGCCTCATTTCTATTATCCAGAAAGCTCGGCACATCTCAGTCAGAGCGATTTTGGCATGCTATTTCCTTGGGTGACAAAGAAGGTGTTTGCAGCCGAGGAACCGGAGAGAGTCTTGCGCCTAAATGTTAGAGCCATTTTGCAGCTACTGCGATCTGCTGGCTTGCCAATCTCTCCAACTTCTGCTGCTGATATGGAGCTCGATCCTTTAACGCTGGAGGTAAAAGACGATCAGGCAATTTTTGGAAGCAAGAAAGAAGTTAGGGGATGGAAGTGGCTTAGCACTGACGTGAACGAACTTGGTGACGTTGATGACGAGTCTGAAGCCGTTGGAAAGGGAGATCAAGTCAAGGGAAATGCTGAGCCTTCTGAGGCTGTTATCGGGAATGAGTTGTTGAAGCAGAAGCAGGGCACTGCCGAACGCTTGTAGGATTGATTGGAGGCTGATGGGGGTCATGCTTTACGACTTTTATGAAGGGGAAGGGTTTTGATTTGCGAAGACTTCTAAAGAAGGGTGCGGGCGTTTTCCATGGGTAATGGTGGTAGGCTTGGATTGTGAGGGTCGGATTTACCTTCCATCTGGTTGAATAGCTACTGTAGAGTGTATAAACGAAATACTTAGAATTCTCGAAGCCAGATTCTACGTAATCTATGATTACATTACTTAAACTATAGCAAGTGAATACTCCAGTGGAGCCATAATAAGCATGAATATTTCCAGAATAAGTTGAAACTGTGGCCCAGGCTGTGAAGGCTGGCAGCTCATGACTAGAAAGCCGATCCTGTGGTGGAGAAAATCAACGCGAATGCGTTTGACGAACCATTTTCAAGGAGCACGGTATTTTTACACTGGAGATAGCTGTAGCTTGTTTTTGATTGGGGAAACTTGAATGATTGACTTCTGTGTAGAGGATGAGCTATGCCTATAGCCCAAAGCATTTCTGCTAAAAGACATATAATTGTTTCTTTTTGGCAAACTGAGACCTGATAGTTTTGTAACGCTTTTTGTTACTTTGATCCATTGGATCCCACACCATATACCCATGCAGCTCGCACCATCTATGCAGGAGAAGAAATAACTATAACTTGTACGTGGTTTCTCTCAAACCGCCCCCCCCCCCCTTTACCTCTG
This sequence comes from Coleophoma cylindrospora, assembly GCA_003369665.1. Lineage (NCBI taxonomy): Eukaryota > Fungi > Ascomycota > Leotiomycetes > Helotiales > Dermateaceae > Coleophoma > Coleophoma cylindrospora. The sequence continues at coordinate 1,560,418 of PDLM01000002.1, forward strand.
CCCCCCTTCAACACCACCCCTGGCTTCCCCAAAAAACAACCACACCGAGACATTCTCGCCAATTTCAAGGAAAAGGCAACTTCTAAAATTTTCTGAGAGATATTGATCCGCTTCGAAACCCGCCTGGCTCGTAGAAGTGCCATCCACCGTTCTTGGGGTTCAACTACCCTTGCAGTCTCTGCCTCGCCCCGACTCAATGCACCCTAAAACCCAACCCACAAACACCCATCGTTTGCAAGTTAAATTCCAAACTAACCCATCTGCTCCAGCGGCTTACTCCTTGATTCACGAAGCTCGATCGCTTCGCTCTCCAAGATTCCCCGACATAAGTACCGGGGTGCCAGGTGTTAGCGATGGCAGAACTGCTGGTAAGTCTGTACGAACGGGAGAGGAGTTACGGGGCGGTTGGAAACGAGCTCGCTGCCTTGCAGTGGAGGTTTGATGGCTCTCGAGGGGGCGGTGCTGAGTAAAGGACCAGGACATGAGACGGTGCAGGAGATGCAGGTCTTTGTTTAAGATGTGAAGGCGCATTGGAGTTGGGAAATGCTTCAGCGCCGCTATGAGTGGAAGTGTAGTTGTGGGGGTCAGCCCTGATTTCTGCATCTGCATGGGATCATCTGAAGCTCGTTTTTAGTTTTCAATATTGATCTAGGTACATTAATTTGCTTCTTTCAACAGGCTGACTAGGTAGGTCTGCAAGAAGAAATTGTCCTGTGAATGCAGGGTATACAAGTTTGGTGGGTAGCTCACATAGATAACTACAAACTTTCAGAGGTATCTCATCTATTGTCTTCTAACCCGAAACTCTGAAAAGAAATTAAACACTGGGCAATGGTTGAGCATCCGGGAAACTGGACAACTGGCCCAGGGATCCAGGATTGCTGCCGATACGGACATAAACGGAAACTGACGGGGTCGGTCCGTCGAGCAAGAAGAGCTGGAACCAGCCCGGAGGACATACGTGAGAGTTGGGCGGTGCCGTGATCGTGCAAGTGTTGCTAGAGCATAGCGTTGTGGTTGGTGTTCATCGCTAAGCCAAATCCTGCTAGTTCTTGTTGGCCACCATTGAGAATCAGGAATGTCCCATCTGGGGAGGTGATAATGCAGGAGATTACACGCTGAGAAGGCTGGAGGAGGTTATTTATGTCAACTTGTACTACTACTGGGAGTGAACTTACCATTCGTTCAATAGTCCAGTTGGCCATTAGTACTTTCAGGCTGAAGCGAGACACAATTGTTCAAAGCAATCAGGATCTGGACTTAAGCCACCACCGACCATAACGGTCAATGAATCGGTATAAGGTGCACGTCGAGGTGGTAATACTGAAGTGCCCTCAAAAGGATATGTTTGCCCACCTAAGAAATTGTTCACCGCCCCAGGCATGTTCGGTAAGGTCTTTGATGTCTGACGAGTAACCTCATCCAAGATGCGTGCTTCGTTGCAGTACATCGCCAAAACGCCACTGGATGATAGGATGGTAAGGAATGATTAGTGGCTATAGGGATCTGCTCGATCGAGCCATTTGCAGGATAAAACTGGACCAGACTGTTGGTATGACTAGTTTTCAGAAAGTTAAGTGTTCTCAGGCGACTTTACCAACCTTATGTACATTTCCATCCAGTTTCCGTTAGCCATAATGCCTTCTTGTGTTGGAAAGCTACCCAAGCGGTCTCTTTCGAAGAAGATGGAACCCGTATGTTCTGCTCCGACTCTCACGTCTCTGAAGATTTCGATATTAGTTTACGAATGCAAATGAACAAGTTCGTTGTCCGTTTATCTACGGAACACTTTGCAATTAGATACTAGACAATCAAACTCGAAGACGGAGTCAATAATGTAATTTAGTCACAACATGGCAACATAAATATATATTTGAAAGATGTAAGAGAAGAGACCCCCACTATATTGTTTTGATGGTCTGGCAAATGCTGCTTTTTTCCTAGCCGTATCTGAGTCTCGCTCACGGCGAAACCCGTATTGCACTTATAGTTCCCCTAGAAACGAGAAAAGCTTCTTCGCAACTTCTCTTCCCCAAGTCCTGGGCGCTACACACGGCATCTCACGCCAAACTCTTTTCCATGGAAACGTGGACTTAATGTTCTAGTGGATTTTCCCACGAGCACGTCGGCCCTTGCGGCTAGAGCCGTGGTTTTCAAAAGTAAGGAACGAAGGCTAATCTGACATCCTCATTGTCAACAGTCCTCTTCAACTCAAACCACTCATTAGCCAACACAGATTGTTTTACTAGGAAGCCATATTCTCTTTATAACCGTAAACTAGAACACCATCAATTCGGTTAAACTTATGTTCAATTCGTCTTTTCTAAATCTCTACAGCAAAGAAAGTTGCTCTATTGTAACAACCACTTAAATCATAAGCAGTCGTAACTGCTGATTTGATCAGCAGGTAAATACCGCAATGGAGGAATATGCCTAGTGCAATGCAGTCTCTTTTCACATGTGATGAGAAATTTCAATGTATTTACAACTGTGGAGTGTTCTATCTCATAGGACCATTGCTCCTCTTCAAGCAATATAATCATCTGTATAATGAATCCTGCCGCTGTATTCGCAATATAGGTAGGTTCTTATGCCCCCTGTTGTCAAAGAACAACGGAACTACAGAGCTCTTACAAGATTGTTATTGCTTCCAGCTCAACTTGAGGATAATGCCGGGCAAGAACTCATCGCAACTGCATCTTGAGTATGTTTGTTGACAACAAAACAACGAAGAGTTGGAAGGCACAACTCTTCCCCAACTAATTAATTTAGTTCAATCTTGTGTATATACCCAGGTGGCCACCCACTTTTTTGTTTTCCTTTCTTCTCTTTTCCTCACCTTTGCAATGTCGTACAACGCTTTGTTCAAAGGCATCCGAGCTCTGACAGGACTAGGTAAGCAACAGTTCCTTGGCCTTTACTGATACTACATCACACTTCTTCCTCCCAATCATCCTCATCACTTCTTCAATCAAGCTGTCGATGCTATCCCTCTGTTGTTGTTCCAAATGTATTTGGTGTATGTTTATGACCACCTCAACTAACCCTTCCAAGCCATCCTCAAGGGGTCTCAACAGACAACACCAGCTCGCCCTTCCTCGAGCAAATCCCGAATTCCAGTTCCAGCCAAGCCACCAACTAGGAATTCAAACAACACTCCACATGCTGCCAACAACTCTCGTGCTTCTGCTACCTCCAAGCAAGAGAGCTCAATCCTCCAGCATGTCGAACGAGTAAGTCTTCTCCAATTTCCATCGCTACCATCGATGTGAAATGCACCTTGTCATCAACTATTTACTAATTGCCATCGACAGCTACGAGCATGCAGAGCCCGTCAAGCCGCCACTTCTGCCTCTGCTCCCCGACCCTCAAGAATTGTCAAGAATGTTGAAAGCGTAAGTCCTTTATCATACTTCATCCCTTCAATAGAGTGCATCACTATCATTCATGGTCATCGTTGTCATCGTGATTTTTGTTGTCATCGCCGTCATCAATTGAAAATTATTACTGTGGATTGTATGAACTATGAACTCTTTGCTGACTCTTCTACCAGCTCCAAGCAAGCAGAGCCAGCCAAGCTCCCACTTCTGCAAGCTTCCGACTTCATTCTTTGGCAATTCCATCGACTGGTCCTCGTGCGTCTCAGGCACAGGAGACCCTCCGAAAGGCATCGGATTCAAGCTCGACCTCGACAACCTCGTCGGTCAACTCCAGTGCTCGTGTCCAGCGTTCCTTGGCACAGCACGTCGAGCGAATTTCCAAGGCAAGAGATTCTCGGTCAACCTCAATCTCAAGCCAACAATCCGCCTCAAGGAGGGTCAGCCCTTCGGTAGCATCAACCCTCGCCGTCAATCCTTCGGAAGTTGTCCTCTCTGAGGCAACCAAGAAGCTCGAGGTCATTGGTGCTACCAAGAGCTCCATGTCATCCCGGCAGTCATCCTTCTCCAGCACTCGCAGCTTGAGCCCCGTCCCTGCTAGCCTCTCAATCCGAAGAACGCGCGCCGAAAGGCAAGCTTCTTCATCTAGCACACGGTCCATCACCCCTCAACTGCAACCTGCTGGCCTGTCAATCAAGAAGGGTGCTGCCAACCCTGGACAATCCTCTTGCACTAGCATCCGGATCACCACTCCTGTCTTTGTCCCTGCTGCCCTCTCAATCAAGAAGTCTACTTCTTCCAGCAGTCGATCAAACAGCTCCGAGTTGGTTCCTGCTAGCCTTTCCTTCGCCAAGAGCTCAACCATCCGACAAGCTTCTCCTCCCAGCCTGAGCCCCCCAGAGCCAGCTGCCTCGTCAATTGAGGAGGAGTGCGTCGACTTAGATCAGGCCATCGCTAGCCTCGCTGAATTGGTCATGTCCCCACCCGCCGTTCAGTTGAGGTCCTGTCTAAGAAGCTCTCGGTCGGACAATCGCAAGAGAGTCCAGTGGAAAGATTACCGCGACGATGGCATCTTGGTTCACGAGTTCAAAGCCTTCGTCCCTGGAGAAGCCCAATTCTTCAGTGGACTCGATGAGGTGAACCTGCTATGTCCGGTATACCACCCACACCAACCCCTCCCTGGAGACCCTCGGGTTCCTTCAGAAGACTATGCCCAGTTGGAGGACGGTTGTACGGAGTGGCGTCTCACCTATGAAGAGACGGAACCCCTGCGTGTTGGTACAGGCCATCTCGACTGTGGTCTGCACGGAGACCACCCTTGTTGTCAATTCTGTCGAGATATTGCCAACGACGGTCTTGTACCAACACAATGGGAACCTCACCCAGACGACCAGAGGATTGTGCTAGCACACCTCTGCGCCGCCCGACATTTTCCCTCTTCATAGGTGGGGCACAAGGGTTCATGAAGGGATGTAAACAGCGCTGCATCACGCCTTGGGGGACGACTGCGGAGGACGAACCGGATCGATACTTCGTGCTATCGGCACATCAGAACCTAGCTTGTGGCCATCCGGGAGTTGGCTACTCCTTGTCTCTTTGCCCAAAGCGAGTCATTCTGGTGTGTCGAGGTACTACCGACTACCCTCCCAATGTCTGAGCTTCCTGTCAGGCTGGCAAGGATGTGATGCCGTACATTGTACAAGGGCCACGCCTTCGTCAGTCCTGGACATTGGGCAGCGTTGGGGGGTGGGGTGTAGCTTGCGGGTATTGGTATGGTAAGTATCCCTTAGCTAACCTTCTAGCAGCAAATAGGTAGGTATCTCTTCCGTTACTAACTCTAGGGCTTTTGGGTGTGTATGCTGACGCGAGATTATAGGGTGCCCTGCACGAGATATGCCTTCACGTTGGCGCAGGGTGTTGAAGTACTCATGCATCGCTGCATGGGGAAACCAAATATCTCTTAACCAGTATTCTTATTCACTCGAGTCTCGTCACTTCGAGCATCCTTGTGATATTGCATTGTCTGTTGCTAAGACCCCCTTCATGAAGTTGTTGTACTGCTCAGTATTGCCCTATGGTCATCTTGTTTGGCACATTATCTTTTCAACATTAGTTGGATGAATGTAGGAGTGCTTATCGGCAAAACGTCTTTCATCTATAGATAGCATTGCGGTATTGAATCCTTTTCAAAAGGTATCGGGTAGCCTTATTAAAATCATCTCTCTTCAACTCTGTTGTGCCAAAGCAATAATGAATTTCCATTCCCGTGTCAAACAACGAGATACTCATGAATATCGATCCACGTGATCTTGAACCAAAGTTGTAATGCAGAGAATCATTCTCGAGCTCAATCAAGACTCTGGTTCTTTGACAAAATAGCTTACGGTCTGAGGTCCAATGTCACTGTATTTCGAGTAGTCTACAGTGACGGTGCTCATGAGCTTGAATCCATGCTTTGTATAGAGCCCCGTGCCGTAAGGATAGGCCATTACGAAGATTGGCAGGCCGAGGGCATTTGCTTGTGCAACTCCACGATCGAGAAGCATACCGCCAACACCACGACGTCCATGAGAAGGGAGGGTGCCAATATGGTCAAGCTCCAAAAAGGGTCTCCCTTGAACGACCTTTTGCGTCTCTTCGTGGAGGAGTTCGCCGTAGAAAGAGGTAATCTCCCGATTGACATATTTCGTCCTGCCCTGCTCATCCGTATGCAACTTGAACAACCTCTCAGCCTCGGCTGCTTCCTCCTTAGTGGGCTCCTTCGTCTGCGCTTGCTTCCAGAACTCTTCACTGCCGGTGCAGTGGAGGAAAACCCACCGGGCGTACCCAACCACTTCTCCCGTCTCGGTATCGACGGCCATCTCGTGACGGGTTGTCTCTCGATTATTGCTCAGTAGTTTGGGCAGCCGACCTGCATTGCCCTCGACGAGGTCCTCGACGGTTAGCGTCTTGGGCCACACAAGACGCCAGTGCGGATCTTGGTTGAAGGCCCGCATGTTGGCGTTGGCTATCCCTTGCGCGTGAGCGGCATCGCATGGCTGGACTTCATATGGCGGCATCTTGAGCAGGAGAAATGTTGTGAGAGAATCAAGTTGGATGTAGCAGGTTGCTGTCTGAGGATTCTCATTCTCTAAACGTGCTGACCACGTCCCTATTTGTGCATTTCCTTATCTCTCCTCCAATCTTCCTTCTCTAAGGATGTCCAACCGGCGATGTGTCCTCTGGTGCCTTGACTCACTCAAGTCACGTATACTGTGTCAACAACTTAACAATGCTGGCCATGGTGTCTCGATTAAGAACCATATAGACCGCATCGCAGGCTTCTGCCTGATTCCTGGGGGTTATGCGTTGGACATGGTTGAAAGTGGAGTGTCAGATTGTCAATCTATCGCTGTAACTGATGGTGTCGCCGGATTCTCGGCAGGCGGATCGTCGGAGATAAGCGAGCATGAGAGCATTGGAGTCTCCTCATATTTCATGCCTCCATCTTAAGATCTTCAAATGTTTAGCTCATCTTGAAATCTTAGCATGTGCTATGGAGAAAACCATTGCAGCCGCTCTGAGATTCTACTTTCAGAGCCTGCCTCAACAAATAGTGCGATGCGACCCTGAGTTCACGCGTACAGCCATGGGCTCCCGCTGTTATCTTGTGTTAAATGTGTTGGACGCCTCTCCGAACCACAATGAGCCTACTGATCAGGTAAAGCTACCGCCCAGCCCGTTGTGGAGAAGATGACTACGTATTCGTGTATGTGTTCTGCTCTGCTTGGAAAGCGTGGCCAGCTCATTTTGCCTCGATTATTGCAGAGGCTGACGGCACGCTGCAAAGCGCTGTCTTCTGGTACTTGCTTTAACTAGTGGTATGCGACTATCTTCATTTATGGTATTTCTATTAATTTCTGAAGCGAGAGGTGTCTTTAGAAGAAGTTTTATGACGAGGGGGTCGAGATTTAGGGTTGAGTTTGTTTGGCTAAAATGCTTTGCTACGAATTCGTCCCAGGCAATCCAATCATAGTAGGTTGACCGCGTATATTCATAGGCCATAATTCCAACACCATTATCAAATTTGTCTTGCAGTCTTCAAGTCCTAATGTGGCAGGTTCGATGCACGTCTAATCAAGAATGGACTTTCAGAAGGTTCTCATCTGATAGCCAGCCTTGAAATGTGTAATGATCATTTGGGGCCCACTGCTGGAAACTTTTGCTGGCTCTGGTTCCGGCCAAAATGACTGCTGGCAAGTCAATCTGCAAGAGTAGAGCAGCTGAACAGGAGAGTCTGCAATAGTAGAGAAGCCGGGCCGGACAGGAAAGACAACTAGCGAGCAGAATTTGGCGAGGAGACGTCCGGACGACTAGTTCCAAAGTTGACTAGGCTAGGTTAGGTGCCTGAGCTTATCGCACGATAAGCCTTCCCTGCGAGAATAAAATTTGGGTAGAAGCAAAACGACAACGCAGCCAAGCGCAAACGCAGAGCAAGATCCAATTCCCCCAGTTGCCAGAATGCCGCTTTCTCTCACCGAGGATGAGGTCGACGACCTTCTTTATTTGGCGCGTACCGGCGATGTGGACGAGTTCCAAACCATGAAGAAGGAGGTCTTCGAGAAGGAGGGGTTGAAAGACGAGGGGGGTGTTGCGGAGTTGTTGACGGCTGCAAGAGACCCAGAAAGCGGAAACGGAGTCTTGCATATGGCTGCCGCAAATGGCTATGATGGTAAGATCATTTGCATGCCTCAACTGGCGCATCTAATGACTTTGCGCTTCTAGCTCTACTTAATATTCTCCTTAAGGCACTCTCGCACCCCACCCCGCAAAACCCAACCATGTTATCCATATTGAACGCCCAAAACAAAGCCGGCAACACACCACTGCACTGGGCAGCCCTAAACGGACATCTCGAGTGCGTCAAAGTTCTGCTGGAGGCTGGGGGTGACCCGACCATTACGAACCAGAGAGGACATGATGCCGTGTATGAGGCAGAGCTCAACGACAAGAAAGAAGTTGTAGAATGGGTTCTGAAAGAGGGTGGCGAGGGCTTGGAGGAGGGTGTTGGCGGAGATGCTGGGGAAGGGGATGCTGAAGGCGAGGAGGAAACGGAAGTGATTGATGTGCCAGAAGGTGCAAAACTGGAGGACAGTCTCAAGGACATGAATCTCTCGGGGGCGAAAGAGAACTGAGAAGTCCATTCTCATATGCTACAGAACCTCCGACATGACATCCTTCCTCGAGAGAGATGGTGAATGAGTTTGGAGCAGAGTCATGATCGTCAGGAAGCCAGGTGCGCTAATAGCGCCCGACGGACAATCATTACGAAGCTATGAATTATTCGTGCTGTTCACGTTGGTGGGCATTTCCAGGCGTTACGGACAAGGAATAAAAGATCGGAATTGGACGTAACAATTTTAGTCGTGATTCGTGCACCATTGCCACTTTTGCTGCAGTGCCATCTCAAGTTCGGCGCCGAAATCCGTCGGACCGTCTTGCGACGGTCTACGTGCTGCCCGTGTAAGCCGATTGATGCCGATTGATAACCAGGATGCCGCGAGCATCTCGACCCCATCCCCCGTTCGTGTTCTTGCGGCTACATGCGAATGGGGGAGGTCCATCCAATCGCAGAGGCTAATGGCGACTTAGAGTTAGTTGTGCACTTTGTTGGCGTTGCCGCACGCCTGGGAACGCCCTTGACGCTGGTTCAATAGGAGATAAGGGTGGGTGGGATGTGCCCCGCCATCGCACTGCGATAAGGGACGCCAGCCCGATGGCACCTTAGTCCTACGTCCTACGTAGATTGCAATGTTATACAAAGGCCGAGCCTCCTGCACTTTCTGGTTGTCTCGGGCAGCCGATTCTTTCTCTGCCATTTCAGAGAGCTTCACGTCCCACCATGGCTGCTCAACTCTCCTCCGCGGCTTCCAGCCACCCTCTCGATCCTCTCACACCGGCCGAGATAAGACAGGTCTCATCGCTCCTCAAGGCCTACTCGCCGGACAAGAGCCTGCACTTCAAGTACATCAACATTCTCGAGCCACCGAAGAAGCAGCTGCGCCCATATCTTCGCGCCGAGAGAAATGCGTTCACCAAGCACCCGCTGCCCAGCCGATTGGCCTCGGCCTTGTATTATCACCGTGGCACGGCGGATCTGTTCCAAGCGACGGTCAATCTTGATACCGCAAGAGTGGAGAGCGCCGAACTCTTGGACTCCCGTTATCACGCCCAGGCCGACAGGGACGAAATTATTGAATTGAGGGACGTGTGTCTGAAGGATCCACAGGTGCTTGCTGCTATCGAAGCCTTGAAGCTTCCGGAGTCCTTCAAGGTGGTGTGTGATACTTGGCCCTATGGAAGAGACAACGATGATGCAACTACTCCTCGAATGGTACAAGTAAGTACAGCTATATATGGCGGAAGGAGTGCTTTACTAACAACAGAAGTGCTACTTATTTGCAGAAGTTGTAGACCATCCGGGAGCAAACCATTATGATTATCCTCTCCCATTTTCTCCTGTGTTTGATCTTACCACGAAGAAGTTAGTTGAGATCATCCCACTTCCAACAGGAGCAGACGGCACAACCCACACACAAACTGAACATGTCCCCCACCCTTCCAAAGAATATCACCACGAACTCAGTGGTTTAACTCCACGGCCGGATCTCAAGCCACTAACTATACATCAGCCAGAGGGAGCTTCTTTCAATATCGATGGTAACCTCATTACCTGGCAGAAATGGCGTTTCCGCTTGGGATTCAACTGGCGAGAAGGAATGGTTCTTCACGATGTCACTTATGATGGCCGTGAACTCTTTCACCGATTGAGTTTGTGTGAAATGTTTGTTCCTTACGGAGACCCAAGAACTCCTTACTCGAGAAAGAGTGTGTTCGATGTTGGAGACATCGGAGCTGGAGTTGCCGCAAACAACCTGGCTCTGGGCTGTGATTGTCTAGGTCTGATCAAGTATTTCTCGTACGTGATCAGCGATTCAACCGGAAACGTGATTGAGAAGCCAAACGCAGTGTGTATGCACGAGATTGATGACGGAATTGGGTGGAAACACACAAACACCAGTACCGGTACGGTTTCCATTGTTCGATCTCGAGTATTGGTTCTGCAGTCTATAATCACTGTTGGAAACTACGAGTACATTTTCTTGTGGCACTTCGATCAAGCAGCCGGTCTGCACTATAAGATCCAGGCCACAGGTATCCTTTCTACTGCCGCCATTGACCCTGGAGTAACAGTACCATGGGGCACCAACGTGAACGAGGGAGTTATGGCACCATATCATCAACACGTCTTCTGTCTCCGTATTGATCCTTCTATCGACGGTGACAGCAACACTTTTATTGAAGAAGACTCCGTCGCTATGCCATTCGATGAGACCAACCCCTATGGTGTAGGATACGTCACGGAAAAGAAAAAGCTTTCCAAATCTGGATTTTCTTCTGCAGCACCAAACCGAACCCACAAGATCATCAACCCATCCCACTTGAACAAGGCATCCGGCCACCCAGTTGCCTACGCCATCCACAGCCCAGCCAAGCAGATGCTCCTTGCCCACCCCGAGTCATGGCATGGCAAGCGTGCCAAGTACGCATTCCAGCCCTACTGGGTGACCAAGTATAAAGACGGCGAACTTTACGCTGCCGGAGACTACACCTACCAGTCGTTGCCCGACGACATCAACGCGGACCCAAGCATTGCCCGAAAAGGCGACCTCGGAGCCTGGGCAGCCCGTGGCGACAAGACAGAGAATGAAGACATTGTAATCTGGCACTCGATCTCCTTGACCCACAACCCACGTCCGGAAGACTATCCGGTCATGCCGTGCGATACCATGACGGTCAGTTTGAAACCGAGCGGGTTCTTCGAGCAGAACCCGGCCTTGGACGTCCCGCAGAGCACGCAGAAGGGGAACCAAAGCGTGCTCATTGAGGACAAGAAGCTGGTTGAGGCTATGGGCGAGGGACAATCGGAGGAGTGTTGCAAGCGGGAGGTGAAGTTGTAAATCCTTTCGTAGTTTAGCTACAGAAATGCAATGCACCGCATCTGTCAACTTCTTCTCGCCGACATCTGTAGATTCCAATCCGTCATAGTCCATACCTTTGGTGCCGCCATGGCTCTAAGCCACCGAGTGAATTTGGCATAGCCGGCTATGTTCGCTGGGTTTTCCAGGCCCCAAGACAGTGCACTTCCCTCCCTATCATCATTCTGTTTGAATAGGGATCTCGACTTTTCCAGATCCTCACTTGGGATTTCGTGAGGGCCAAGCGCCACCTCATGAGTTCTCAATAGATGTTCTATTACAGCACTCGCAAAGAGTGCCCCGTAGTCATTTGAATCCATCCACAGCTCCCCGAGTTTTACGGACAGGAAATACAACATTATTGGGAGAACAGACGCGGAGAAACAGAGGCATTAGCCATTAAGGACGAGGTTGAGGGGTTTAAATTTCTATTGTAGCAACCATGCCTCTAAAGGTCAAATCTATTAGACATTAAAGGCGCCATGGCCTTGAAGTTGACATTGCACTTATAGGAGCGCAATATTGCCAAAGCGCTTCGCAAACATGCCCAAAGCTTTCATGGGAAAGATGAACTTGTAGTTGGGATAAGATATCATGCAACTTTTGTTGAAGACTCCCTCTATTGCCTCTTGGAGCCACTCTCCATTTGGCTGCTGTCTACTCATAATGAGCTTTAGTCCTTTCTCGATTGGCGCCCTGTCAGGATACTGTGCCTCAAGTAGGCCGATACAAGCCCAGGCTGTTTGGACAACTTGAGATCCTGTCGGGTGCTCGATATACTTGTTTTGCTCACAAGACTGAATATAGGTTAGTATTTATCTTAGAAAATGGATTGATATGCAAACCTTGTAGCTCTCTGACCACCCACCATCACTTCGTTGCTTGGATAGCAAGAATTCACAACCCCTTCGTGAAGCTTCACTTGTCTCATATAACTCGCCAATACTAGCAAGACTCTCAAGCGCAAACATTCCAGCGTATGTGAAGCAAATGCCCCAGCTACCATACCAGCTACCGTCTGGATGCTGTGCTTTGCGTATATAACCAACAGCATTCTCTTTGAAGGTTTTAATATCACTCGAGCGGTAGTCCGGGTAGTATTTTGAAAACAAAGAGAGTGCTGTCACCACTGCAGTGGTGCATTCAGGATAGTCATACTCAATCATAATTCTGCCAAAGACTTCTGCTGCATTCAGCATCTCCAGCAACTCTGAACCTCGAGTGGGTTCATAGGAGGCACAGCCTCCCGAGGCGTTGTTGTACGTTAACAGAGTATCGATGGCATCAAAAATACGCTGGTCTTCGAGCAGTGTTGGATATCCAGGAGTGCGTTGCAAATGTAGCACAGCCTTTAACGCTTCTGATATGCAATCGCTCACGGCATATCCTTGGTCGTTGGTACTGAAAGCCCAAGCACCTTTTCGCTGTTGACGATAACACAAGTCTTGATCTTCAACATTTTCCCGGATTTGTTGATCGTCAAGGAATTCTAAAGCTTTAGTGAGCATTGGTCGCCACTTCGGATCCTCGGCAAGGCCTGCATCCATTACAGCTTGGATCAAAAATGCTGTATCCCAACATTGGACACCATTTGTGCCATTCATAAGCATTCCCTCGTTTTTGACCCATAAGAAGTCCTCCATGCGTTCCCTATGTCGCCGTACCGAATAGGCATCGGGTCCTTCCTTGATATAACAAGCCAAGAAATTCATTGCTGCATTTACAGGACCTAGATTGGCATAGTCGGTATTCTTATCTTCCATCTCGATAAGCTTGTATGCCCATTCCTCCCCCTTCTTGACCAAAGAGTTGGTTCTGAAAGGAGAGTATATATTCACAAATCCCCAAAAGATGGCCTTGAGCAACCAGGTTTTGGGATGATAGTTATCACCATCATAAATATCGTTGCGTCTACCAGCCCAATTGATTGATTCCCAAGGCTCTACGAACAATTCTTGACGTAACTGTCGGGTAGTTGCGTCTCCCTCATATGACCACCGTTTCGACCAGATCCATGACATAGGTAAGAAGACTTGGCGCATATGAATCCACCATCGCCATGGTGCGACAGGAACCCAGTCCGGCAACAGCCAGAATTCGGGTGGAACGGGGTTGACGATGTCCCATTTACAAACACCTAGCACACTCAACCAGAACTTTGCCCAATGGGGGCTATTTGTGGCACCACCCATCTTATGTAGAGTTCCTCGTGCTTTGATCATTCGAGGGTCTTCTTCGCTGACGCCAAGTAATCGCAAGGTGGTATAGTTCATCGAAGTGCCAAAGACGCTACTTTCTCCTTCAATGTGGAGACCCCAGCCTCCGTCCTCCGGATGCTGACGTGCGAAGAGGTAATTCTTGATCTCGATAGCGTGGCCCTCTGGAATAGGTGTTTTGGTTACAATCCACGTAATGACTAGACCTGGCAACAAGAACATGGGACCGCCGTATTCGCAGGCCCAGTTTCCAGGCGGGAGTTGTAGGTGTTGAAAGAATTCCAAGCCATTCTTCACAGAGTCAAGAGGAGTCTTTACAGAAGGAAGCTCTGGGAGTCCCTAGTGGAGTCAGCATCACAATTCCAGGGGGCCAAATAACAACTTACGGTCGGTAAGCCGAGGTGATACTTGTCTGCTATGGTTTGGGGCCACTTCACGGCTTCATCATCAGTTAGATAGTGCCATGTCTGCCTGCCTCTCTCATCAAGAAGACGCCATCTCGTATAGTCTGTACGCTCCTGCAGCTTGGGTCGTTTGGAGTTGCTATCAGATTGGTGCTCCGCATTATTTGAGCGTTTATCTCCAAGTTTGGCATATCCACTAGAGAATTCTGTGGTTCCATTCATTCCTCTTGTAGCATGACTGTTCAAAGATTCCTGGAGTATTTGATCTTCTACAGTATGGTCGTCATGTGGTTCTGTACGGCCATTCGATGATATGGACTGACTTTCGTGTTGAGCTCCTGGAAGCTGCATCGCAGTAGCGTTGACCGGTTTCTTCTCTACCACATTAGAACCACCGTTCGCAGAGTCAATGGATCCGTTCGCCGCGACCATCTTGAACTTTGTGAGGTTCACAACAAGTCCCGTCGTTTGAGCGAAGTAATTGACCTCTTGAAAGCAAGAAGTAGAGACAGCAGGCAACGAAAGAGATTAAACCCCAGAATATCGCCGTACTAAACGGGAAGCGGTGAGAGGGAGCACAGGTTGAGGAAGCTAGCTTGTCGGCTTGCGCAGGAACCGAAGCCGACGTCGACAGGTAGTTAGATCAGGAAGACCCAGGGACCTGATAATCTGACCCATCAAATAATATGTGGAAGTCAGCAGCGACACCCAACATCCAACATGGATTTTGACTTGTTGCCCAATCTGTTAGAAGACTCATCAGGCGCACAAAGACTGCCAGAGGAGCAATTTCTCACGAACTTACCACGCAGCATACTAACATTTAATCCTCGTGGACTACTGCCACAGCAAGATGACGATGTACGAGATCAGCTCAGTTCTACTGCACCTGAGAATATCTATCATGCAGGCTTTGTCATTTGTAAAATTGAAGATGTCTTCGAGGCTATGGCTGACTGTATCATCGACGAAAAGAAGGAGCTTGTCATACATCTCAAGAGCAGACGTCGACCAGCTTCTAAGGGTCGGAATGCAGTAAGTGGCGCAATTGAAAACTTGCCAGACTCGCAGATAAGAAGTATTACTTTTCCAAGCAAAAAGCCACAAGAAGCCTGGAAATTCAGTATGTCACATTATGGTTCTCTGCCAAGGTTACTACTGATTGTTGATAGCCGCCTTGCTACGAATATTGGAGCTAGCTCATGAAGCATTGGTGAATGGCGTGGTGACCACAAAAAGGTGCAGTCATTAATGTCGCAACCGGACTTTCTTGCCTGGGACAGACATTCTGATGTGGCAGTGAGTGAGTTACTGATTGTGTTTCTAGAGATATGTTTTACCGAGACCCTGATCTCTTCATCAAGCAAGAAGTGGTCGACCGCTATGTTGATGATATTGCATACACTTTAGGAGTCAATCGGGATGCATTGAATGTGGTTTGTGCGCCGTTCTTGGCATGTCCTTCCATATTCTGATCACTTAAGGTTGCTGCAGCAAAAGGCTTAGTAGCAGGCTCGTTTTCGATCGAGAAGAAGGATGAATCAATCGTTGACTTTTCTTCGGATTCTGAGGCAGGCAAGACCAAGAACTTGGCCAATGCTTGACGCTGACCAGGCACAGGGACTTTTGGTTCCAAATTCCAAGGATATCGAAAACGTTATGATTAGGAATGTGAGGTGGATACTTGTTATTGAGAAAGAGGTGATTCTTACGTGACCTCACAAGGCAGGAATTCTGATACTTGAAGGCAACATTTCGCACCCTCTCCACAAGTCAATATTGGAGGCTCTCCTCTGCGGGAGCGGGAATACTTCTTACAGTGAGAATCCTATAATTCCTAAGCATCTTTATCTGAATACTCTCAGGCGAAAGGATATCCGGACATCCAAACAAGAAAGTTGTTGTACATTCTGTCGGAACAGAGGCCAGCCATACCAATCTTCGCGTTGGTGGATTTTGATCCAGATGGCCTAGGCATCATGTCGACCTATAAATACGGATCAATGGCATTGTCACACGAGAACTCCAAGCTCGCCGTTACTGGGCTGGAATGGCTAGGTATTCGGAGTCGCGATATTGTGAATACTAGCACGGGCGTCATGAAACTGTCTAGCCGGGATCGAAACACCGCCAGACGGATGTTGGATAAAGACATATTTCAAGAGGGCGAGAGGGACGAGGAATGGAGGGAGGAACTGCAACGAATGCTTTTCTTAAACGCGAAAGCTGAGATTCAGATCCTAGGAAATGGTAGCAACCTCGAGGCATGGCTCAACACGCAACTCTGGGCTGCCGTGTCGGATGGCGGAGAAGATATATGATTGTACTTGCTTGGTAGGCCGGACGGACCATATTGCGGACATGATTTCTCAGTAGCAGACAATGGCATTCGCACACCTTGCTTGCCATTTTTAGTATGTGTGTCGCAGCACAGTAGCAGGCCTTCATTGAGAGAACATACTTGTATCAATGGCTCCTTCGTTAACTCCATGCCTCAAAGCAACGCCTTACAAATGCAGACCCCCTCCAAACAGCTCCCATCCCGTTCGTCTGCGCCGGCATGTGCGGCTTGCTTAATCACTCCCCAGCTTGTAAAGCATGCGCTCCCTGACGTAGTGCCACACAGGAACTGGCACCCTCTCCTCAGCGGTCGAATAGATCTGCGCAATAGTTCACAGTCCGAGCATCCGCCTGCAACTCTCCCTAACCTTCTTCTCGTACTCATCCCTCTGCTCCCTCCACTGCTTCGCCGCCTCTACGTTCGCAGGACTCTCATCGTTCGGTTCAGCCAACATGCTCATGACGCTGATCAGGATCTTCTCCACACTCTGAATAGGCGACCAGCGTTCAGACGCATGCTCGTAATGGTTTGGATCATCACCGGGAGGATGCAGGATCGAGATACAGACCAGCCCACTTGGATATACTATCGCGCCCGCCAGTTAATCAAACAGAGTTCGGGAGGAGCGGATGTAATGGATGCCCTACCATTTGGGTGCCAGACCTCCCCCAGAAATCGCATCGACGGAGGCGCAAGAGGATAGTCCTTGGGGAACTTCAACTCCGCGGGAAAGATGCCGCCTTCGAACGGCGTGCCTTCGGGTCCTTGGATCAACGCTTCCCAATACAGTAGGTCATCTTCTGATACCGGGCCGGCGGTGATGCCTTCTGGTGGGTTGTTCGTCAGCGCGCGGTATTCTTGGAGGAGCCGGCGTTGAGCGGTTGAGGATGCCATGATGGTCTTGTGGTGCGTTTGCTTGGGTGTATGCTAACTGGCCTCCGGATGTGGTGGTAATGTACTGAACGTGGTGGGTTGCTTCGGACATGGGTAATCTTCGGGTATTAGCGATGTCGGCCGACTGTCGTCGTCACCTCAGCGACTTAATTGCCTTTGCTGCCATACTCTTCTCCTCTAATTGCTCCAGCCTTGACAGGTGAATAATCAAAAATACACCTCAGGAATTCAGCACCTACAAGCTCGTGAGAGTATAACAAGCCAAATAATCTGTCTGTAAGGGCAAGAAGGGATTGATATGAATGATTGCGCTTAAGGATGAACGCCTAGCCTGCCCCCTTTCTTTCGTCATTGTTTGTTTTCTTGCGAAGGACTCACTATGCTTCTTATATTCGCACACAGGGAATTGCAGATATTGGCAATTGGTCCTGATACGTGCAGTGCACGAGATCAGAACATACGTGGAACCGAATCAAGTCTTTGGGCGGTGGGCTCAGATTCGGGGCGTATCTGTCAGATACCTATTTCGAACAAGAGGGTCCGGAGCCCTCTTAGGGCTATCCACCTCCAGCAATGCATATATTGTGATAGTTCATGTAGTATATTGGTATCATTATTTAACATTTGTCCTAATATGGTGGTTCAACGCTAAAGAAACTAATTTATAAAGAAAATGGCCATGACGCTGATCCAGTCGTTGTCATAGTTTAAAGGCCATGATGAAAATCATAAGGTCCCGCCGCCCAAGCACATATGTAGAGGCAAAGTGTCGCCGGTGCATAGACTGATAGTGCCATCCACCCAGTTCAAGTTACTGTAACCGTGACTGGTATAGCTGTCGGCCTGGAATTGGTAGCTTTCGGATGGGTTTCCAACGCATCCGTAGTCCACCCTCCCCGTGACCCGGGTCGTGGACGGGTTGCTGACAACAGCAGCATACTTTCCAAATGGCACGCCAAAGGTATACGCTGCGGAATAGGTGGAAGTCCACGTTCTGGTGTAATCGATGCTCAGAGTGAGAGTGAGGATTTTGTCGAGGGGAGTATACGCAGCAGACGCTCCGACGCTAATGGCGTTGGCGATTGAGTATCCTTCCGTGACCGCGACGGTGAGCGAATTACCCGTTGCATGAACTACTGACGACATGGGCACGTCCCAGTTCAGGAACTTCTCAGTTGGGTTGACGGTGTAGACCTCGTGCCACTGACAATCAGCTCGTTGCGCCAGAGCCTCTCTCTTAGCGTTGGCTACTGCGCCGGTTGCGTTTGAATATGGCACCACGGTGCCATTAATGGATGCCGGTGCGTCAGTGGTGAGCTCAAAGTGTTGGTGTTTGATGGTCTCGTAGTAGGTTCTGTTCATGACTTCCATGCGGCCTTTGCCGTAGACAATGATATCATCTGGGCCAAGGACCGTGATGTTGGCAGGCAGAGTATCATTTCCAAGTGGTATAGTGACGTTGGTGGGAAGCGTGTTGTTGAGAGGACTGTTGCGCGAAAGGAGGTGTGTTGGTGGTGAGTTGATGGCGGCGGCGGAAGCAAGAGATGCGCTTAAAAGCGAGATCAAGGCTGAAGTTCTCATGGTGATGATGTTGAGAGCTTGATGTTGATATTCGGTATTTACAAAGCAAGACCGACGGTTCAGCGACTGATGATTACGATTATGAATCTTGCTTGAGGAAGGGAGTCACATCCAAGTGTGTATGTTTGAAGTCTTGGAGTATGAAGGCCTGGCCTGACAGTTCAAGTTTATGCCGAGGGAGCAGACGGTCTTATACATCGCTCCTCCAAGATCATGGAGGGCCCCGGTTGCACAACGAACACCTCCCCCACAAGTCCATTCTTGCTTATCACAGTTGAATCCTGCATGCCGCGTAGGTACCATCGGCCATATCGGAGAGCACCTTCGTATCCGTCCTAGCCATTGCAAGTTGACAAGATTACGGCCATAACGTCGTTATCGAAGGATTCATCGCAGTTCAGATGGCAATGGTATCCCAGGAAGCTTGTCCTAATAGGCGATCCCCCGGCTGACCCATATGGTGCACGCTATACGAAAGGAGAGGGGGCGTAGGATTTCTGGATGCTCAGCGCTCCTCTATTATTGGGGGAACGGGCATTGCGGGTTTCTGTAGGATTCAACGGCCCCAATTGCACGAGGCTGTAGAGATAAGCAATCATGGAGGAGGGCGCGTCGGCATAGATGAATCATGTTGCTGCGAGACCTCATCTGCTCGACTAGATGCACTGAGCCGCCGGCCTCCTTTCCAACTTAAGCGACGAAGATCGGCTTTGCCTCGAGTCGACTCGGTATCCTCCAGCTCCCTGCTACCGGATCGGTGCAAACTAAGGGAGCCGTGATGGACTCAGTCAGTCAGTGCAATATGGAGCTTCTTCCGGCGTGTCTTCCACCTTGGTGGGTGACATTACGAGTATCTGCCGACGGGCGGTCCACCTTGCTGGGTGAATTACGTGCCCACAAGCTGCATCGGTACTTAGGCTGATAGGGACGGAGGAGAGTGAGGCAGACAGCATCTAGGAGGCCCGAATCCAGTGCTGGCTGAAATTGGGACAAACAGATCGGCGAAACGGTTTCATGTTAAGCGTAACTTTATCGCGATGCCATAACCCAGCAGATCCCCATCTCCGGCCGTCAATGCAAGCAGCAGCTGTGGACGATGATTTGCTCATGCGACCTTGGGAAGGATGGACTGCGGGAGGCTGAGCGCGCTGTGAGGCTAGCATGGTATGGGTGTGGGAAGCGGACAGGCGTACCCGCATTTGCGCAATCCTGTCAGCTGCACGGTGGTGGTGGCGTTCTGGTTCCTGACAACCTTATTATCTGCCTGCGAGCTTGCAACAACACGCCTTTGGCCGGGAAAGGAGGATATACCTGGGTCTGGACAACCACTCGTGCTGGTCTGGCTACCTATTCGGGCAGTCGTAGCAGATGATTGTCCCGGAAGGATTGGGACATCCTGTCTACCCCACCCCAAGCATCGGGTTCCCAGCCCCTATGGAGCCTGCACTTGGGTTACATTGCGGGCATCATGCTGTTCGTGCAGTATTTGAAGGATTCTGCTATTTGAGCATCGGCCATGTGATCTTATCTTTCCGGGTTGCACTCGTGAGTAATGTATTCTGTTTGTCAGGATTTCGGCAGTGATGCAATTCTCGCCGCGGCCACCTTGGGATGAATGGCCCTTGGTACAAGTATTGCGGGTGCCCGTTCGGACTCGACACACAGCATTTTGAGTCAAGCCCATAATCTTGGTATTCCAACCGCAACCATCGCGCGTCCGTAATTGATAGTCCTATATCACCGAATATGCAGTTCGCATTCCAGCTTCTCGCCCTCCTGGCGTCTTTCTGCTCCTTGTAAGTCGGATGTCGATACCGGTTTAGCTCCTATAGGCTAATGGCGCTTTACAGCGTGTTTGCAGACCTTCATTCCCGCGGAATTTGCGTTGACTTAGTGGACACTGATGGCTATGTAAGAACTATCACTATCGATCTTCTTGTTTCAGCTAACAGTTCGTAAAGGAGGTTTACAATGAAGACGCAAGTAAACAGGCCTGTGAATGGTACTTGGCGCGAAACACTGGAACCGAGCAATGGGACCAATGCCCAGACTGCTACTTTGTACGTTCATTCATGTAGACTTCTGGTCGGGGTGCTTGAAGAAGATGTGATGCTAACGTGATGACTTTCTAGTCTACCGACCCAGTACCGCATTGCCGCAGCGATGGGTGGCACATAGGTGGTGATGAGGTATGTAGTATCAAGCAGCCTTTTCTCAATTCTTGGCTGACCTAGAAACAGCTATATTACTACTGCCAACTAGCTGGTGCTGACACATCTGCGGCTTGATCCAAGGTAGCATTACCACGCAGTCAACTGCCGCAGCGGTGCAGTGGTGTTCAATTGTGATGAACACCTACAAAGCACCGGTATCTTGTTATTTACAGCTCAGTCTTCTCCATAAGCAAGGCACTCTATCCTGCTGTCTTCTGGGATAGGATCCTGCATGTTCACAAGAAGAACATAATGAGGAAATTAAATGACGGCTCTCTATGAGAACGGCGTATTGGGAAGACTTTAATATTAGATATCTAATGCCGAGGCTTCAATGAAATATATCAGCTCATAGCACCGCGTTAAATGTTGTTTGTGAAATAATAAGTATTCTTGCAGCTGGGAGGGAAACCCGAGTTGCTCAATTCTCAATTAAATGCTAGAGTTCACTTGCGAGCTCGTTGATGTTCGCCCGCGACACTCTCTCCGGAGTGATGATCATTTGCTCAGGGAACCAGTCCATGAGTTTTCCCCCAGGCCGTCCAGATCGTTCGTCCAAATCCACTTTGTCTCTCCCTAGGACCATTAACGCACAAGCACAACCGCACAACCATGCCTGTGGCATGCCCTCTCCACCATAACCAGCGGAGATCCATTCTGCCCCTGAGGCTGGGTCGTAGGATTTATTCGCTTTACGACCCGTAAGCGACGGGTCTAGTTTTCCGACAAAAGGGAACCCATCGGCACTGAAGCCCATAGTGCCGGTCCAAACATCACCTTTCATTCTCCCACGGGCGGCGTCCTCGCCCCAGTTTTGCGATCCAAATACTGTGGGCAGGACCCCACCAAGATAAGAAGAAATATCAAGCCTCGTACGGTTGTCGACGGCCACTCCAACTTCGTCCATTCCATTGCCCCCTAGTCTCAATCCTCCACCGGTCATGATCTCTGCACCCAGACCATCACTATCAGCATCCACATCGCCAGGTCTCTGAGTAATGTACTCGTATCCTTTAGCATGGATGAAACTCCAGCTCCTATCTCCATTTAGCTGCGGGAACAATTTGCCTGGCCTTTGCGCACTCATGTGACCTCTCACAGCGAACAATTTCCCACGGAGTTTGGGTATAAGATTCGCTGTATGCGCTTCTGTAGCATGGATTACGTGCTTCGTGTTGATGTCACCTCGGGGAGTGTGGATACTGTATGTTTTCGAGGGGTCCTCGGACATAGTAATCGAAGTAACTGGTGTACCAGTCTCAATCGAAAACGCCGAAGTGAAGGATTCGAGCAGATATGATAGACAAGATGTTACAAATCTGAAGGGCCAGATCGCCCCAGCCGTGTATGTTAAAGCACCCACTAAGTGGGAGCCAGTCTGGAATTTCTAAGGCTGTTAGCAAATGATGTTGCTCGAAAGAGTCAGATGCATATTGTAAATACCTCTTGAGCTTCCTTGGCATCCCAGAACCGCATGTCATTATAGTACTCTGGCATATGGATACGTAACTCATCCGCCCATTGTCGGGCCTTTTCAAACATCTTGTCATCGAAGAATAAATCAACGGTCTCAACCTCTCTTGCCTCGGCTTTGTGCCATCCTTTCTCTTTCGCCAACTTTGGTAAAAGATCAAGCAGTATCATCTGGTATTGCACAATCTTCTTGGCCTGGTCCACTCCAAGCTTCTCTTTCATTTGGTAGAAGAGCTCGTAAGGCGCCGTCTTGATATGGCCTCCATTACGGCCAGTAGCACCGCTGGTAATTTCTCTAGCCTCAAGCATGACCACTTTGGTTTCAATCCCCATTGCTTTGCTCTCCTCCAAGATAGTCATAGCAATACTAGTACCGGTAATACCAGAGCCGATTATGACAATGTCTGCTGACGTTGGTAACTTCTTGGATTGAATCTTTGTCAATGCTGGGAACGGAGGATTGCTAAGCCAGAAAGGAGAAGTCGGATTTGATACTGGAAGTCCAGGATTGGCATTGATGCGTGCAAGAAGGAGATTGAAGTCGGCATTCATCTCTGCTATGGCTCCCAACGCGGTGTTAATGCTGAGATATACATTTCGCAGAGCAGACTGAACAGCACCCATCGTGATTACTTGTCTAGCCAGATGAAGAGCCAATATTAGGATGGCTGCGAGCACTGTAGATTCACAACATCTGACAATGCGATTGCTGAATTGGTGAAACCTCCAAATGAAGCGTTCACGAGCTTTGGACGGGCTCCGCAAAGCCGGGTTTTGCCCACTGTTGGAATAGCCACTGAGCCATATTGGGAGTAGTGTCGTGTTGGCCCGTGCAGTATTGCCGTCTGAAATCCAACGACTTCGAGGAATTGAAACGTATTATACAATCTGCAAAAGGTAATCCAAACTTTGGAGCATGAATGCTAAAAACTACAGCTGTGATGTGGGTGATTCGGGCGTCAAGATGACAAAACAAGCCGAATTGGTAAGCGCCAAGCCCGCTCCGCTCCGCCAGAGTGTTCCATTCCACTCGATGCCCCTCCGCCGCCAAAATCTCCCCGCGTCGTCATAGGGACAGTGTATCACATTAGAAGTTTCATTCGTAAACTCCAGGCGAGCATCAATCATTCCATTCCTATCAAATTATATTCTTGTCATCTCTCCAAGGTCCCGCCATGTCTTCAAGTGCGCCTCTCAAGGTTGGCTTTGTACCGGAACACTTCTCAACACCTCTACACTTCGCACAGAAGCACTTTGGTCTTGATGCAGAGCTTGTTCCCTTCCCGTCAGGCACGGGGCATATGATCACATCTCTGAGGTCTGGAGAAATTGATGTTGGCATTGGATTGACTGAGGGATGGGTAGCGGGACTTGGCAGTGAAGACATCGAAGGAGATGGAGGATACAAGATCGTAGGAACCTACGTCGAAACGCCCTTGTGTGAGTATGTCTCAGGGCATGATACAAATAACACTAACAATGTATTCCTAGGCTGGGCAATTTCTACCGGCGCAAAACGAGGCCTGAATAGTGTTGCGGACCTGAAGAAAGGCAAAATCGGCGTTTCACGGATTGGCAGCGGCTCCTACGTGATGGGCTTTGTGCTCGCAGATTCACAAGGTTGGCTTACAGACGCTTCCACCGAACCATTTGAAAATATTCCTCTCCAAACCTTCGACAAGCTTCGCGCAGGCGTGAACGATTCAACGGTGGACTTTTTCATGTGGGAACACTTTACAAGCAAACGATACTATGACAACGGGGAGATTAAAAAGATTGGGGAGATCTATACACCATGGAGTAGTTGGAAAATCGTAGCCTCTACGAAGCTTGTTGCGGCGGACGGCAAATACGATAGCCGGCTGGAGGAACTTTTCGAGAAGCTCGATAAGGGCGTTCGGTATTTCGAGGGTAACAAAGCGGAGGCTGTAAAGCATATTAGCACCAAGCTGGACTACAGCGAGGCCGATGCTAAGGAATGGCTCAAGACCGTGAAGTTTTCCAAGAATACAAGAGGCGTGGACATCAAAGTGATTGAAAAGACAGTAGGCGTATTACAGAAGGCGGGAGTACTCAAATCCGAGGCCATGAAGGCCACAGAAATGGTTGGAACACAGAGGTAGAGCATATTGAATTGAAGTAAACAGTGACATAAGTCTTTCTTCAATTTCGTGAAGTGCGATAAAAGCACGATTGTGGTAATCTCACGGCGTGAATATGGAGGAGCTTCGCGTAAGGTAAAGAGAGCTTGAAGCTTTAAAGCATTCGGTACCTACATATGTAGCCGAGCTATCCTTTCGTTATCAACCTTCTTCTCTGCCACCCGCCCGCCTTCTGGACCCTACATCCGAGACACGAGCATAGCACAGATGTGATGAGCTTTCGCACGCTTCTGCGGAAGCTTCCATTCCCTCCACGAACACAGATCTTGCATGGGAGCCGGCACAAACGTGCTCAGTCAACAAATCCTACCCCCTCCACCTCACGAAACGGCGGAAGCTCCAAAGGCGCCATTCGGCTCAACAAGATACTCGCCGCAGTGCCAAAGCCGTTACGAAAATACACCGACCCGTTGCGGGATGCACCGAAGACGACGATCCTGACTTTCCTGGTGCTTCATGAAATCACTGCTATAGTACCCCTGTTTGGATTTGCCGGGCTATTTCACTACACAGAATGGATTCCTAGCGTAAGATATCCTCAAAAGCAATTTGCACTGGCAACTTTCAATGGCCTCACGCTAACATATAGCCCTGGCTATGACAGTCATTTGCAGATGGAACCTACGTAGACAAGTTTGCCCGCTACTTTCGGAGGAAAAAATGGTTCGGGTTCACAGATGAGCAGCAGGAAGACGCGCAGGTACACATGGAGATGCAGAATGGTCAGCAGGTGTGGATGGGTGAGGCTGGGCGTAGGATCTTAATTGAGGTTGCTGCGGCTTATGCGCTTACAAAGGTCCTGCTCCCCGTAAGAATCTTGGGTTGCGTTTGGGCAACACCGAGAGTCGTTAGTCTACTAGCAAGACGAGGAAAGTAAATGATGAGATGGTGTTAGGATGCAAGTGTAAGCAAGCTAGGATGCTTTAGTTGCATATTACGCCAAGAAACATCCCATCTCCAGAAGTAATCTGGTATATGATACACTTATCAGATATAGTAACAAACATCAAGCTTTCACGAGGTAGTCTCGAGAGGCTTATCTATATCCAATTAAGTAAGGTAGATCGGTGACGATAGATATAAAGAGCGGTTTGGTTATTTATATGCAAAGATCCTGATGCCACAGACAGCTTCAACTTCGGAGACCATCACGCACGGGGAGAGTCATGGCATTGTCATTGGCCTGTTTTTGTTCACCAGAAATCACCACAATTCATGCGAGTAGATCATGCCAGAAGTGTAACTTTTGTATTTGGGTAGGACTTTAACCAGGTTTTGTCAACCTGTGTTCCTAGAGTATGTGTAGCCACTTATAAATCTAGTATCGAAGTACATCTACTTCTCGTAGATCCAGTCGTGGGCAGCAGACTTCCAGGAGATAACATCACCCTCCTTGAACCAGAGAGCAATCTCCTTCTTGGCGTTCTCGACGCTGTCGGAGCCGTGGCAGACGTTTCGTCCAACATCAATGGCGTAGTCTGAACGTCATTAGCATAAGGTTGTGGTGGGAAGTTTCGAGAGAGCCAGGTTGGGGTTAAGGGATCCTTCAGCCTCCAACAATAGCCTCAAGGAATGGAATAGCACGTACCACCACGGATGGTACCTGGCTGGGAAGCAAGAGGGTTGGTGGCACCGAGGAGAACTGGCAGATGAGTTAGTGATCATATGGAGTAGATGAGCTTGGGTAACATACCACGGCCGGTCTTGACGGCATCACGTCCTTCCCAGACCATGGCGCAGATTGGTCCGCTACCCATGTCTGAATACTATTAGCTAGCTGTTCGAACTTGGTATGTATGAGGCATCGTACACTTGATGAGTCCTGGGAAGAAAGGCTTGGAGGACAAGTCCTCGTCTGTATTATAGATCAGAAAAGAACGATAACAATGTGCAGTTCACAGTACTAACAGTGCTTCTCGAGGTGCTCTTGGCTTGGGGTCATCAACTTGATGGCGGCAAGCTTGTATCTACCAACGTGTCAGCTTATGATCAACACGAACCCTCCATGATGCAGCATACCCACGAGACTCGAAACGAGAGATGATGGGACCGATGAGTCCACGCTAGAAGATATATCAGCAACTGCGCTCTTTATTTCGAATGAGCGAGTGGCATACTTGGACGCCATCTGGCTTGATTGCAATGAAGCTATGAACAAGTTAGCTGAGCTCACCGCCCCGCGCTGTTTACGAGACCAACTCACGTTTGTTCGTTAGACATGGTGTCGGAATTGAGTCTAGCTTGCTCTTCTCTTAGATTTGCAGATGCTCGTAGAAATCCTTGAGTTTTTGGGCTCAAGTGTTTGTATATTGCAGGAGATGGAGGGGAAGGTTCCTGGGAGCTCATCGAAGGGTTTGGGTTTTGTAGTGTTTGCGGGTGGTGGGGTGGAGTGGGTCCAGCAGCCACTTATGAATTCGTTTGTGCAAGCTCATCGACCATCTTATGTCAGTTATGCAGTGCTCTTGGCAGCTTAGCCTGCAGTTGATGCCAGCTTGGACTTAAAGATGGGGAAGCTTTGGTTGTGAAACTGCGAGTTCCTTTGACCTCACTCACTACCAGCTTCTTGGGAGGCGTGCCGTAGAGTTTTAAACCACCCTCTCATAACAGGGCTACTTTACTGCAACCTTTTGTAATGCGTTTTTCCTCTTCGCCGTCCTCGTCCTGGACGGCTAGTCTGGCGTTGCTTTCCGCGTTGAGCTCTCTCTCCACACCAGCTAGTAAGTGGGTTTTCCAAATTGAGTCAACACAATACTGATAAGCATGCAGATGCTGTCAAGTATGAAAACTTCAAGACCTGCGCTCAATCAGGCTTCTGTAGTCGAAACCGCGCCTACGCCGACAAAGCAGTCGCTGCTGGTCAGTCATGGGAAGTGCCGTACCAAATAGTGCCCGACTCGTTAGATTGGAAGGATGGCCAATTAATCGGCACGATACTGAAGTCGATCAACACAAAAGGTGATACGGTCAGGCTACCAATCACTATCTCATTCCTGGAGTCTGGCTCTGCGAGGGTCACCATTGATGAGGAGAAGCGTCAGAAAGGGGAGATAGACCTCAGACACAACAGCATTGCGAGGAAAGAAAGATACAATGAGGCAGAGAAATGGGCCATCGTCGGTGGTCTTGAATTGACCAAATCTGCGGAGGTCTCTAAAGACGGTAAAAGAGCTACTGTGAAATATGGCCCTGAAGCTAAGTTCGAGGCCGTGGTCACTTATGCCCCGTTTGGAATTGATTTCAAAAGAGACGATGTCACGCAAGTCAAATTTAATGACCGCGGTTTGATGAACGTCGAGCACTGGAGGCCAAAGGTTGATAAGCCAAAGAAGGAAGAGTCAGAAGGCGAGGGAGATCAAAAGCCAATCCAGGATGCGGAGCCGGAAGAAGACGAAAGCACTTGGTGGGAGGAGTCATTTGGTGGGCACACAGATCCGAAGGCTAGAGGACCTGAGAGTGTTGGCCTTGATATCACATTCCCAGGATACGAGCATGTTTTCGGAATTCCAGAGCATGCAGGACCAATGTCTCTCAAGCAGACTCGAGGCGGCGACGGAAACTATAACGATCCCTACAGACTGTACAACGCAGATGTCTTCGAGTACATTGTGGACAGTCCGATGACGCTTTACGGTGCTATTCCATTTATGCAAGCGCATCGGAAGGACTCTACGGTGGGCGTTTTCTGGATGAATGCCGCTGAGACTTGGATCGATATTGTCAAGACAAAGGCATCTCACAGCGCTCTAAGTTTGGGGATCGGATCTAAGACTGACACACAAACTCACTGGTTTTCCGAGAGTGGGCTGGTCGATGTGTTTGTTTTCCTAGGGCCAACCCCAAAGGATGTCACAAAGGCATATGGAGAGCTTACTGGCTATACTCAGCTTCCACAAGAATTTGCTATTGCTTACCATCAATGCCGTTGGAACTATGTCACAGACGAGGATGTTAAAGACGTTGATCGTAAAATGGACAAGTACAGCATTCCCTACGATGTTATCTGGCTGGATATTGAGTACACGGATGAGAAGAAGTACTTCACCTGGGATCCTAACACCTTCGGCAATTCTCTCGGCATGTTGAAGCAATTGGACTCTGCTGAAAGAAAACTTGTTGCAATTATCGACCCACATATCAAGAACGATGACGGGTATCCTATTGTTGATGAATTGAAAAGCAAAGATTTGGCAGTTCACAATAAAGATGGCCAAATATATGAAGGTTGGTGCTGGCCAGGTTCTTCTCATTGGGTCGACTGTTTCAACCCCGAAGCCATTAAATGGTGGATCAGCTTGTTCAAATACGACAAATTCAAAGGCTCTGCGGATAACCTTTTTATCTGGAATGACATGAATGAGCCTTCGGTTTTTAACGGACCTGAGACTACAATGCCCAAGGACAACCTCCACCATGGCAATTGGGAGCATCGTGATGTCCACAACATTAACGGGATGACTTTCCACAATGCTACCTATCAGGCTTTGCTCGAACGCAAGAAGGGAGAGTTGCGACGTCCGTTTGTCCTTACACGATCCTATTATGCTGGCAGTCAACGTCTTGGAGCTATGTGGACGGGTGACAATGAGGCAAAGTGGGAGGCTCTTGCAGCAGCATTTCCTATGATTCTTAACAATGGTATTGCAGGGTTTCCCTTCGCCGGCGCAGATGTAGGGGGCTTCTTCGGTAATCCCGAGAAGGATCTTCTTACTAGATGGTACCAAGCAGGTGCTTTTTATCCATTCTTCCGTGGCCATGCCCATATCGATACTAGAAGACGTGAGCCTTATCTTGCAGGAGAGCCATACACTGGTATTATCACTCAGGCTCTTCGTTTAAGATACTCTCTTTTGCCGGCATGGTACACAGCATTTCACGAAGCTAGTGTGGATGGCACACCGATTATCAGGCCGCATTACTTCGAATATCCAGGAGACGAGGCTGCCTTTGCCATCGACGATCAGTTTTTTGTTGGTTCAACCGGTCTCCTGGCTAAGCCTGTCGTTACAGAGAAGGCGGAAAGTGTTGAGATCTATCTCCCAGATAACGAGTTGTACTACGATTATTTCGATTACACGACATACACTGGCCAGGGCAAGAAGACTGTACCTGCTCCGCTTGAAAAGATTCCACTTCTGATGCAAGGTGGCCATATAATCCCTCGCAAGGATCGACCGCGCCGTAGCAGCGGTCTCATGAAGTGGGATCCATACACTCTGGTCATCGCCCTTAACAAGGCAGAAACTGCAAAGGGTGAACTATACGTTGATGATGGTGAGACATTCGACTACCAGAATGGAGCATACATTCACAGAGCATTCGAATTTGCGGCCGGTGAGCTTGTCTCGAAGGACATTTCTACAAAGGGCAAGGCAACGGACAAATATCTAAAATCCATGAAGAGGGTCGGTATTGAGAAGATAGTTATTGTTGGTGTTCCCAAAGCGTGGGCCGACAAGACGAGTGTAAAGGTAGGCTCTGGAGAGGCTATGATGGAGTATCATGCCGGTGATGGCAGTAAAGCTGCTTGGGCTGTAGTTAAAGGGCCCAAGGTGGCCATTGGAGAAGACTGGACCATTAGCTTTGCATAGATTTAGAGAAATATACTCTGTCGTAGAACGGTACTTACTGAACATGATATCTCGGGTCGGACAATAATTGTACCGGCAAGGCTGAAGGTGATGTGATTCTCGAGCCTTCCAGTTCCTCCACCTATTTATTCAGAGCAACGTCGCATTTACAATCTTCACCCAGATTCCCTTTCGCCTTGGTGCTCGCACTCAGTAGAAGGTCTCTTGTACAGTGACATCATGTCATCTCAAGCCGCCCTTGGAGCTAAGGCTCTCGACGACCGCGATTACCCCACCGCCATCGAGCAGCTAACGAAAGCTCTCGCAACGAACCCGAGCAACCCTTCACCCCTGTGGTTGATTCAACGATCGACAGCATACCAGCGATCTGCTCAATATGAACTTGCCCTCGCAGATGCTGATGCAGCTCTTCATGCAGCAAAATCTCGCGCTCGCCGCGAATTCATTGCTACTGCTCATTTCCGACGAGCTGTTGCCCTGCATGGCTTGAAGCGATTCGGAGATGCAAGATTATGTCTTACTTGGTGCAGGAAGTCAAACGAAAAGGAAAAGGGCCTTGGCATTTGGCAGGCTAAGGTTAAGAACGATTTCGACAAAGCAGAAAAGGAATTAGGGTCTGATGCGCCAGAGGTGCGAACTACTGTCAAGGAGATCCCGGACAAGGTTGAAGAGAACGTGAAGGAGAAGAGTGCACCGCTTGCTACAGCTGCACAAGCTCCAGCTCCACCAGCTGTGACGTCCAAAGAGAAAATACGACATGAGTGGTATCAATCACCTTCTTCTGTCACAATTACAATCTTTGCCAAAGGCGTTCCGAAAGACAAGGCAGAAGTCATGATCGGAGAGCAAAGCGTAAGTCTCCCTACATACATCTTCTTCAATGCTAAAGCTCACAACTATCAGCTTGAGGTCTCTTTCCCCATTGGAACAACCGAGCAAACCTATGCTTTGGACTTTTCACCACTCTTTGCAAAGATCAAGCCTGCCGAAAGCACTTACAGCATCTTTTCAACTAAGGTTGAAATCATTCTTCAAAAAGCAACTCCTGGAAGAAAATGGTCTAATATTGAAGGAGATGAAAGCAGTTTACAAGATTCTAGCAACGAGCCCGTGGGCAACGTCATGCAAGCTAAGACAGGTGATAAGGGACCAGTGTACCCTACATCCTCTCGAAGTGGACCTAAAGACTGGGATAAGATTGATGACGCGGATGAAGGAGAAGATCAAGATGTCAACAGCTTTTTTCAGAAGTTGTACAAGGACGCAGATCCAGATACGCGAAAGGCGATGATGAAAAGCTACCAGGAGAGCAACGGAACCTCGTTAAGCACAAATTGGGCTGATGTCCAGAAAGCACCCGTTCCAACCCATCCCCCTGAGGGCGTAGAAGCTAAGAAGTGGGGCTCTTGAGAGTTGAAGACAAAGGTCGATCTATGAAAGCATGGCGTTGGTATGAACCCACTTGAACTGTGGGTGGGGAAAAGCATTTATTACATTACAGTACTTGAAAGTTTGGGGCGCAAGGTATAATATTGCACAGATGGGAGGCCTACTTTGCTCTTCGTTATCAAATGAGAACGGTATTCAAGGAGTTAATACATTTCTCGTTCCTATCTGTCCCATACCTCCAAAAGTGCATCTGAGTAGCACACGCTTCAGTCACTTTAAGCACGGCTAGGTGCTGAGGATTATTCAAAGCTTTCAGTTGATTTGCTTGGGACCAAAGGGCTACATGTTTTGGCTCCACCAGCAAGAACTGAAGATTACGGAAACATTGTTAAGGGTAAGTTATAACAAATGTGTTCAAAACATTGAGCTTCCAGTACTGCTATAAGTCTAGTTATGCACATTGGACACTCCAGTCTCAACCCTTTTTTCATCCACAGTCTCGATCTTCATGTCAGTGGCTCTTGCAACACCCTCAATAATTGTATCCCGGACCTCCTCTCCATCAATAATCGCTGCCATCTCTTCCAAAGAGCTTCCCTGTGTCTCCACAAAGAGGAAGTAAACTATTATAAGCTCGATAAAGATCCAGACGTCGTAGACGATGTAGTCTAATTGGTAACCGTTAGTGAAGAACACCGAGGAGCAGATTCATAGGCGACTTACACTTCCACTTGATCGCTGTAACTGCAATTGGATTTGCGTACTGGTTGAAGATCAAGGCCAATGCCACAAAAAGGTTGTACAGAACAAGTCCCTGGTTTTCAGTCAGAATCAGGGGGGGGATTTAGCTTCACTGGAAATACGTACTCTGGCTCGAAGGTTGTATGGCAGAATCTCCACGCAATAAGTAACTTGAAGAGGTCCCCATCCAATTGCAAAGGCAGCGTTGTAAATGAAGATCATAGCAAGCACGGCTTTGGCAACGTTTGGATCTCCCGTTCCTCCAAGGTTGGTCTGTCTTTCATACGTTGCTTCGAGTGCTGTCCATATGATATACGTGATCAGCATAGCAATCGTAGACGCGAGGAACATCGTGCGGCGGTTGAATCGGTTCACGAGAAGTGCAAAGCCGAAAGTTGTGACGAGATTCCAGATGGTAAGAATACCATTGATAAGCGTTTGCGTATCTTGAGAGGTGTATCCAATGGAATCCAGAATCAAGGTGAGATAATACGAGATAAGACCATTTCCACTCCATTGACTGAAGAAGCCCACGGCAAGAATAATCATGAAGCGGAGTCGGTTGCCTTTCGTTTTGGCAAACGATGCATAGCTGGTTCCGTTTTGTGCTTCTCTCTCTAACCTCAATGCTTCGCGAATCTCTTCAAGCTCTACCACGACAATGGGATCATTTGGGTTGCCATTGGCATGGTATGTGATAATGATATCTCTAGCTTCATCTAGGCGATCTTTGGACACGAGCCATCTTGGTGATTCGACAATGCAGAAGCAAAGGCCGAGTTGAACCACGCTGGACAAGCATTGGAGAAGCGATGGAATACGCCACGCCCAATTGTCCATGATACGGAAGGTTCCATAAGTTGTCCATGCGGCAACGATAGCGCCTAGTGACCAGAGTGCATTGTAGATACTCACGAGTTGACCTTTTTGTGTAGGGAAGGCCAACTCCATAATCAACAGTGGCGCAGCTGTGATGTTGAAAGCAAGTCCAGCACCGAGAATACCACGAGCAGCGATAAACATGCCGTCTGAGAAAGTCAGTACGAGCCAACTAATGCTGGTGGAATCTTCATACTATTTTGAGCCGCAGCTTGCAGAACCACACCAACAAGGAGAATGAACGCTCCGAGCAAAAGGGTTGGTTTCCGGCCGAAATGATCACAGGCGACCGCACAGAATGGCAGTGCTACTAGTTGGCCAACATTCTGGATGGCGTTGAGTCTGTTGGACCGTCAATGACCATCAGATGTATAAGTGCGAGGAGAAAACTAACAAGGCCAGCGTGCTCGCCTTTGGGTTATGAAAAAAGGCATTCCACTCATCGAGTGATTGCAAACCATCTGGATGTCCAATATTAGCCTCGTATCTTGCAAAAATTTAATCCTTTAAAAACCAACATACTCATCATGGAGGCATCATAGCCAGTGGCATAACTCGCAATCAGAGAAATGCACAGGATCAGGTTGACCTTGATGATGCCCTTGTCGGCAAACCAGCCCGTATTGCGACCTGCCAGGGCGGCATCCATGGTAACAGCAGCCATATTCGACATGTTCGATATCTACGTGGTGATTGTCTTCGCTCGGCAGTCTCAATGCAGCAGCAGCACACTGGGGTCTTATGGTATCTCAGCGCCCGTGCGTTCTCCAAGTTCCATGCCTGGAGTCTTTTCCGCGCTCTACCTTTCCGGACGTGGACCAGTGAGCCCCCTCATGATGTCCAGCAGTGCGCCGTGTCAGGAGATAACAACTCGTATGTCGCTGGGTGCTATTCACCGGTCTTTGCCGGCCAACTGCCCCGGGTTGGCCGAAGATAATGGGGAAAACAGTGGGATGGTACGGAGCACGAGAGCAGCAGACCCGGCTTACTCCTTCCTCCTCACTCTTGTATAGATTTCTGAGCAGGAACCGGTGGAGATTGGGAGGCTCGATAAGAATGGGGGTGCCCGTGATTTGTGGAAAGCTGCCTCTCGCCAGGTCCCCACATGGCCTCGACATGGATCATGGGCCATGGTGCTGTCATCTCCGTCCTGGGACGGTACCTGGTCTTGGCTTTTCGTTCTGGAAGACACCGTCCTAGGGGGATTCCGGACCGGCGAAAGATAGACGATCGATGTTCGTTGTTGAGCTTTTCAAGCGCCTCCGATTTGATCACCGCGTTACGTGGATGCTCGTCGTCCCAAAGGTGGAAGGACCGGTATGTGTATGCATGCACCTCGAAGATTGGGAGCCGGGGACCATGCCCTTCACGCAGTGTGCCTGAGCCTAGGTGTTCCTGCATATGATTTTAGCCGGTTATAAGAAGCTATCGATGATGCTGCTGATCAAGTCCCCTCCGACTTTTTTTACAGCTCTGTCTTCTGTCCATTCAATTCCACGCGTGACGTCGCCTCTGTAACCATGAAGTTCTCCGCTATTGCTGCTGCGGCACTGTCTACCCTGACAGTTGCCAAGGCCGCGAACTTGACATCTAGTGAGCATTGAATTCTTGACGACAATTAGTGCAGGGGCTTACCGTTTTGTAGACGCACAAGATCTGTTTGACTTTGCGATGAGCGTCAATGATGTCCGGTTCGACGCTTCTTACGGCTACATCTGGTATCTTGACAACGGACCATGGTCAACCCGCTTCACAGCTTGGTACATCCCGGGTTTGCTTCATCGAAACCAGGGCGATGATCTCAAGAACGCTGAGTTGGCCTTGAAGAATTTGTAAGGCGGACCAAGAACCACAGCATTCAATTCGGTTCAATTTTACGGAAACTAATGGAGCGTCACAGGATTAATGTTCAGATGAACTACAATTATACTTCATACTGGTATGGTGATTTCAAGCTCGCTCCAGATGGTAAGTAGTCTCATGGTGAGCAATATTGTATGTATGTCTCTAACCACTTATCAGAGCCAAACCCATCCTACGACTCAACCTTATACCCACCGCAGATCTATGTATGTAAACACACCGAAGTAGCTCGGAAGATACACGCTAATATTCTGATGTAGGGGACTTATGATCCAAATTGGCGCGAGTTTATTGGTTCGCAGCTTGTACAGATCGTGGAAGAGTTTGAAGACATCCTAGATCCCGAGCTTGTGTCCGGGATTGAGACCGCTCTTGCATACGATGCCGTAGGAGCTATGCGCCGCAACGGAACGAATGCCGATGGAGATAACTTGATTCTTGCATATTCCAACCCTCAATACATGCGCACCCTCGTCGTTGGCTGGATTGGAGCTCGTTTGAACAACCAGACATTCATTGACTTCGCCAACACCAAAGGAACCGAATTGTTCGAACTCTTCACGGCGAATGGAACCAACACCCTTGGAGAATACAACTGTCCCAACTACTATGCTGAAGATGTTTGGGGAATTGCCGCCAACATCAAATACGGTCCCAAGAACGCCACAATGACCACCAACGCAAAATACATCCTGACAGAATTGTGGAAGGATATTGCGGATCACTATAACCCATATCTTGGTAATATTGCCGGTCCATACGATCGTGCGTACGCCCGAGATATGCCAACTCACTCCGCCATCGTCGGTCAATTCTGGTGGGGTCTATTTGGTTATGAAAAAGCACCATTGCCATGGAAAGGCAACGATGACTTCCATTATGATGTTGCGCAAGGCGCCGCTTTTGCTCTTATAATGGACACTGTTGCAAGCCATATCTCCAACGCCACCATGGCAAAACTCATCACCCCCTTCGAGGGCGAGAGATTCCTCAACAAGACAATTCGCACAAGTCTTGATAATGACGTTACCAGAACTGCCGTTAGTTGGATGAGTAAGACTCACATGATCGGTGGACAACAAGTTGCTGAGACCGTCAATCGCGGACAACAATTCGTTCCTGCGATTGTTCACTGGGCTTCAGACCCATCTCACACTCCATTCCCATATGGTGCATGGTTCTCACTGTACCCAACTGCATCAACAATCGATGCTATTGTCGGCCCAAATACACTTGATATCAGCTATCCAAACACCACCCAAGCCGGCACCGACACTTTCGTATTCATGCTGTCCGGTATCCCACCAACCTGGACTCTGGCTGGAAACACTATCGCCGGATTCTCTACTCTGCCTTGTCTGAGCCTCAACGTTTCGGCTCCAGGATTGCAGGAGGTTGGAACCACCTACTACGGGAATACAATCTACAACCATTACTTCTACAACATTACTTATGTGGTGCCTTCAAACTTTACTGGTACCCCAAGGATCAGCTTCGAGATGGAGTACACCTGTTAGAGTTGAATCCAACATTAATGAGAGGCCCCATGACTTATTACACAGCCAATTCTCTGACCGGCCTTGCCGTGTCTAGATTCCGTCTCTAGGCGGTCTACAAAGCAGTACCAACAGGATAGGTTTGGTTCACTTAATTTTATATCAATTCTTGTAAATATTTTTATAGAGCAGTTGCGGCCGCAGTCGCACGCTTAATGACGAATTTATTCTGTTTCCACCACCGACCCATGCTTTAATCATTGCGTTAGAATTAATTGGGTTGTGGGATGTGAAATGTTTGACATCTGGTTGAGGGAAGAGGTCCAAGTCTCAAGGTACCCAAAGACTGTTGGGCGGTTGGAATCAACAAGCAGACCTCGCGTGTGATACTGACGAGGTACAAATTCTTATATTCCCGCATTCACTCTCTGGTAAGTTAAGCGATGCTTCTCTCTCTTCCCGTAGACTACCTTATTCGATAACAACTTCAAACTATGCAATTGCAATTTTGTTCCTTATCTTTATGCTCCGCTCTCTCTATACTTCGTAACATCCAACTTCAGATACCCTTTGATATACTTGCTTTTCAGCATCATTACGGCATCTTCATAAGTGCGAGATAGTGCTCTCAAGTGAAACCACGGTAGAGGCTTTCACAGTGCCATTGTTGCTTTTAGATACATATCATATGCAAATTTTGACTTACTCGTTAAATCATCTCCATGGCGAGGCTTCAAGTCCCGCTTTTCAGCACAGGGTGGTGTTCTGATCAGTATCGGTTCTAGAACCTACCCGGTATTTCACTCTTTAGAGGAAGGAAAGAAACTTTCAAATTGTGACTGCTCAGTATTTAGTTCGAGGATTCTGTTATCTTTGACAGAGCCATGATTATTGACATGATCGATATCTTATAAGATGCTGGCGCCAGTAAGGACTTGTTTAGGAGCGTTTATGGAGTCCATACGGGAAGCACTACGGAGTCTTTCTATCACATACTTAATTCCTGTAAAGTGTATTTAACCCCGCGGTTCGTGACAAACCAGTTTCACCCCGCCAAAACGTAATTCTTGGCATTTCACCTTAGTACGATTTGGCAAGACAGCGAATTAGAATCAACTGACATCAATTCTATCATCAAAACTCTCAGGATGTAAGCGACCAACGGATAAATCCAGAGCGATACGAACCCCGCAATCACAGCATATTCTTGGCCTCTAGGAACCTCGGGGGAAATGCAGCCGGAGCTGTCTTGGCTTGCCGTCATTCATGTCCTAAAGTACTTAATCAACTCAGCATATCAATCTTTTGCTTCGGCATTATTCAAATCAACAACTATGGCGCTTCTACAGTTTTTTGTCGGGCTACTGCTGGCTTCGACCGTCCGATCCAAGTGGATTGTCCCAGGAGCAAGATGGCGCGATACCAAGGGCGATCTAGTAAATGCGCATGCTGGTTGTGTTACGATCGACAAGGAAAGTGGGAAATTCTGGTTGTTCGGAGAGTATAAGACTCAGGGCCAGACTGAAGGTGGCGGCGTCTCCGTATACAGTTCCGACGACCTGGCAACTTGGGAATCTCACGGGCTTGCTCTCAGTATGTTGCGTATGACCCGGCTCTTCCCAGGAGTCTAATCTTCTTGCAGAACCAGTCAACGATAGCGCATACATCTCACCTCAGAACATAATCCAGAGGCCAAAGGTTGTATATGCCGAGGCTACAGACCAGTACCATGTAAGTCCCAGCAGACGGCATTGAATTGTTGAGCTTCTAAGCGAGATATCACTAGATGTGGTGGCACGCAGATAATTCTTCGTACGGTCTGCTGCTCCAAGGCTTCGCAACTTCCGACAATATAGCTGGTCCATACACCTTCGTGAATGCTACAGCGCCACTAGGGAATTGGTCCCAAGACTTTGGCATCTTCACTGATTACAAGGATGGCAGGTCATACTCCCTATATTCCAATGGTGATCGCAAAGAAGCTCGAGACGTTTATATCACGAGCTTCAATGAGGAGGTAACTGCACTCGACGAGGTTGTCTACAGATTCAACAAGTTTGATCTAGAAGCACCGACTATCATCCAGACAGACCAGAGCTACTACGCGCTCATGAGTCATAAAACTGGATATAGACCTAATAGTAAGGGAAGAGGAATAGCTAAGTGCAAACAAGAGGTCTGACAAAATACAACAGATGTGGTAGCATTTCGCGCTGATTCACTAAGTGGCCCTTGGTCTCAACCATTCATGGTCGCCCCTCATAATACTCGCACATTTAATTCTCAGTCAGGCTTTACGCTAGAGATTAAAGGGGCCAAGAAAACTACACATCTTTACCTAGGTGATCAGGTATGATGCGAATCTCCAAAGACCCTGAATCATTGACCGAACGTAATACCACAGTGGGACTCAAACTCGCTCTGGGAGAGCAGGTATATCTGGCTACCTATGGAAATTGATGACAATAAAAAGACATTAGATATTGTTTGGCACGATGTTTACGATCTTAACGTGTAAGTTGAAAATCGTGAACTATGAAATCGATCATAACCAATGATTGTAGTGAGTCTGGTGAAGTGGCGCCAATTACCGGAAAGCCATATTACGCAAACGAAGCCCATGTCAATGGATCCGCATTTAAACAAGAGGCAGTGAGTATAAATCTTAAAGTAGTGTCTGATGAACTTTTGACATTTGGGATAATAGAACTTTGCAAGTACTGGCGTCATTGCCACGGGAGTTTACGGAAATGACAGCAAAGTGACATTCGAAGGAATCGAAGGAACCGGGAAACCTCAATGGGTTTCATTCTACTACCAGAGTGAGCTTTACCATTTAATTATTGGGTGTTAATTACTTTACTGACACGATGATTCTTTAGATACTGATGATATGGGTTTTGGAGACCAACGTGAGTATCATATAGATTCATTAATTATATGCAATACGACTAACTCAGCTTTTTTCAGCTGGCGGTACTCCAGATCGTATTGGTGGCAGTTGGCAACTCCGTCGCATCAGCAGTGTTGTAGTAAATGGCGACGTGTCAAAGATAGAAACGTTGTATCAGCGGGATACTCACAAGGGTATTATTCTCTCGGCACCGCTTGAATTGACTCTTAACAAGGGGGCAAATAATACCATTACGGTTGGTGGCTTGTTCAACGGCTTCAACTACAAAGGAGCAGATTTGGATCGTATTATCGTTTACCCTTCTGAGGAGTAGGAGTAGGAGTAGAAGCCTCGGCATGGGTTCTAGCTTAGCTTAGCTTATAAGAGAACTCGGCCATCATGGATGGAAGGGAAGTTTGTAATTACAAATCTTGAACACCAGTATATTACAATAGGGGAAGGTTTGGAAAACCCTTTGTCAAGGAGATCACTTAAGATCCCCTTGCGTTTAGTAATCCAGCATTGAACTTTCTTGGATTGGCCAATGAAACTGAACTCACGAGTCGAGTCATGAGATCGTACAATTCATCTCGAAAACTTGGAAGTACTCTCCTTCGTAAATTCTATGTTATTCAGCTCGTTTTGTATGAAACATTTTAAAGCTAAGGAAGTTGCTCTGTATAATGACACGCATGACTATAAGTCCAATTTCAATAGGAATCTCATTTACTGTGCCGTACACTTATAGTTGATAAAGACTAGCTGATACTACAGAAGACCATCAAGTAAAAGATTTCCTTGTTCATGCATTTAATCTTGTCTCTGATTCAAGAACTGAAGGCCATCATGTGGACTTCGTCACTCAATTCTTTTGGTTATGACTGAATAATAAAGTATCCCTGGTCTACTGCAGGACTTCCCCTTGCTCAGTTACTCGAACTAACATCAAGAGGACCGAAACATGCTCTCCTAGTAAAAGTGTCTAAACATGGGGTTTTTCGCTCCCTCCACCAGAACCTCAGTGGGCACATCTTTCGACTGCCAGTTAACACCCTGCTCCTTGTTTCGGCGCGCATTATCCCAAGACATCCAGAACCGCAATGATATAACGAGAATGAGGCATAGAACTTCAACCGCTGCGCTAATAGCCAGTGGAATCTTATATGCAGGTGAGAACTTATCAAGGAAGATGTTTGCACTAACGATGCCTCCCATGTTGGCGAGAAAAGCTAGAAAAGAGATGCCTTGTAAGCTTCCTGCCTACATATAGAGCTGGGTTACGGATATGCACTTACTGAAAGCCCCAACGCGGAATGCGCGACCATCCTCCGTAGGATCGTTACATTGATGCCAGGTATGAAAGAGTACGCTAGGAGTAAATGCACCGCATGTGATGAGGAACGTTGCAAAATACCCTGCCCCAACTTGGGACACGGGTAATCCAACAAGGATGAGGCATCCCACAGTCACGAAGACTAGCGACGAAGCTAAATGCAAACCTCTTTCACGGAAGTGGTCCGATGACCAGGCGGTGATCAACAGGACTATGGTACCACAAACGTATGGCGCCACGGTGTACAAGTTCGTTTTGACGACTGAAAAGCCGAAGCGACCAATAATTTGCGTAAGAAAATTCGCAGCAACAGATGCCGTGATGCCATAGCACAGTGCTATACAAATGCGAATTAGTATCTTCATTCCAACTGGAAGTAGAAACACCACTGACCTATGGCAGCGAACACATAAAATTTCCAATCAGAAAGCGGCTTGAGGAAAGTCTTCATCTGAAACTTGGTCTCGGTCTTCTCGCTTCCATCCTTAAGCATTCTCAGACGGCCAACTTCCTTTTCGCGCTCCGTCAAGAATGTAGCTGAGGATAACGACCATGGAAGTACCAAGCCGACAAGAATAGCAAAGGCGACAGTAAAGGCTCCTTCGATAAGGAAGAGAATTTGCCATCCCCGCAATTTCGAGTTCATCTGAAAAACACCG
This sequence comes from Coleophoma cylindrospora, assembly GCA_003369665.1. NCBI lineage: Eukaryota > Fungi > Ascomycota > Leotiomycetes > Helotiales > Dermateaceae > Coleophoma > Coleophoma cylindrospora. The sequence continues at coordinate 1,601,938 of PDLM01000002.1, forward strand.
TAGGCGATGAGCCTTGAAGATTGTTAGTGGGTTCAGACCGAGAAGAATAGAACATGGAAATCAGAGCGTGGAAACCCAGAGCTACTATTAAAAAATATGGTATTAAACTTACCCGGAAAAGGCGCCAGAAAGAGCATTACAAGAATAGAACACAGCAATGCGTTTTCCTAGCTCCCCTCTTGTGTAAAAAGTAGTCAGATAGAAAATCAGACTTGCGGCAAAGCCTGCTTCAAAGGCTCCGAGCACTTCATCACCGTCAGTATACTAGTTAAGGGTATATAATGGTGAGGACCTACGTAGCCGAATGACAAGCTGAGAAGCAAAGCTCCTTGCTGCAGCACTGATCATTGCCATAGTACCCCAACCAATCATATAACCTGGGATAGTCCAGCGTGGGCCGATCTTGCGGGTAAGCATGACACCCGGAACCACCATTACGCAGAATGGGACATAAAAGACCGAAAGCATGATCGCATAGCCATTCGTGGGGAAATTGAGGTCAACTAGAACTTCAAGTCAGACCCTAGTCCAGCATATCGAGATATTGCTTAGTGAAGCAAATGCATACCAGTCATGCCATCCGATTTGGCATTAGAGACATTGTTTCGATCAAGCGAATTGAATAAATAGCACCCTGTATAGCGTTTGGTTAGTTTAGAACGGAGGCATGCTACTGCTGTAACCTACACCATATGAATGGCAGAATCTACGTGTCTCCTGTTAGCATGCTAAGGGGAACATTGATGGAAAACACCAGATGACTTACATGCAAGTCCAGTTTCCTCACAAGACGCCGGTTCTCTTCTGGGGTGAAATGGTAAGCAGACAGGTCCACACCCTCTGTGTTAGTGGTGGTTTGATTTTTGTCGTAATCGTCATAAACCACGGGTGCCATATCGTCGCTATTCTCACGACACTCGTCGCCGATATTGGATGAAGAGTCAAATCGGGCCATTTCGTGATAAAAGACGTACGACTATCGTCGACAGCGAAGGACCCGTATATAGCATTTTCTGCACGCTTTAGAATACGACGTATCTCTCTCGATAACAACGCTCTGCACCCCTGCCAACCAGAAGATAAGTAAACGCAGATCACTCAATGAAAAAGGGATACTTCTCCGCATCATTCAGATTGCGTTATCACACCCAACTGGGGTCGTATCGGGCAACGCGATAAGAATCATCACGACCGGAAGAACCCTTTCTACAAACCGGAGGAATCCGTCACCTGCTCAGCCTACCATCGTGCTTCCGGATGAGACTTATGCAGAATAATAACTGGTACTTATCGTGTAGTCTGTGCCTACCTTAGAGCTTCCTTCAACAAGTGCACAGGCAACAGCTTCGATAATGACCACTCCCGCAAGCAGCATTGCCATTGTAGGTGCCGGGGTCTTCGGACTCTCGACTGCACTACATCTTGCAAAGAATGGTGTGCTCACCTTTCTGTGATCCAGATCTTGATGCTAATGAGACCAATATAGGATATAAAAATGTGACAGTATTTGACTACCAACCTTACGATGTAAATGAGTATAATCCGGAAAAAGGGTAATGAGCTGCTCAACCAAAAACGCGAGCCACGCTGACAACTCGTCTATTTAGATGTGACTCTGCATCTTCTGACGTAAACAAAATTTATCGCTGCTCTTATGGCAATGAGGTCGAGTATCAGGATCTTGCATTCTCTGGCCGTCCAACTTGGCTTGAGTGGAACCAAATGATAGCTTCGACACCAGCTAGCGAATTACCAAATGGCCTTACTCCAGATTCCAAGCTTTTCGTGCCCTGCGGATGGTTGAGATTCTCCAAGGAGTCAGAATTGAGCCAATATGATCAAGATTGCTTGGTTGAGTTAGAAAAGGCAGGCTTGCGACACTGGCAGCATGTTCTTGTAAGCCATCGAGAGTGGATTTGAGAATGTCCTGGCTGAACACAGTTCCAGGGAAATAAAGAGGATATGCAGCGATTGAAAGAAAAGGATATCAAACAGCCCGAGGATAAATGGGATGCAAAGCTTGACCTCCATCGTAGTTTCCAGCAAGGAAAATTAGCAGCTTTTCTCGATACCTCTGCTGGTTTTACGTATGCTGATAAGGTCAGTCTAACAGTCATATGCCGCGGGCATAGCCAATCTGACTTGCAATTCAGTCTTGTATCTGGGCCCGCCATCTCTGCCAGAAAGCCGGGGTTCGATTCGTCCTCGGCACCAAAGGCAAACTTGATGAGCTCATTATCGAGGGAACGGGAGATGCAAAGCAGGTCAAAGGCTTGAAAACAGCAGACGGGGTAGAGCATTATATGGATGTTACCATCATCGCCTGTGGCGGCTGGACACCCAGTTTGGTCCCGGAGGTAGAGGGAGTACTAGAAACAACTGCCGGATCTGTAGTCGCATTTCAACTGCCCAAAGACCGAAAGGATCTGTGGGATAAGGTAAAAGAATTTCTTTGTATCTTCTTATTTAAGTTATTATCCTTGCGTCCAAAAGCCTTACGTATCATTTAGTACTCTCCTGAGAATTTCCCTGTATGGGCCTACGGTGTAACCGGACACCACAGCCCAGAGTATGGCGGTAAGAGATGTCTTAGTATGCTCCAAATTTTCACCGGGCTGAAGATTGGTGATAGGATTTTATGGATTCCCTAGGACTCCGGAAGGAAAGATCAAAATCGGATGTGAGTTTCCTTATGATATGTTACTACTGCTGAGGCTAACTGATTTCTAGATCGGGGCCGGAAGTGGACCAATTTTCAATCCGTTCCGAAAACTAACAAGTGAAGTTTTGTCTGCAATGGTCATATTCACCAGGCTAACCATACTACAGGCGTATATCGGTGCCTGTAACCAAATACACTGCGGCGAAAGTGGAAAACCTTCCAAAAATGGCATTGAAAAATCTAAAACAGCTTGTTGGGGAGATGTTCCCAGACCTCGCGGTAAGTCATGAGCGAACTGCCCCGTTGAGTGTCACTAACAAGGATATCTTGCTCTAGGAACTTGGCGTTTCAGATACTAGATTGTGCTGGTATACTGACTCTTTGGATAACTCTTTCGTCATTGATTACGTTCCAGGCTACAATCAGAGCTTGTTTGTTGCGTCAGGCGGGTCAGGACACGGGTTTAAGTTCCTCCCTGTGCTGGGCAAGGTATGGCAAATTGATCATCCTAGTTTCACACAACAGCATCGCTAACGGGCGTAGCACGTTGTCAATCAACTTGAGCGCAAGACTGACCAGTTCACGAATCTTTGGAAATGGCGTACGGCCACTCCTGGCTCTGACATGAACGGACTAAGCGAGGGGGAATTCTCGGGACGCAATCTGGCAAGCCTTGAGATGGCTGAACAGAAAGACTGGCAATGGAAGCAAAAGGAAGCAGGTGCTACAAAACTCTAGACTTTATTATAGTAACAAGCCGTATGCTTTAAAGCGTACGATGGTCCCGAGGAATTGCACCATCATAAAGCCACCGTCCCAGCGTGAGGATATCCCAGACCCTTCTTCCTGTAGCTTTCTCAACTGCATGGGAAAATGGTGGCATGTTCGTGCATTCAAGCACAATGGCCTTGATTTTAGGGTGTTTAGCAACCAGCTCTTGGGCTGCAGCTAGGACTTCTGATTCCATGCCCTCATAGTCATCTATATACATGTAAGTGATCTTCATGTCATATGCAACCGAACAATAGATAAACTTACATGGAATACGTTCCTCGAGAACTCCCTTGAAGATCGCCGTTTTAGGGTCCTCGGGTAGCCCATATACTGGTGTTTCCGGATGTGCTCCGACGCTGGTCAAGTGCTTCTCTGTCTGAATTTGGAGATTTATCTCTCAGCTTTCAAGTTTTGGATAGCGCATACAATAAACTCGATAATGATAATACTCACAAGAGACGACTTCTTATACGTGATAACCCCAACCGATTCCTTACTCTCTTCTCCTGGAAAGAAGCTCTGTTGTAACCACGCCACCTGTAACAGACTTGTGGTTCCCATGTAGGGTATTCTCTGAGCGAGTAAGGGATGCATGGTAGCCAACTATAGATTGTTTAAAAATCAGCCCCTAGTCGTACATTTCACTCAAATGGGGTCTGGTCAATAGAGAATTAACTGGACAAATTTCAGGAACATACAAATCCACAACTTGTCACGAAACAAACACATCCTTCCTCCTCTCTCAGCTTCTCTGCTTCTCTCACAAACGCATCAACCAGCTCCATTCCCCAGCCTCCTCCAACGACAATTGAGCTCGTCGCTTCTTTAACAACTCTGATGACCACGGGGATGCTACCCCATGATTTGGGGTGTCCTACATCCCCTGGAGGCCGAGGAAATGTAGTCTTGAGCTGAAGAACTCCAAGTTTGGGCGTTTGTTGCGATGACATTGTAATCAGCTGGGTAGATAAAGATATTTATGGCAATGGGGTAAGAAGATATCTAAGAGTTCACTATGAAAATTGATCTTGCGCGTAAGGTACTTGTAGTAATCACGTCTGCTTGGAGTGAGCTTTGGTTGAGCTACTTCAAAGCAGTAGAGGTCTTGATCTCCAGACCCCGGGAGAGCGTCTTGTGTACGAGAGGCGGGATAATCCTATCTTCCTTCAGCAGCTATCGTCGATTGTGCCAAGAGTGGGAGAATGCAAACATGGGGCGTGCGCGACGGGCAAGGATGCAGCACCTTACCAGGATACCAAAACTTACATAAAGAGAGATACTGAGTTCTGCATATGATATTCAGGGCACATGTCATCATAGACTGGGGAGGGGGGAGGTTGGAAGAACTGGGATGTATCCTTATTTCGGGGACATACGCTCTCTTTGAATATTCTCCGTACCATTTTGTGAATGCTGGCTTTGGGGCTGGATCGCGCTGCTGCAATCAAATTTGGTGCCGCACACTTCGATAACCACGATAGACTGCGATAACGCTACTCTTTTCTCAAGCTATTTTAAAAGAGGCCATACAGTCTTGGCAGTAGTGTAATACTTGTGAGAACATGATTCTAGGTAGTACAGTCAGAGACTGTTTCATATAATTACAGCCTTTAAGTAATGAGAGGACCTTTCACAACATGTTCCTTCCGTGGACATAACCCAAATCATTTTGTCATATATTCATGTGTTCGTTCCAAGGGAATGCATCGTTAGCCTCGATCTTATGGCTGGCATGTTGAAGTATATTCAGCCCGTGAGATCATCTACCACATTTCGTTGGAGAATATTAGAATAAAATTTGACTGCAGTAAAATCGGACGTCTAACACTCTAAAAGACAAATTGGTGCAAAGTGACAAGAAATAACTCCAAGATAAAGAAATCGCGTGGAAAAGCGTATCAGCGCATCAAGAGATTCTCTCTTCAGCCGCCAATTGACTCAACATAACCTTGGAAGCTACGTGCCTGGCAGCTTTCTTGGAACCGCATTCTCTCCCAACGGCTCTCTTTTCACCATAGGTAACCAGACACTCGAACCTTTTTGGTTTGCTGCTTGTCTCCCTCTCTTCGTACTTCGGCACAAGACCCATCTTCGCCCCCCGTTCCACGAGGCGGCTGGTATAGTCGCCCATGTTTTCCAATTCATCGTCTCCTCCCGCCGATGACTCCGGTGGTGATGGCAGCCTTTCATCGCCCTGGACAGGGGCATACCTGAAATCACTTTGGGGTGGCGAGGCTGGCGGGTTTTGATCAGTGCTCCGGCCCGGTGGGAAGGAACCAGCGAAGGGCGCGGAGCTATTTCCTGCATGTTGTATGTGTTCGGCATTGGATGGTTGCAAGGCTCGGTACTTCTCGTTTTGGAATCGCCGACGATCATGGACGTGTCGTTCCAAGATGAAGTCCAGATTTTGAGACTCATTGTCCTCCCCCCGAAGGATTATATGACCGATTCGCTCGAAGAGAAGTATGCGGCTATCAGAGTTGGGCTCTAGAAGTTCATCCCCGCCGCATAGTTCTCTCAGACAGGCTTCATATTGGAAGTCCAAAGACTTTTCGTTAAAAACGTCCTGGTTGAGGATAGTCGGGTTAGATTGGTGGTACAAGATATCAGCCCGGTTGGAAGGAATCTAAGCTTGGCTTACCATGACCACGTTCAGGGGCGCATTGCGACCGATGTGCCTTAGAGTATCAGTCATGATGGCTTTTTCGACGGCCTTACGGCCCAGCAAAGAGTCTATTGGTATGGGTTATTGGCCAAGAATATGGTCTTAAGGGAGACCTTACCATGATTTATGATCGAATCATTGGCGACGAGTTCAGCTGGCTGAAGAGAAGTCGCCATTTTATGACTAGATGGCAGTTCAGATATTCCACCGATAGGGTAGTCAAATTTTAAGGGATCCAATGACTTTGCTGGACGCGTTTCGGCAGCGGCTTTTGTGTCTGGCCCGTCTGGATGCAAGTTAAAGCAAGCAAAAGAATTCAGGGAAAATGCTTTAAAAGTGCGGGATAGCTTAGAAGAAGCACCCATGTGTATGGGATACCTGTCGAGTATGGATAATGAATAAGAGTTATCCCTAAGAAAAGAACTTGTCTACTTAAACGGACTTAACAGGACTTCCGACCCTTTTTATAGTGAAAATGGGCTGGAATGTCCAAATATGTGTGCCAGCCGTACATCTACCTTCTGCCTTGAGGGAATAAGTAAATGATCGCTAAAATATTGTAATGTTGGTTTCGTGGCGAATTGCCCGAACAAGATGTTGGACGTAAGGCTGTAGCTGATAAGTATGTATATACGAAGCGCCATCTATCTTCAGGCAACCACAGTTGGAATTTGCATAATATTGATAAAAGTGGGTTTACGATCGAATGCGCAGTTTTCAGAACAAGAAGAGCCCAACATAAGGCTGACTTGCATAGTCAACAGTTTTGCAGGAGCTAGGCATAATTAACAGGCTACGTCGTTCCAACCTCCCATAATATTGGTTACATGGGCAGTGTATTTATCTAATGGAGGGTACAGACAACACATACATGCATACACATGGCCATGGCCTCGAAAATTTAAGACATTATCCGCTAGCCTAACATCCATGCGCAGTGTTACTGATCGGCCATGCTCTTAGAAACTTCGTATATTGAGAAAAAGGGCTTCATTATAGCCATATCATTTTAATCCAGTTGTGAGAACCTACTTCAATCCAAGCCAGGCCTCGACCTAGCCATGCCGAGAAAAGCACGCTCGCAGAGAAAGGCGGAGATATATGCGGTCGCCGAAGGCTTTTCTCCTGCCCCAGGGATCTTCTCATCGTGGTGAGTTTTACTTGTAATATGTAGAACGACCGCTATACACCTGTGCTAACCAATACCGATGGCCTCAGGGGACATGCCCATCCTTTAGTCACGGGTTATCGCAATGCACAGTTCCAAGGTTTTACCACGGTCGCCGAAGCGGAGATGTATTTGGCGAGAAGAGAAGTGAAAGAATACATCAGGATGATTAGGCCGGCATCTACGACAAGCTTTCGGAGAGGAGAGAAAGCGTATTATGCGGTGGCAAATGGTCGTTCCCCCGGAGTGCACGAGTATTACTTGTAAGAATCAAGGAAGGACTGGGAAGGACTATGCTGACTGCCACAGCGGAGACGATGGGGCCGAGCCGAAAGTCGTTCAGTTCTCTGGGGCTTGCCACAAACGATTCCCGACTTTGGTGGAGGCCGAGAGTTTCATAGCTGATTGGGCAAATATGTATTCCTTTGTCTGTAGGGGAGAATCTAAACAGGAGCTTTGCCGGGTAGTGTGCCCGTTAGGCGTTGCAGGCTCGCCGATAGCCTTCGTCAAGGAGCCTGAGATGGAAACTACAGACGGAATCGTGTGAGATAGGCTTGAAAGAAACAGAATTCGTGATGTTGCACGGTAATTGATAATGAGCAGAGAGAGGACGAGAAAGCTTCGATTTCAATATAAGCCTCGCATCGAGAAAGACCGAGGGGCAATTAAGTGAGCTTGATGGGCCTTGCGCAGCAGTGAAAGGCAATTTCCCGAACCCAGATATCGTTACAGTGTAAAGTACAATGGTCATCAAACCTCGAAATTCCTCACCTTGAAGTTCTGCTCCTATCCTCGCATTGAACACCGGAAGTTTGAAGCTTCAACTCAGCAATCTAATTTAAGGCATAGTTATAGTCTGCCTTCGAAGATATAGCTGGCATCCTACGCCGTTCTCTCAGTACGTACATTCTTTAGCCAGAGAGAGTGACTGAGATCCTCAAGTCTCAAAATGCAGCTATTGTGCTGAAAGAAGCGGTAGATATACCCGCAGTTTTGTAGTCTTGTAAATGCCAGTCTAGTTCGTCGGCTAATCGTTGCTCGCAGTTCTGCACCATTTTGCTTCCAAAAACAGCCCCCCCTCCTCCCCCAATGGGCGGGACCCGAATGGATGGATGAAGACTGGTGGCAACCGCCCTGGAACCCTTTTCTGTGGACTCGGGTCTAGTTCATGCAATGGCACGATAAATTGCACTCGAAGCTTTCGTGGGTTTGGATGATGGTAAGTAGGATTTTGAGGTTGTTGATGATTCAAGTCTTTACATATAATCACGTCCACAAAGTAGGGGACGTCTCAATGACGTTGTCATTCGCACTCAAAGCTTTAGAAGAATCCTCTGAGTCTTCATGCTGACAATTGAAGTCTGGTGTAACGGCCAGTCTCCACTCTACTCACCGTCCTCTCCCTCTCCCGACCAAGGTTCAGACGGCACATTGGCCTACCGGAAGAACTGCACCAAAGCAGCCGAGTACGGTAGTAGAGGGCCTTACCAAGCACGGGTGTACCGTACAATATGGTACTTCCAAACCAGCCCGCCGGGTTAGCCAATAGGGAGGGAACCCTTGTCCTAGTTATAGTAAGTACAGACATTGTTGATGAATCTATCCTGGCGAGTATTCCGCAACGGGGCTGCTCGTTCGCCCGCCGAGTACCATGGCAGCGAGCTGTCCACATTTGGACAGCCATTATCCGACCAGAGTTGAAGCAAAGGCAAGGCTCCGTTGAAAAGGCTATATCGACGCTATCAAGAATCCTGTCGTCGAAGCATTGCCGAGACCCCGTGTCTTACAAACATCTCTAGCTGAGGGATCTTCCTCGGCATGACGGAGAAGGGTCAGCTGGTTCATCCAGATAGGATTCCTGCTTTCCCGGAGGAGGAGTAGGTGGTTTCTCGGGGAAGTCGGATGGTGGGATTCACCACATGATTCATTGAGGTTCCTTCCACGACACGAAGGAAGCTTGGTAAGCTGCAACGGGACAGGAACAGGGCAACTGGCGGGAGCGCGCGCGAGAGGGTCGACGGACAAGAAACCGCCTTTGGCTACAGGACTCAGCGGCGAAACCGGCTTTCACGACATGTGCTTTTCATACTTTTTTTTCTTTGCTTCGGTCAATTTTGGGTTCTTCGGGACTCGCCTGGATGTGCCGACCCGTTTTTGCAGGCGGCGTGCACGCTGTCCTATGCCCATGCCCACGCCCACGAGGGCCTGCGACCGAGTCAGTGGCCAGAGAGGGGGCGAGAGTTCATTGAGACTCCGGACATGTCATTCCGGCGGTTCAGGAATCCAGACCGAACAATTTGCCAGTGCCGGCATCCCTTCGGGACTTTATGGGGGCAACCGAAATGGCCCTGGAAAAAGCAGCGCGCCGTTAGCGAGGCCGATATAGGAGGCGTCGTCGTCCTGGATGCTGAAGGGCCACCCTCCCACCACAGCATGGATGTCATTTCGTTAAGAAGAGGCTCCGGCGAATCCTTTTCCTGCGAAGGTCAGCCTCCGTCCACTGGGCTGAGATGGGCTGAGATGGGTGTTTGCTGGCACCCGAGCGGTGTGGCTTAAATAAGCTTTCTTCCCCAGCACCAGCCACAGCTGTGTGGCCCTCAGTCTCTCTCTCCCTCTCTCGTGGCCTCCTCCCCCATGCGTGCAGCGTGATCTGATGCGGATCGGGAATACTCTATCTCCAGCAACGGCGGGGGACGCAGTGTGAATAATTGGCTTTCATAACGCTTCCCCAGCTATCTGAATTGCCGGCAGCGATCGAATGAAGACTCAAGTTGGCGCATCTCTTGCTCGCTAATAACATAATAACAACGCCTTAGCGAGGACCCTCGACCCACCGAACTCATCATGCCAGGCCAGTTCCTGGTTGCACATTACGTCTTAAGAACCGCCGAGGACCAAGCCCTTTTGCCTTTTTCCACCTCGTTGTCTGTCCCTCGACTCTTCTGCTTCCATCTGCTTTCCAGAAGGCCTCTCGTGCGTGTGTGTTTGTTTGTGCCGTGCTGTTGTTGGTCCCGCCCCGAGAGGACTTCCTGAGAGTGAGTGAGCAACACCGTGCCAGAATCACGCCAGCCAACAAATTCACCCGTCATGGCCAGCATCCGCCCAGAAGAGCCCAAGATTGGCCGCGCACATGACCACAAGCCCGATGACCTTCCCATCAGTCATGGTCAGAACCACGGCCAGGACGAGGAGTCTTTGCCGGATATGAAGGAGGCCGAGGTGATGGATGCGTATGGCAACGAGGAGGGCGCCGAGATCAAATGTAACGTACTTCCCCTCCACGGCACCGGAATGCTTAGCTGACGTGTATATTCAGACAAGACCATGGCATGGTGGCAAGGCGCGCTGGTGATGATTGCCGAGAACATCTCCCTTGGAATCCTCTCCCTTCCCGCCGTATTGGCCAAAGTTGGTCTTGTGGGTGGCCTGATTGCCATTGTTGGCCTCGGTCTCTTTGCAACCTACTCGGGCTATGTGTTGTGGCAGTTCAAAATGAAGTATCCCCAGGTATGTTTGCGTTCGAGAGGCATGCGTCGGGAGCCGAAGACTAACCCAGAGTAGGTCACCAACTACGGTGATATTGGCGAGGTGCTGCTGGGCCGGTTTGGCAAAATCACCTTTGGCTTTGCCTATATTGTCTACTGCATCTTTTGCATGGCATCGCATCTTCTGACCTTCACCATTGCCTTGAACGTCCTCACGGGACATGCTACGTGTACCATTGTCTGGGGCATCGTGGGCCTGGTCATCTTCACGATCCTCTCCGTCCCGCGAACGCTAAAGAATGTCTCATTCCTGTCCATCATCTGTAAGTCACGCTTTGCCGCGGATTCGCATGGGGGACTAACGCCAAAATAGCTTTCCTGAGTATCCTGTCGGCCGTCTTGATCACCATGATCGCGCTGGCCATCTCACCCAAGGCCGCCGCGGATGCCATGTCAGCGACGTACGCCCCGACCTTCACGGCCGCCTTCAACAGCGTATCCAATGCGGTCTTTGCATATGGTGGTCATGTGGCATGGGTCAGCTTCATCAGCGAGCTGCGCGATCCGAAAGAGTTTCCCAAGGCGCTCATTCTCCAGCAATCTCTCGACATCATCCTCTATGTGACCGCATCGGTGGTCATTTACCGCTACGGAGGCGTGGGCATCAGCAGCCCGGCTCTGAGCAGCAACAGCCCGATGGTGAAGAAGGTGGCCTGGGGCATTGCTCTTCCCACCATCGTCATTGCCGGGGTCATCTTCGCCCACGTCACGGCCAAATACGTCTACCTCCGTCTGTTCTCGGGGACCAAGTACTTGCACAGCCGTGGCCTCGTGGCCACCGGAACCTGGATTGGACTCTGCGCCGGTATGTGGGTGATCGCCTGGATCATCGCCGAGAGTATCCCCAACTTCAGCGACCTGCTCGGGATAATCTCAGCGCTCTTCGCATCGTGGTTCTCGTATGGAATTCCCGGAGCGTGCTGGTTCTACCTCAAGTGGGGCAACTTCGAGCGCAGCACCAAGAACATGTTCCTCTCCGCCCTGAACATTGCCTTGATCATCCTCGGCTTCGTCATCTGCGGCGCCGGGCTGTATGCCTCGGGCTACCAGATGCACATCGACACGTCAGGGAGCTCCTGGACGTGTGCCGACAACTCGAAATAAACGGGGACGGGTTCACAGATGGGGCTTTAATGTATATGTTCGGAAGGTTTTTTGGGGGAGCTCTGGTTTCAGGAGTACCGACGGTTGGCTGCATAGTTTTTCTTGGGATGATGTTTTTCATGGTGCGATGACTCGGGACGATTGGTATTTATATGATTTACTTGATGAACAAAAGCCGAGCCTGTAAATATTATGGTGCGATCTGTACATAGCTAGTCATGCCCAAGGGAGGAGGAATGACAAGACCTTCACCTGAACCTAAGCATCCTTAAGCCGCACAAGTCATGCACCGTGACCAATGACCAACGACGTGTCATTGGAGAATAATATTGCCGCTGTGCCATTCTATAATTCGAATGGAGGCCTGGCTGAATCCATGCAGTCCAAGAAGGCCCTAAAGCGCGATGTTGGGATGCTTCAACCCATGACGGGAACCTGTATTTGGTCGTCGTCCACTAGTGCGCTGTGCAACCACTGAAAAGATTTGGGGAAAAGGTCAGCAGAGAAGCCAGCCATGATCTTCATAAGAAGCAACGATAAGAGATTTGTAATCAATGTTGAGTTGCCAGAGTGGTTTAATGGGTAAGACTTGAATAAACAATTCGGGATATCTTATGGATTCGTCCGCACAGGTTCGAACCCTGTACTCAACGCACGATAACTTTTTTGCTTTGCACAAGCGGGGGTGCTGTGGGGACTGCTTCTTTTTTCTCTCTTGTTCCGAGCGGCTAGTCCTCGCTTAAATTGAGGACGGCAAAGCAGTGGACGACGTTCGACGACTGGCTTGGATTCTTTTTGCACCAGATGAGGGTCGAAATAGCCGCAGTGCACAAACTCTATGCGCTACATGTGCTCATTACTTGAAGCCTTCATAGCCAGCTAAGGCAGGACGCATTCTAACCAAACACCACTGGGTTGCTTTCCACGAGCAATCCCACCTTCAAAGGTTATTTAAATGTCAGAAGCATCCGGCCTATGGTTTCAATGCAAGCGTTGTCTCTGTACTTTCTTTGTTCTTTTAGAAAGAACTGATAAAAAAAAAACGCAGAAGAGACGGTGAAGAAGCCACTGGGAAGTTTCAACGAAACCTAGGAGCCATGGAGCCATACAGGTGCTGTTTTGGGGATTTTCTTGAGATAGTGAACGCTCGAATACACTGTTATGATTCAAGACCCTCTCTTTGACAAGGGATTCTATAGCAAATCAATGAGCAATACTACTCGCTTGGTTTCCCCCCTGGCGCCAGTGATGTAAAAGGCTCATACTGTGCTCAAATCACCGTAACCACAAACTGCGCTCTATGCTGGATTCGCGGAAGCCGATAATTGGCAAGAGAGCAGATATGGAATCGCTTTGCTTTCCCCACCCTCAAGCTTGCACATATAGCGAATGGCGCAGCTCCTGGCCAAGCGAAGAGCTGTATCTAAAAGCCTTCGGGTCTTGGAAAAGTCCAGATCAAGGATCGGGTTCTAGCATGTACATGTATTACCGACTCAACTCTGCATTTCTTGCAGCCTTGACGTGAAGGATGATCATGTCTCGTATGTATGTTACATCAGAACGAGCTCGAAAATTATTCAACAGATGGGAAGCAGCGATCCCCAACAATTGCCTTTCCAATGCCGTCAGCACATGCCGCAACGATCATCTCTCTGCAATTCGATGTACGCCTTGGTCGGCACGGAAAGTAGCTGATGGCTGAAGGAGGAATGACACTGCTGACCACGGGTTGGATACAGCGTGCAGCTCGAGGACGGGAAGGCGCAGGACGAGAGCGAATGGAACGAGCGCAGTTGATGATCTGACATCAAACCGCATGTACGAACAAAGGGATGACTTGCTTTATCACAACGAACCCCATTCTCTCTGTCATCCATCTTTCCCCCTCCATCTTTCCTTCGTGCCCTGAGCACGAAGCATACCATTCCCTGAAAAATTACTATTTTAACATGGACCAACTCAAGGAGTACTGGCCATGGGGTCTGTTAGTGCTATGGACCGTAGCCTACGGCATTTCGGGCTTCCGGGCGTGGTACCGGCTTCGAACCGTACCGGGGCCAATGTCCGCGAAGTTCTCCAAGTTCTGGAGCCTTCGAGCGCAGCGGTCCGGCGCCGTGTACGAGCGGTACCGCGACATGTCCGAGAAATACGGCAGTCTCGTGCGGATAGGTCCCAAGCTCGTCCTTACCACCGACCCCGAAGTGATGCGCAAGGCGTACGCCGTCCGCTCGCCGTTCAAGCGATCGACCTGGTATCGATGTCTTCGATTCGACCCCACGCGGGATAACATCGCCTCCCTCCGCGATAATGAAGCCCATCGCGTGCTGAAAGCCAAGATGGCCCCAGGGTATTCGGGGAAAGAGAACGAAGACCTAGAGGCCAGGATCGATGGCAACATCAATGCTCTAGTGGAACTGATATCCTCGAAATACATCTCTTCCCCCACGACACACCGGCCCATGGATGTTGCGCAGACGATATCGTATTTCACCCTCGATGTCATCTCCGACATTGCGTACGGGGCACCATTTGGCAACCTCGCCGCGGATACGGATGTTGCTGGATATGTAGCCATGATGGAAATACAAGCTCCGCGGATTTCCATAGCCGTGGTATACCCGTGGCTCATGTCAATTCCTGCGTCGCCGCTCTTCCGGTTTCTTCTTCCATCCGCCAAAGATGCCTTCGGGTTTGGGCGCCTGATGGGCATCGCTCGCAAGGTTGTCGGTGAAAGATTTGGGTCGGACGCGAAACCACGGAAGGACATGCTTGGCTCCTTCGTCAAAAACGGTCTGACCCAAGCTGAGTGCGAGTCCGAAGTCCTACTTCAGATTGCGGCAGGTGGAGACACCACAGCGACGGCCATCCGTATGACGCTCTTCCACCTCATATCCACACCCACGGTTCTCTCGAAATTGCTCGAGGAGATCCGAGAAGCCGATCTGCCCAAAGATGGTATCATCAAGGACGCCCATGCGAGAAAATTGCCGTACCTGCAAGCTGTAATCAAGGAGGGCCTGCGTATCTACCCACCTATCACGGGCCACATGTCGAAAAACGTTCCTGAGGGCGGAGAGTACGTCAACGGGCATTTTCTTCCCGCCGGAACTGAGCTCGGCGTCTCGGTTTGGGGGATGCAGCACAATAAGGCATACTGGGGCGAAGACGCGGGGATCTTCAGGCCCGAAAGGTACGCTCAATATACATTAAGGACTGCATGGGATGTGCTAGATGAGCTTTTCCCGCTACATTTGGAGATATCTTGACTGACCTTCGAGTTCCCCGGAGAAATAGGTTTTTGGAGGTTGATGACGCTCGCGCCAGAGACATGACAGCGGTCATCGATTTGATCTTTTCCTACGGCCAGTGGTACTGTCTGGGTCGCCAGGTAGCTCAGATGGAACTCAACAAGGTTTTTGTAGAGGTAAGCATGTACCGAATTTCATCTAATGATCAATCGTAACCGTTCCGACGGGGGAAACATCCGAACTATCAGAGATTCTGACGATGCCCATTCAGCTGCTTAGAACCTTCACCTTCTCGATATGCAACCCCATAACGCCTTTTGACTCAAAAGGCTATGGCCTCTTTGTCCAAAAGAATCTATGGATGCGAATAGAGAAGAGGGAGACGAAATTATAGGTGAGTGGGAAGCATGCAAGCCACAATACCTGCCGAAGCACAAAACAAAAATGATCAGTTCACCTGTCAACCACTTGGTGTCTATTACTTTCTTTCATTCTCGCTATAGCGTCGTCCAACGGGTCGTGGCCAATCGAGCCTTCACAATCACCTGTGGAGCATTCAGCTCCCACAAGGATATGGAGTTTTGACATTCTCACGGCTCTTTCATACTTGGTCGTTTCTTTCATATCGTGGGGTTGCTGCTGGAGAGGTGCAGGTCCGCGTTCGTGAAGCTTGAGTGCTAGGCGTCTCGTCCCAACTGCTTAATATCATGTCAACAATCATGCCAAAGCGTTAGTGCCTTGTTTGCATCTTGTTTTTCCTAGAAGGCAAGCCCACGGCTGCAATCAAATCAAAATTTTGGCCCGACGTATTTGTGCTGGTGTTTGTGTATAATTTTCCCATCCAATGGCTCAGGCTAGCACAGAGACAAGGCCCGACTAACAGCATCCATAACTTCTTGCCCACTTGGGTAATTCCACCCAAGCATGCCCTGACATACCCCGCAATGTTGTTCCCGGCTGGCTACTTTCCCCGCCCAATGAAAATGCACCGTCCGCTCTCCAATCTCGGAATACGCCCTCACAACAGGTAGCCTAGCTCAGAGTAAAGCCACGACTAGGTTTACGCAGATGGTCCAGGACGGACAAAGCAGGCCTAGTGAGAGAGATGGCCGTGAGACGAAGATGCACATTGCCAAAGTAAGAACACGAAGCGGAACAATTTAGCACGAGAGAAGCTCTCTTGGAGCAATCCTCGCTTATTGCCGACAGCGACGAGCGTTAGGACCGCAGTGGAGACCAAAAATGTTCGAAATGAGATGAAAGCGGACAACACAAAACAGCCAAGAACTCTCGCGGCCGTCTGTTTACCTGACAGCGAAGCGGAATGGGATTTACGGTTGGGCCGTAAGACTGTGGTGGATGGAACCGCGACAAAACAAAGGAGAACACGAACGCTGAGCTGAACTGAACTGAACGGCGTAATCTATTCATCTATTATTGAGCTGACCCCGGAAATCTGTGCGTCAATAGTGCCCCCACGGCCAGCCTAGCCCACTTGGGTCTGAAGGATGTTCTTGGATTCGTGGCGCGGAACAGGTGTGTCCCATTTTCGATCCCACTATTATCGCGAGCTAGGCAAGAAGGGCTGGACACACGCAATTCATGTGGGCTGGAAGAGGGCGGCGAAAGACTCGAGGGCGAGATGGAGATGTCTCGCCGGTGTTATAAGTGGTGAGGATCAAAATAGAGGCACGTGCCCTGCCATTACATATCATATATACCTGCGACGCGGGTGGGCAGAAGGGGGATTGGGACAGCGAAGATCAATCAAGCGCGAGGGGGAGCCGAAGCTCACACGCACCTGAAATGCCTTCTGACTCGAGGGTCGAGAAGGCATAAAACCCAAGATTTTCCGCCCTGGCCAAATCAGTCTCCAATTCTTTTCCCCCGCTGTTTGAAGGATCGGCATAAATCCGCGACGCTCAGCATCCGGAATCCTGCTCATGCACACACACACACACACACACCCGCTTCCAACTTGCAATGGTCATCCAAGAAAAAAAAAAGCTTCCACGAGTCTTGAACTGCAGAAGCTTTGTGATCGGCCTGGGCGCCGGGAAATTAAGACTTGGTTGATGGTTCTTGTTCCCTTGTTTCAAGCGTACAGTAGCAGAGAGCAAACCCCGATAAGAAACAGATATAAATAGTGGGATCGACCATTCCCTGCCCAGCTGCTTGCCCCTGACTGTACCTGCTCCAGTCAGCAATCCTGCTTCCCTCCCCCACCGGCTGCAGCTCCAAGCGAGAAAGTCCCTGCAGGACACACACGAGTCGTTCTGTGCCGACCTCCGTCGTGAGCGCGACGCTACCAATGATGAAGGGGTAGTAAGCACTGCCAATATTAACCATTACGACGAACCGCATCCTGAATACGCCGTACACCGTCGTACAGCACCTGCAGCACGAACACGATAAGACACGGGTCGTCGGGTGTGGATACAGTGACAGACCACGAGATTGCGAGGCGAAGCAACAGCAGGGAAGGGCCGCAAGATTAAGGGTCTCATCCCGGAGAAGAAGCATGAGGCATGACCTGGCCTGTAGCAGTGCCGTTGGCTAGCGATAGGGGGATGGGATTTATTTCCCCGATACATACTACGACGACTTGTGGAGTAGTCTTGTATGGGTCAGGAAACCGAGTGGTTGCTCCCATCTTTCTCAATTTCAGGGTCCTTATATACCCGCGTCCGTCATCTTTACTCCATACTCCGTACTTTTCGAAACTCCTCAAAGCCCTCAGAAATCCCCATTCCTTCATTTGCTCCCTCAATCGTCCCCATCGCACGGCTCTCTTTGAAACCATCTGACCTTGTTCCTCGACGCAATTCGAAAGCGTCCACCATGCTTCCGACTCTTACCTCTCTGCCCTCGGGCGTCCTGTCGCTCTCGTTATCTATCATCCTTCTAGGATCCTGTGTATCATCGGCTCAGCTCTCCTCCAAATGCCCCGACATATTCATTCTCGATGACAGCCGCAGTGAATCGACCACCGGTAGGATGGGCACCATTGGTGCAGCACTTGAAGTGTTAGGATACACGAACATTGCCCAATCGAGGCTGGAAAACGAAAGCGGCACCTTCGCAGAACTTGCACTGGGTCAAGAGGATATTTTCGCGTCGTGCCCCCGCTCGAAATCCATACAAGCTCTTAGTTTTGGCGAGAGTATCGTACCCGCGAAAGAAGCGGCTGGGGGTGAACTACGACGAAGAGAGGTTGTAGGTGGAATTTACTCCGGGGAAATACTCCAGGAGCAGAACCGTACCAGTCTTGAGAGACGCATCGCAACCTCGATGCAACGCGATGACCTCCTGAGGCTAGCCATTCCTACCACCAGTCAGATGGTCGGACACCGGTGGGAGGGCTGGTCCCAAATTTGCGAATACCTAGGCCTCGGATACAGTGTCATGGAGAGGCTACGCTTGAAGGGTCTGCCCGGACAGAGCCAGTATATCGTAGTGTAGTCCGTCGGCAAATTGCGTTCCGAGTCGAATGAAGCCAATACCGGGGGGAGAGGCTGAAAAAGATCAGGTCATAGGGTCTGGGACACGGATGGGTCAACGAGAGTGAATCAGCCTCCGTACTAATGGCATGCGCCGATAGTCATGACCTGGGAAGCACCAAGGCGTGCAAGGCCACGTCAACCATGACTTGTATAGTTCTTTTTCCGAGGGGACCAGCAAGACGAGGTTCAGCTCCGCTCGAATCATAAGCACATTAAAAGCATGTGCAACATGCCTCAGGCTCCCGTACGAGAGCCGTGGTCGCCGCAAACACAACTTCGCCGGTTCTGACCCGACTTGAACGACGGTAGCCATGCGTGAAGTCACGCATGGGGGCTCAGAGAACGAGGGAGGAGGGCTTTGAGACCAGGAAAGGGGCCTGATATGCTCGTGGCCGCGCCATGTCGGAAGCGAATAGACCTGTCCTAGGAGCGAGCTAGATTAGATGTTTCTGTGGTGGTGTCTTTCCCATCCGTACTGTAACGGTATTGGCAATGGAAACCAAACTTATTCTTATCCCGATCTTGGCTCATCGTGCTTGTGACGATGCGCAGCCGCTGGCAGATGAAAGTAAGGGTAAAGTGTATTACGGTCGAGCTGGCCCCGCACCGCAGTGGGCTGCTATTATTGACACCGGTGTGAGGGGGCACATCACGATCGCGGTGCAACGGTGCAAGGACAATCCAGTTCGTGCCAGCACCTGAACTCTGGCCCTGAAGGCCATTGACACCCAAACTCAATCAGGCCACTACGGGAAGTTGCCGTGATGCGTAACTCGCGGGGCAGAGGAAGGCCGAGCAGTCACTAACTAGCATGCTGCCATCGGCCTTGCAGGGCATTGAACTATTTGTCCCACGCTTCTTCGCTGGCACTGACTTCCCCAAACGGCGCACCGCACCAACGTGGGCGGCGGGCAGCAAGAAGAATGACATCAGTGCCGTCGACACATTACAAGTCGGTTACCTGACCACCTTCTGGTCGGTCACGTCTGGTCTCTGCAGCCAGCAGCGCCCAATGACGCAAGGCCAGCCGCCCACTCCCTCTCACTGCAGTGGCCGTGGGCAGAGCGGGAGCAGCCCCCGCTCCTCACTGGCCCTAGCCACATTGGCCGGGCGTGCAGGCGCTTGCGGGGTCTAGACCGCTGGAGGCCGTCTGCTGTGGCGCAAAAGTCCAAGATGGCGTTTTCAGATTCCCATTCGAATTGAGCGCCACAGCAGAGCAATCAGGGAAGAGCAGGGAGATCGACATGGAATTCGCATAGGCTCGGATTGGGATTGCTGCTGCGAGACTCCAGCCCGTCCCTCTCGATCACCACTAGGCCTCCCACGATGCATTCTCTGCACCTTGCGGCCCTTTGCCCGATTCCGACGCGCTGAGGAAATGAGAAACATTCGTCGTCTGGCTTGGGCTGGTCCCCGCATCAAGCCTGTGCAGCCGGGCCACGCCACAACGGGCAAAGCTCCCCTCCCCAAGCTCCCCCCCAAGCTCCGCGGCCTGCCCTTCCAAGCTTTTTCTGCTACAGGACACAGCTCTGAGAGGGGAACCTGAGGCGTTCCTCTGTGGCAAAGCCTAATTGATGGGGATGGTGGATCCGGTACATTATTTGCGTGAAGGGCGGACGGGATCATCATGAGATTTGTTGTTCGTCTTTCATCTCAAGCCCACAGGCCCTCTTAACCCCGTTGACATCATCTGTGGCTCGCGGTGATATACTGCACCCCCCCATCGACTTCTGCTTCTGCTGTCGACATGGACGCCCCCCCTATGACCCCTACGAGTGCCCTGCTGTACACCTACCTTGAGCTTGATGCCTTCAAAACCCCCGATGCCGTCGCAGCGGCCAAGGGCAGCATCGATGTCTCGTACACCGAGCAGGATGTGTTTGCCCAAGCCTTTGCCAGTCATGACAGCGTCGATGCCACCGAGGCCAAGCAGCGTGCGGCAGACTCGTTCAAGAATACCGCCCACCTCCAGCCGTCCGAGACAACCTACCAGAGTATTTACATGTCCCCTCCCATGAGCACCGACGCCGCGGGAGATTCGCCGTCGAAGGAGGTGCCCGATCTAGAACCGTCGAGCAAGAAAAGCAGTATCGCGTCTATATCGGAGCCCAACGAGTCGGTGGTTCTGTCGGACCTCCCGAGCTACCTGGCCCATGTGTTGTCGACCAGCTCACCCGACGACTTTTTCTCCTATGCCCAGAGGACCCATTATGGGATGCAGCATGGCCAAGTCCCCGACCAAGAAATGTGCGGGGACGAGAACCTGCCTCACGAAGTTATGATTTACTCAGACGGTGGTCAGGATCCATCCTGGAATCCATGCGATTTGACGGGTGGTGCCATTCCCCTCGTCGGCAAACTGTATAACGCACAGCTGCCCCCAAAGCGTCTGCAACAACAGTAAGAAACCCCGACCTAACCCAGGCCTGATTTAACAATGGAGCAAACAAACTGCAAGAAGCCAAGTTGAACATCAACTAATTACCTCCAGTAGTATCTCTCCCTACAGTGGTGCCCCCAAGTCAACCACATCCAGTCAACCACCCGCCTCCGCATCTCCCGCCACGAAACCCAAAAAGACGCGCCGGCGACGAAACAACCGGAGCGCCGAGGAGGAGGCAAGACGGCACCAAGAATTCCTCGAGCGGAACCGGAAAGCCGCGGGGAAGTGCCGGTCGCGGAAGAAAGACCGGGTGCAGAAGTTGATCTCGGATGTGGATGAGGCGCGGGCCTGGAACGGGGAACTCAAGGCGGCGAAGAATGCCCTCGAGCAGGAGATTGGCGAGCTGAGGAAGTTGTTTGGCGGCTGTGCTTGTGCTGGTCAGTCGGCTGCCCCGGTAGGCATCTCGATGTTGCCTGGGAAAGAGTTCTCGCAGAACGACGCGGTGGATTCGGGGGACCGAGCAGATGAACCTCACAGGGTGAATGCACAGAGGGACCCGAGTGGCGAGAAAGATATGAACAGTTGCGAAATCGACTTCGATTTGGAAATGGACGAGCTCGGGATGGACCTCGATGAAGAGCAAGGGGAGGAAGAAACCACGGAGGCCACTGGCAGGGACATAACTAACGGCTAACATTACGAAAGATGTTGATCCCAACACCAGCCAGTCTCGAACCAGACTCTTCGTACCTTGAATCTGATCAAGGCCGTTCGAAAAGCAAGTTCTCGCATAATAATACCACGATAACGAAATCCAGTCTTTTACATGTAGATATACACGGAACATACATAGCTACATGCAGCCCAAAAAATACCCAGATATGTAGTACTTGTTTGCAGCTGAGAAAAAGAAGAACCACACACATGTGAACCTTCGCATTGAATGCTTGTTATACTGTATCCTCGACTTTCTGCTGTGAATAAGTCACACCTCGAAAGTGTCTCAAGAGAATCGCACTCAATAACCTACATGCTCTTCCCGAGGGGAGACGTCTTGACTCGAGTACAGGGTGAAAACAGCTGTAGTTGCCATGCCATGCCATCTTGTCCCGTCACAGAGGGAGGGGAATTGGACATTAAACCTACTCACGCACTAATTTGAATATGTGTTGCATTTCCGCACCAAGTAGCCAACCGAAATTAAGTAAATGATTGGGAACCTTATTTAATCAGCGGTCCATGTTCTAAATATTTACAAGTAAAGTTATCGAAAGGAAAGCTGCGTACAGTACAAACTTGATTAAAACGCAATTCCCCCATCCGGCCAAGCCCCACTGATTTCAACGGCCAGATTGACAACGGTACTAATCGACCAAAGCGTGATCAAGCTCCAGCCAATCCTGCGACTCATGACCCATTTGTTCAACGGGACCATGATAAGCAAGCCGACGAGAGTAAGGAGCAATGTGATGGCCGATATCATCAACGTGCCGCTAACTTCGATCTGATAGGGTTTGTACTTCAGGCTCTTGTGGGGGTGCTTGGCGTGGTGGCGATTGGCTTCCGTTATGGTCATGTAGACACCGCTGATGCCGACGCCGAGGAGGATATTTAACATTGGCCCACCGAAACAGGCTGAAAGAGCCATGACTGGATAACCGAGACGTGCCACGGTGATGTCGGCCACGAGGTCACCTAGGGAATTTCCAACTGCGAAGATTGTCAGGCCTAAAATCGCATCTGATATTCCTAGGATTACTCCAAATGCTTTTAGCACTCCGACGACTTCATTGGCGATCGTAGAGATCCATGCTATACTGACAACGAAGCCGACGAAGCATAGCAGGAATCGATACCGAGGAGGTTTCTCGGGAGTCGTCGTTAAGACTAGTATACCAAACACAATGAGTGACCCTAATAAAGAGTATAGAATCAAGTGCAGTAGAAACTTTGATGAATCAGGGCCCTCAGCGCTATTAGCCCAAATAATGGTGACCACAAAGAGCGGGCCGGTGAATATTTGTACGGCAACGAGCCAGCGATTCCAGTCTCTTGATGGCTCTGTTACGCTGTCTATGTGCGTTATCGATGGCGTTTTCAAAGGCATCAAGTGCTGATGATGATGTTGGTCTTCGATTTCGACAGCTACACCAGCAGTTCCGCTATGCCCACTTATTCCTCGAGGCTGCGGAGATGACGTTCGGGAGTTTCGATGGTCACTCGCAATGGTACTTCGCCTGTATCTTTCCCATTCGGGTTCCAGATTTGCTAGCAATGATGGACTGTCGGGCGATAATAAAGGAGCGGTACTTCTTCGTCGCTCCCGACCCAGATACTCTCGCCTGTCTTCAGTGGGGTCTTGTTCTTCTGGTCCATCGTCTTGTGAGTCGGACTCCACTACGGGCAATGTGATCGCCAGCAGGAAAATGCTGGGTGCGGATATGATACTGATAAACTTGTCCCAAATGCTCTTTTCCGTCCAGGTACAAAGTGTTGGAAATAAGCTCGAAGTGATCACATAGGGGCTGGGCAAAACCTGATATGGCCACCACCTTATAGGCGCCTCCATACCATCTTCCTCCATGCTTGCATACATCGAGTCAGATGTCAATGTTGGCTCTGGTAAGATAATACTCGGAACACTGGGAGAGGTGTATCCAGACATGGGCATTGGTGAATCAGTATACGTTGGAAACTGCAGAACGGGTGATACTGTTCTGTTCGTTGAGCTATCCCTGGAGGAGCTTGGAATCTGAAGATGTGGTCTTTGACGAGGCTTGCTTTTAGGAGATTGGTCCGGCGAATCGTTTGTGCCATCCATTCTATCTTTGAGGCGGTTTACCCGTGAGTGCCGTGGCCCTGGCATTACTTCTGCGGGTGGAGCCAAGGAGTTCCGATTGATACTTCTTGATCTTTCAGGCGACGTCGTTGGATCTAGATAGTCAGAGCCATCTATTGAGGGTGCTGGTGAAATAGACAGGGTTGGCGAAACGGGACTCATATCTATGAGAGAGTCGGAAACACCCCCAGAGCCTTCAACGTCCAAGTATTGAGGAAATGTAGGTGTTGCAGCAACAAGTCCGATATCAGGTATGGTTGGGACAGTGAAAGCGGCCTGGTTCAGAGGCGCCGGTCCTCCAACATCATTCATTGAGACAGCCCGAGTTCTCGGTGTCGGCATAGGTCTTAACGCCTCCTCGCCATTGTCGGCTGGTGTAATGATTACGCTTGAAGCGTAATCAGATGGTGCAGCTGGCTCTGAAGAAGGACCACTCATTGTATTTAGTAATGACGCCGGGTCGTCAGAATATCGACGTAAATGTATCGGTCTTTGGGAGCTTCTTGACTTTTGTAGTGACGACAGGACTGATCTAAACTCTAAAGCACCCACCAAGCTGGGTCGAATAGGAGTTATAGTATTTCTGCGTAGACCTCTCGGCCTCGTGACTCGCATGCTGCTTGCCATCTCTGCTGCAAGATGCATTCCCTCGTCACCGTCTTCGTCGCTTTCAGGTCCAGCCTGCGACCCCAAAGCAGGACTAGCTCCTCGTTCAAGAGCATCAAAATCCTCCTCATCACGGTACGGTCGCTCGCTCGTTGGTGTGTCTTCATCATCGCCATCCTCCTCTGTGACTTCTAGCTCCTCGCTGCCAGGTGCTAAGAAGTGACCTCGGGCGACAGCCTCTCGTTCCCGGCGTTGCCGCCTTCGTCCCAGATACCAGTGCCACACGACCACTGTGATAACATAGAAGACATAGAAGCCAATCATGACACAGCATTCCCAGAGGTGCAAGAAGCCGTCCGAGAGGAAAACCATACTGAAACTTGCTGCCACAATGAAGAAGCCTACATCCCTCACAAAAGTCTTCTTTCCAACTTTAAATTCTCGTACCAAAGCCATTGATCCGGCAACGACGGCAGTGATGAATCCTGCAGCTCCTATCAACTCTCCAACTGCCAAACTCCCGCTATGCGAGCTCATGGCTGCAAAGGTAGAGAAGACATCTGGACTTCCATTCCCAAAAGCCAAGAATGTAACGCCAGCCATGCTCTCACTCATTCCCAGAATGCTCGCTATAGTACTAAGGTTGATGCAAAAGAAATCGCTTGCGGCTATCCCAATCGTGGTGAAGAGCAGAGCAAGCCATAAAGCTAGGATGACGAAAGCTAATGGCTGTGCCTTTGCTAGGCTGCAGTAGTATAAGGAGAGGTAGGAAAAGAGACCGGCCTCTTCGTCGGGGCAATTGGCCTTGATAAAGGCGCATTGGTCTTCGGCGTGATGGACAAGACGACACTGAGGCGATAATGGGTTAGCATAATTAAAAACAGGCACAGTTTGTGCAGGCTGGTTCTGGCGCATTTGCGTACCTCCTCATCTCTCTTGACAAGTCGCGTGCCATCAAGCTCCAGTAACATCCTCCGTTGCGCCGCTCCGTAATCCGTACCGCTTCGATACCGTACAGTCTGATCAACTAGCAGACTGAGAACAGCAAAAGCAGATAACAGAAGGATTGTTATGTAGAATGCGCGAAAGCTGTATCGTGATCGCTGGGCCCTTGGGCCCAGCGCTTTCGAGGTTATTCGCTGCATCTCAGCAACTACAGCGAGAGCATAGTTTATTATTGGAGCTCGATCTCCTTCCGGATGATAGAGAGTCAGGTAGAGATATACAATGAGTTGAGACTAGGGGTGAGCTACGTAACGACATAAAAGAACGAGCCCATTGGGGCAGACAAGCAAGAAAGGTGAAGTTGAAGATGCCTGGAGGCGAAGAACGAGACTTGGTCTGCCAGCCAAGAACTCACTCGTTAGGTTAGGGCGCCCGTAGGCCAATTCCATAAGAGATGATGACCTCAGTTTTAACGTGTTTCCGATTGCGATAAGATAAAGCTGAGGCGCATGTGGCCAGTGCATCCACCGATTTCCATCCACCATCCATCCATTCAAGGTACAGGAGAAGGCGGCACTTGGAATTGTGCGCTCTAGAACACGCACCAGAAGCTTAAGTGTAGAGTAATGCATGCTAAGCCACATGGTTAAAGTGAAATGTTGATCAATGCGGACACCATCAGATAGTCGTTTGGTATTTTTACATTCACTGGCCAAATATGCAACACAATGACTTCACTATCTAAGACGTAGAGCCGGTGTAGCCAGTGCTTTCGCGCCATATCTTCAACGCGCTTCTACATTCAATCTAAATTTCAATCTAGAATCCCAACTTCTCGATGGCTGTCTCGCGGTAGGCCTCCTAGCAGCTTTGAGTCTACTTCGCCATGGGACATGCTCTGCTTGCATCTTGATGCTACTTTGCGCATCATTATGTCCCATTCACACTGTGTTCTCGAGGCGAGCCATTATTCAACCGTCAGGAATCCTCATAACCACATAGAGCAGAGGTCATGCTCCTTTGTTGGCATACAAATACCCGCCGAGCTTCCTTGGCGCGGTGTTTCATCCTTACGTCGGTCTTTCGTGGAATTTTGGACGTCCTCTTGATCGGACACAAAAGCCTCGAGGTGATGCTGGATTTGCCATGTTGACTTGCCGTTTGCAGGACATGTCATGGATGGGGTTTGTTATCGATGCCTCGTCCTCGCAGACTGTTAAGTCTTGCTTCGTCGACACAGGGCTGCAACAACACTAATATCGTCCAACTTGCCCCCTTCCATAGCCAATCCCTCTTCGATGGCATGTTCCATAAACGGGCTCTCAGCAAATGGGTCTTGAGCAATTGTCTTTGCAGCTTTCATGAGCTCCTCTGCAACATATTGCATCCCTCCTCCAGCGCCGCCACTCCTATTCCCACTGTAATTCCCGACACCACCATCTTCCCATTTACGTATGCTGTGTACAACATTCTCAATGATTTCATGCTCCCACAGATTATCTATGACGCCATCCGACATTGCGAGAACAACGTCGTTCTCTTCAATCTCAACCTTGTCCATGACCGCATTTTCGCGCGGGTTATCTGGACTGTTTGTCCCAAGTTGACGGGGACAGTCAAACCAATGCCATTGTTCGGTAGTCTTGTAAATCAACTCTTGATCGCGGGGTCGAAGCACAAGAATCTGCGAGTCGCCAAGATTAGTAACATATAGGAGAGGGGTCGCCGGCGTATTCGGATCGTTGTTGGCTCTTGCAAAATGAAGTTGCGCTCCAGTAGCTGTAGTTGTTCCTTGCCAGCTGTTGGGCTGAGACGTAGCTTCTATTGTCTGTTCGTACGCTTTCTGAAGGTATTCGACAGGATTGGGCTCATAGCGGGCTCCAAGGGGCCTCGGTTTTGTTGCATCTCGTTCAGCCTCCAGGGCCCAGAAGTGCAACACTAATCTGGACCATAATCTGCACGTACAGTAAGAGAATGCTCGTTTCTCAACAAGGGAATATATCACGTACCCAGCATGACCACCTGGCCTGGTCGACCACGCTCCCACCCCATCGTTTGCACCGATGAAATTGTCACTAGAGTAAACAGCGTCATCCCCGTTTGTGTGTCCCCGAATCAACTCTCCATTAACAAACGCCCTCCGATCACGGCTTCTGTGATGGGTACTGAGAGGTTCTGAAAACGAGCCGGATGGCGGGGATAGAAAAGGCGGAGGAAATGGTCTGGGAGCTCGTTTGGCAAAGAGCGCCAATCCGGTCTCGAACCGAAAGGGCAGGAGGTTGTTCTTCAACGGAGCAAATCCATCAGGTTCTGGAGATTTGGAGGCAGCCAAGTCAGGAGGGTAGGATCGGTGGCCGCCTTGGAGGAAATATCGGCGTTGCTGAAAGACTGCACGCACGAGATGTGGCCTTGAGGGCGACCTCCTCATCCCAGCGTCGTGTAGGATTATACTGCGAGGATCGTTTGTGAGTAGAGGGAGGATCAAGTTGGGGCAACAAAGCTACGATGTTTCCTCTGATAGGGAAATGCTTATCGGATCTGTTGGGCAACGAGGGTTGTCAGGCATAAATTAAGGCATGAAAAGCTACGGTTGTCAGAACCACTTCCACGTGACAGTGGTGCAACGGATATTCCGGTTCCGATTTCCCGATTTCCTCATCCTCAAATCGGCGCTGGGGTCGCAAAAGTGATATCCCAGCACTCAAAGGCCAAGACTTACGACCTTGAGACCGCCGTCACTACTGTCAGGTCTTGAGCTCCCAGCCTCAGCCCCAGCCCCAGCCCAATCCTGTCTAAAACCGGCTGGGGGAGAATTACTGCAATATTCCCAGCAGGAGACGACATCTCCCTTGCTGACTGATGTCTGGATCTGGTGAATCCCTGATGCTCCTCATCTGCACGCATATCACGGAATTGGCTTCTTTTATGACCATCCTTACCAATCCATGCTCTCGGTGTCCGCGATCCTGTAGCTGAAGTGTGCGTCAATTGCTGCCAAGTCTGTGCCCTGCAACAGACCTGCCACCCAATACTTGTGCTCCCGCCAGCTCCTCCGAAAGAGCGAGGCGAGGGCGGTCCGACGGTTTTCTCGCACAGCACCAACGAACAGCCGCTCCAGCAAAGGCTGCACGGCGTGCTTCACGGTGGCGGACGCGTCGTGCACTTGCTCGAACAGCACACACGCCAGGTCTCTTAAAGCCATGAGAAGGCGGTATCGTATTTCTCGGCGAGCTCGAGCGCCAGTGTTTTGTGCTGCAGATCCCAAGCCGGCACAAGAGGTCTTGAGACTGCGAAAAAGTTCTTTGACGAGTCTCAGTCGTGATGACGACGACGCACGACTGACTATTCGACGTTGCGACGCACCTCTAGGGCCGCGCCAGAACGCCAGCACACATTAACTCGGCCTGACTTGGGATGGCTCGACATAATAGCCTGCCCTATCCTGCCTCTTTAAGCGCAACTGTGGGTTTCTTATTGTTCTTGGAGCGTTCCGTGTCATTTTTGTGCATGTACGGAGCAGCCACTCGGATTCTCGCATGCCAATTAATTGTCTTTGTACCCAGGTCATAAGAATAGAACAGCATCGCATTCTCACTCCATTCCCCTCACAGCAAGACACCGTATCTGGCCTTACCTCATCGCCGCTGTCCTGGATCTTATTACCTGCAAGCTCTCCATCCTGTTTCTCCATCTCCATTCCCCACGTCCGTACTTCCCAACTTCTTGGGAAAACCGGCCCATCGCGGACTTGCTGATCCCGAGTTGGCGACGACTCTAGCGGTATCCCGTATCGTAATCGTCACTGCCCGGCTCCATAATTTCCATCTCAACCTCGCTGCATTCCTAGTCGAGCTTCAACGACCTCGTTCAAATTGTCGTCCTCTCCACTCCCGGCGAAAATTAACCTCATCCCCTCCTCGCTCTCGGAGCCTCCTGTCTTACGGTCCTGTCGTGGTTCGAGACTGCACTTCAGTCTCTGGCCAATTGTATCGCGTCATCACCTTAAGATCAGACCGCCAAGCGATACATTCGTATGTCGACGTGAAGGCCCGTTGGAGCTCCGGAAACGTCGGACGCATACATTTTATCTTCGTTACTCCTGACACTCGTTGATCTTTAGCATTAAATGTCTGTCAAGATGGGGAACCGCAGTCGGGGTAAGTCTACAGCTATTCACGTTCAATTTTCTGGCACACGCTGACAACTGTTGCAGTCTTCTCGTTCATGTCCTCGTTCTCAAACAGAGACTCCAAGAGCCCAGAACCCACTTCAGCTCCTTCCCCAATCAATACACGACAAGCAACTTTCAAGAGAGAGGTTCCAAACCCTTCGGCGACATCTCCGACGTCAGCCTTTCCTAACTTTCAACAACCGACCGATGGAGAATCACCACAGCCTCGAGCACCAGGACGAGCTCGCGCACCGTCTGCACCGGCAGGATCAAGGCCGGTCTCCATGATACAAACATACCAACCTCCTTTGATGGAACTGTCACACGATACACTGTAAGCTTAGAACTTGGTAGAGAGGGACTCTTTGCTTACTTGTACAGTCCTGAGCTACAGCCGATTTTCACCTTCCTTAATTCGCATGCGAACAAGCTGTACCAGGAGGGATATTTCCTGAAGCTTGACGATCAAAGTGTCCAAGGCCGCGCAAACGCTGATCGAACGGTATTAAAATAGACAGTCTAATATCCTGATTTCATTGCTAATACATGTCGCAGTGGACTGAATGTTTCGCACAGCTAGTTGGCACAGTCTTGTCGCTCTGGGATGCTCAGGAACTGGATGCTGCAGGTCAAGATGGAGAGGTTTTACCGAAATTTATCAACCTTACTGACGCATCTATCAAGATGGTAGGTCTCATACCCCTGTCGTCATTCATGTGCTGACAATATAGATTGAATCCCTCCCCACCCGCGCTCAAAACGAGGCTCCTCTCCAAAATGTTCTCAGTATCTCTACTGCTGGAAAAAACCGCTATCTGTTGCATTTCAATTCTCATCACTCGTTGATACAGTGGACGGCTGGCATTCGGCTGGCTATGTACGAGCACTCGACACTTCAAGAGGCTTATACCGGAGCATTGATTGCAGGCAAGGGCAAAACTCTTAATAACATCAACATGATCATGGACCGTTCCAGGGTTAAACACGAAGATTGGGCCAGAGTCCGATTTGGAGCTGGTACGCCATGGAGGCGCTGCTGGTGTGTAATATCACCACCTGATGAAAAAGAAGTTCAGAAGTTGCAGAAGGACCTCAAGAAGAAGTCGGTATATGATCGATCGAAGCCTCCACTACTCAAGGGCGATATCAAGTTCTATGACACCAAGAGAACCAAGAAGACCATGCCAATCGCGACCATCACCAACGCATACTCTGCCTTTGCTATCTACCCACAGTCAAAGCCACTTATCGATGCCTCCACATTGGTCAAGGTTGAGGGAAACATCACAATCCACTCAAACCCCGAGTCCACGACCGAAGGGTTCGTGTTCGTGATGCCAGAGGTGCACCCAGCCGTAACTGGGTTTGAGATGCTGCTTCGCTGGCTATTTCCCGTGTTTGATACATTCGGACTCTATGGGCGACCAGGTCGCTTAGTTGCTGATACATTAGACCCCCGGAGTTTGATGTTTGCCATGCCCAAGCAACGAAGATATGGCTATCTCGAGATCTTGGATGTGTCAGCGTTGGTCCTCGAACCGGGCAGTGGTGAGTGGAAAGAATCTGAGTGGAGAAAGAAGATGAAGGAATTGACCGGCCGCCGTATCACTGCAATCGAGAGCGGAAGCCGATCAAACAGCAGATATAGCAGCAGAAGGAACACTCGCAACAGCTTTGGGCCTTCTCGCAGTCGAGTGGCTTTCGATGATACAGTTTCCATACGGTCTTCGCCTTCAATGACGTGGAACCCACCTCCGTCCGATGCAGCCCCTTATGGTGGAATCCCTCGAACAGATTCAGCGCCACCTGCCCAATCACCTTTTCATTCACCTAAGAAGCAAGCTGCAATTCACAATCGGTCCGTATCAGAAACTCAAGGCCTTGATCAATATCAGACGACGGGTGCGGTGTCATATGATGGCACCTATGATGGCGAGCCTCAACCTCCACCGCCACCACCTCACCACGCCCCCGCCAAAT
The DNA here is from genome assembly GCA_003369665.1 of Coleophoma cylindrospora. NCBI lineage: Eukaryota > Fungi > Ascomycota > Leotiomycetes > Helotiales > Dermateaceae > Coleophoma > Coleophoma cylindrospora. Next base: position 1,633,531 of record PDLM01000002.1, read on the forward strand.
ACAAGAACGAAATGGCTGCAACTCCTGAACGGGTCAGCTCTGAGGATGATTCCTGCGTCACCCCCATCAGAGAGTTGCAGGAGTTGCAAGTCACTAGCACCCCAGAGCCCGTGGCTGCTCCACCAGCTTTCGCTCATGGGCCAGGTTCGCTTCCTATCAGCAAACCTTACCATTCACCAGAGCTTCGCAGAGCCAACAGTCGAATGTCAAATGCAACTTTGACTCAATTAGCTGGCGCTGGCGGCGTAGCGTATGATGGAACTAGTCCAAGAACGAGCGACGAGCAGGCGCGACAAAACGTAGGTCGACAACCCGAGGAACACGATCATAGAGAGGTGTTACTGTCAAACGCCAATACAAAAGAAGTTGCTAACCAATATGATCCTGAAGAAGGCGTGGTAGCAGTAAATAAGCGTTTCTCTTTCGAACGACCCCCCACTCCTTCCCAATCTAATTCACAGCCCGATGGGGGGCACAGCTATTCCCAACAACAATCATCTAAATTCTTTCCTCCCGACAACACCTCTTCCTATACATCTGAACAACAGCCCGAAGTACCGCCGCATTCTCAAAAGCCTTCCACGGATTACAGTCTCAGCCAGCCATCTCAAAACCCAGTCGGTCAAAATATCGCTCGAAAGCCATTACCGCAGCGGAGCTCATATATGCCAAGTTCAGACGCAACCACACCAGTAATCGCTCCGTTTACCGACTTTGGCAGTAAAGTCATCGATCAAGCCACTTTCGATCGAATTCGTGATAGCCAAACTGTTCCTGACCGTCAGGTACATAAGCAGAGTAGCACAATAAGCAGCATCGATGATGATACGGCATCAACGGCCTCCCCAGACTATGCTAGCACTTCACGTTCTGTTGAAATGCGGGAGTCCGTAGATCGACCAAGGGCTGGAGTAATGCGGACTGTGGGCGACCCCGAGGTCTCAGCTCCTCTGAGCATGGCAGATTTGGGCTTACCCGATATAAACTTCGGCCCAACTATAAACTATGCCTCGGACCGCCCACTGCCACAAACACCATCTGCAATAACACCTGATCAACGCGGACCCAGCCCTGCACAAGGATTTCCAGGCCCATCTCGGTCACCAGGAGAGAAATTCTTCTCTCCAAACCAGGGACCTCAGAAGGTAGACCCTACCGAGTCCAGAACCGTTGCTTGGCACCCAGGAATGGGTGCAGTAAACAAGGCACCCCACAACCAACATATCTTGACGCCAGAACAGTTTGTTAAACAGAGGGCAAATCCCACACCTATGTATGCTCACCAAAGACAGCATTCATCGACAAACCTACTGCGTTCTAGTACCCCCACACCTCCCGCTCATTCCCGCAACAATTCTGCTGATCTTCTCCAACGTCCAAATTCAAGAGGTCCTTCTGCAGTTCTTGGGTCAGGAAGCGGGGACTACTCTACCCACCTGTCAGCACGAGAGCAAGAACATGTAGCGAGAGTTACAGGTCAACCACTAATCAACATGGCGAGCAACAAGCCGACGAGCCCTGGGGTTGGTCTTGTCGGAGCCATCGATCTCCGCGAGAAAGAGAAGCAGCAGATGAAGCAAGGCTTAACGTCACAAGCTGTTCAGAATGCCATTGCTCAACGTCAATCGATGGTCTATAGCCAGTATCAAGACCTGCCGCCAGGTGATTATCGCGCGCCTCAGTCTCAGTACGGCGTAAGCCCTACTCAGATTCCGCCGCAGCTTCGGCCACAGAGCTGGGTTTCACCAACGGCAAATTCGTTTGCTCAAGGTGGAGGATGGATGCATCCCGCGGCACAGAGCCCTGCGGAAAGAAGTGTACCACAACAGCAGTATTTCCCCCAGCAACAATATCCTCAAGGAAGGGGAGGTAATCAGAGAAACTCCGGGTATGGTTATTAGCATTGTTTGCGTTTCTTCGGACCATTCGACGGCGTTTTTTGGACATGGGAGCGGGGCATCAAGGGGCATTATAGAGCTCTCGGTTTTATTTGATTCTTTCGTTCCAGATTGCATAATGAGGTGCCGAGAAGGTTAGCCTTGCAGAGCTGATCCTCACTTCAGTGGCGTTCATGTATCCTGACTTATTTGTTCATTCTCCCCACGATAGCGACGCATGCCAAGCTCGGCATCAACCTTCTGTTTCCTATTTCATTTTCTGTTACATGGCCCCCTCTTGTATACATTGTATGCTTGCATGGTATCTACCTCATTAGACAATCAATCAAGGCAACTCACGGGGCGAGAATGATACCTACCACGACCCGCTCGTTGAATGATGTAGTGATTCGGTCCATAGTCCAAAAAGCACTTTTCACAGTCCTTAGCACATGATCATAATGATCTAGTTCATCCTCGTCGGTCGTAATTCAAATCGAAATGTCGGAGCTATGACGAAAAAAAGAAAGATTGCGAAATACAAAAGTAAAGTGGTGAGTTTTCTCCAAAGTCGGCCACCACGGGGTATCATCCGCTATTTCCACCCAAACGTTTCTCCCGTGTCGACCTGGGAATGCATATCCCTTCAATTCTCAATCCTCCTCCCAGACTTCCAACGCCTTGCTGTGCATAACCGTGAGCGTCTTTTGCTCCGAACCGAAAACGCCAAGAATGTCACATGAGTGACTCTAATAAATACAGATAGAAGGATAATACCAATGACAAAAGAGAATAGTTGCTGCGCCCTTATATTGGGTTCGTCCGGGGGAAGGGGGTTGCAAATTGGAAACCGGAGGGGATTTCGTCGGATTGCAGCAGCGCTTAGATGACATCCTCGCGCTCCCATCCGGTTGGTTTGGTGTGCTCAATGCCCTTGCTCGGATGCGGTTTTGTCTCATCCTTGTAGGAACTGACAAAGGGATTGGGATCGACTTTCTGGTCCAGATTGCCGAGAGTATGGTTTACCTCTCTGAAAGTTTGGGGTTAGTAAATTACTCTTCTTGGTAGGTAGAAAACTCAAACAGATTCGATTTGTGGGGGGGGGGTGTGGGTCGCGGGGGGAATTACCTGTGTTTCGCTTCGTCTGCGCGGATATATAGTAGCAAGTCCCGCATCGTCCTGCTTCCCTCTGGCATATTCCAGTACTTGACCGCCAGATCAGGCACGCGGAAATTGGGGTCGGACCACTTCGGTAACTTGCCAGATTCAACATCTTGAATGGCTAGTGTATAGGTGAGGACAGCCTCTTCCTCGAGGTAGCCGACGAAACGGTGGCAAGTCCGAGGGGAGACCAGGTAGGAGAGGAACATCCCGTTGAAGAAGACGCCTTGCGCTCCGAGAATCATGAACCGCATGAACCAACCTGGCTCGGCCATCTTGAGGAAAGTGAGCAGATGCATGCGCTCGTTGTACGCTTCTTCCAGCAATGTCTCAATCCAGCCATTATCCCGCTTCATGCGTCGCAGACTGTGGAGATGACGAAGCATGCCGGCTACCATGCCAGGAACGCCGGCAACGGATTCCAAAAAGATAAAGCGCACCAGCCATTTGGACTCACTCATTCCATAGGCTTTGGTGCCGGCTACGGCATTGGAGTCACTGACGGTCTTGGGGCTCTCGACATTGTGCTTGTAGCCGGTTGCCAGGTCGGTTCCCCAGCGCAAGAAACGGACCATGAACAAGGCAAACCGGTCCGAGAGGTCTTTGGGGTCGCGGTGTGCGAAGAAGATCTTCTTCTGCATGTCTTCTGCTGAGAACCTGTGAGGGATTGTTAGGCGTCAAGCCAGCAGATGTCAAAAACCGGCCACTTACTCCGGATGGGGCCAAGCTGTATCCGTCCGGCGGATAGCATGGTTGTGTTCGGGCTCGGGGAAGAACTCGCGTAGAGAGGCTCGCGAGGTCGAGGAGAACTCTCTGCGAGGCGAGGGAGTTGTCACTGAAGCATGCTGCAGTGCTGATGCTGTGCACGTTGGGAAGGCGTAGTGTGCTGCTGCAACCCTGGAGAGCTGCGCAGAGACTTGTTTAGTGATCGGAAGCTTACTCGAGAGCGAGACCCTTGTTGCATACATTTTGAGCGGTGGTCAAGAATGTAGGCAGATGTAGAGGGGGTAGAGGGAGTAAAAGGAGTAATAGGGGTAGAGGGAGTAGAGGGGAGTAATGAGAGAGGTGTTGTTCTTTGTGTAGCAATGTACCGTATGTAATGCAGGATGCTGAGAGAAGGGAGAGTAAGCAACAGCGTGCCTCAGGGCGAGGTCTTATATGCGAAGCTGCAATCAGGATCCAAACAAGATTGCAGCAGAGAGCGTCACAGCTTCGGGTTGTCCAGGACGAGAAGGGATGGAGGTAGAGTTCCATAGTAGGGCTTTCGGCAACGTTGTTGGCACTATCGCCGTTAGCTTCCCAGGAGGTTCTAGTGTCCGCCGCATCGATGCAGCCGAAAAAGTCTCGACCATGACCACGACCACGATCTCGAGCGCAGCTGGGGTGCTTGCTGCACGACCATGTCATGTATGATAAGTGCCATGCATTGCAGTACAATGCAGTGCAGTGCAGTGCAGTGCAGTGCAGCAGAGCTGAGCATGCCAATAGGGAGCATCTTAGGTGCAGCACAGCTGGACGTCGATGCTGATGGCAGCGTCCCGCTTGTCCTCGGGAGCGCTCAGCCTTACCAGTCGCAGTCCGGTCTACCGGATGACCAGCCCAGATTTTCTTTGCTTGGCCTTCGGATGAGCCCGGCTTCATGGCTTTGCGACTCCTTCCGACAGCACGCTCGCCAACCTGCCAATTCTTCATCTACAACGACATCGCTATTTTCGTCGATGACTCAATTCTCCAGCTTGGGCCGTTCTGCGCCTGCCCGGGCGGTCATCTGCGCTGGCATTAGTAATGAGCTGCTCCACCACAAGCTACTCAGATCCCGTTCACTCGCGACGGTCCCCGATGTCCTTGCTAAAGCGTCTTCAATCCCCGAGCAAGACAACTGTGACGCCCGGCTGTGTTTTGCTATTTCTGTCGTGGCTGCTTGCAACGTCCAAGGTCTGAAACTGCACCTCGATAGACTGGCTTTGCACGTCTAGCTACCGCCACGGGCGTGCTTGTTTGATATCAGAGAACTGCTGTATACAATAGCATTTGGCGATTGCCTCGAAAGGAATGTTCTCTGATCAGCTGAACTTTGAAAACCCGAGCCCGTATCCCATAGACGCTTTGATGGAGCTCCCCTACCGCGTAAAGCCCTTGCGTTAAACCAACTTCTATTCTGGATCTCGATCAAAGATCATGAGGCCGAACCCACTTAAGCGGCCTATCCCCAGCTTCATTCCTCATGATGCATCCGTGCATCAAGGTTTTTTGGCTCGAACAACTCCACGGAGGCTTAAAAGTGGAGGAAGAGCCGGCGGCAGCCGGTAAAGACCAGAAGTAACAAAGTTCCTGGCGCTTTTCGTTCCCCTATCCTAACCCACATAAACGGCGTACCCCCCGAGCTTCATTCCTCACAATGCACCCGTGCATCAAGATCTTGGCACAAACAACTCCACGGAGGCTTAAAAGTGAATGCAGAGCCAGCAGCAGCCGCAATGGCCCGATGGAACAACTTCCTGGCAGTCGTTGTTCCCCTATTCTTACCGGCGGTCTACCTAGGTAGGATATTGTCCGGACTTGAGTATCGTCTTTATCCTTATCCGCCTACTCCAGCTGGATATCAGTTGAACTTGAACGTCGCCTTGCTCCACGGACGAAGCCAAAATGGAACGAAACGCTGTTAAAAATGTTATCGACCAGCACGAAAATGGTCTCCTCGATATATTTCTCTTGTGCCATCATGATGTAGGTCTGGAGTTCAAAATCCTAGATAAGTATATTCTTGAACAGTTTTGGCCATTGTTTGTTATGCTCGCCACGAGTCGTGCTGAAGACAGCAGCATTGATAACTATTCACTGATATACTTCTACCCCGATGAGAGATTTGCTGCATATCTGAGAAGACTAGCATCGCTTTTTTGACAGGCTGAGACAAAAGTCAAGGGTTCTGGGCCTAAATATTGAATTGAAGCAGATGGTTAAGTCGGAGTACAAGCAACAAAAGCCGCACACGGCGCCTTACGCTACTCGAGCCTAGCAGATATCTAACGTGCATTCCGTTCAATGGTAAGAGGATGATGACCTGGTAAGTTGTCGTTTTTTCATACATAGGCTGTTCTTATTTTGAAAGTATCCAATAATTTGCTGGCTGAATTAGTAGTAAGTGCATGGCTTCTCGCCTTCATACAAAAGAAAGCTAGTAGCGTGTACGCTCCGTTACCTTGCTTAAGAGGCTTCTAGTGTCAGTTTGGGAAATGTGTGCGGAATTACCCGGCCCCGTTTAGATAACAGATTCAACGGTCAAATCGTCTTGGTCGTGACTGATCCCGCTAGTCTAGTGGAAATGATGAGTGCTGATGAAAACTAGAGCTAACTAGATATTTTTAGTATCTTAGGGTATTCGCGGGGTTTCTCCTTCTGATAACAGCAACTTGAGACCAGAGGCTTTTCTCTACATTCTCTCACTCTTCGGTGCATAATGTTACCTCTCCAACCGTGAGATTTCAGAGGTTACGAGATCGGCTCCCCGAGGCCCAAGCTAACGCTTCGTTCCGTCCTTAGGTACCGCTACTCTGCATCTATGTTTAGGGCTTTGGCGACCCTGCTTGTAGCACTGGCAGGTCGCTGTCTGTCAGAAACCAAGATGAAAATGTCCGAGCGGGTGGAAGAGAGACTGAATCGACAGCAAAGTTTGAGCCAGGTGCCAAAGTCGTCTGAAGTCCCTACAGAGTCTTGCGCCAGGTTTTCGAAATCTCGCTATGGTAGCATTATCTACAAGCCCTTCTTAGACCCATTGATAGGATCGCAAGAACTGGGATGGGCTTTTTTTCCCCTTCCGTTTTCTTCCTTTCTGGTCGCTAACACCTCGCCAGACGATGGGTCTTTAGTTGATTGTGGTATGTCAATATACTACTAAGATGGAGAATATACAAAGCCATAGAGATTTGATCACGCCAATGTATCGAATAATAATATCAGATCACTTGGAACTATACAAGCCAGTCCAGATCATTTATAGGACATCTGTTTCCCCGTTCGCGACATCAGCGCTCTGGCCGGTTGAAGGCATGCAACCTGGGGTATACACTTGACCTGCAGGAGAGCCAACCAAATCATGAGATGTCTTCGGGAGGATGAATGTCACTCCCGCCGGGAGAGCTTTTTGGATGCGAGGCCGCCAGCCTGCCCGATGCTGAGCCCTCGAGGACTTGAGTATAAACTCCAGGTGCCCTCCATTTGCATTTACGGCCGTTGATAGCTGCTCCCCAGGGCCTTGAATGAAACTCATGCGATGCGGATCCAAGGGTTCTCGAGTGCGCCGCCATTGCCCACTGCCACTACTCGGTATCACATGTCTGAGCGCCTCGCCGGTTCCGTACGACCACGAAGGAAAGCTTCCCTCGAGGCTTCCCGATCCTCGCGTCAGTCTCGGGATGTTGAACAAGCTGGACGTGACAGCCAAGCATGTCGGGAAGGCATGGCCCCATGCCCCGCAGGTCGCCACGCATGACAGCATACACTGAGTAACCTTGTGCTGGCGTGGAGGATTTGGAGGGGTTGCGACCTGGGTGATGGGCACCGCCTCTATTTGTTGTGGGCGAAGGTTTCGAGTTGTGAAACAAGCATCAAGGAAGAAACGTCGTTGCTGGGTTCGTTGGCCGTTGACAACTTGATCCGAACACGACTGTGACATTAGCGTTGCGAGCTTCTCGCGAGTTATGGTATGGCCCCTTAAGCGAGCCCGGCAGAGGGTCTGACAGCCGCCATCAATGCTTGCAAGTACCGTTCGCGAGCTTGGGTGCCGGCTAGTATATGACATGGACTTTTGCTCGGGGAGCACAGTGTCCAACATCAACTTTTTTTTCTCGTAGCTTTTGCGCAGATTGAAATCACGCACCATGGTTCTCGATCTCTTTGCGGGTGCGCATCTCGTCGGGCCCGCCATGACCCGCACGATTGTAGCTTCTGTTAGTTTTGCTCTCGACTTACCGATCTGGCAGTTGGCAAAGACCCGTGACTAACATGCTGTGATGTAGCTCACAAAGAAGATGGGAAATGAAGGCCGCGCTACCGATGATCCCGGCTACAAGGAAACCCTCGATCTCATGCGGCGGTTCATCGACTTTACAGCCGTCAACACGGTCGAGGACGTCCAGCACATTACCACGGCATGGATGCCTGCGCCCCCATCAGTTCTGGTAACTGGTGTCGAGATTCCCAGCGACTTCTATTCCGTCGCAGCAGAACACATCTCCGCCAACCTTGGACCGGTAAATCTGAATCGAGTGGGAAAGACCTGGTGGCAATGGCGCAGGCCCGGCAGTGTGGTCCGAGCCGAGTGGGTAGAGATGAAATCGGACTACCTCGAGAGGAAGGCCAACGGGGATGAGGGAAAGAAGGTGATGTTCTACATCCACGGCGGCGCCTACTTTTTCGGAGGCATAAGTCATGGGCCGCAAATCCAGAGACATGCGCGGAAGTAAGTTCGGTTGGACCACGATGTCGTGAGACCCTTATGGGGATTAAGACGGGGCTGAATTTGAATTATTTAGGTTGAAGGGGAGGGTTTTTGCTCCCAGATATCGCCTCGCTCCCCAGTTTCCGTTTCCGTGCGCAGTGCAAGATATTTTGTCGGCATATCTCTACCTATTGACGATCCAGTATGGCTTTCCATGCCCATATATCTTGGTATCATTACTGACACGCTGCCAGAGATCCTAGCCATATAGTGATTGCGGGCGACTCAGCTGGAGGTGGGCTTTGCGTTGCATTGCTGATCCTTTTAAGAGACCAAGGCCTGCCACTGCCAGCAGGAGCAAGTCTCATTTCGCCTTGGGTCGACCTGACCCATTCATTCCCGAGTATCACTCTCCACACCGATTTCGACTACGTTCCCGCCCATGGCTTCCACGCCAAACCGTCCCTATCCTGGCCTCCACCAAGCACCGAAGAGATGAAAAGCCTTAACTGGCCCACCCATCCCGGAGCCGAGCCGGATCATGAGATGGAGATCGATGGCGAGAAGGTCGTTTTGACCGATCAGTTTCAGATGTATGCGCAAAACACACATCTGCAGATTCCGTTGGTTTCGGGAATCTGTGCAGCATCGTTAGGTGGTAAGTAACAAACTTCCGGGCATGGCACGTTAAAAGTGACTAAACGAACGGGGTGATGTGCAGGACTCTGTCCCATCCAGGTGATAGCAGGCGGAGGCGAAGTCCTCCGCGACGAGCAGATCTATCTCGCCCACAAAGCCGCCGACCCCAAGAGCTATGCGCCGAGTGCGGAGATCTTGGCCAACAACGGCCAAACCGAGGCGGACGTCCACAAGTATCCCCCAACAGACGTGCAACTCCTTATTTTCGACGATTGTCCGCACGCCGCTCCTACGCTGGGCCACACGCGAGGTGCCAAGTACCAGTATCGATCAATTGCGCAGTTTGCCGCGTGGGCGCTTGCGAGGGCTCAGAAAACTGATATTGAGATTGAGGATTATGACGATGATGCTACGATTAATGGCGAGATGGGGACGGCAGTGAGTAAAGCATTATCAGGCTAAGATTTGGTTCACTAATGGATGACTACCAGTCCTTTGGTCAAATTGGCAGAGCTGGCGACCCTCTCCAACCCTTCGTCGATCATATGATTCGCCACCGAGTCGACCGCTTTGGATACTTATTCCCATTGAAACCCCCATCCGGACTCCGCGCGTGTACCTTCCCAGCCTCTGAGATTGGCTGGCCCAAGGCCGCGGCTTTGAAGGGATACTTCAAGTACAAAGCAGAGCAAGAGAAGAAGTTCGGCTCTCTGTTGAAAAAAGGTATGTTCAAATTATTATCCATACCTTATGTCCAATGTGAAAAGCCCGTGGTGCATCCAACCAGTGTTTGGGTCTTGGGTGCGGTGCCAATATCTCAACCACTTTTGGCAAATAGCTACACAGTCTGACACGAGTTCCGTATTAGCTCACGAGCAACGACAGAAGAATGCCAAAATCGGCTACATCACATTTCCTGATGGCGAGGTCCCGCCACCCAGTGCGTTAGCGGGCCGACGGGTGTTAGGGCAAGAGGTTGAAAGGGAGAAGGAGAGAGGCCGGTTGGGGAAAGGCATAGTCGGTCTGTTATTTGGACGGTTCGATGAGGCGACGCCCGTTTCGGCCGGTCGAAAAACTGAGTCGGCGAACAATCCACGACGTAAGACCGTTATGTACCAGCCGAATCAGCTTGACTCTTTTAACCCAGTACAGGCTGACACGGAACCATTCACCATGAGGCCAGTCCGGCGATACACGGAGGCACTCCCATCACCACCGGTACCTCCCATGGCTGAGTCGAGCCGAGCTCAAGCAGAGCCATCAACGGGGATACAGCGACGAAGGACCGAGCCTGGATTCTACGAGCAAAATACATATGAAGTAAGACGACCAACAAGTTCAGATCAACGCAACAGCACGCCATACGAGGATGAAGAAGTTTACGACGCGGGTGATATTGAAGACATTTTGGATTCTTATCGGGAAGATCCTCTCACTCCAACCCAGCCAGAGGCTTCGTCAAGGAGTGAGCGGCGGAGGACTGCCATATATCATTCTGCTGCATTCGATGACCTCGAATCTCTCGATACTATGGTGGACTGGGATGGGCCCATTACGTCTGCTTCACCGCAGAGTGATATCTCCATGCGGAAACAATGGAGGATAACTGGGCAATACAAGTACGATGATGACGACGATGCAGTCAAAGGGGACTTTGATTCGGAAGAACCTCCACCTGCGTATGAAGATAGCACCCGAGCGTCACGCTTTATCAAGCCTCTGAAATAAGATCATGTTGTTGGTGGTCGGATATTATTCTTGTATTTAGTTAGCAGATTACTAGCACCTAGCCGCTGTTTTAATGTTAAATTGTATCAGACAGGACAATGCAAGTCGCATGGTCGGTATTGGTCAGTGATAGCTGGGAGAACCCCGAGTGGGCCGCGAGTCTGATTCAAGAACCTCCGAAGTCGTGCATCAAAGCAGTAAACGTTGTTGTCAAAGTTGTCTCGGTGGTGGCAAGATCACAGGGCCATTTTGATCCGACTGTGTTCGAATCTCAAGGTGGTGGATTCGTCGGCTGCCAGGTGTTGGTCAACGTTGTCTCATCTGCCGCAGCGATAGTAAGACGCAGCCGCCATTGACGCATCATCCGTAGGAATGTCTCCGCATCCGAAATCGTCCAAGTCACGGACAATTCCCCCTCCATTCTGGAGGAATGTGGGTACACAATGCTAGTTTCATGTCTCTCCTTGGTGATGGTCGGTGTTGACGATGCCATGGTTGGGTGGTCCTGTACCGGGATATTCAACGGGTGTAGCCCGGATCACGAACCCGCATGGCTGAGGCGAGAATACGATGCTTACAGTATATCACCCAGCTAGCTCGATTGAGACTGATAAGGGATAAATAAAGAGGTGGTGGTGCGAGCGAGATGCTCGTAAGTGTGATCCGACAGAGCGTAGCACTACCGCCGACCTCTCTTCCTGATCAGCGAACCACACGAGCCGATCATGAGTCCCAGGCACATAGCCGGAGCTTATGATGGCATCTTGGCCTGCACGTACAGGGCTGGCAGAAACAAGTTTCGGAAGGCCCCCGTCATATGCAGGTCGATAACCACCATCCGTGCCCCAGAAGGCTTGGGAAATGCGCGCGCCCGGGAGAATTGTTGGGGCGCCAGGAGGGTTGATTCCCCATGGCCTCTATCTGCTTCGGTCTCAGCTACCAGCTCGCCCGTGGCTGTCCGGTGATGAAATGATGCTTGATCTGCTCTAGCTGATGCTCGACGGCCCGTAGACGCCCTCGTGACCCCACGAGGGCCAGAGGTGTGGCATAAGCCGGCGGCCATTGGTGGGCGCGCGCATGTAGGTGCCTGCATTGGGCCATAGAGCCGCAGGCTGAGGGGGTGACCCCACCACTAAGAGCGGCCCTGTCAGGTGCCCGTCCTCACCCTAGCATATACTAAGACAGGATGGAGAGTCAAGTGAAGGCCGATATGGGGATTAAAGACGCATCGTGCAAGCTCCAGCTTCATCTTCATCCCCAATCCGCGCCGCCGCATGTGAAGCAGCCCGAGCTGGCGCCTACGAGAGAGTCTGCAAATCATGGCCGACAACCTGGGCATGGCTGAGGCCATCTCGTCTATCGACACCATCGCTTCAGGGACGGCCCGCGTAGCGAATAGCATTTATCGCCTGTCAGGGCAGGTCGGTGCTGCAGCACCGGAGCTCGAGGATTTCGCCCGTTGCATCGGAGACTACAGTTCGGTGGTCTCTCTCACCCTGAACTCCCTGCTGCTGGAATGTCCTCGGCAGCGCGCACAACTAACATCCATCTGGGGCTATCTGTCTCAGCACCAAATCATCGAGAGGCTGGAAGATCAGAGCCGGCAGATAGAAAAGAGCATCAAGAGAATCAAGCCGAGACTCAAGGCTTTGAGGAGTAAGCTTGGCTGGATGGGCAAAGTCAGATGGTCTTCAAGGCGAGCCGAAGTACAGGCACTGAAATTGGAGCTGGAGAGCATGAAAACGACCATACTTGTTGTTCATTTGACGGTGAACCTTGAAGCAGCTACGAGGAATGGGAGGTACTTGGAAGTGTAGGTCTGCTCGCTCTAGGACAGGAAGCATGATGACTGACACTTATTTTTTTTATTTTTAGAAAAGTTGTGAAGATGCAGCTGAAAGCGCTGGTAAAGGCTCTCCGGATGATGCGCCGGCGAATGATGCGTTTTCCAGACATGAAGCATGATTTTAACATCATGCATGGAAGCCAAAGCTCGATGATCGACTTGGCTGAGAGTATGACGAGGAGTGGCGGAGCAGCGTCTTCTGTACACGCGCCCTCCGTGCACTCCAAGCGCCATAAAAGAAGACGGAGCCCGATAGCTACTCCTGGAGATCCAACCTTTTCATTCAGGCCTCAGCGAGCGACTCCGGCCGTGGTGGTGACGCCTCCCCCCGTCGTGATCCCGCCCGAAAATATTTCGTACTCGGTGTGGTCACAACCACAACAATCAAGAAGGTCGCCTAGTAGCGGAGACCCACCTCTATCAACCACTCATACCGATGAGGGGAGGTCGAGGACTTCCTCGAGAAATAGTCGACCGGCTAGTGGTCAAAGTGTACGTGAGAGGGTCCGAACCCCAACGATAGTCGTCGAGGACGTAGACAGTCCACCAGCTCCGACAAACAGCTCAAGGCCGCATGTTGTATTTGAGCAACCGCCAAATGCGAGTCCAATAGAAGGCTCTAGTCGCGACCACGAAGAAACAAGAGACTCGGGCCGGCGGTCCAGGAATAGTGATGGGCCAGCCATACCCAGCCAACCAACAATCTTTTCTAAACGAGCCACAGGATTCCACACAGGTAGAATACGAGGAAAAGTGGTGATAGGGACAGTCATTCCAGATCTGGAATCTAATATCATCGCAGAGAGACTAGCGAGAGAGCTTGGTGTGGTTATTGAGCCTCTGGGAGAGCTCACAGGGCCACTCACCTTTGCCCTGAGTGACGGAGGGTCAGTTTCGAGCATCGGAAATGCCTCATTCCGATGGAGAGAAGACACCGAAGATAGTGCAGGCTTCACAATGCACTGCGCTGTCGTGCGTCACAATATAGGTTCCATGGAACTTGTTCTCGGACGGCCGTTTGTTCACAAGCAACGGGCTAAGTATGCTAAGTGAATTCAGGTAACGCTGGCGTTTAGGATCCTTTCAGGAGATCAGTATAATTTCTGGCGTACGTGTTTGGGAAGAGGGTGCTAGAATAATTCATGACTGATAATCCCTCGCTGAATATCAGCATGGCTTCAGTAGACGTATGATACCCTGTGTAGAAAGCCTACCGCACTTCTGCATACCTTGGCAGCAAGTATCGCAACGATACTTCGTGGCCGGAATGTAGCATCAAGGCGAAGAGCACAAATATACTGTCCTGCTGCGGATAGCGTGACTTTCAGCAGGTTCAGAAAGTCATCAATCGAATTTGATTTTTCAAATGGGTATATCTTTACAAACAGGGCATCCATCAGCTATCTGATCTCTAAGCAGTCTCGCATGCGTAACTTTTGCGCCAATGCTATGCGTTTGTGTAAATTCTCCATTCTCATCAAGTTCAACATCGGGAGGCGTCACTGGTCTCGAGTCTTTCGAATAGCTCAGGAGATGAGACAGATGGAAGACATGGCCGCAGGCAAAACCTATCAAGGTCTCGATCTCGTGCTCCGAGAATGGCTCATGACAGCCAACACAATGACCAGGCTGTGCAACTTTATCCTTGGAGAACTCCTTTGCAGTCTGAGCAGCTGGAACGTCGCTTGTGTTGGTAGGCACGTCTGATGGAGTGACATCAACGTGGTCAGGCTCCTTTCGCACTACGTCGAACTTGACCCCCTTCCGTTGGCCTAACCGAAGAGTAGTTTGGGCCATGGCAACCTCTCCCCGCAGAACTCTGGCAACACCAGAACTGATGCTATGTTGAATTTCGTGTTCTTTGATCATGCGGCTCAGCCCTTCTCGTAACCCTTCGATTTCTAATCCCTCCGGAATGCGGCGTACAAGAGTAATCGGGTTGATGGCCGTGCCAACTTCTTCCAAGAGGCCGCGTATAAATCTGGGTTTGTCCATGGAATAATCGAGAAGATCTTCCCATAGATCTGCATCATCTTGCTGTTTCGCAAATGAGATCGCCTGTGAGACATCGGACAGTTTGTCGATTATCAAATACAATGCTCGCTTAGTCTGTCCAGTTTTGGAGTACAGGTACACCATTTCTGGTACGTAGTCGCGCTCTTCGCATTCTTGAGTTGCCTGGATACACTATTAGCAAATCGGCACGACATGATACTGGAGAAAATGACCTTTTCAAATGCATAAGATGTTGAAGACTTCAAGAAATCCATAAGTAGCTCTCGATCGTAGGTGGCGAACAAGTGGACCGCAAGGTCTGCGAGATTGTCAACAAATGACTTGCTCTCGGTAATGACTCTGTCTCGGCTTTCTCCAGGCTGTTCTTCGACTCCGTCTCCGATCCAGAGAGATCTGATGTAGAAGAAGAGATAAAGAGGCATATTCTTCTCCTCAAGCTGCTCAACAACGACCTCGGGCCTGACGAGTCCGTGATGTGCTTCATTGACTAAAAGTGCAATTGCTTCTGAGGTTGCTTCCTGGAGTTCTTCCACCGAAGCTGATCTTGCTTGCTCTTTCGATACTCGCAATAGTATTAGACCAGGGATATCATCTGCAACAGCATCAACCAAGTGTGAATCTTTGATCAAGGCCATTGCCGTATCAGCGTCTTGGAGCTGCATGTAACACTTCAATGCCTCTCGTGGTCGACCGTCTGCGATATGCAGTTTACCTAAGCTTTCCATGACAATTCGCCAATCTCTACCTTTCACACCATCCTCCACGCTATCCGGGCGAACGTCTCGATACTTCAATTGGTTCTCGAGAGCTGTGGTGATACTCTTGATCTCAAAAAGATCAGGGGACCATTGTTCTAGCAGAGACTTTACCCTTGGGCGATCATGTGCTATATAATATCCTAGAACAACTTCATAAATGATAGAAGGTAAAGGCGGGCGCATCTGTGTTGTTGGAATGAAGTTTGTGATTTCATCGAATTTGTTGGCCTCAGCAAAGGTGCACACCCAATATTCCCAGCGCGTCGAGGTGCCTAAGACTTGCCCACATACTTTGCCGGCCTCTGTCCAGTCATTTTTTCCAATGCATTGCTGTATCCAGAGTTCGCCAATACGACGCTTCTCTTTTTCAACGGAAGAGTTGATCAGCTTAGAGGCTGATTCGGCGACAGACATGCCATCATCATCGAAATCATCACTCTCTGCTCGCCTAGGTTCAGGAACCCCAGGACCAATTTCGGCCAGCCTCTCTGGCGATGAAGAGATGATCTCGGGGTTGTTGTCTAAAAGCTCCCAAGCCTCCTTCAGTCGAGAATTCTCTAGAAGCCACGAAAGATGATCTGCAAGATCTCGTTTGGTAGCCAAAATGCAGTCGTAGGGACTGTGAATGAAGATTTTCATGCTTGGCGTGGCAATATTTGGATGGGCGGCATGACTAGGTGCTGCAAACCTATTTCTAAGACTTCCAGCCATACTTGGTACCTTACTAGCAGAGTCAGCATCGCTCTTGCTGCCGCTGCTACGGACGCTTTGAGAAGAGCTCAGCAACGCCGTGGCGTTTATTGTAGCATTCCACATTCCGCTGCCCATCCCGGTCAGTGTCTCCAAGGTTCCTCGAGATGTTGGTACTATTGGAAGGGCACGTGGAGCGGGAAGTACACCTAAGTGATAATCTCCAGCTGATAACCGTTCGAAACGGCTGACCGTTAAACTGTCTGTGTCGACTTCTTCGGAAGTCGCAAGGTCGATCAAGCGGAGCTCGGGTGAAAGTGCGTTTTGACGGCGACGCACTCCTCCAGAAGGCTCACTACTCGATGATGCGGTTGAGTCCTTTGACTTATGCCCTTTCGGTTTGGGCGGTTCGTTGACCTCATCGTTGTCAGGTGTGATATAAGAAAGTACAAGAAGCAAAGTTGGGGTATATAACGACAATCCAGAAATAATGCAATCCATCCGCAGTCTAATTATGTCAGTAACTTTTTTGTCGATACAGTTCATTACTCACATCTTGATGATTTCAGCTCGCCCAACAGATCTCTCGCCAACATGCTTTCCGATTCCAGTGCCGCCAGGGTGGACATTTATGATCCATATGGTGCCGCCCCATCCAACAAGCAATTTTTCGATGCGACCATTACTCTTCAAGACTTGTTGTCGCAATTTTGCAGCAACAGGAGACGAACTAGCAATCACCTGGGCTTTGTCGTCTTCATCAGTCTCCAAGCTCTTCTCGTCAATCCACTCTATTCTTGCCTTCCAAACGCTAGCCATCTCCTCCCATTCGTCTTCTTGTGGTCGATCAACATGACCGACTCTTTTCCAAGCAGATTCTGCATCAGCACTCTCAAGATGCAGATGGGAGCGCATGATCTTGACGCCATGTTCATTGGCCCACGCAACATATTTACCAGAAAGCGACCATTTAATTGTGCTAATAGTGCCTTCACCTGAGTGCAACACTGAGTCCTTGCCGTTATTGCCAGACAAACCCATTGATCCAAGCCAGCCTGCTGCTGCCGCTGCGGTAGTATTAACGGTCGTTGAGGTAGTCGTTGTGCCAGCTCTTCCTCCAACTGTAAGAACTAAACTTCCAGCTAGACCTCCAGAGAGATATGATCGATCATTCTTATAGTCTGGGGACAGCGATACGGCCTGTACTGGCCTTTGGAAGTCTCTAAGCTGGACATCCTTGACGTCTACCAGTGATGATATACAGACTTTGCCTTCAATGGACGATGTTGCAATGTAAATGGCATTTGATTGGGTATTGGATACCAATTTCGTGTTCGGCGTTCGGGGAGAATTGGTCGAAGCTTCGGAAGTTATGGAAGGTGTCCGCTTCGGTGTATGATGTGCTTGAGAAGCAATTCGCGTGACAGCTTCGGGCAAAGCGTTGGGTAGTGGAGGGGGGAAGGGAGAGATCGATATGCTGGTGACCGACGCCTGATGTGCCTTATAGCTACGAATCTGCTGAAAGGATGGGAGGGAAATAATGTGCTAGAAATGTACTGATTAACATTCATACAGCACTATACATAGAGCATACTCACAATGTTGCCGTTATGGGTGCCAATGAACTAGCTGTAGTCAGTAACATTACTGCTGACGCGCGTGGAGCACAGCATACCATCTTGTCACCCGCAACTAGGAAAGCACTGGTGGCATCTCCATTCCTATATACAGGTCCTAAGTGGCTCGTAAGACGAGCATACTTCAGCTTAGGCTCTTCCTCTTCTTCGTCGTCATCGTCCTCCTCGTCGGGTTCGCTGTCGTCGGCATCCTCGTCATCTGCGTCGATTGTATCGTCTCCGCTCTGTGTCGGATCTGTGTCATCTGGCTTCTTGTCGGTGTCGCCTGGATCCTCTGAGCCTTCTGCCATGGCGCCACGCTTTTTTCATAACATGGGGCGTTCGTTGAAAGAAGCTCTATCGCCAGTCGGCAGTGACGTTCTTTGGAGCTTCGAGCACCAGCACAGCAGTGGCATGCATGATTATGTAATCACGGGTATGCAGCATGGATCAAACCCCAGATTTTTAAGGTAAGCTTTGAAGCTCTAGCTTTGGAGAGCGAGAGCTTGAAAGCTTCTAAGAAACCGCCTACTTCATACAAAGGCTTCATTCCTTATGAGTCTCCTTCAGAGTTGCTGCAAGCAACTTTCGTGTCCTCTAACTCGGCGAATTGGCCTTAATGCCACTAGCAGACCCCTCCGGTACATACGAACTTCTGCGACAAATCAATACCCCAGAAAACGGAACTTCTTCTCCTCGAATACAGCTCTGCAGCAAGATGTGTCTAATGTAACGTCAAAGATCTTGGCAGATTCTGGAACCTCTCAGAAACGGAAGAATTTGAGATCACCAGCTGGAAAAACATCTCTCAGAAGAGTTGCAGTAGAAGCTCAGAGATCGCGAGAAAGCTCATTGCGAAAAGTAGATGCAGGTAGTACTCGAGAAGGCAACAACAGGGTGACGGCAATATGCGTAGCAGATCAATTTGATATGGAAGCTGTGTCCCGTATTCTGCGGTCCCACGGCTTTCCGATCAATCCGGATGGCACGGATTTTGAAACGGACCAGGTTATACATACAAGAGGAGTTAATAATGGGGATATATTCGTGTTTCCCTCTGGATCCTTGGTTGCTTGGTCATTACCGGAAGATGTTGCTATGGACTTAGCTGCCAAAACACTACTCCCAGCAGCCATCAGCCCCAATATGGATCAGATTGAGCTAGAGGATTTTGAGTACGTAGAAGATCCGAGCCGCGACAACAGCAGTATCAAAGGAGATATTATCATACTGGGTACCAAGAAGGAATTAAAAGATGAAGTGGGACCTAAGTAAGTTGCACTGTTTACCCCTTGACGTATCCTACTAACTCTATCTAAGTCACAAAGTAGACACTACTTTGGCCAAAATAGCGTTTTCCTCTGGCCTTGCCAGATCAACAAAACTGGCTGTTCTTGAGACCATGTTGGGGAAGTATTTTGAATCCACACGCACGATTCCAACCCTCCTCTCCCGAGGATCCCGTCTCCCATTCAAAAGTCGCTTCGTCCTCCAGAAAACAGGCGAGCTTCTTGAACTTCGTGCCCAGCTCAACCATTATTCCGAACTGACTGATTCTCTTCCTGACCTCTTCTGGGATAGTAGACATGAACTGGGGCTTGAGGGTTACTATGAGCAGGTAGGACGGGCTCTTGATGTAGGAGTCAGAATCAAAACTCTGAATGAGAAGATGGACTACGCACAAGAGATTGCTAGTATTCTCCGAGAGACCATGAGTCAGAAGCACAGTGTTGATTTGGAATGGATCATCATCGTTCTTATCGCTGTAGAAGTTGGGTTCGAGCTTAGACGCCTGTGGAAAGAACGGTGCGAGCGTTTGGCGAGGGAACGCCTTGACGTTATGTGATATTGGTTCATGAATGGCGTTTGGTTAAAATACCCACTTTGCTCTACCTAGCTGAGACCTCTCCTTTTTGTGGACCCCAATCAGAATAAAGATTATTTCTGCGGTCTGCTCCGTAAGCTTCTGCCTTTGATCAGTATCAGCAACACCGTGCTCATTATATTATCTCCATTCACCAGGGCGCCATAAGCCACGGACCAGTATGATCGCCAATGATCATGTCTGCTTCTAGATATGACGACACTTTGGTAAGACCAAATGAAACCCACTTACCTGAGACATGGCTTCCAAGAATCGCTCATGCCGTAGTCAAGAGGATCATCGAGTATATGAGACTGAGTATATTGGAATGATTACATGTCACTACTTGTCCTGTATTTTATGTGGTATATAGAACGTGTCACCCGCTAAATTGGACATCTACCTCTACTTGACAGTGCTATTCCATTGATTTGATCTATGCCAAGTAAAGTGAACACGATTGCTGCACCTGCTGCACTATACCTCATACGGAATCTATTGGAGGATTCCAAGACACGGGTCTGCATGTGTCGGCCCAACTTGCACTACGAATCTCCTGATTTATCCGTGGAAATTATCAACTTTTTCGCGGCCATGTGTTTCCTGAGCAGGGCGCATAGCTTGCCATTTCGTCCCTGCAGATATCATTCCATTGCATGGCCCTTTCCCCGGCTTCCAAGCCGTGACGTGACCAGTCGTTTCTATTTTTGCCACGCGAAAGCATGTTGAGAGACGGTGCCAGCCAACGCCCCACCCCAACCACCATATCAGACATCAGTAAAGATCTTGGAATGTGCTTGTGGATCTTCTCCATAGTTGTCAGTCAAGGTCGAGTTCAATGGTCACACTCATTACTGTCCAACCTTGGGTGTATGTAGCTCTTCACTCCTACTTACTTGATTATCTTAAAAGATCCGGTAACATAAGAAGCTGAAGATACCCACTAAGCCTTTAATATACTTGCTTAAGATTCTTGTATATGTTGCTGGTCTTGGTAGGTGTACATGATATCGCTTAACTTTTTGATGTTGAGGTTAGTGTTTACGATCAAGTAGCCTTGCTGCCCAAGTGTACCAAGCTAAGTCCTTGCTCTTCAGACTTGAAATACATCTTCATGAGTTATGTACTACTGCAGACAAGAAAACGTTGTCAATATCCAGGGCTCCAAAGAATGCCACGAGGAAGAAAGAGTCACCATCAAGCAAGAAAATTAAGGAAAGGGATTTTGTTTTAAGGGATCCACTCCTTGATGTGAAAGCTAGTCGCTACCACTACATATGGAGAGCCCCTTTCATTGAAGAAGACGAGATCTAAACCGCGCCGGTATCTTTCGCAAAACCGAAAAGACAAATAGGAGCTTTTGATGAACAACAAAGCTTTCAAGTTTCGCCGAGGTGAAACAAAAGACAATGTATCGAGCAAAGCGCGATCTAGTTACAATTAAAAAGGAAAGCAAACCCAACCATGATCCTCCATAAACTCCTGCTATATTCCCTGCCATAGTTACTGTGAATTGTCGAGGGGTAACTGAAAAAGACAAGGCAAGGTCAATGACTGTGAGGGACGATTAGACTTTGGAGTGGAATGGATGACGTGGACGTACCGAGTCTAGATGAAAGCAATGGCAGCCATCAAGACCAAAGCCATAGTGGCTGGGATAACCTTACGGGCTGCACCAGAGCTGGAAGGGGTGGTGGTTGGAGTAGCGGATGCTACGGCCGAGGTAGACGCAGTGGTTGGAGGCGCAGACGAAGCTACAGTAGAGGTAGAGGTGCTGGAGGCAACTGCAGTAGTTGAAACGCTGGAAGAGGCGACAACAATGGGCGCAGTGGTGGGAGTGGTGGCAGGAGTAGTGGCAGGGACTTCAGCCGAAGAGACCGGGGCTGTAGGGGGGTTAGCGCCAAACTCTATCGATCTATCATATTGAACTTACTGGTTGCCGCAGGAGAAGGGGTAGTAGCAACCGGAGCGGAGGAAGCTGGAACAACAGTGCTGGGAGCACTAGTTGGAGTAGGAACAGAGGTATCACAGAGAGTGACGGTGGTTGGAGTGCATGCTACGTAAAAGTCAGTACGTTGGGATCAGAGTCGAGGTGCGCGAGAGAATACGACTCTCGCGATGAGTATCAAAAGTGAAAACCTCGAGTCGAGAATAATGATTCAGCAATAAAGAGATCGAATATATAGAGAATAATGATAGGTGAAAGGGCGACTTACCATCACGCTTAGCAAGAGCCTTCAACTCAGCATACTCCTCCAGAGTGATCTCAATGGTAGGACCAGCGTAGGCGAGGACACCCTGTCCAACAACCAAGCCACCAACAATCATCTTGGCAATAGTGGAAGCGTACATATTGAAGGATTGAGGTAAGGTGTTTGTTTGATTGGATGATGGGAAAGAGGTGGAAGAAGAGTTTGGAGTTGGAGTCTGTCGACTGTGATGGAAATTTTGGAGGGTTGTGTGTTATGAAGAAGTAGAAGAGAAAAGTTGGAAAACAAGAATCGTGGCCTGGTCTTAAATACATGCACAGTGCCGAGACATTTGATCTAATCGCCCTGACAAGACATGCGAGTAGCCTCAGGTACCACCACCACCCCCGTCAAGGAAGCATTTGGCCAATGGGAAGCACAGTTGCAGTTGCACTAACTCGCAAACAAGGGTGAAAATAGGTGAAGATAAGTGAATGGACACGGCAGGCAACTTTCGCAACCCCTCCCCTCCTCGCCTCCCGCCGGCGGGGTGGCAAAGCATGGAACTGGGAATACACGTCAATATACATGAAATACTATCGGGATGCAAGGGCGTGGTGTTGATGAGACCATAATAAGTAAATTAGCCGAGGAACACCTCTAATCATTTAGCGAGCATCAAGAGGGGGCTGGTGCTGGAATGGCTGGTGTACCTCAGATCCTAAGCCTGCAAGATCCAAGTTTCCTCCTGAGAATGTTCTGCAAGACAATTCGCAATATCACGCAACTCTAATCTGATCAATGCGATCCCTCTGGTTTTTTCTCAAAAACCATTGCGTGAAAAAGACTGCGGCCCTATATCTTACCCGTTAATTGCGAGCTCTTAGTAACCGGAAATACAGGTATTCGGTAAACGAGCCTGTCTTGGTTTTTACTACGGAGTAGTACCGCGCTGAGGTAGCATGCAATGGATAGCAGGATTAGGTATGAAACGCGAAGACCAGAGTGGCAACACACTGTTTCATAGCACACATCCACCCAGACGACTTACTCATCCATGGAGTCATAGTCATGTCCGAAAGGAAGCAAAGACGTATGCCGATGCGGCGGTTATTGAAGGATTCCGTCTTACTGTTGTGGAACTTCATAGACCTAACCTTGTTTTGAATCTGCCAGAGCTATGGCGGCCTGTGGTCGCAAAAAGCACCAATTCTAACATAGCAAGCATTAAAGGCTTACATTATTTCATACGTGGTGCAGCTAGGCAATGCATAAGTATAAAGCAATTTGTTATTTGTGGCGTTATTATAGTGGTTATATAATCACAAAGTACATGTACACCACGCTTCCGCATATTTGCACTGGGAAAGCACTGCACTGGACGAAATTCGCATCACCACGAGTAGACGATCGATAGCCTGTCACCAGCAACGGCATCGAGATCTTAGTCTTAAAATGATACCATCAGCTGCTTTTTCAGATTAAGCAAAGACAAGAGAGAAGTGCAAGGTAGGATCGAGATCGAGCTGCAAATATCAGGAAAACAGGATCATGAGGTAGAAGGGATGTTCTGCATTTTACCCTGTCTGCTGGGGTTCGATACTGACAATAGAAATATAGGTAGCAGTACCGACCATTATCACAGCAAAGTTAATATCTGTGAGTGCATTTTGTGGCAGATACACAGCAGGAAGCTAGAGTGGAAGACGGGAAAGGAGAATACGAAAGAAAAGACTTTCAATGCTTCATATTAGACAAAAGATAGAACATACATGAGAATCATACGGTAAACAGTAGAGCTCAATAAGCGACGTACGTATATAGGATAGAGGGGGAAACTCGGCAAACAATAACGTCGAGTATATCAAGCGGAACTAAATATCTCTACTCCCTGCTTATCATCGTCATAACTCCTATCAGTGATTTATACACTGATATGAGAGGACGTTGACTAGCCAAGTAAGTTGGGAAACAGCAATATAGCAGAAAACATGCTTAAGAACAGGAAAAATCAAAGTGCTACAGCCACATTATATTAGAAAGTTACCGGTAGCATATGTTTTTCAGGTATCCAAATGTTTCATCCAACGCCAAAGGGTATCTCTTCCAGGGTTCCGTCCAATCCAGCCCATTTTCCCCAAGCCAAATCCCCAAATCAAGACATAATACCAGCAATTACAACCATAACACCGCCATATATGACACAGCAGATCATACCTTCTTTACTAATGGTGTGTCTCCCCACAATTCCAGATTGGAATAACCCGCCCATAAGGCCCAATGCAACAAGCAAAACAACTGTCATCCTCCCAATGAAGCCTGGAATAACAGAGAACGTCAAGATGGGAACCAATACTGACATGGCCAAGGCGGCTGCAACCCCAAGTAAACCCGGATTCACATCCAGAAATAGCAGGTCCAGGTTAGGGAGCTCCTTTTTTGAGAATGGCCCTACTGACATTTCATCTGCTTGACTCGGTGGTGGCTTGAGGTTTTCATTGCGAATGAATACCAGATCATTTGTTTGTTCCAAAAATCTGGTTTCATTTTCTGCAATTAAGCGTTCCTTGCTCAAATATGCTTGATACTGTTTAATATCCGTTGGAGCTGGGGCTTTGAGTTGTTGCGTGGTATTGAAAGCAGCAAGTGCTTGATCTGGGCTGGGGTTAGTTACTGAGACAAAAGAGGTAAAATACATACTATATTGAGCAAGTTTGTAGCCAATCTTTCCAAGGACATCTACCTTGTGCCACTGCAATTCACCGCCAATCTGAGCCGAGATTCGCCTTGATGCTGGCATAATCTTACCCTGCATGCGGCGTGTTTGCGTGTCAGTAGTATCCAACCGGTGAAGATGTTCCTCTAATTCACTAATCTCGTCCTGGAGATGAAGGAGTAGTCGATGGTTTAGGGCCTCAAATTTTCGGTACATTGGCTTGATACTCTCGCCATTGGAATTTGCTTCATCACTTCCATGCGCAGAGAGCGTTGAAGCAAGTTGCTCGTACCCTGTCACTGGAAGTTTCTCTCCACGAGGCAGACTTCGTTGCGGATGATGATTGATGTAGCGTGGACTTAGTGCAGACCCTGGGATGTGAGGGAGAACTGCATTGCCTCGTCGCATATCAGGTGTCCCAAAAGAATGGAGATTTGCATGAGAATCTTGACGCTGCTGAGCTGCTGCCAACTGGGATGCTACCTTCGCGGATGCACTATCAGTAGGGGGATGCATTTCTTGAGGAGTATCGGGCACAGCCGTATCATTGCGCCCTTGCACACTTCTCTCGGGACTTGTACTTCGGTCTGTATCGTTGTCGGCAGCGGGTTCAGAAAAGGTGTCATCGCCATGATAACTAGATGCGGACGATGAAGCAATTTCCGACTGCAGATGGGTAGGTAGAGGTGCGCCTGGAAATCCACCGATCATATTGGCAGACCATTGGGCTTCGTGGTCATCATGAACTGCTTCATGCAACTCTACTTGGTTGTCATCAGAGTCCGAATCCTTTTCCAGATATGCAAATACATTCGGTGGGTCAGGGCAAGCAGGAGACAAGGGTGCGTCAGAGATTTGGGAGCGTTTCTCGATGCTAGATCGCTTGGAGATGGAGGCTTGAGTCACAGTGGAATTACTTCCACTTGATCCACTAGATTTGTTGGTCGACGAAGTCAGACTGGTAAGATTTGATATCATCGATGGCGATGTAAGACGCCCTCGAGCCGTAGTAAGCGACGTCCTTTGCTTGCGGCTTTCGTCTTCTCCAGATGACTCCGACGAGGAGGATGATGAGCTCTCACTTTTGCTAGCACTCATGCGCCGGTGCCGGAGATGCGACATGCTGGCGGGCTGTTCTCGAGACGAAACTACCGAAGTACGTCTGGTGTTTTTGGACAAGGACTTAGAGGTGTGTTTGGTGGACGAGGAGCCTTTATGCGATCGCCTATTGCTGTCTCTCTCCTTGCCCGTGTTGGCTTTCGTGGGAGACATCGCAGGATCATGGGATGGCTTAGATCGACGAGAGTCGAGGTGCGAATCGTCTTCCTTAAACCTCGCTGTAGCCCTTGCTTCGTCCTCGCATGTCTCGAGAATGGAGCCAACCGACGGAGCGATGTACTTTCCGGACATTGCCTGCGATAGCCAATTGCTGAAGCGTTGGGTTGATTATGCCTGCGAGGGGTCGTCTGAATTTGAGTTCAAAAAGCAAGTTCCTGACCCAAGAGTAAGTAACTGGGATACACATGTGGTTCTGGCGCGCAGTACCTTGTCACGGTGTCTTGTCTTTCGTCGGTCGATGCGTGCTTGTGGCAGTCCTTATGGCGGTGAGCCCCGTGCGATGCTAAAGTCAGGCTTGTACGACGACCATGCTGCGCTGTTGGAAGAGGTGTGAGTATTGTAGGACGGGGCGCAGAAGGAGATCATGTTCGTGGCCAAGGTGTTGGAGTGGGTGATATACAGTCGAGGGGGGTGTGTCTGAGAGTATCTGAGTCTGACGCGGTCCGCGTGGAATGATCATCGGGGGGCAGTGGTCGCAAAGTGCTGATCAAAGTTCCAAGCTGTTTCATGAATTCCGGGGGAGAAAGGAGACCCTAGCACGTCAAGCGGCCCGCTCTCAGGGAAGTAGCGTCGACGGTGGTTGGCGACCGCGACCTTAAGCTGGATTGCTACAAGGCTCGAGCTCATCAACATCCAACACCAGAAGCTCCCGAAGTCGTCCTCGATTTGGAGATTTGAGCGTCAGGAATCAACCCACCCCACCGTCGGGCACACCACTCCTATTTCTACCTGATCTCCTGCCCAACATATTTCGCCGCTTCGCATGCCTTTTAAGGCGACCAATGCTTGGACAACACATAGCGACATATCCGCGAAAATTCTGTTGACGTGAGCCTACATGCTGCGAAGCATGCCATAGGCCCCACGCATTAGAACTGCAGACTGCTTCTCGAATCAGATGGTGCTTTGATGCCACTCTTCTCCATTCATGCTCCCAACCTAAGCCTCGCAGACGTCCGCATCCTGCTTCCAGCTTATATACCTGTGGAAGTCTTCCCTCGCAGCCCAATTGCCGCGCAGCTGCCACCTCCTTCGCATGGCTCGAATCCCTCCTATGGTCCTCCGCAGATATATTTGTGGGGGCCATATTCCGACGAAAGGATGCCTTCGTATGAAGACGACGCGAGCAACGGCGACAGCACTCAATCCTGTAGCTCCTCAAGGCACGCGATTATTGCACACAGACGCAGATACGGCAATACCAGAAGGTACGGTCGCCTTTCGAAAACAGCTCAAAGATGAAGCAAAGAGGAAGAAAGCAGAGGGCCTAGGGTCGAAGAAGGCGAAGATCGACAACCAAGTCTTGGAGAAGTGGGAATTAACTGTTGGAATCGAAATACACGCGCAATTGAATACACCACGAAAGCTTTTTTCGAGTGCCGCCTCGACTATCAATGAAAAGCCGAATACCCATGTCGCATTGTTCGATCTTGCGATGCCAGGTTCACAGCCAAAGTTTCAGAAGGAGACATTAATTCCCGCAGTTCGAGCTGCTCTGGCACTTAACTGTGAAATCTCCACGTCCAGCCGCTTTGATCGCAAGCATTATTTTCACTGGGACCAGCCTGCTGGTTATCAAATTACGCAATATTACCAGCCGTTTGCACGAAATGGGTATATTACTTTATACGCGCATGACGGAATCGCAAAGGAGGATGGTGACGAAATACGGATTGGTATAAAGCAGGTGCAGATGGAGCAGGATACAGCAAAGACCATTACACAACCAGGGGGGATCCATTTGCTGGACTTCAATCGAGTTGGACTGCCTCTGATCGAAATTATCACTCTTCCTCAAATCCATCATCCGAGCACAGCTGCCGCATTTGTGCGCAAAGTCCAGATTCTTCTAGACGCTGTTGACGCTTGCGTTCTGGGGATGGAATCTGGCGGCCTTCGAGCAGACGTGAATGTCTCAGTAAGGAGACGAGATGGAACGGTCTCGGATGCTGGCCATTCTTACGCGGGCGTGGAAGGATTAGGCCAACGAACAGAGATAAAAAATCTGAGTAGTTTCAAAGCCGTCGAGGATGCCATCATCGCGGAACGTGATCGCCAAATTGAGGTTCTAGAGGCAGGGGGGAAGATCGCAGGTGAAACTAGAGGCTGGACTATTGGAAGTTCAGGAACTCGACGTCTTAGAGGTAAAGAAGGGGAGGTGGATTATAGGTATATGCCTGATCCAGAACTCGGTCCTGTGCTCATCAGTCCAACATTGATTGAGCATTTGCAGAACACCCTAGGGGCCTTGCCGGATGCAGAAATCACGATCCTGACCGAGGAGTATGGATTGACCATCAAGGACGCTATGTCACTTGTATCACTGGACAATGGTGGCCGAGCTGAGTTTTTTCGGATGGCTGTAGATCGCATTGCTGGAGATTCGGCATCTGCGAAACAACCACTTGGCAGATTGTGCGGGAACTGGGTGCTTCATGAACTTGGAGGCCTAACACTCGAATCTGGAGAAACTGCAAGTGATCTAAATTTTGACGCCTCGGGTAACTCCTTGATGCCTCTAGATGACTTTGTTTCCCTTATCAAGTTTCTCGAAGCAGGGAGAATCACGGGTAAGACGTCAAAGAGAGTACTTCGCACACTATTCGAAAACTCCTTATCTGGCGCGTCGACCGACGTAGAAAAAATGATTGAGGAGAATGATCTTTGGTTCCGACCTATGTCAACCGAGGAGTACCAAAATCTTGCTCGCAGTATTCTTGACCCGAAGGTCGTGGAGCAGATCCTCAAGGGTCAGAAAGGAAAGATCATGTTCCTCGTCGGACAAATGATGAAAATGGGTGAGAACGGCCAGGTAGATCCACAAAAGGCGCGAGAAGTGCTCGAGCATATTATAGAGGAGAATCGAACATAATCGACATATTGAATGACATATACCAGTCATTAGTCATTAGCTTGAATCACTAAATCAACTCCGGCGGCTTATTAATGCTGGAAGGAATACACTCTAATTGACTTGGAGCTGTTATGAACACTGGTTGTGGTTTTGTGATAGGCAAACCAAATTCAGTGAAGATATGCATGATAGCTATGTGCCGGCGGCAGGCGACGGCGCATAAGTGACGCAGAAATCTTAACAATTGGTGTTTTAACAACTTACGAGTTAGATAAATGACTCCGAAAGCGTAGGAAGCAAAACCTACCCTCAGTCTTGGGGTATGGGAAGACTGCACCCGTTAGTGCTCACGGTGCTTCCCCCTTGTCATGTCGGTGTTGGAGATATGTCCACCCAGCATCATTACAGGGCCGCGGAAATCCGTCAGAGCTTTCATGAAACTTCCTAAGATAGCTATGATCGTTTTGTTTGGGAGATACCACACGTCAAGAGCCCTTATCGCAGTGAGGTCATACTTTCGATATGCAGCTGATCCCTGCCTTACCCCAAGACAAGACCTACCCCAACAATACCCCAAAAACACCCCTTATCAGGCAAAAGCTTGGTACCAGCATCGCAAGAGTATCAAGAAATTGTCACATAATGGTAGTATACGACTGAAACCCCGATCAATTTTCATAGTGTGATGGAGTGAAATGGTGGAAGAAATCAACAAGCAGACGAAAGTGGAGAAGTAGTTGGTTTCTGATGATTCTAGTTGTGCTATCAATATCTTAGTGTCAGCCGGTAGTGAGGTGAGTTGGCCGATAGCATCGTTTAAGTTTGCCGATACCTCACAGCCTGCAGTAATCTTGCAGGCAGGACAAGGTAGGTGCTGCAGCAGACAGCTCACAGATTAGATCTGTACATAATATTTTGGAGCTCCTTATCTCCTTGGAATTGCCTATCTTTCTATGATAACGGTAAGTCTTGGAGGTATATCTCTACCGTCCCCCTCCGCTGCACATCTGCATACCACACTTTTGACATCGGGTCATTTTGCTCTTACTCTATCAAAGTAGTTGCAAATTCAGAATGGCTGTCACCGACGGTATTCAAGTTCTTAACCAAGGCGTTGGTTATGGAATTGTGGTTGGCATTGGTGCTTTCTTTGCACTTTTGATGTTAGTCCAGAGCCGAGACCCCTAGTACTACCCTATACCCCACAGTTTGCGCTGACAATCTTAGGCTGGCCATAACCTACCTACAAAATCGATACACCTCCTACTCTACGAAGCAAGCGGAAGAATTCAATACGGCATCTCGGAGTGTCAAGCCAGGTCTGATCGCTGCCGGCATTGTTAGCTCATGGACTTGGAGTGCCACTCTGTTGACTAGTTCTACTTTTGCGTATAGTTATGGAATATGCGGTCCTATGTGGTGAGTATTGATGTTCCCCAAGATCTCGTGCAAAAGCTTATTGGCGTCTAGGTACGGTGCCATGGGAACGTGGCAAATTCTGTTATTTGCACTGATTGCCATCAAAATCAAGGCCAATGCTCCGGGAGCACACACCTTCCCCGAAATCATATTGTCCCGACACGGCAAGGTCGCCCATCTGATCTATCTGTTCTACGGCTGGGCAACAAATATGCTGGTTGGCGCATGTCTCGTTCTAGGAGGGAGTCAAGTCGTGGGGGCATTATCCGGCGTGAACGTGTACGCTGCTTGTTTCCTGATCCCGCTGGTCGTGGCGGCATATGTCATCGCCGGTGGCCTCCGGTCAACCTTCATTGCCGACTATACACATACGGCCATCTTGTTCGCCGCCATATTTGCCTTTGGGTTCAGCATCTACGCCACGGATTCCGATGTTGGCAGCCCTAGCAAGTTTTATGATTTGCTGATCGAAGCGAGCGCTAAGATGCCAATTGCTGGCAACCACAAGGGTTCTTACCTCACCTTTAAATCCAACGATGGTTTGATATTTGCTATCGATCTCTTCGTGGCTGGTTTCTCGACTGTCTGGCTTGATCAAGCATACTGGCAGCGGGCTATTGCTTCACGGCCCGAGACAAGTGTTAAGGCTTATATCTTCGGTGGTATGGCATGGTATGGAATTCCTTTCGGCTTTGCAACTGCCATGGGACTCGGGTGTGCCGCCTTGACCGGAAATGTGAAGTTCCCAACTTACCCAAATCCACTGTCCACTGCTCAGAATGGAGCTGGATTGTCCTCCCCTGCCACAGCCATAGCTCTTCTTGGCAAAGGAGGCGCGGGTCTGATGCTTCTTCTCCTGTTTATGGCGGTTACTTCATCCACGAGTGCAGAATTGATTGCTGTTTCGTCGCTGTTGACTTTTGACGTCTACAAGACTTACATCAAGCCCAAGGCCACCTCCACCGAGCTGGTTAGGATCTCCCACTACGGCATCATTATATACGCAGTTGTCCTTGCGTCATTTTGCTGTATCTTGAATGCAGCGTCTATCAACCTAACTTGGCTGCTTACTGTCCTCGGCATCATAGTGGGGGGAGCCAGTATCAGTGTGGGTCTAATTCTCCTGTGGGATCGCATGTCCACACTAGCAGCAATCATCTCGCCCTGGATCGGTTTCTTCGCCGGACTCACTGCCTGGTTTGTGGTCACGAAACTTCGTTCTGGAGTGATCAGCGTGGCCACTACCGGAGATGCTACAAATGCTGTTGCCGGCAATATCACAAGTTGGGGTACGGGTGCGATTTGTTCAGTAATAATATCATTCATTGCACCGGGCAAATGGGAAGCTACCGACGAAGAAGCCATCAAGCGAAGGGACAAGATCAACGGGATAGCTCCCGGAGGCACGGGGATGATAACTCCTCCAGCCACAGATCAAGAAGCTGGCATGGAGAAACTCGCTATGAACAGCGACGAGAAGACTGCTCCAGGTCCCAACGCAGGCACCGAACCACCCTCCGATCCCGCACCAGACACTATCGTGCCCACCGGCAATGCAATTGTTGATTTCCTCGAAGTCTCCCACATTCAGCCCATGTCAGGTCCAGAACTCAAACGAGCAACTCGCTTAGCCTACAGCTTCAACATTTTGTTTCTTGTCGTTGCCATCCTCTTCGTACCATTCTTGCTCTTCGGAGGCGAGTGGATTTTCTCGAGAAGGTTCTTTATTGGTTGGTGCGTGGTTAGCTTTATTTGGGTGTGGTGCAGTATGTGTATCTGCGTCATCTGGCCTGTTGTAGAGAGTTGGGGCACTATTTGGATGATTGCGAAAGGCATCGTGAAGGATAGTAGTGGGAAGAAGTCTAAAGCTGTGGCTGAGAGTGAGGCGGTGGAGAGCACTTGAGGAATTAGATATAGTCACAAACTGTTAGATACTTTTATTCTACCTTCCTCTTTATTCTGGTAGGGATAAGCAGGTTAAACGGAAATCTATTACTGAATTCAAGGTATATCCCAACACCGCCATGCAGAGTTTTAAACAAAGAAGACGCCTCATAATATATGCATTTGGCAATTCACTGCCGCTCGATTGCTCCCAGAACCTCTTGTAGGTCTTCCTCTCATGCCCCTAAGATATAAGCCCTCTCATATCATCTCAGGTACACAATCTCCAATCCTACAAGTAAGCATCTTGAAGAGTCTGATAATATGAGGAATCTTCCATGTCAATCTGCACGAACCTATTTGGTAGTCAGTATTAAGTCCAGCCATCTTGAAACCATGCGGAATACAAACTTACCCCTCGCCTTGGCCTTTCAACGGGACCTTTGCCCCCCACCCAGGATTGGCAATGTCTCTTGGGTGGATCTCGTTCATGTGACCCATACGACCCATAGCCATCTGTCTATTCTGGATCTCCTTCATGAGCGTGACGTACTTGTGGGACTCCACGTCTGCATCAAGTGGTAGGAGCGAATGCTTTGGTTGCGAACTCGAATCCTCAACTTTCTTCGTCTCGCCAATTGTAACCGTGTGTCCTTCAGACTCGGCATACGGGGCAGTAATGTCGATGTAGGCTGATGTGTTCAAGCGCTCGCTTGACTTCGCTCCACCCAGTTGGATGAGCCGTACTACTGTTCCAGCAGGTAATGAATCTAGTGATATTGCGGGTGCAGCGGAAACGATTGGGAGTGTGGAGAGAGAGATTGCGCAGAGGAGGAGGCTTTGGAGGCTGCTCTTGGATGTTGTTGCACGCATGATTGCTGGATGATGAAGTTTGCTTTATTAAGTGGTGATTATCGGAATTAAGTGGTGATTCTCAGGACTGCGAGATGTTGCCGCTGGTGGGAAGTTATGGAAGTGGACTGTATTCGGAGAAGGAAGGAAACGAAAGCGATCGTATAGTCCACAAAAAGGAGAGTTGTGTTCGTTGGTGTATGTAAAGAACGTAAAGAACGTAAAGGACCTGACCGAAAAGAATGTCTGGAATGTAACGCGGGCTGAGAGAAGGTACGGGTGAGATGCGGGAGAATATAAGCAGAGAAAGCACGGCCTAGAAGAACATGCAGCCCAAAAAAGCGCCCAGCCCTGACGGCTATCGAGAGCCCATTTCCTACCATTAGACCAGATGCGTCACTTCTGTTCCAGACGGGCACCGCATATGCTTAGACCCAGCTTGGATTTGAACCTGTACCTGTCTCTTGACTAAATGCAGATGGGAGAGCAGTCAGGATGGGCAAGCGACTTGTCCTACAATATTCCGATATAGGGTTTCGGATGCGTTGGGTTAAGGCAATAACACTAGTGGCTGATTTTCTCTCAGATGTCGTCTGGAGACGCAGAAATTGCTCTCTAGACATCTTCGTCGGCTGTTAGGTAATGTAAACGCGATTCCATTTCCGAGTTCTGGGTTCGATAGCCATTCAGCGCTGTACCTGGACCTGAGGGTATCCTACCACTTGCCACTTGCCACTTGCCATGTAACCGACGCCAATCCAATTGATAATATCGCGTGCTCACATTTGATCTTCTCCGAGTCCAAGAGGATCTCGTGAGGGGAGCACATCTTGAATGAATGAAGCCATAGGTTCTCCAGGCCTTTCAGATGACAATATTGCTCTGAAAATAAGGTTTTGTGGCGTTTCACTGCCATAAGCTGGTATCTAGGCAAGGATCAGGATCGCCAGAGCATGTGTCTACATATGATCTTGTATTATAGAAGACATCGCTGCTGGGGTATTGCGGGTATATTCCCCGCTCACTATGGACTGTATGGTGGTTTTGCATAACGAATCAGATGAGCGTTAGGACGTCTATAGATCGTCTAACCATCATTTGGGTGAGGACATCTTGACTAGGGCAACCGTCTCTTCTGCCAACCGCTCTACATCTCCTGGGTATCGCGCACTGATATAATTGTACTTCTCATCCTGCACAACAAATGCAGACAGCCCCAGACTATTCTTGTACTGTTTGTCGGGATCATCCAGACACTTGCGAACGGATACTTCAACATCATCACTTCCAACACCATAGGTCTTGTAATAGTCACCTAGGAAAGCCCTTGTACCCCAGAATGCAAGTTGCTCGAATCTTGCGGGCAGGGCTGTAGTAGCACACTCGTGAATGATACTCTTCCCATTGGGTAATTTCGTCTCCGAGAGCACCATCACACCGTGGCATACCGCTGCTACGGCCTTCTCGCTGGGCTTAGCGGTCAACGGGAAGTATTTCACAAGATGTTGATGCATGATTGGCGAGTCGATAACCTGTCGCACGCCTTTCTCGTGACCTCCAGGAAAGAAGACGAGATTGTACGAATCGAGACTGAACTCTGGCGAGGACCAGGACAAAGGGTGTTGGAACTCCTGTGCCACGGCCATCTGGTTGTACGCATCAATAGCTCGCTGCGTTGCTCCCTACAACATTGCCGCATAAGCTGACGGCTTCCGAGACCTTGGGTATTGGTAGAGCTCACCAGTAGTTTTTGGGTAATGCCCGTCAACATCATACGATCGCATGCGGGAGCATTCCCATTCTCAGTGGCAAAATGTACTTCGAAGCCCGCCGTCTTGAAAGCAAGATACGGCACCGCACTCTCTACACACTATGGTTAGCATCACGTCCCGCTTCATGGGCTCCACGGGGGTTCCGCAATACCTGTGGGGTCATGGCCATAATCCGCCATAGCGATCAAGACCTTTGCAACCATAGTGAAAACAATGAACGATGTAGATATTGATGGTGTATGCGACAGGAGGGCGTTGCTATGAATGGTGGTGTATTCACATCCAGGCTGATGTCAGCGCGCCCCCACGTGGTTCCGATAACCTTCCTACGCAGATATCTGGACCAGGCTGATGATGCCAGGAAGGCCGCAAGACTAAGCAGCTTCACCATTATAGATTTGCCCGTGAAGAATTTGGCTGAGGTCAGCACCACCGTTCAGCCGCAGTTCAGGTGGCGGGCGATCAGCAGCATTATTACATACATGGCGCGCAACTTTCAGCGCAAGGACGGAGCTTAACCGAGCTGCGCCAAATGGAAGCCTGAAGGCCGATGCCAATCACATGGCCACCTCGCCCTCCTCTCGTTCGTTCAGGTCAGGCCGGCACCTCAGCATCAGCATCGCCATCACCGCTCATTCAGCCCTCACTGGACCATCCGAGTCAGGCGGGCTCAGCCGCCGCGTCTAAGACAGGGCGGACGTACCCCAGGTTTGGTGAGAATAAAATTATGCGACTTGCCATCTGAGATCTGATCGAGATCTCGTGCACCATATTTCTATCCTCCCTGCCCATGCTCCTGGTCTAATGCGCTCACTTTCTTCTCTGCTCTGCTCTTTGCCTTCTGGCTCCACCATCATTTCAGCACCAAATCATGGTGCGGGTCAAGTTCTTCGGGTCCCAAGTTGGAGGGAAAAGGGTCGTCCCGCACAGCTACACGGGTTCTCCTCTCGAGTTGCTTCGCCAGGATGTTGTTTCTGCTTTACATCAGTATAACTTTCTTCCATTTATTCTGTGGCCCCTGAGACCCATGTCGTCAGGGCGGCTTTGCGAATTATACCCATCCGCGGGGAATTTGTTCAATATATTCCTGCATTTGTTGCTCCTCTGCATCCAGATACCATTTCTCCTCTCGGTCCCCTTTTGGATATTGCTCCCTTTTCCTCCGATGACTTTTGTGCTTGGAATTATCGGCTTTTGGACGGTCAACCAAAGCATTTGTTATGTTCTCAATGGTTCTAAGATGGAATACCAGTCCGATCCCAAATACGCCGTTCCTCGGAAGGAGCATGAGCATGAACAATGGGTTTTTTTGAACGGTGTTGCTGTTGGGTAAGACTCAAACTGGCTTCGAGAATTGCAAAGCACTGACAACTTATAAGGCGCCATTGGTTGAAAAGCAATGTCAATCGCTTAGCTTTGACATTTGGACGCCCGGTCTTGGGTATTCACAACAAGAGGTGAGTCGAATCCAGCCACTATCATTGTTCTGTCGGCCTGACTCTTTCAGTAACGGAATCCTTTTTGATGTCATTCAATGCCTGATTCAAAGGAACTTCAACTACGCGACACAGGACATCAGAGACTGCTATCTGACTGTCAAGGAGCTGCTGTACAAGCCTGACCTTACCAAAATCGTCTTCATTCTGCACAGCCAAGGAGGCATCGAAGGCGGCATGGTGATTGACTGGCTTCTGCAAGAAGTGCCGCAAGATCTCCTTGCCAAACTAGAAGTTTATACATTTGGGAATGCTGCCAACCATTTCAACAACCCACACACACTTCTCATCTCTCAACATGCCGCTCTATCACATCCATCTATTCCCGCCACTACAGAGAGCCGGAACTTAATCCACTATCACGACGCCATTCCAAATGGAATCAACGGCACATCTACAGCGCCAGAAAATGTACGAGACTCGCGGCAAAGCACGTCCGGCAAAGCCATCCACTACATCGAGCACTACGCCAATTCCTTCGATTTCGTCGCACGATGGGGCGTGTCTAGCTTTATTAGATCCTATAGCCCCTCCGCAGCCTCAGCCCGGTTCATGGGCCGAGTCTTCGAACAGACCGGCCAAGGACATCTGCTGAACGAGCATTACCTCGACACAATGTTCCCGCTCAAGCGCACGGTGGACGGGAGGGGTGGGATTGGAAATACTGGGTTCTTAGGTGCGGACGAGGAGGACAACAAGTTTGTGGAATCGTACCTGGATATCCAAGTGGGAAGGGGGAAGAAACATGAAATAGTGCCGGGAGATGAGAGGGAAGGCTTGGAGACGAGTTATCGCGGCACCCATGGCGAGTCGCTCAAGAATCGACCCGAACATGGTAACAGTACCAAAGGCTTCTTCCTAGGGGGTAGCATTACACCCCCGAGGACGGAAGCAGAATCACCGCAAGATTACAAGCAGATGGAGAGCGCAATGAATGGGGTTGATGCAATAAATGGCTGCTCGGAGTCCAGTGACGAAAAGATTAGGTTCAAGGTGAAGGACATGAGTCGTTTGTGGTTATATAGGAATGGGCGGAGCCCGAGGCTGGACGAGGTCGATTTCGGAGTTGCGAGGATGGCAACGATGTGAAGCCGTGTATGAGGGCACGCAGGACAAATTGAAAAGAAGAAGGAGTCTGTACGTATGTCGGCATCACAGGGCGTTATCTACGATGGGTGTTTTGCAGGACTTTGTTTTGAAAAATGTTGAGGCGTGTTTTGGAGATTTCACTTTGTGATCATGAGATTCTTACTCAGGTGGAAAAGTTGACTGCATGTGGAATTGCGTCTAATCATACTACTCTAGCACCTTTCGTCGCCGTATAACGAGACAGCGGGTATCATGTTCATCAGAAATCATTTGAATGCCCCACCCCCCGTCTCCCGTTCCTGCCTTAGTTATGGACCTGCCAACCTAACTCCACGCTGCGCAAAGTGCAATAATTTACGTGTTTAAAATGATATTATCCCTCCAAAGCCGTGCCAACAGAAATGAATGGAAGAATCTTCAAGGCCGCATGTCCACTACGTCGTATTTCAGACCTTCAACTTCATACACATGCCCAGGTCTGAGAGCATCGGTATAGAGGTTGTCTTGACCGTGGGGGTGGAAGACACCCGTCTGCCGACAGTTGAGAACAGACTTCATGCCTGGAGGATCTGTCAAGCGGAAGCATCCCCAGCTACTCAGGAATTAGTTTCAAGGCTCCTTTGTCAACACGCACAAAACTCACCTCGGATTCTTGCTTGGAGCACAGACAATAGCGATGCTTTCAGGCATCATCACTTGATAGCCGCAATGGGTGTGCAAATCTCGACTACTCATAAAACATGTCTGCGTAGGATGAGTGTGAATCCAGCCCAAGACCATGAGATCCTCGCTAGCGCAATAGTCGAAAAATGCACTCTCGTTGACTGTCTCACATGTATCACTTGTGCATGTCTGCTCGGGAATCACCAGCTTGCTCACAAATAGCGCGTTCGACACGAGGGTCCCACAGAGCATGCCACATGTCTCGAGGTTAGCCTTGGTGTTTGCCGACGCATATTTGAGAAATGTCTCTCGTAACTTTGGATTGATCCAGACAGTCCGTAAGGGATTGCCATTTTCGAGATACGCGGCAGGTCGGAAGGTGTATGCAGGGTCGGATTCTTCGGTCTTTGGTGGAAGTTCGGGCGCTGCCTGCAAAGGTCCATCTTGTAGTACTAGGTCTGAGTACGTAGTCGGCTTGTCATAGCGCTCTTTTGGTGGCCTCGACGGCATTATTTCGCTCGCTGGTCTGATTGATGTCGTACGCCGAGTGATAGGACTTTCTTCGAATTGTAAAGGTTGTGATTTTGCTATTGACGGATATCTGTAAGCACTGCCGTTTTGTGTTGTTTGGGCAGGAAAGCTGGAGGTGCGATTTGCTTTGGTCAATCGATTACGAGCAGGATCAGGTACAATGTCGTGCGGAGCCTCCAATCGCCGTCTCGAATCAATCATCGCCCTCTGCATCTCATCATCAGGGCCAGATTGCGTGTCTCTAGAAAGTGCAGCTTCCCAATCATCCCACAAGCCAGCCGTCCGTCTTTCTTGTTCCTCTTCTTCCGACACTCCAGCCTGACGAGTGGCTCTTCGAGCTGCATCTCTCCTCCTAATCTCTTTATGTGCTACCTTTACCGCATAGTCCTCATGTTCCGCAGCCGTGATGGCCGTCGCATTCCCAGCAATTGCCGGATCCGAGGCAGAAAAGTCATTTCGTGATGGCGGCTGTGCGTGCTCATCGTCAACTGCTGCAGAGGCCTGTCTCCGTCTTTCCAGCGCCTTCAGCCAAAGTGCATATCTTGCCTCAATCTTCGGTTTGAGAACTTCTAGCCTATCAAACACATCTTGCAAGGACTTGCGGGCCTCTTTCAGAGCTGGGCGATATGTAGGATCTCGTGCAGAGGGATGTGAGGGAAGGACTTCGGTGATGAGGATCGCATATCGCATCAAAAGAAGGTAGGCTTGTTGATTATTCTCCTCCGCTTCATATATTTGCGCCTGCGTGACATTAGCAAAAGCCCGGTAAAACTAATGAGACAAGAAGTGTTTACCTCTCGCAGTAAGCTCTCAGCAGTCCGCAGCCAAAATTTCAAGGCAACAAACGGATTAAATTCGAAGTCTTGTGCTTTGGCCGATATCTCCTTCACGGTCATCGGTTTGGAGAGCTGAAATGACCCCGCCATGGCTGGTGGATTGTTCCGGATTCTGAAAGGTACGAGGGAAAATGCAACTGCCAAAGAGGCTGGCTGAGAGAATCTTAGGTATAGGTTCCCATTGAAATTGCAAAAGTGGTTTGCTTCTATATACTAGAAGGGGTGATAGGGTGCGCTGAATGTTGATGCCTGTGCTGTTGTCGCAACTTAGGATGTTTGGCGCGTACTACGTACCTCGCCTCGTACGTCCTCGTGCATGATACGGTGGACTGATCATACCAAAGACGCCACAATTTTATTTCCCAGAGCCTTGTCCTCAGCCTTGGACTTCAGAGCATTCATGTTTGACGAAATCTTTCAATCAACAAAGCAACAACTGCGAATCGACCCTTCCTTGTATATTTTTAATTCCCTTCCATTTTCCCATTGAGAAAGGCACGAAGATCCCACCTTAGTCTGTTCTCCTCATCGTATACTTAGGTGCTGGCTGGATTGATGTGGCATAGTCTCACGCATCCTGCTCGATCAGCTCTGCTTCGATCCGCAAGCAGTCGATTTCTGTATTCCACAAGGACATTCCATTCTATATCCTCGCAACGCGTATCAGCAGCTTCTGCTAGGCCAGAATGCCTTCCAGATTCCGGCGGCGGAACTGCTAAGGATGATGCACTGCCTCAAGAAGATGTTGAAGGTGCGGAGAGTAAACCAAAACGACGAGTACGCAAGTCCATATCGAAGACGACGGTGAAGAAAGCCGACAGTG
The DNA here is from genome assembly GCA_003369665.1 of Coleophoma cylindrospora. Lineage (NCBI taxonomy): Eukaryota > Fungi > Ascomycota > Leotiomycetes > Helotiales > Dermateaceae > Coleophoma > Coleophoma cylindrospora. The sequence continues at coordinate 1,673,628 of PDLM01000002.1, forward strand.
GAGATGACGGAATTCCTGCCAGTACAATTAAACGTGGGAGACAAAAGCGAAAAGAAGAGATGTCTCCTCTGGTTGAAACAGAAGTTAATTCTATAAAGATCAAGAGTACTCGTCGAGCTCGCAAGTCTACTTCTGCTACTCCACAAGAAGACATACAGAATCAGGATAAAGATCCTAGCTCCGCAAATAAGTCAGCTACGAAAATAGGACGCCGGAAGCCTGCAGTGAGTGGTGAAGCCTCCAAGGGGGAAGTTCTTTCGGAGGGAGGTATTCCTCCCACATCAGCACTGCGTCGGCCAAAACATGCCACCCCCAAAAAGTTAAAGATCTCTCAGGCCAAGCCAGGGGCTGCAAAACTTCGTGGAACCCCTATTGCAGATTATCTCGTCAGAACACATATGACTAGGCATAACGCCGATACGGAAAAGACTCAAAACGCTGATCGATATCCTAAACCGCTGGATGGGACCCGGGTTGATATCACAAATGAAGCTCTGATCGGTAAGTCCTATAATATCGATCATGAAATTGAAACCTGAAACTTTCCTAGACAGCATTATGGACCGGCTGAAGCCATCCCTACAAAGACATATTGGTTGTGATATTGTTGAGATGAACCCCGGCGCCGGCGTGTTCTCTTCAAAGCTACATGATGTTCTATCACCTCGAACACACGTCCTGCTGGAAGCGGACCCTGTGCTATACGAAAAAGAGTGTTTACGGCCCCTGCTTGATGCCGAAGGCTCCACGTACAAGCTACTACCTGAAAATGGAATGCTATGGGACAATATAGAGAAGGCATTTTCGAAAGAGTTCTTGCCGCACCAAGAGAAATTTGAGAAAGATGATCCAAGACGATTTCAACCTAATAACACCCTTCTGTTCGTTGCTAATCTCGGGTATACTGTCCCTAAAAGATTCGGCCGAATCCCCAACTTTACAAAGCTATTTATACACCAGCTTTTAGAACACATTAGGGCTCGGACTATGTTTCAGCAATATGGTCTTGTCAGGATGCTCTTATGGGTGGCAGACCATGAAAAGGTTCACGTCTTGCCAAGGACAATCATGGACAGAAGGAATTTTGCTTTTGATGCGGAGATTTCATGCAGCGACATTTTTGAAGTTGCTGGTGCCGACAGTTCTGCCTCTAGTCGTAAAAGAGCCCTGGCTGCCGACTTAGAAAGTACTCTTTCTGTCATCGAACGTATGGAAAAGTCCAAAATTTTACCGGTCGAGGGTCGTCAAAGCTTGGCCGAGATCGAAGCTAGAAAAGGATTGCAGGCTAAATCCGAAAATGGTGTCGCCCCACCAAAGAGAGATTTCTATCTGGAGCTGGAGAAAATGGAATCCCGCTATGCTGCTGGGGGGTTTCCGAAGTTTGTTGACGATATCAACACTCCTCATGAACTAAGAAAACCTGAAGCTGAAAGAGCCAGAGGTACAACTTCACGTGACTTCCAGACAGCAGAATACGTACGACTTTGCTATCTTCGTCACAGAGTAAATAAAGAGGCAAAACGAAGCAACAGTATCGATCAGCTGGTTTTAGATTGGGAGGCTATTGTGGAAATGAAGGAGGAAATCTTGAAACTGGAAGGCGACTCGGCTGTCACTGCACAGCAATCTCTTGAGCAACGTCAACGGAAGTGGCAGTATGAATATGACCACAAAAGTGACAATGACCAGGCTATGTTCTGGAATGTCTATGAAGACCGCATGGCTATAAGACAGAGCCCGTCGTTGTTAGCATGGGATCGACGAGAAGCAGAGCCAATCATCACCAAAGAGATCGACTTCGTGCCAGCACAACCCCTTGCTCTTCTTGACTTTCACCCCCAACCTCCGTGGCCGGTTCTGCGCAGCAAAGGGCTGTTGGATACTTTCGATTTCATTCAACCTTTGCTTTGGAACCTTCCCAATCAGTCGGTCAAGAGAGCTTTGCAATCTATGGCTCATGGTGCCTATGACTGGATTGTTCCTGAATGTCCAAGTCTTACCGACCCAGCCAAGGGTGGTGCACGAGACTTGGATGAATTGAAGGTTAGATGCTTAACGCAACAGCAGCTGAAAGAAATCATGGAGAGCTGGGTTAGATGGCCTTTTCGGCCTTCCAGAGCGCAATTGCTCCTCAGAAGTGGCGGCTCGCTGCACCACGTTGATTCTCCGAGTACAGAAGATGATGACTGGTGGGAACCAAAATAGCCGAGCTGCTTTAGCTCTATGACACACTAAACACGTAAGAAATTATGAGGGACCTACCTATTACACTATGTGTCTATATAGTCAGTTATCAAGAGAAATGAAATCGAGATTGGTGCATACTCTGCCAAAATCCCTGGCGGTCCGCACTCACGCACATTCGTATATACATAGAAGTCGATCAAGGGTATTTGAGAATGGGTTATATGAGAGGCAGTTAAAATCGTAAGTGATTGTATTTCAAGGACCAGACTGCCCCGAGAGGTTGAAGAATGCTTCCGTTATTGAACCACCAAGTAAGCATCAAGTATTCAGCCAGAGTCATTTTCCGTAAAAGAGGTCAAAGTTCCAAAACAAAAGTTCTGTCTAGGGCCCAGATGTGGTCATTGGATCTTGAACCCCTGGAGGTATTTCCCTCTGCTCTGCATTTGCTTACTGGCCGATCTCACTTTTCCAATCCCAATTCTTTTCGTATGCATACGCGACTTTTAGAATCCTCTCTTCGCCATGTAGTGGTCCAATCATTTGCATCCCAACGGGTAATTTCACGGTCTCATCATCACCGCCCATATCCGGCATGAGCCCGATAGGTAGTGTTAGTGCTGGGTGGCCTGTCAGGTCGAATTGCGAAGTGTTGATAGATATGCCGCCTTCGGACTGAGATTTTTCATAGACCGGTAGTGAGCGCGGTAGCAGTTTGGGTGCCGTGCGGCAGAGAGAGGGTGTTAGAAGGAGGGTGTATTGACTAAGAAGGGATTCGAATTCTCTCGATACTGTCCGCTGTTAATTCGGTTCCAGTTTTGGAGTTGTGAAAGGATACTTACATTGTATCTGCATGTTCAGACATTTTGCGTAAAGGGTAGGATATTTCTCCAATGCGAAGCTTCCATTGATGATTGTACTTTTGAGATTTGCATGAGTTTTTTCCCACTTTTCTTGGGTCATTGGTAACATCTTTTCCAGGAAAGGTGTCAAGCAGTATTGTCTCCTACCTGACGCCTTGCCTGTCAGAGAAAGGCTGCCGCCGAGTCTTCGAATGCCCATCCACACGTCACGTGCAGTATCATGCGCAGGCACTGATATCTCTGTCACTTCGGCCCCAAGTTCACGTAGCCTGTAAGCGCTGGAGAGAAACTTCTCTCTCATCGATGGGAACATGAGCGGTGTCTCGTAGGACTCCTTGATCAAGGCTATTTTCATACCGCTGAGTACTTTGCTCAGTCCTGCAGTCGGTTGTGATGAGCTCTCGAACCAGGTTTGTAGGTTTGAAGAATACGGAATCTCGCCATGTCTTTGAGCTCCCACCGCTCGATCATCGACTCCGTCTCTACCAGCAATGACTTCGAGCAGGACCGCTACGTCCATAACGTTCTTGCAAATAGGTCCCACATGGTCCATGATCGCTTCACTGGTCACAATTCCTGTATAAGGAATTAAACCATGCGTTGCTTTTAAGCCTACGCATCCGGACATGGCACTCGGTATCCGAATTGAGCCTCCTTGGTCAGCTCCGACACCCATATCAACGTAGTTTTCTGGACTGCCAACTAGAGCACCTACGCCACTACTAGATCCACCTGCGGAGTAGCCTTCACCATAAGGATTATGAATTATTCCCGTAGATGATGTATGGCTCATTAGACTGTACGACATGTTCTCACAGGTTGCCGTTCCAATGATCTCGCCGCCTGCTTCGAGAATTCTCGTTACAACGGTAGCATCAGCCTTTGGGACCCAGGGCTCTATCATGTCGGATCCATTCACCTGCGGTACACCAGCCACGCAGATATTGTCCTTCAAACAAAAGGTCTTTCCAGCTAAGAGACCAGATGGATTCTTCTCTGCCCCGCCAACGGAGAAGGTATGGGCCCATGCTACACCTAGCTTGTTCTCGTCTGCTGTTGGCAGTTTAATATTTTGTCGAGGAAAGCGTTCTGTGTCGACGGGGAGATGATAGTCTGGCATAGACATAAGACGCTCAAAAACCGTGTTTGCTTCGGAGAGTAATTTCTGATAATCTTCCACTTCCGCAGGTTTCATCGTGACACCCATCTTGCTGGCCTGCTTGTGGACATCTTCCGTAGTGATTGAGGCCGACATGGTTCCTAAGAGGTGAATAATGTTGATAAGGCAAACTGCTGGGAGAATCCCTAAAATCGAAGGATTATGGCAAGCTTCAAGACTATATCAATAGTTCCGGTGTCTCAAAGGATTTGTTTCTACATCTGCAACAGAAATGTGATATCGCAATATAGAGATAGGCATTATGAAAGGTGGGATAGGCGCCAACTATCTCGGAGGCCCGACAGCCCACGGCCAAGCCTGACTGCGAAGCATGACAGGAAGGCCATTGGCCGCATTTCGCAAAAGGAGACTATTGACCTATCTTGACTATTACATATCGTATACCATTGGTACAGTCTCGAAGGTATGGGAGGACGATGCACAGCAGACCGTTGCAGTTTCCGGATCGAACATGCAGTGGCACGAACTATGAAGATACGACAGACCTCCAAAGTAAGTCTTGAGGGCCATCACGTCTTCTGCGAAGGATTATTAAAGTGAACTATGCTGATCAATCCTTTGAAAATGAATTGCCGGAGGGACGCCGCGCGTTATATCGATGGGCCTTGACGATCTGGTTGCACGTGATCAAACACAATTTTGCCAAGACCCATAATTCTGGGGCTTCCTTTCAAACTTCATCTCGTGCTCAGGACGTTTGCAACTCCACCATACCCCACCTTACTGATCTGAACCTTCACCCAGCCTCTTTCGGTATTACTTTACCACAACTTACAAGCGTATCCTGTGCTGGATACCCCTGACCCTCTCATAATAAGCAGCTAAGCCGCATTACAGTACTTTACAACAGAAGCCACACGACTATATTTGGCGCGACGAAACGCTCGGGACATACCAAAGTCAGATATATTGCTAGAGCATGCTCGTTGTCGCTAGTCGCTAACTAGAACGGGCAGATAATTTCCACGAGGCTGATTGTAATATATTTTTACCTGCACAGAGAACATGAAGGTGCCCAATGCAGACATCTCAAGAAGAAAAGCTCTATATCCTTACCTGTTAAGGAAATCCGCAAAAGCTTGAAAGGAAAGCTAGGCTCGGATCTTAAATCATTGCCAGACACGCGACATATTGCTAGCCGTCTTCTCCGAGCAAACGCAGAGTTGAGCATCACATGAGCATGACTCTCACTCTCATGAAGGATCAATAATCTTTTCGCTAGTCAGAGTTAGAAGATGCAGACGCATGCACCCAGTGAGCGGTGACAGTACGAGGCTATGGCTGAGACATGTGGCTCATCGCCGAGATTGTGAGCCCTGCAGTCAAGGCTTTCTGTGTGATGTAGTCGGGTGGATGCGGGGGCTTTTCAACAGCGTAACGGCCCGCGGGTGAACATCGCTGCGCCTGCCTTATGGGTGGGCGAAATGAGTGAGAGACTACTGTAAGTCGGACTATCCGTGATATGTTTTGAGATATGGTACCGTCTACATTCAAAGTTGAATTAGACGTCAGCAATGCCCAAAGCCATTTACATTCGGACTCTACGAAGATTCTAAGGCTGGTGCTAGATGACATCGCACCCGAGGCCCCAAGGATGGACTCTCTCAATTCTTTCCACTGCATGCCATGACTTGGCAAATATTTGCAATGGCGAGCTGCCATGCGAGCCTCCATCACCGACCTGTCTGAATGTGGACTCGTCCTTTTCCCCGAACACCAGCCGGACGTTTTCAGTCAGGCACGGTGTGAGGAGACCGAATCAAATGAAGGACAGGTACACGTGTAACAAGGTCTATCCCTGGCAAGGGTATCTGCCAGCTTACCTGCCATGTCCACCGGTCCTGGCTCTTAGGACCAAGGCGTGGTTGATGTGCTATTCGATGATCTTCTCTCCATTCCAATCACAAGCACACGGCAAGCGAGCGGACCTCTGATCTGGAAGGATCATGCTAGATTTCGTGGAGTGCAGTGGTTCGAGGGAGATGGTCAGGTCCCGAAGCAGTCCATGTTAGCCGTCAGGGTCGAAGCGGGTCTCCACTTAATCGGCGATGGCCTGGGCACGGTGACTCGATTGGATCTTAACAGTCGGAGAATAGCTTCCAAATCGAACGATCTCCGCGCGTAAGGTTGTGGAATCACATCTGCCCGTGACACGTCCCGCTGCAGCCAGGGCATCTTTCGAAGTCGTGCTCCGCTGCCTTGATAGTGAACTCTACCGCCGCCGGCCATAAGTTCGATGGCTAAACCTCGCAGCGGCGAGCAAGTAATTATCTGAGGTATATGCAGCAGCTCGGTAGCTACGAGAGTATTATTCAGGACTGCACCGGGGGTCCGCATATGGGGTATTTGTCACAAAAATGGCCCTCTGCAGAACGGAATTAATTACAGATCGGTATAGTATGTTTATGGCTTCCAAGGCCAGTATTGCGATCCAAAGGATAGCCGGACCGGCACATGTAAGATGGGCCAGCTTGTCGGCGTTATTTGGGTACAGCTGCACCTCCAACCCTTCGGGCTTCAGCAACTGATAAAGTAGCTCTTGCCCCGACCTTCTTTGGAACTTCAGCCCTCACGCCCTTACATTCTTTTGATCTCGAGCCTTTGTGTTTAATACATCCTCTCAACTATCATGTTCTTCCCCTTGAGCTTTGCTGCCAAGGCAGCTGCTGTGTTGGCTCTGGCCGACATTGCTGCTTCCATCCCAATCGAAGCCTACACCAATGTCCAAGGGCGTGCAGCTACCACCAATGCCACCACTGTCCTTGCACCTGTCTCCAACCCAAACATCGACAAGGTTGCACTGGAGAATGTGGTACCAACCACAAATGTGTCCCTCATTTATGGTGTCAATGGAACTTTGGATCAAGGCGATATGAAAGTATCTCATGCCATGAAGTATCCAACTGTTGTGCTCGAGGACATTGCTGCGGTCACTGCTGTTGACTGCGATGCAACCTCCGTCGTAGTCACTTTCGCCAACTTGACTGTGTTTAACGCTGCTCAAACTGCTTGGGCCGCTGAGTCCCCATTCGTTTTGATTACCAACCACATGGGAGACTGCGATGCAGAGCTGGAGCGAGGTATTTTCCTTACCAGTACTCTGACCTTCGACACCACCACTTTGGAAGTGACTTTTGCATCCGAGAAGACCGATGTGTCCACTACTGCCAGTAAGTTCGAGAGAGTTCTTGTGATCAAGGCTGGGTTGGGTTGACATGTTGCAGACGTTACCGAGATCGCCTTCGGACACTTAGCTGGAACAGCCATCGCTAAGCGTACGACCATCAATCCTACCTACACTATGGACTTCACGGCGCCGTTGGCCGACAATACCGTCCTGTACCAATATGCCCCATACGTCACCGTTACCGCCGACACTGCTACTGTTGGTGCCAACGTCACCTTCTCTGGTTACTTTAAGTACAACTGGCTTCTCTTCAAAGTCGAAGATCTGTACTTCGATGTCGATACCGATTTCTCGGCCGACCTTGCTCTTTCCCTAGATCTCGCTGCATCATACTCAACCAGCTTTGCTTACACCGCACCGTCTCTCACCTACTCCCTGGTCTCTGTGCCCGGTCTTCTTACCATTGGCCCAGCTCTCAACTTCGAAATTGGTGCTGATCTTTCGGTCAACGCAGCAGTTGATGTCACCACCGAGGTTGGACTGGCCTTGACCGGTGGAAGTGCTCATCTCGATCTCCTTGACTCAGCCTCGTCTTCCACCACTGGCTGGACCCCCGAATATACCGCCTCCATCAATGCGACCGGAAGCGTCGAGGGAGAAGTCAACCCTTATGTCGCACTCACTGTTGAGGTAGCCATCGACTTTTTCTCTGGTCTCGTTGACCTGTCCGCTGGACTCACTGCTCAGCCAGGTCTTAACAACACTCTGACCCTGACGGCGTCCGGAGGCGTTGATCTTGCAGGTGTTACTGGCCTTAACAGCAGCGGCACTTGCTCGGAAGGACTTGAGCTGGCTTCCGAATTCGTCTTTGATCTGGATGCCTTCGCCACTCAGTGGTATAGCACTACTCTGTACAGCGTCGCGATCCCAATTGTTGACCAGTGCTACTCCTGGGCTTAAGCCAAAACATTCTGAACATTGCGGCATAAGAATAATCTAGAGCAGATAAATTTTAATTATAATTGCCAACTGGAGCCAAATTTCTCGGTCTGTGATCTCCTACTTTCTCTTCTGTGGCTCCTGTGGGAAGCCTTCGTGCTCATACAAGTTGCGTGGATGTCTCGGATTTTGTGCAGATTTTCAAGTTCCATCGAAGAAGAAGAAAAACAAAAAATACATACCAGATCAGTCATCGAAGAGATACTTCTACATCAATGGGTGTCCGAACTTGCATGCTAGATTAGCTTCTGGATCTGTACTGCAATGACCTGTTGAAGAATGAAGTCACACAGTGCTGGTAGAAAAAAATATTCAAGCACCTTTTACAGCTCTACTTTTTTTTCCAACCCGCTGATGACATCGTCGATTCGTGCACAAAATTTCGCACTTATAGTTGCTGTATGGGTGGCAGGGAAGTAGCTTCGTCGCTTCGTAGGTCCAAGAGACGTCCGAACTAGCGAGATCCCACTCTCCAGGAAGACCTCCAAGCCCTCTAATTGCTTCTCAGACTCGGCCTTCTCCGGCTGCTTTTCAAAGTGCAGAAGATTCGGCATTGTAGCAACGACTTATCACAACAGCCAACCATACATGCCATGTGTACCGTCCTTCTTAATCGAGATAAATCCCCCAGACTTGGCGCATGACCCCTCTCGCTAAATATCAGGATTCCCGCGATTTTCAGATCGAGCCTCGCATCGAGGCATGGGAGTCGCGCCGGCACTCGCCGCTAAGCGTGAAAACGTTCAGCCATTCACCATTCAACCTCCCCTTGAATTAGACTTTAGTGTATGGCTTAGTGTCACGGCATTTGACCGCCGGGCACAATCGGGAAGGTGGTTGCTCAAGCGCGATCATTGGCCGTGGCTGCTGGACCTATCAGACGTGGACCCCGTCATTCTGAGGAAGTTTGATATACCGTCAATCCATAATCCTTTCGCGCTTTCAAATCATCCAAACTTGTTTCTCGCCCTGGGATTCGTGGGCCGGATTCTTGGCAGCTGTATGTCCAAGATCTACTCTAAAAATGTTCTACACCTGCTCGATCTAGGAAAGCCCCCGAAGGAGGATACCATGTTTAACACGTGCCTGAGAAATATTCTTTCGAGGCTATAAAGCAATTCTATTCTCGCGTTTCTTGTTTTCGATCATCCAGTAGTTCGTGCCGTCCAGCCTTTGCTCATTCAAGCCTTTGCTCGTCATTCTCGTCCACGATGAAATTCCAGGCCTCCCTATCACTCGCCATTCTGGCAGCTATTCCAAGAGCCTTTGCGTGGGGAACTCTTGGCCACGATACCGTTGCATACATAGCTTCAAATTTTGGTTTGTTTCTCAGACCTACACTTCGGTTTTAATCCAAGTTAATCTTATGGGATAGTCACTGCTGAGACCGCCACTTACTTCCAAAATATCCTCGGCGACACGAGCGCCAACTATCTCGCCTCGGTGGCCACCTGGGTAAGCTGTTGAGCTCCTGGCTTCAGGACCGGGCCACTTCTGATTTCCACCTTGCTCATGATAACACAGGCTGATTCCTACCGTTATACCACCGCTGGGACGTTCTCCGCTCCTTATCATTACATTGACGCCAATGATTCTCCGCCTACAACTTGCGACGTTGTATATTCGCGAGACTGCGGCTCTACCGGCTGTGTGGTCAGTGCCATCAAGAACTACGTGAGCAATCCTCAGCCCAGTGTTTTAATAATGGTTCTTAATGAGTACATTAGACTTCGAGGGTGCAAAGCAGTAGTGTAAGCGCTGCCGAGAAGCTCATTGCTACAAAGGTAAGTCTCCAAGTATGTGCTTTGGAAGACAATCAAATGATCCCTGACACTGTCATAGTTTCTCGTTCACGTAAGTCCCAATCTCAAGTATCATCGGGGATCATGGAGCACGGCATTTTCGCGAGCAGTCACCTGTCTCGCAATGCCATCATGGGCAAAAGTATGCCAGCGGTACTGACGCAAGCGTCTGCGTTCAGTTCCTTGGCGACATTCATCAACCGCTCCATGACGAAGAGCTCGAGGTCGGCGGAAATGGAATCACAGTCACCTTTAATGGAAAATCGACAAATCTGCACCATATTGTGGGTACTCCCTGCTGTTGAAGCGTAATCCTGGATAGCTTTGAAAGTATTGACTGACACCAACTTGCAGTGGGATACCGAGATTCCCGAGAAGTATGTTGGCGGATATGCTTTGACTGATGCCAAGTCATGGGCGACGACCCTCACGACCGCCATCAAGACCGGAACGTACAAGTCTTCTGCCGCTTCGTGGCTCAAGGGCATGGATATTACCGATGCTCAAGCTTCGGCTTTGGTTTGGGCTTCAGATGCCAACTCTTATGTCTGCTCGACCGTGCTTGTTGATGGAGTGAGTGCGGTTGAGGGGGTTGATCTTGCTGGAGCTTATTACACCGCTGCCCTTCCGATTGTGAAGCTACAAATTGCCAAATCCGGATATCGGTAAGTCGAACCCAGGTTGCTCTCCGCCGTTGGAGCGGGATGCAAGCATCGAATTCTCGTTTGCGATGTTTGCTAATGCGTTCTTATTGCAGGCTTGCTGCGTGGTTGAACTTGATTGCGACTGGAAGCACTGGTCTTTGATTATTCATCGGTCTAGCCTTGCGGATTTTGATTGCTAGTATGGGATAGCGGACCTAAGGTCCGGCATATTGACAGTTGATTGTAAAAGTCGGCATATAATGTCAGATATACGGGCATGTAAAGACCCGACGTAAGTCTATCTGTTTTTAGCAGTCTGTTTATTGTGAATATAAGACTTCTTGACTTCTTTTTATTTAAGCAAGCTTGATGAATAGTACGGGTTCTCTAGTTAGCAAATGCCATAGCTTATTCCTACCGGCCTTTCAACCGAATGTCCATCTTCTCAGGTCAATAGCCTTTTTGCACATAGTGTCGAACTATTTTCCCCTATCTTACTCAGCTCGGCAGGAGGAATGAGAACGGTAGGCATGCCTGCAGCTTTTGTAGAGCCACGTAACTTCCTCGATGGGGAGTCTGCGACATAAAACTTGGGGCGAAGACAGGTAAGGGTGGAAAGATTATGGTGGCATATTTTGGATATCCTACAAGTAGGATCACCTGGCAGGGCGTCTTCTATTCCTGCTACACTGTAAGATGTAGACTGAGTTATTGTCCCACGGTTTTATGCCACTAGCGTCGCAGGTATGATGCCTCTATTGCCCTCACTTGCGACCTAACTGTATTTCTATTAAGTTGCTTGGACAAGCCTCTGGAGGCAAGACACTTATAATATATGCTTTGAGCAGTTAGCAGAAAGTTTTAATTGGAAAAACGCCACAAACAAGCTTAGTCTAGAGATCTACCCAAGGCTACCTCGAGACTCTGTTCCCTGGGCAAGAACTGCTCCAGCATCAAGAATATACATATGTGCATCGAGCATTACTTTCCACGTGACATGACAGATTGCCTCGTCGCCTATTGCCGAAATACGTTCACTGATTAGATCTGACCAGGGTACTCAGTTCCATGGGGACTGCGATTATTGTCTCTTTCTTGGCACGAGCTAGATCATTGGAGTCAAGCAGCACCTGACGATATGTGAAATGGGCAATAAGAGGCAATCGAGCTTGAAAAACCGCACACGCAGAGCTGGATCTAGAAATGGCATCGCAAGATCATGCAATAGCGTTCAGGAAGCAGTGCCATCGAACTCTTTCTTCCCGAACATGTACTGTAACATATCTTGGCGTCCGCCCATTATACTGGCTACAAAGATGTGTAGATAGGTCGTGCAGACGGACCATCGCCATAGGCAATCGCTAAGCCTTTCACAAACTGGCGCAGCTCGTAAGAATCAATGAAGCCAATGGCATCAATTCGAACGTTTGGTCGAAAACCTGCTCAGCTGCTCGATTGCATGAATTAAAAAGTAGGGCGAGGAGTTATGTGCCTAGGTATAGGCATATTTGGAATTCTATCAATCGCACCAGGATCGGTATGTCGGCCTCCGTACAGAAACGTGGATGGTTTCGGAGCCAAGCCTTGAGTACGTGAGAAATAATATCAAGATTGTCTCGGCGTTTCGTGGCTTAGACCTGGTCCACGACAGCGGTATGGAATCAGTCGGGCGGGTGTCAATGATATAGCCTATTGACCATACTTCGTAGCAGGCAGAGACGTACCAAAGAGGAATATTAGGCATTCATTTGATCTTCGCTGTCGCATCAGAGGTAGTAGAGGGCGAAATGCAGGCAGGACACGAACAAGAAACAAGCAGGTCCCCGTCACATGATGGGCCCCGATGATCTCACCACTTCGTCATTCTAAGCCCCCCCAGCTAAGCTGAGAAGTCGAGCTACCGAGAATCTGATAAGCCGTGCAGCGAACCACAGCCCGTCGCCAATGGATCGTGTGCTCGAGAGACGGTGCTATTTCTCTTGGTATGACCATTCACAACAGACCACTGCGCCTTAAACCCATCCCAGCTCCCCGCCGCCTTGCCAATAAGTATTGATCTTTCGCACTCTCTCTTCTCGTCTCCTCCCATTTCTCTTGATCTAATCCATCTATTTCAACCGTCTTCCATTTCACCTCGCAAGCATGGATATTATCAAAAGAGCTCTCATTGACAAGCGCGCAATCTGCCGCACAGGGTTCGTATTCAATTGCTCTTCGCAACGTCCGCTTTGGTATTTGACTTCAACTGACAGAATAATCCAGCTACCCTTACTATCGCACATACACCTGCTCGAGCTGGAGCAGATGGGGCCGCTGGGTTCTGGCCGGAATCTTGATCCTCTTCGCGTTGATATTTATCCTTGCCTTCCTGTACGTACCTGGCAGCAAAACCCGCCTCCCCTCTCCAGCCCCCATACCCCACAAATGATCACCACCTACCCCACGCATTTCCCTCAGTCCACCCACCAAAAGCCTCCAGAGCAGAAAGACGATTAGCTGACCACGTTGTCTAAAATAGATGCCTCGCTCGCCGCCGCCGTCGTCGCCGCGCAACCAACTACACTACCAATCCTACCCCGATGGTAGCTAATACCGCAACCGCACCGGCATACGGCTATAACAATGGGCCTCAGCAGGAATATGGCCAGATGAATGGTGCTTATGGAGCCAATCCACCGTACCAGCAGGGTTACAACCCACCGCCAGGCCCACCACCCAACACGTATGGAGGATACAAGGCGCCGAATTGATGGGCGAACATGGTGGGCGTTGAAGGTTTTTCATTCGTGTCGGGGCGGCCACAGATGGTCAGGGTTAGGATTCCATAGGGGACGGCAGGCCTCTAATGATTGTCAAAGAATGTACAGTATAACGAGGAATAGGGTTTAATGATAATTGATTGATGGCTTACGCTTCTCCCTGGACTGCTAACTCGTACTTCGAACCAATAAGGGTCAGAGTTCTTGCTCCACCGTTCCTGGATTTCTGGCTTGGGTTCTTCATGTGTTCAGAGTTCCGCATCGGAATACTTGCCATTCCTACCTAGACAAGTAAGTGACCCAAGTCAGGAACCCATTAATCGACTTCCGCACGGCAGCAAGCTCAAGCACGCCTCATACCGCTTCTCCCAATGGACCGAACAAGCCAGCAGGCAATTAAATGAAGCACGAAGGTGTTCTTCCCCACAAGAACAACAAAAGTCACAGCGTAGCCGTGAGCTCTCCGCCACGAAAACACCCCCTCGCCAAAGCCCACCAACCAAAGTCAAAAACACTACCGAGCAACGTGCTACCATTCCCTCCACACCGCGCGAGAGACACCGCCGGGACACCGCTGCTCGGCTGTGAATTCCATTCTCCTAACCGGCGGTCTGAGAGGGAGGAGCCAGGACGAGATATGAGAAGGATGATAAGAGAGAGGGTGGGTGAACTCCGTCAGCAGCTCTGCAAAGGGGATCCCTGAGCAACGGCGGTCCCGTCTGACAGCGAGAGCCCGCCGAAGATGACGGCCCGCCTTGAGGGCCGACCAACTTTCACAGTGGATCGCCAGGGCACCACCACCTCGTTCACGACCCCTCCCTAAGCATCCCCAGAGAACTAATATCCTCTGCTGACGGCAGCACCAACCCGTAGCGGAGCTGGAGCCCACTAATCAAATGACGAAAGCTCCACGGCAAGAGAGATGAGAATCCGGTCGAGAGGCAGGGAAAGTTTCAAGGAGGACAAAGGAGAAAGAACTTGTTTCAGAGATACGGCGGAGCTGGTAGAGGAGCGGCCTGGTGAAGGTATGGTAAATTAGATTCTCTGCGGGAGGGTTGCAACTTGGACGTGAGGCTTTCCTGTAGGCTAACTGGAAACAAACAGGGGATGCGCGGGATTGTTTTGGTCGGCGCTTGGACGGGTAGGACACTTCGGGGAACGGAATGTAACTCTCGAATGATATCGACGATGGATTGCTATAAAATTTATGTACTTTACTTCGTATGTATGTGAAGACGTTTACTTCATGAACTGACGCTTTTGTCGTCTAGTGAGGCTTTCCACAAATGGTGATTAAATTACAATGTTGAAACAACATTTTTAAGAGGATCCAAGACCACTCATCCCCTTCCCCTTATAGAGTACCTTCTCTCCGTCTTGCTGCCGCTTTTCTAATTCTCTTCTTCCCTTGACGGTGGGACTTTTAGGGGCGCACAGGACTTCCGACATGTGTGTCCGTGGGTGCTACTATCCCTGAGGCATCTATTGAGCGACAGAGTCCACTGCAATCCAAATCCTAATTGCGAGGATTAAAAGCCCATCGATCTTCGGTGCTGATTTCCATGATACGAGAAGGGGTACCAGTTTGGCGTAAATCTTCGTAATTGCATCTTGAGAATGCAGTAGATGGATGGCACCAATATGATAGAAATGAGGTGAAAATACCGCCATCATCTAGAACTCAACCTGAGCTTCTTGGCCGGCCTGGTCGAAAGTATCCCCCATACCTGTCCTCCCATTGACTCACAACGTAAGGCGGAGGTGGTGGTGACTTTGGAGTCTCTGGTGCATCATTGGTACTGATTGCCCATCCTAAACTTCTGGGTCCTCTGGGGAGGCCCTCAATCCCTTCAGACGTGAGAGCATTAAACTCATGGTCCTCTAAACTGTCCACCGTCATCATCGCTTGCTGCAACTGTCCTAGGTCCCTAACCCGTTGCGGATCTTCTCCTCGCGTACTCTCACTCTGGAAATCCATATCAAGCGTGGTCGGGTCCTCATAAGTTGCTACCGAAAGAAACTGGGGTGCTGACCATGGCATATCCGGTTCACCCAGACGAAACTCGGAAGGCAGTGGTGGTAGCGGCTGGTCCCTTCGATCTTGAGAAGATGAACTTCGGGTATGGTTTACAGAGTTGGTCGAATTATCGACATGCCGTTCCTGCAAAGACGGCGGAGCCGAGGTGCCCCTCTCGTGGTCTCTTCGCCTTATCACCAGTCTCGGTGCTCTTGATGACTGTGGATGCTGGGGCAATTGTGGTTGTGCTCGTGCTTCTCGAGTGTGTAGTGGATAACCCGACCGTAATATGTCTGGGACGGCAGCTCGTGCCTGCTGCTCACGAAACCTATGCTCCATGTTCTTCGATGCATATTTCGTCGAAGCCGTATGCACCCTGTCATGTTGCGAAAACGCTATGCCAAACTCAACATTAACGTAGATGCCCGGAGGAGACACCCGTCGAGACGACGTCCTTGGCGGGTATTGTGGTTGCGCGGGCCAATTCGCCATTTTGCGGATAATAATTCAAAATATTAGACTCGATGACAATGTCGAACGAACAAACTTCGGGCGCATCCAACACTGCTGGTCAAGCAGAGGTAGGTTGAGAGCAGGGTGTGGGAGGACTTAAGAAAGAAGACTTGGGATTCTGTGCACGAAAGCGGCGTTGGCGTGGATACTTATCACACGGGCACCTTCGTGTGGTCAGGTAAGGAAGGGGAGCAGGAGCAGGAGACCAGCAAGAGCTTGGGCCAGATGCTTCCTCTGGTGCAGGAAGACCTGCCAAAGATTGCAGCAACTGCGGGTTGTGCGCGAGGGCCAATACGAAGGAAAACGGCAAGCACTGGTCTTTGCCTCCTGGTGGCTGTGCTGGAAAACAACGCCGTCTCGTCGACTAAAGCACACTGCGGAACCCGCTTGCGCCCGTCGGTGGAGGTCCGCTCTGGGTTTGCTTCATCTCATCTCATACTCCGGACCATCCTCTCCAACATGGGCTTGGTGATCTTCCCTGTCGTGGCGCTTGTGTTTGGAAGCCTGGCTTCGTAGATGCTACGTTGTACGGAGAAAGGCATCGTGTTGGCGAGAATGCAAGGTTGCGACCCACCGACAAACGACTCTCAGTCCCCCACCCCGCCTTCAGACCAACGCGAGTTTCTGTGTCAGGAATGGATGTCGCTCACACAAGCCCTCTCTCTCTCCCAAACCGAACGGAAGTCCTAATTGCGGCCTCCTTCCGCTGCTGGCGAAGCAATTGGCAGGGACAACTCACTCACGTCATCCAGTTGCTGACTCAGAGCAGAGCAGCTCCGCCATACTCCTGACTTCCTCGGTGCAGTTTAAGGTGAGCTGCGCGGTGGCTTGGAGTACGCTTTGCCATGCTTGCGACGTTTGGGACAGCACTCGCCCATGGTATTGAGTGAACAATTCGATATCTATATCAGTCTCATGGGAATCCTCCGCCTGACGGTCTCGTGCAGCAAGTAAGATCTTCGCCGGGATTCTGACAAGCACACGGACGGATTCATTCGAGCTGTGTTCCTGTCACAGACCTTTCAAGCGAATAACGCGTCATGCTAAGAGCCCTTGACCAGCAATCCTTCAGGGTGCCCGTAGAGCAGAGAAAGAGGCAAGGCAGAGGTGAGTTGAGGCGCATTATTTCGTCTCTTGTGAGATTCTCCGTCCGACGAGCCTTATGTCTAGCCGAGATCATGTATGTCACTTTCTTCGTAAATAACATGGCTATGGCTCTCGTGCGCGAGGCGAGGTCTCTGCCGCACGGGGGAATAGTACGATCCGTTGCTATTCTGAAAATAGTGTATATACCTAATCTATCCTACAGTACGTACAAAGTATTCGCTTTTTCCACATGACACATTATCTTTATGCTATATAAAGAGTCTTCACTGGCAAAGCATCCAGTCCTTGCAGATGATTATACAATACAGTTGGGATAAACAAACCCAGACCCTGTAGTCCTGCCTAGTACGATGCTCATCAGCTTATTGGGCAAATTCCCTTGAAGCGAAAGGTCAGGCAGGGGGTTGAGAGTATTGTAGACTGTCAACCCCAACTACTCGGGCTGAGAATCCCAGATCTACTCATGTCAAAGGAATAGGTTAGTTCAAAATAGCAACTCATTTGGGGATATCTGAATGAGAAGAGGAAACACTCACACCCAGAACCACTTTGCCATCCTTCTCAAACAATGCCACAATGTCATTCTCTTCCGTCAACCCAACCTGCCAGACCGCAGAAGCAGCATCCTCTGCCAGGAACTCTTTGATCAACGCCCCACTGGCAATATCCCAAAGCCTGATCATCCCATCACTACCTCCAGTCAACAGCCACCTCTGCTCCTTCAAACAAGCCATCGATACAACCGCTGCAGATCCATGTGCACATATTGCCATTTTCTGCTCGAATGTATCGAGGTCCCAAATTGAGATGCCTCCGGAGGCATCCCCTGCGATGAGTGTGTTGTCTGGTAAGAGCTGGAGGCGACTTATGAGAGCCTTATTGGAGCCTGAGAGGTCGGCGAGGCAGGTACTGTATGTTTCATATTAGCATCTCGCAAAGGAGAAGGAAACGAAAGCGACAAGAAACGAGAAAAAAGAACAAGAAAAGAGGTTATTGCTGAAGATGCAGATTGGAGGACTTACCCAGCCCGCACATCCCAAACTCTCAACTCGCCATCCGCGCCAGCACTGATTAACCTCCCTCTGATGGAATCAAGAGACAGAGCAAAGACAATTCCATTACACCTCAATTCCCTCTCCGGTCCAATTGCCAGAGCCGTCTCGCTCTCGCCACCAGCACTTAGGTCTTTCAGACCCCAAACACGAATCACGCCTTCATGCCCAGCAGCTACAACCTTCCTCACACTGGCATGTGGGTCTCCTCCTTCCCACTCGAACAGTCCGCCACACCTCACCATACCCGCCATCCCTTCAAGAACGGCAAGACACCTTCCACAGCTCGAGTCCCAGATACGGA
Organism: Coleophoma cylindrospora; assembly: GCA_003369665.1. Lineage (NCBI taxonomy): Eukaryota > Fungi > Ascomycota > Leotiomycetes > Helotiales > Dermateaceae > Coleophoma > Coleophoma cylindrospora. The sequence continues at coordinate 1,692,179 of PDLM01000002.1, forward strand.
CTTCGCCGGACCTGCCAGCACTGAGGACTAAGTCCGCACGCTGTCCCCCCAGCAAAGCAGCAGGGAAGATGCGCAACACACGAGTACTCTCCTGTTCAGCCAAACCGGCAAACACCATTCGCCTCTCGATACGAGCCGAGCCCACCCCATCAGCGAGGACGCAGCGCTCAAGGAAACCACCCATCCCACCGACTACGAACCACAGTCCAGACGGATGAGCAGCCAGCGTCCAGAGGCCCGTGGGGGAGATCTTGCTACTTCCAGCCCCTTCATCTCCGGGGCCAACTGAGGCCCGGTGACGTAATTGGTCCAGGGAAATTATGGAGAGGCGGCCATTGGAGAGGGTGGTGAGGACCTGCGTGGACGTGACATGCAAACTTGTAGGCACGCCCTCGGTTGTGGTGCTGAGGATGCACGTGGCTGAAGGGGCAGGTGGAAAAACGAGAGGGTGTCCTAACATTTTTTTTTTTCAAGTCTTGCGTGTGCTTGTCCGACATAAAGTAGACATCTCGGGCGCTGAGAAAGTCTGGACAGCTTTGCGCGCCCCGCCACAAGAGGTGTGAAGATGTACGTGAAATAGGCAGCAACAGCATGTCGCCGATCTCATGTTAAGCGATCAGGAGAGAGGCATTGCCGAAACGCATGGCCACTCCTATACGGGGATGCTTATAGCAGCAGCCCTGGCCTCCTTCCGGAAAGATTTCCGGCAATGGTACAACAAAATCTTCGCTGCAAGAAGGAAGACATCTGGGAGAAACTATTACTGATATATGACATGGTAGGTATACTAAGCAGATAATCCAAAGGAAAACACCCGCCCAACCCCATCCATACATAGATTCCTGACTCGCTGCAAAAACGCGACCAAAAGTCAAACTCCAGACTCACCACCATGGATGATTAAGGGAGTGTCTATACTAACGCCTACCACCGCTCAGGTTCCAAATGCCTCCTCAGCCTCAGACTCCTCCAAGAACCCAAGTCCACTGTCATATCTCCTTCTGCCCCTCATCTTGGTCACCGGAGTAATGTTCGATAGACCCCTGGAAGCCTTTCTCGCCGAGCCACTATCAAACATACCACCGCGTCTTACATATCCATCTTCGCCTTCACTCTCTCCGTTAGTAGCGATAGAAGTCGGACTACTGTTCACACCCACTAAATTGTGAGTGTTTCGCGGGGTCGGAGAATCGCCAGCCAGGTATCCCATTCCCATCTCAAGGACGCCGCTAAGTTGTTGTCGCATCCTTTGCACAATATCCATTCCACGCTTCCGCTCATCCTTGACCTGTATCTCTAGTCCAGAGACGTCGCGACGAAGGCTTAGTATCGTCGCGTGCGCTTCTCGAAGTGCCGAATTGGCCGAATCGAGCTCGGTCCTCAGACTGAGAATTTGAGAGTCGCGGAGAGCAAGTGCATCTCCGTGTTCGCGTTCTCGTTCTATTCCGTTAGATTGCAGAGTAGAGATGGTGCTCTTTTGGTTTTCGATGGCGCTGTCCTTCTCTTGTAGTTCAGCTTGGATAATGGCGGACGCTTCTAGTGCAGCCGACAAACGACGCTCAAGCTCCGCAATGAGGAACTCTTTGCCTTCATTATCAGCGCGAGTGATGTCATGCTTAAGAACTTCGTCTTGCACCTTGTCCTCGAGGGACGCCTTGGTTGTTTTATTCTCATTCTCGATCTGCTGAACCAAGTTTTCAAGACTCTTTACTTCGGCTCGATATTTGACTAGCGCCTCTTTCAGACGTTCGTTGTCAATCTCTTTCCCATTAACCTCGGTGCGTAATTCGGTCACCAAAACCGTTGCCGTGTCAAGTTCTTTCTGGCAGTCCTGAAGAGCGTCGACCCGGGTGTTGATTTGTTGCCTAAGCAAAATTTCTTGGTCGTGGTACTGATCGATGCTCTCGTCTCTTGTTTTGACCTTCTTGAGCAAGCCACGAACGCGAGACACGAGCATCTCAAGCAGCTTTGAGTTTTCGAAACCTTCGGAATTCTCTCCCGGTGTGAGATATTCAAGATCTAGCCGTGCTTGTCGGAATTGCTTGGAGATGGTAGCTATCGTTTCTTCTGGGCCTGACGAGTCAAATCCAAGTGTTGAAATTTCAGATGACAATGCAGAAAAGCCGGCCTCTTTCTCCAGCGCCTGTGATTGAACGAGAGCAAGCTGAGTTAATACGGAGTCTAGGGCCGAGTCGAGAGTAGAATGATCATGCGACTGATCCAGTGGGATGAACTCTGCAAGTTTATCCTCCAACCTTGAGTGATTGTCGTCCTTGAAGGCGATTGCAGAATTGAGCTTCGAGACCTCCGACTGAAGCTCTTCAAGTTGCTGCTTCAAGGAGTCTTTTTCAGTGTCCAGGATAGGTAGATCCGCTTGGATCCCCGCACTGGAGCAAGAAGGTGCTCGGCTTGGTGTATTTGGTAAGCTGTGCGGTGGTGAAAGAAAAGAAGTCTTGAGTCTGGTGGGTGTGGTCATAACCTCGTCATCATTCATAGTAAAATCCTCATCGTAATTCGTGGTCATAAAGTCATCGTCGTCGTCGTTGTTATCGAAAGGATCTTGGGCAGCCATGGTCCAATCATTACTCTCCCATTGACTAGACTCTTCTTTCTGTTGTAATTCTGCTTTTAGGTCCGAGATTTGCTGTTCTAATTCCTCGACCTTACTGCTGAGCCTTGAATTTGCCGTGAAGGACGATCCTGCCTCTCCTTCCAATTGGCTGGCGAGATCGTGTTCGTCTCTCATACTTTGCATTTCTGCATCCCTAAGCTCCAATTCATGTCTCAATCTCTCAACCTCCTGCTTCCTACTCTTTGCTTTACGTCTTTTGTCTGATTCGATATTGTTGATCTCCTCGCTCAATCGATTCCGTCGAAGTCTTCGCTTGACTCTCCCATCCAATACCTGTCGCAATGGAGCGAACTGCAGAGTGCCTGAAAGCGGTTCATCATACTGGGCACGATTGGATAGGTTTGCTGGTGTTGAGTGACGACGCTTGGGGCCGGCAGAAAGAGATGTCCGTCGAATGAAAGGAGTCAGGCCCGAGGAAAAATCGTCTTGGATCGCGGGTCCTGGATCGGAAAACCGGACGCGTTTTTTTGCCCGGCTTGGTGTCGTTGGTGGTGTAGATATTCCATGGCGGTCTGCGGATCTGATTTTCGACGCGGAATTGATAACAAGGCCACTGCTGCTCCTCCGCTTTCTCCTGACAGCAATCGATCGATCGTCGTCGAGATCAACTCCTGCTGGGTTATCCAGGTCTACCATCTTTCCGTGGTTGCTAGGGCGATTAGATGTGGACAGCGCAGCGCATGAAAAGCCTATGGCTCTGCTCAGAACTTTCTGGAGGGGAAATGGTTGTCGAAATGAGTTGCAAAAGGAAGAGAAATGAGAAATTGAAATATGGAGTCAGCATCTTCGCAACGCGGGTCTCGAAGATCTCGTCCACGGCCATATAAATGACCATGTCTAGTATTGTTTACATAGACCCCAATCCGGAGAAAGCGTCCTCGCTTCAAGGCATTCTACTCGCTTATGCTTTGGAACCTTGTCCGACGCTCCAAACGATTGGGCGAGAGGACGACAGCAATGAACGCGTAGAGTCATTCTGGTGGAGCTGCGTGGCCGTAGAGTGGCGAAAAAAAAACAAGGACGTTGACCGGTACCTGCATGGCATCGACACATAGCGCAAGGCATGGAGATGTCTTCTCGTGTACCCCAGAGTCCTCACCCGCCGGTGAGCTTGTGAGCTTGAGCAGCAGAGCGATGGAAATTCCGAGGACGTGGCTCCGCCTTGATGGGCGGTGAAGCATTTGGAAAATTCAAGTATTGTGCGAATCCCATTTTCATAAGACGACCCTTGAAAAAGGAATGCACCCCAGGACGCAGCAATTTCGGCCCAAGAGCCCAACTTGAACATAATGCTGTCATTCCCTCTGCACAGGCCATTGTCAAGGCCCAAAGCCTTCAAAACCTGAGAGGTCTGCCTAGATATCAATTGGACAAGACGATCCCTTCCGATCTAATCCTGGATTACAGAGTCATAAGCCATGGCATTATTCCTACCTCGCCTTCCATCTGACCTTGCTAACCCAGAGCGCAAACTTCTGTACGTCTTCTCGGTCCCTAAGCAGGTCGACGGTATATAAATCTTTTGCGAGCTCTTCGTTGCTAGCAACTCGGTGCACAAAACTGTGGCATGCTCTGCATATCCAAGCAACATTCTCCAGCATGTCTTGCGTATGCCAACCACGCTTTAAGACCTTTGCATGTACCTCGCGGGGTATCAAATGGTGGTAGGTAAGTGGAATCCAAGAACGCTCGCAGATCTCACACTCGGATGCTTGGTTCTTGGTCATCGACGGCGGAGGAGGTGCCGTTGTGAGTACGGTGAGGTAGGTATTTAGGATTGGGGTAAAGAATTCGACCGGTGTACGGTTCGGAGGCAGGAGAGAGTACGTCTGGAACGAGTCAATGATTGACGGAGAGAGCGCATTGAGGATCTCGTCTGTCGCATCAAGGTCCAGTGGTAAGGAATAGTGAGTCTGGAGCTGGGTTGTATTCAGCCAAGTTGAATAGCTTAATTTCCGTAGTTCGGGCGGTAACACGCTGAACACTTCGGTTGCAATATACTACTTTAATCAGCGGGTAGAACAGGAAACGTGGGCGCACTGACATCTATAAATTCAGCCAATTCATCTGCATCATTGACGTCCCCGGCTACTTGAGTTGTGACAGGTTTGATGGCAGTCTTTCGTCCATACTTCCGGGCCTTACGCTTCTTGGTTTCATCCCCAGTTGATTTCTGAATCAGTGGCGTTGACAGGCAATCCCGGAAGAGTTGATAGTTGGACAACTCCTCGTCTGGGACCATTACTGAATGTGTGTTACGAGGACACTGCTGATGGAGAATGTGATCACAATCGAGAATGTAGGATGAAATGGATCGAAGGCAGTACAGTGGCAATATGCTGAGGATAAAAAAATAGCAATCTCGGCGCAACGGCTGGCCTTTAGATCCCAGCTTCGTGTGTTGTCTTCAGATATCCTCTATCGCAGGGATGTCAAAAGGACGTTAAGAGATCTAGATGCGATAATCACGTGAGGAACGACATACCCCACTGATGTCAGCTCGACTAGCTGGCTGAAAGACATCATTGTCAAGAGCAAAGCGAACAGTTGTCATTGAACCTAAGCAAGGATACTACGGCTCGGAAAAGAAGTTCTAGGAAACAAACATGGCTTCAACGGACAAGATCATCATTGCATTTGATCTGTATGGGACTCTGCTCTCTACTGAGTCAATTGCGAAAGAGTTAGCCACGCACTTTGGCAATGACAAAGCACAATCAATCGCAGCGCTATGGAGAAGATATCAACTGGAGTATACGTGGAGAATGAACAGCATGTGTGAGTGTGAGGATCCCTTACAAGGGCACGCCACTAACAGGAACCCAGCACTGTATAGGTCGTTCAGCGAGATCACAAATGCATCCCTCAAACATGCTCTTGCCGAGCACTCAGTCTCGCTTTCGGAGGACGCCATCGAAAGTCTAATGAAGGCATACGATTCTCTGGATACTTTCCCAGAGGTCGAGTCTGGGCTGGAGTCTATAGCGAGTGATCCGAAGATCGAGGCGTACGTTTTCTCCAACGGCACAGAGGCCATGGTTGGCTCTTCCGTCAAGCAGTCACCGTCATTGTCCCAACATGCGCACATCTTTAAAAACCTTATTACCGTTGATGAGATCGGCGTGTTTAAGCCTGATCGAAGGGTGTATGAGCACCTTGCAAAGAGAGTTGGCCAGGAGATGGGCAAGGTCTGGCTGGTCAGTGGAAACCCCTTTGATGTCGTAGGGGCGAAGGTTGCTGGCATTCAAGCTGCATGGGTCAACAGATCTGGTGGGCATCATGGATCGGGAGGTTGGAATGATCAACTAGGGGAACTCTGTGGGGGCGTCAAACCAACCGTTGTCGTGAAGGGCGTCGATGATGCGGTGGAGGCTATTCGAAAATGGGCATCTGAGCACCAATGATCAAGATGAAGCCAGCGAGTACGTCAAGAAAGTAACGTTGACTCAAGTCTCAGCGCCACAACAGGTTTACCCCATGGGGGTGTTGTTTGTTTTGACGTTACATCATGGAGAAAAGGGCACTGCACGCTCGACTTATTCGTGACATCTCGAAAGATCGGCATGGATGTACCAGCGCATGTTCACCGTCTCGTGGCAGTCTTGTCGTAGGGGTAGCCGGAATAGAGGCCACGAGTAGCATCGAAGGAAGGAAGTAGTATACAATAATGCACAACATACTGCAGGGAGCCCGTAGAGCAGCATATGGCGAAGGGTGGGTAGATCATTCGTCGGAGACGGCCTCAGAAGCTTCGATCCCCAAGCCGAAGTCGTAGCTAGTCCTAGAAGCCAACGAGAGACATGTCTGAAATGACGGAATGCTGCCATTGACCTTTAACCGGAATCTGCAGGATCGACGACGAGGTCTCACCCGACGTGAGCAGCCGTCGCTGTGGGGTAGCTCCAACCCGGAGCGGCTCTCAAGGGCCCGCGGACATGGTGGAGGAGAGCCAAGGGACATACAGGATGGAGGCCCAAGGGAAGGACGGTAGACGCCGGAAGCGCAAGCGAGGCTCAGCTGGCCAGAACCTCGGCCGTGCTGTTTTCCATCGCTGGGTTGGCAGCTGCTCGGCGGCCATTGGCTGCAGCCCTGACATGAGATCCACAGATCGTGGCCCCGACTGGACCACGAGACCTGACTGTCGGATCCCGCAAGCTCCCTTCCCTGGCTGAGCCCCCTGCGCCGGCGCTGCACCCGGCCCTACTGTCCACCGTCCTGGCAACCCTACAGTGCTGCAGTACCGACGCCCCGTCTCTTGTACCAATGCCAGCACCGCCGCCAGACCACCCGATGCGACGACTTACTGGCTGACTCGGTCTGGACATGACACGACATGACACACCTTGACCCGTTGCAAACCATGCCTTGCCTTAATCCTCCGGTCCCCCAAACTAACGACAATCCCTGACAAATCCTCGTCTGAATGCCACGCGCCACGTCTTTTGGCCGCTTGGTGGGCAAAGGGTAGTACCGGGGGTCTCGCGTGATGTGCAAAGGGGAATTATCTTTTCTGGCGATCGGCCTTGAAACCATCGTCATTTCCTCTGCTCACCTTGTTTCCCTCCCTGCCATCTCTGCTGCTGCTGCTCGGTCTCATTCCGGAACCCTGCGTCTTGATCCTCCCTCGCCCACACCCCGCCACGTTATATACCCCGGATTTTCCCTGCTTTCGTTCGTGCTTGTATTTTGTGGAGACAAGAAAGAAAGACAGACGAGATAAAGACCGATACCAGACAGAAAGACAACATACCAACCTTGTTCTTCTTTATACATACATTCTCCCGTCTACTGCTAGACGAGACGGCTCCCTGTACATACACTTTTTACTTTGTACCGCTCCTGAGACATATGAACCACGACCGAGCACCACACCTCCAAAAAACCATTCAAGAAGCCAACGGCAAGCCCCCTCCCATCCAACGGACAGCAACGCTCTCGGTGGCGGTGGAAATAGTTTCCTTCTTCTACCTGACATAGAGTATCCTTCCTCAGCTTTCAGCATGCCGCCTTTAAAGAACTTCTTATGTGCCGGATTGGGATACCTAGGACTGCATTCACAGCTCAACATCCCCTGCCACAAGAACCTGGCTTCAGATGTAGCAGCCATAGATGCCACGGCGAAACGGAGTACCACGGCCTCGATAAGTGCCAACATGGCACAGCGAGATGTTGCGGCAAGTACCGTGAGTTATTCGGATCCGTGGAGACCACAGGTGCATTTCACGCCCCCACAAAATTTTATGAATGATCCGAATGGACTTTTCCGAGACGAGGCCGGCCTCTTTCATATGTATTATCAATGTACGTCTATATTTCCACTCCTTGCTCGTTTCCATAACCCTTGCTGTTGTACCACCTTGCACCCCCTTGCACTCTATGGCTGTCACGTGCGTTGTGTTTCAACGGACAATGAGCAGTACTAATTGCAGAGCAGATGCGCCGACCATCAATCCAGGATATCTGAAAGAATGGGGCCATGCCACGTCCAAGGATTTATACACTTGGACCAACCAGCCAATAGCCATTCCCGGCACAGCATCGCCGCTCTATTCCATCTTCTCGGGCAGCATCGTAGTTGACGTGAACAACACTTCTGGGTTTTTTCCCAATCAACGCAACGGAGTTGTGGCTTTCTATACAGCATATACGGATGCCCAAGAAGCACAAGCCATTGCCTATTCCACTGATGGGGGCTATACCTTCACGCAATATGCACACAATCCCATCATTTCACTCAACCAGCATAATTTCCGTGATCCCAAGGTCATCTGGCACCCCGAGAGCGGAAAATGGGTCATGGTGGTGAGCCATGCAGCCGAAGGCTTCATTGCTTTCTATACGAGCCAGAACTTGATCAAATGGACCCAAGTCTCAAAGTTCTCCAATCCTGGCCTGACGGGCGTATTGGAATGCCCCCAGTTGCAAAGCATGCCTTTTCGCTCAGGGTCTACGCCTTCGGCCGCGAGCACGAGTGCATCAGAACCCAATCACTACATTCTCAGTGTTTCGGTCCAAAGCGGAGGAGCCAACGGAGGTGGAGTTGTGAGGTACTTTCCGGGCACCTTCGACGGCACGACCTTCACAGCATCCGATTCCTTGACCACTCGCGTGATGGACTTCGGACCGGATGCCTATGCCACCGCATTCTTCTATGACATGCTTGCCGGTCCCAAACCCCTCTCTATGTCTTGGGCCGTAAATCTGGGATATGCCACATCTGTGCCTAGTGGGACATCAGAGGGGTGGATTTCCGCCATGAGCGTGGTCCGAGAACACTACCTCGCCAACCTGACGTCCGCCGGCTACGACCTGGTCTCCGAGGCTTACAGTCTCCAGCCCATGGTTGCAAGTACCGTGGCCTCTGAGAAGGGACTTGGAAATGGCGGGATGGTGATTGACTACTCATCCGTAGCATCTGGTGCTGTCCAATTCATCATCACTCTGACCGCGCCATCCCACGGCTCCACGACCGCCAACGCGAGTATTGGCCTGGATTTCACATCGTCGTCTTCGGGCGAGTCGGTCTCCTTGTCGTTCAATCTGGTTACCAGCACAACGGCTAGCACCCCACCCGCGGCACGATTCTCCATGGATCGCTCCAACATCAAGGGCTGGACTACAGCCCCATTGACAACGTCGTTGACCAATCTCATTCCCTTCGCCACCAGCGGTGCTACCGCCTCCTCCTCCCCCACCAACACCTATAAAGTCACTGGAATCATGGATCGCACGATCCTGGAAACCTTCATCAACGATGGCGTGGATGCAGGCTCCATGATCTTCTTCCCGACCGGCAAGCTGGATACCATGGACCTGAAGATCGATGGGCTGGGTACTGGCGCGTCGGTGGATTTCCAGGTCCTCGGCCTGAAGAGTGGTTGGGCTGCCCAGGAGGGTAAGAGAGAGAGAAGACTGAGAGATGGTGAGGATGGGGAGAGGAGAGTCGACCTTTGATCGGGCCCGACTACTTTTGAACCCGCCCTTTGGTTTTTTACTTGGATATACTTTCTTTGTTGCTAATGCCTCTAGTTATGTTTTGGCCTGTATGTCTATTTGAAACCATTGCTCTTTTTGTATTTGATAGTTTCTTTCCTTTTTCTTTTTGCTTTCCTATGTTATTTGTTTTTATAGATACACAGCTATGAACGCTACGTTGGGCTCACGAGGGACACGCAGCTACGAACTAACGAAAAGTTTCACATGTTTAAGGGTATTCAGAGGGATGGAGTGGGTACTTTAGGGATGAAATACGGCATTATGAGGGAGAGCGGGTGGGAAGGTGTTAGATTTTGGGTCCTTGATACTTTGGAGCCGATGGGGTGGAAATCGGGGGGTTAAACTAGTCCTTGACATATACTTAACGAACATGGAGTTTTTTGTATGAAGTACCTACCCAGTATAGAATTATATGCTCGTTAGCATGAAATAACTTGAAAGAGCGTTACTCTGGTCTCTCGTGCCATGGCCCCTTTCTTGTCTATTGCATGGTCTGCGGATGGCGACTGCGAACAGATTGCACCAAGCACTGTGTTTGTAGGTGACCTACTAGTGGACTCTGTGTACACAATTGCAGTCCTTGAAGGGTGTGGAAGGCATGGCGTAGGGCTATAACGAGGTCTCAGCTTTCTTGATACACGCGCTGGTAATGATTCCGAGCATGTTGGATTAGAACATCACTGGGTGAATTATCTTTAATTTATTGGGTAGCTGAGTTCTTTGGGTATCTTATTTTACTTATGATAAGGGCTCACTGGAACATGTCAACGAGAAGCTTGTCCCCGTTGTAGGTATTCTTCCACTTCTTTATCGGAAGGCCATCCATCCCAGCTATCGACACTCTCAACCAGCTTCTTCGCCTCAGCAGAACTCGCCATGTCATCGACCAGAGCAGACTTGATTGAGACAAGTGTTCGCCGAAGAGTCGAGTATCCATTAGCAGCTTCATATGCAGTTCCATTCAGGGTCTCGCAATGTTCGACCATCCATCTCAGCACATACAAGATTTCTTCGTAATCATTAACGACGCTGATAGCTCGAATGTAAGCGTGAAGATGGACACCTCGAATGCTATGTAAAAATTTTGGTAAGTAAATTTCAGTACTGGACTCGGCGAGTTTTCTGAATTCAGTCTTAAGAATCGTCAACCCGGTTCGAGCACGTATGGCAAGCTCTTCATCGTCGGACAAGAGGCTGGGTTCAAGTGAGGCCAGTAGAGCCTTTCGTACTCCCAAGCAAATGATTTGGAAGCCTCTTGGGTCAAGTTCCAGGCCTAATTTGTGGAAGTCTCCCAAGACAGCTTCTAATACACACCATGCCAATAAGTCATTTCTTGCCATACTCACCCAACGGTCAATGAGGCAGCCTTCACGAGCAAGAACATAAAACAAAGCAAACCACGCGGGTCGAAAGGTGGGCCGGCGTTTCATGATGAGTGTTGTTGCTAGAAGCAAGGGATTTGGAAATCGTGAAGACGCAGAATTGGATGGCCCCAATTCGATGATCGTTAGGTCCTCATTGTCAGAGACAACTGTTGGCTTTCTCGTTGTTTGGCCCTGGTTTAGTGAGACAGCTGGTGCATCGTCGTTATCCCCTTCACGCCGAGGTTTCTGAGGCTTATTGGTACGCTCCCGTGATCCTACTCGTGGGGAATATCGACAAAGCAAGGTTATGAAAGCGGAAAATATGTTGTCGGGTATTTCCTTCAGTAAATCAAGGGTTGCCGTCTCGCCGTGGCCTTTTAGACAGCTTATCGCTTCATGACTAATTCCCGCATCCATCAAGTACTGGATTCCATCATTTAACGTTGTAGCTTTCGTAATCAGCAGAGCGACAATTCTCTCTGGTGGCTGAATGCCCATGGACAGCATCTCTGTATAAAGATCGTCCAAAGGTGGCGGTCGGAGTTTGGTTCTGTAAAACTCGCTGTATCCATCATGGGCAGGAGGAAGCTGCTCCCTACCATCTCCAGGTGCACTGTTGTAGGACGAACGTCGCGTACTGTGCCGTATTTGTTCGAACAGAAGCTTATCTAACATGACAGCAAACATTGCTTGATTGGGCTTGCCACCTGCTTCCGTGAAGCTCATGAATGCGCCCCATGCCTCCTCTACATCACGGGTCGCATGAATTCTTGCTGCCCAAATATCTGGTTGCAAACTTTCAGGGATATAAGCGTTCGTGTCCTTATTGAGGTTGTTGATCGTCCTGGTATGAATGGTGGGGGTTCCATCCAGCTCTTGGCCTCCTAATATATTTGCGGCGACTTCATTGGTGCTTAAATGATAGCCTGATTCCATTGCGCTCGAGAGCGCTAAAGTCACACGGCTGAGATCCTCTTCCCGTGATCGCTGCGCATCTATACCGTGTTGCTCGATTCTCCATGGAGGCCAACTACGTGCGCGAAGTGTTGCTGCCTTCGACTCTCTTGCAGACTTTCTTGAAGCTGCCAGTACCGACACAATTGCTCTGTAGCTATTATGATTTGCTATCAAAGCAGGGCGAAATTGATTTCCTACTTCCAAAAGTTTTCTTTGTGCCTGCCAGTTGTGTACGGTGGAGAAAAATGGTTCCTGGCGAGCTGAGCAAGCTACTTTGTATAAAAAGAAGTTATAGAGTCTGCAGAGACGGGTATGTGTGCGAAGATCTAATACGGAATGTTGGCTGTTGGTGCCAACCGACCTGATATAGTCTGCCATCATTTCAGCTACCGTAACCATCGCCTGCGGCCATATTCGACGAGCGTGGTCGAAGAGACGTCCAAGTAAATCTTGCCGTTCGATGCCAGTGTTGAAAGATTCGTCGCAATTTCTGGGTAGATAGTTATCCGTCTCCTCTCGTTCCTGTACGTCCGAGTTTCCATGCCACGAGCTTTCCGCACCGGCCATTTCGGAAAGAACATGATCACGGGTGTACTTGAGCAAAAGCTTTAAAGTCCTTACTTGGAGTATTTTGCCGCGTAATACCACAAGAAGCAGGAAAGTCGGTCGTGCTGAAACAGTAGAGAGAAACATCCTCGCCTTCTCGTCCGGATCAACACACTTTATTATGCTTGCCCATTCATATAAATCCTTTTCGCTGAAGCCTTGACTACTTAGCATATTTTGAAACATCTTTGGCAACAATGTCTCGCGCCTGCTCGATAAAGCCTGGACTATGTCAGTAAAAAGGCAGATAATAAAGAATAAAACTCATTTACACTTTCTAGTCGGTTCTGCTGCAAGAAGAACAGAAATATATACTCCATCGTGTAGGGATTGAGATTCCCCCGAATCTCGAGCCAGTAACAGTGTCGCTCCAGATCATCAGAAAGATCAAGCCATTTTTCCAGTATTTTATGAGCAGCAAGACCTCGACCACGACGTGTAGGCTCGCTAGATGCAAGGTCTTTTGCAGCGTCTTTTGGTAAAGTCGCGAATATACGTCGAATCGATATAGGAGCATTCGGAGTATCCTCCTTTTGCTGACTTCCGGGCTGTATTCCGGTTGACTTTTGGGACGACCCTTCCTTGAGACGACCGGTCTGGATTACGCTCAATTGGCGTCTTGTCGGCCGCTGGGGATTGAGAACCTGTTCTGGCTCCCCATTAAGAGATTGGACGCTAGAGCATTTTGACTTGTGAGAGTTAATTAGCAGTCCATCTGATGAAGATTTATAATAGCATACCAGGAGACGATTGGCATCTGCAAGACCTCGAGCAGATCTGCCAGAATACCATCTTGCACCGTGCAATCTTGAAAAGTACAGACACGGTTGCATTCCTTCATTTTGCCGGCGTCGGAAGGATTTCAGTGTGATCGAGTCGCTATTGCTGAAGCTCCGTGGCCTACAATTCGGCGCAGAGTTAAGAATCAGTTGAGACTGATATCCAACTACCGAAGCGATATGTTTGTGAGTATGGAATAGAATTCAGGGTGACTTTCTCTTCATCTTGAAAGAGACGGAAGTGAATGATCTGGAAGAATAAGGTATACAAACTCGTTGCAGTTGCTCGTGCTCAAGCTGGGTATTTTTTGGCTGACTAACTAGCGCCACGCTAAGGGGCGCTTGTAGATTGGTGGTCAATTTGCTTCATTGGAATTTGAACACCATAACCCAGGTCTGCGCCAAATCTGCGCAGAAGTCCATGTTTTTCTACATCGTATCCGATTCAGTTGAGATTTCAGCGACTTGCCATTTTTCGAAGAGTTCTACGATCTGTGGTGGTGTAAAATTTCGCGGTGAGCTTCGAAGCTCGCGGGCCTCCGTACGGTAGTGACACCCTACGACACCTTCAATCATCGCGAACGCGACCACGTCCAAAGATTCTATATCGAGGAAGCACCGCGCATTTGATCATGGCCACCCCAAACGGCACCATGACTCCGCCGACTACAGATATTGTTTCTTCTGCGATCAGCCTCTCTGCGAAGCGGAAGCGCGATAATGACAGCGCCGACGACCAACCCCATACAAACGGCCTTTCGGAGTCAAAGGCCGCAACAACTCCAAAGACATTGGCAGATACCGCGCAGTCCCAAATCGATGACCTTATCGAAATCCTTAAATAGTAAGTCCCATCGTCCGCCTTGTCGCGCTGGCGCTGTCAGCTACATGTTGGAATGCACCGTACAATTTACTTTTGCTAACCTCCCACCAGCCACGATATTACCCCGTCCATCCTAAACAGACAGCTACCAGAACGAATATTAGTAGCAGAACCACATGCAAAACGCCAGAAAGCCGAGGATTCGAGCGAGACCAACACTATCTTGACGCGACTCTCATCCAATGCATACTCCGATGTTGATGGCGTTCTCGAGGACATCGATGCTGCAGCGTCTGATATCATTTCGGCCTTGCAATTATCCAATGGCCGAAGTCCATACTCGATCATGTCTACGGCACAGACGGAGCTAGCAAACCACATTGCCGCATTCAAGAAGAGGGCACATGACCTTGTGCGAAGGGAGAAGAGCCTGGCGAAGGCAAGCAAAGGTCTAAACGGCGCAAAGGAAACCAAAAGCTATTCGAGCAACGACATCTCAGGCAATCAGAAGTCTACTGGGCTTAAAGAGGATCGTCCTGTCTTGACGGTGTACGGAAGTGCCCCTGGTCAGAAACAAGTCTTTTCAGGTCTACAGAAGTCTATAAAAGTTGACGGTGTTGATATTGTGGTCCCACTACGAGAAGCTGGGTTGCCTAATGGATTGTCCACCACTCGTGTTGTCCCATTCCATGCTACAAACTTCGCAGAGGACAAGAAACAAACGAGGACTTTAGGGGAAGTGTTTGCCTCAACGGCGCCCCAATCTATCCAACCTCCCAGACCCAACAAGATTGCGGTCACAAGATCACTCACTGTAGGTTGGTATCAACCCTCAACTGCTGCTGCCGATGCTCGTCCCAAAACTGGAAGCTATTCGAGTCAGACAATCTCTACTGGGCAATGGCTAGATTACAGCAACGCTGCACCTCCTAATACGAAGAGGAAACCACGGGACAGATCTCTAAGTGCCATTGGACTTGTAAAGCCACAGGTTGCAGATGATCCGGCTGAGTCCGAAGCTGAGAAGTTGGATGCATTATTTCGCGGTGCGTACTCTGGATTCGCCCCAACGAGGGACGACTCGGCCGCTCTAGTTCCAGAGGGTACAATGAATCGCATTTGGTGGCAGAAAGACGGGGAGAAAATCTTTAGGCGCATGGTTGACGATGTCACAAGCGGGGAAAGTACTACAGAACCGGTGTCTTCAACGGAGCCACCATCTGAGGATGCAGATGAACTTGAAAAGTTCACCGAAGCTGTAGAAAGTTGGAAGGAGGAAGCCATCGACCCTAGTCTGTTTTCAACCGAAGTAAAAGATGAAAGGTCAGCAGACGATAAAGATGTGGACGAGATTCTTGAGGGCATCTCAGAGCTGCTTGAGACATTGAACTCTTACCAGCGCATTCGTCATCTGCATCTCAATCCTGTCGGCCGTGGTGCCTTCATTCCACAGTTTGAGCCTCCGAATGGCACACCAACAAAGCCCACCGATACCGAGGTAGCTACTTATGAGATACTGAAGAGCCAGTTGAAAATCATGATCTCAAGTCTCCCCGACTATGCTATTGCTAGGCTTAATCTGGGCCGGCTAGGGGAGTTCAGTGATGGCACAATGGTTGAGGTCGCGATGCCAGATCACAATGGCATCATGGAAGAGGATGAGACAGCATCTCGAACCAAGACTGCTGCCTTGAATACCGGAATGAATGTTTCTACACCATCTGCGCGTCCACAACCTAGTTTGAACCATCGCACTAGTTCCACAGCTCTTTATGGAAATCAATACTCATCGCCACGTCCAGCAGCTACAACGTCTGTATCTTATACAGGAACGGCTCAGACGCCAGTGCGTCAGAACTCGACGAGCTGGCAGCGACCACCTTCAACTGCTCCCGCCTATCAACCACAACGACCTGCCACTAATACCCCCTATCGGTCTACCGCGTATGCTGGAACGCCAACATATCCGCATCAGGCGCCAAGACCCGTTCAGGGTCAATACGCTCCGTATACTCCCGGCGCTCAAGGAAACCAAAGTTACAATGGTACTGCCGCACAAAAATACGGCACACCTACTACTCCTGCCTACCCACAACGACACCCAAGCCAACCTTACAACACTGTCCAAGCAACCGTCCCTCAAACGGCTCCACAGGCAAGATATGTGCCCAATTCTGCATCTTATCAGCAAGGACAACCGGCCCAGAATGGTGTGAACTACGGGTATGGAAATGGAAATGGAAACAGTATGACTGGCCGTCAGCCTTCTCCTTCAAAGCCCTACAGTCCTCAAGTTTCTACCGCACAACCCCTTGGTCGTACATCATTTTCGACTCCCACTCCGGCAATGGCACAATCTAATCGACCTTACCTTCATGCTTCGAACTCTATGACGAATGGAACTCCGTCCATGTCCCCTCAGCCTCAGCAGCAATACCAACGAGCGACATCTAGCCCATACGCTTCTTCATTCATGACTACTGAGCAACAAGCAAGCATGATGGAACGCCAACGTGCGCAACTTGCCCAGCAACAAGAACAGCAAGCGAATATTGCAGACCGGCAGCGTGCCCAGCTAGCGCAGCAGCAAGGAACACAGGAGCAAGCAAGGATGGCAGCTCAGAGCAGTGCTCAACTCGCAGGCAATCACAGTGCTTCTCCGAATAAGCCACATGTTCCTGTTGCTGCAGGGGGGACATAGCCTTGTACCAATGATTTTGAGGATTAATTATTTTCTGTGCATTGTCGTTTGAATGCGAAGGTGTTTATTGCCTGCAACTATTGGCACCGGGAATGGCGTTGGCAAGATGGATGGCGGTCACGATGCAGGGCAAGATTCACCAAAATGTAGATTTACAATGTCTAGACTTCTGAAATGATTATTCACGCAATGCGTCTTATTCTTTAGATATATAATTCTTTCATATAAGAGCGCTACAAGGAGCGCCCTTCAATCTGGAATTCAGGAACGAATGACAGCTCTCAGAAGGTAAGGCGGCACAGCCTCAAATCTGGACGCTAGACGTCATAGGTCAGGCACGCACCAAGTTGGCCAGCGCATCTAAAGGGCATCGTTGGGTTAAGAGCTGGGGGATTGCTGGGTGAGCGCTACACGCCAGTTTTGGAGTCGAATCCTATGTCTCGTCAAGAGTTGTCTCCGCAATCACCTTAACCATCCAGGAATTGAGTACGCAACCTTAAGGCGCATAGCTTCCTTTGACACGAAAGCAGCCAGCACCGCTTTCAGCCTTATGAGAAGGGTCCTCCCTCTTCCCCACAATCACTCGATCTTCCACGCAGAAGAACCAGATCGCGAAAACGCATCTTCCAAACCTAGCAAACAACATACAATCTATCTCCTCATCAAGATAGAATGGCCACTCCAACGCTGATCGGCATGCCCGAACCACCATCAAACCCAGAGACTCCAACGGAGATGCCGTAAGTAGCTTAAATGAATCAGTTTGCAATCTTTGAGTCTGATCGCGCTGTCCACAGGGGTACTCCAAACTCGGCAACCACCTCCCTCTCTACTCTCTCCACTACTGCTATCAAAGATGGCCACCGGGGACACGCCTTGCCCCAGAGCGATCGTTTGGGTTTAGGACATCGCTCGCAGCCCAGCAGCAATACCTTAGAAGCCGAACGAGCGGATCGAATCTCGCGACTGGCGGGACTGGAGCGCGTGTCCACCGGCCGGCCCGCAAATGCAGCAAACACTTCAGCTGCGCCCGCGGGGGGGCAGATCCCCGGATACTTTGATGCTGCGGGGAACCCAGTGTACACGACCAAGATGTCGACGGTGGGGAGTGCTTCTGCCACCGGTAGTGTGGGTGGACGAACAACCACATGGGCTAGTGGTAGCCAGAGAGGGGCTGATGATGACGAGATGAGCATGGATACCAATTATCGCGATATTGACGAGCGAGATAGATATTCGGTTGGTGCCAGTGCTATGGATGAGGATGGCATGAGTGACGACGCATCACTCGTGGGCTTTGGTGAGGGCGCCAATTCCACCGTCTCAGGTCCTACGTATAGCCGACGTGATCTACTGGTCAGAGCTGCCAGCAACCATACCCCGAACAGTTCTTCAACTAGTGCTACTGCTGATCAACAGAGGAGGGAGGCTAGGATGATGGATGGCCTCACAAATGACACCAGTCCCGAATACGTGGACACTGCTGCGACGGGAAGCATTCCTGGGCGAGAAACCGCGGAACGTATACTAAAGGAACGACTAGATGAGGGAGAAGGTAAGAGACCAATGGATAGCCCTGACGATGGCAACCTGGGCAAGTTTTATTTTGAAAAGAAGTAGAGCATTGCTTTAAAATTCTCTCGGCAACGAAAAGTAGCATGACTGGACTCTGCTATACTTTCTCAAGACTCAAGCTCATGCTCATACTTTCATGGACAGTCAACTTGAGTGGCGTTCTTATGTGTCATTATTGCTGGTATTGGACTGGGAAATAGGCGTGCAGGAAATCAACCAGGGGCCTCTCTTCATATTCGATTAGTTTTGACTTCAGGAATCGTGAAATGCGAGATGTGTACTCCCTCTTGTTGCGAGCCCCCAACTGCGTGATGTGGTGCTTTGCTGGGGACTTGGTTGCAGGTAGTCAGGTACGAGGAACAATAGCAGCGGTTAGTTCAGGCAAAACGGCATTGGAAAAGTCGCCGCTATTGCTTTAGTGACATGCAGCATTTATATCTACCAAGAATCCGACGGTGCCGAACTCGACCCCAAGAGGACCGTTTGGCTCGAGGTGCAGGAGATGGGCAGAGTCTTGACCTTCTTCGAGGAATAATTAATCATTCAAACAATGCTTAGTCTCGAATAGAAACACAAGTCCCGCGAGGTAGTAGAATTAGTAATGGCTAATCGGTAAATCTGCGAGTGACCCTGGCCTGGACATCAGTATTTCACATGCTCGCGGGAGCAGCGCAGATCTGTACCCAAGCCGCCGGTCCAGTCCGCAGTTCCTAGAAGCGAGGAGACGGCGTGCAGGAAGACCTTTGTAGGGCCTCTCCGTCAGGCGTGTCAGGTCCCAGAAAGGAGGGACTTTGTGTCTGCTCCAGAACCCCAGATTACTGAAACCCTAGGCTCTATCGCAACATCCGTCGTGGCGCACCCACCACAATCCTAGGTGTATGGAGTAGGGTCATCAAAGCATGGTGAATGCCCCGAAACGAGATTTAAGCCTCGGCTTGATGCTCAGCAACCAGGGCTCCATGCCTCTTGAGCAGACCGGGCATGATTCAGGACAAGCTCTGGAAAGCCCAGCGCAGCGCAGCGTGCGCTTCCCGTACCGAGCAGCCACGGCTTTCACATGTCAACCGGGCGGTGCGGCGCTTCATCATCATCTGCTGCCCGTGGCCCAATGAGCAGACGCAAATAGGTCAGATTTGGGGCCACATGATGGCTTCTATTTGTGGGGTGTCGATGCGATGTACAAGTGGGAGCTTCAGGAGCTGCAGTAGTCGCACATCTGCGGTTTCTCGATGGGGTTTAGATGTTCTTGGAGCACTTTCCGGGGACAGCGGGGTGCGTGAGAAAAGACACAGATGCAGGCCGGAGGTTGGTCGTCGGCATGTGAAAGGTCATTTTCATCGTAATGACGCTTTCCAAATCCGATGACACCGAGTCCAATCCAATTGCATAGCACACCGTTGCTCTGGCCTAGGTACAAAACATTTCCATCCTGGTCTATGTAATCCCACTCGCTCTCGTGTGCTGACTACCAAACCTTGTTGTCCTCTTTATAGTCTGAGCTCATCTTCCTTTCTCTCCTTCTGTTGTTCCGACCGCCATCATCATACACATCCCATCTCAGAGTCCTCACCTCGTTTCTTCCCACCACAATGTCTAAGACTTTTAGCCAGAGCGATGTGGCTTCGCACAACAAGCCCGACGATCTGTACATCGTCGTTGACGAAGATGTATATGATCTGACCAAGTTCCAAGACGAGCATCCAGGTACATCTTTGTCCTGCGACCCAGACTGCCCAGGCCCATGCTAACCTTGCTCTTCGCAACAGGTGGAAAGAAAATCCTTACTCGAGTCGCTGGCAAAGATGCCTCGAAGCAATTCTGGAAGTACCACAACGAGGGCATCCTCAAGAAGTTCAAGCCAAAGCTTCTGGTCGGATCGTTAGATTCAAAGAAGCAGGCTGCGCCGCCAACTCCTCCGGCGACTCCTCCTCCAGCAAAGGAAGCTGCTAAGCCATCGGCTGAGAGCGGCACTGTTGCTGCGATGCCTGCGCAGGAGACGATGACCATTCAAGATACGTTTGGAGATCTCGTACCATATGCCGATCCGTCTTGGTACCAGAGTGTAAGTATATCAGGATTTCCTGAGGTGATTGGCAGGTGCTAACGATCTGACAGTATCATTCCCCATACTTCAACGAGACTCACGCCGCACTTCGAGAGGAGATTCGCGAATGGATTACAAATGAGATTGAACCAAATGTGGGCGAGTGGGATGAG
This sequence comes from Coleophoma cylindrospora, assembly GCA_003369665.1. Classification (NCBI taxonomy): domain Eukaryota; kingdom Fungi; phylum Ascomycota; class Leotiomycetes; order Helotiales; family Dermateaceae; genus Coleophoma; species Coleophoma cylindrospora. The sequence continues at coordinate 1,712,829 of PDLM01000002.1, forward strand.
GCTCGCAAAGTGCCAGACGATATCTACAAGCAAATGGGCACACGGGGCTACTTGGCTGGTCTGATGGGTGTTCACTACCCGACTCAATACACCGACAACAGAGTGAAGAGTGTTGCCCCCGAAAGGTGGGATCTGTTCCATGAAATGTTGTTGACCGATGAGCTCTCTCGTGCTGCCAGTGGTGGGTTTGTCTGGAACGTGATTGGAGGTTTCGGCATTGGCTGTCCTCCACTCGTCAAGTTTGGCAAGAAGCCCTTGGTTGAGCGAATCCTTCCCGGTATCTTGAATGGTGACAAGAGAATCTGTCTGGCCATCACCGAGCCAGATGCCGGCTCTGATGTAGCAAACCTTACCTGCGAGGCCAAGCTTTCGGAAGACGGAAAGCATTATATTGTCAATGGTGAGAAGAAGTGGATCACCAATGGAATCTGGTGCGACTACTTCACCACCGCTGTCCGAACCGGAAAGGAAGGCATGAACGGTGTTAGTGTCCTCTTGATTGAACGTTCAGCTGGCGGTGTCAGCACCCGTAAGATGGACTGCCAAGGAGTGTGGTCCAGCGGAACCACATATATCACATTCGAGGACGTCAAGGTCCCAGTTGAGAACTTGATCGGAAAGGAAAACCAGGGTTTCAAGGGTAAGTTACCGGCAACTGAGACATGAGATAAGAACTAACATGCTGTTCACCAGTCATCATGACCAATTTCAACCATGAGAGAATAGGCATTATTATCCAATGTATTCGTTTCTCTCGTGTCTGCTACGAGGAATCCGTCAAATACGCACACAAGCGTCGCACCTTCGGCAAGAAGCTCATCGACCACCCAGTCATCCGTATGAAATTAGCACACATGGCTCGACAGATTGAGGCTTCATACTCGTGGCTCGAGAATCTTATTTATCAATGCTCCAAGATGGGCGAAACAGAAGCTATGCTCCGTCTCGGAGGTGCTATTGCAAGTCTCAAGGCTCAGGCTACCATCACCTTTGAGTTCTGTGCCCGAGAAGCCAGTCAAATTTTCGGAGGTCTTTCCTACTCAAGAGGTGGCCAAGGTGGTAAGGTTGAGAGATTATACAGAGATGTCAGAGCTTATGCCATTCCTGGTGGAAGTGAGGAGATCATGCTTGATCTGAGTATGCGGCAGAGTCTGAAGGTTGGCAAGGCTATTGGTATGAAACTGTAGAGTGTGCTATTCAAGCAGATCGTTTAAAACCAAACCGCAGATGGATGAACTCTGTATATTATATTTACACGCATCCTGATCACTCAAATTGGGGGTGTTTGGTTCTCTTTTGCATATTAGTTGCATTCCAAGAGTGTTATCGAATAGAGATAGCTTTGGTTCTGACTTAGCCTCAAATTGAAATGATATGAAAAACACAGATCGTCGCTTGGTATTCTTCTAAGCTTTACCTCGTTGCCTATAGTAACCCAAAGCAATTTCCAACCTTCGAAGGCATACGGTCCTAAGTCTCAATCCAGAGGCTCATATTATCACGTGCCCCCCCCCCCCTTTCGGGAACAATACGTAGTCATAAGTGCAAAATCTGCTTATCTTTCCCCATACGCCTATCTTTTATTTCCAGGTTTACTCGGTGTGGTTATCGACCAAAGCTATATCTTCCCCTGTGGGATTTGCTTACCAAGTACTAAAAAGGCTGGAACACTTGTGATTTTCACAACCCGTCTATCAGACAATCCATCCGAGACAATTACCTCTGCAAATATCGTTCCGTTTTGCCGCACTTGTAGCTCTAAAGCACGCACCTCTCTTTTGCCTATCCGGAGTCTTTGATTGTCAGCTTGGGGAATCGAGTGGAGTGGTCCTTGTCCATTTTGCCTTGGCTTCTTTCCCCCCAATTGTCTCGTGGTATACCTGGGACGTGCTCTTGGCTATTAGACATTATCCGAATCTGCTGTCTCCGTGGAGAAACTAGAAGCTGCTCAGCAAATGTTACAGATGATCGTGTTGATATGGCTAGCCAACGTGAAATGATCTTGTCTCTCCACTATCCGAAATTTCTGATGGTGTGCCTAGGAATCAGGAGCTATTTTATGGAAAACATCAGTGACATGGGTTTCAGGCTTTTGGAGCCGACGGAAAGAACTCAGACAGATATCTTGCTCTGGCTAATGCTCAGCATAGCCTATTAATTATTGATGTCTGATCAGCAGAAACTTAGTCTCATTTGCTAGGCTATGGTGATCTTCATGAGATGCCTTTCGAGAAAGGCAATCGAGCTCAAACGTGAAGTAGATCCTATATCTAGGTCCTGTTCCTCTCAATCAGCTCTCCACTACACTTGGGCCAATTTCAGCTCTGTGGATGTGCTTCTTCTTGAAATTCGGCCTCGTCAATCGCTTGATTAGGATTATTACACTTGTTCGGAACCATGCCTGCCTCGTTGCTCTTTCTGAGATCTGGCGCTGCTTCTTTGGTACTCTTGTCACTCTTTCTTGCTCGCAGCCATGCCTTGTCACCGTACACACAGAAGTTTGCCTACTCAGGGGCTGATTTCTTCAACGAATTCGATTTCATCATCGTAAGCCCTTCACCCGTGTTTGAGCCAGGAGAGAGTATTTACAATGGCAGGGGCCTGATCCAGACAAGGGTTATGCAAAGTAGGTTCTTGGAAGCCCTTGCTGTCCACCTTCTTACTCAGTGGTTGCTAGCTATGTCTCCAAAGTCACAGGACTGCAAGGCCGCTACGTGCTGCCAGCAACCAGTCCACAGTCATACAACCAGTTCAGTTTTAATAGGGAAGCTTCGACCAATTCTACAGTTGGCCGCGATAGTATTCGTATTCAGTCAAAGCAATCCTTTACTCATGGACTGCTCATCGCAGACATCATCACCATGCCCTTTGGCTGTGGTACCTGGCCTAAATGTGAGCAGTTTCAAAATTCTCTGATCACAACATATTGAAGATTATAGATGGTACGATGGGAAGCACGTCTAATGATGGTGCTATCAACATCATTCAAGGTATCAACAGTCAGACAAACAACATCTACTCGGTAGAGACGTATGTGGCTACTCATTCTACCTTCCCGCTTTTCAGGTCTCAGCACTAATTACTCTCCCAGTAAGGGCTCGTGCTCTGTCAACCCTACTTCATCTGACGAAAGCGGCCAGTTGTTGAACTCTGCCTGTAATGCTACCGGTGGATGTTCTATACAGGACGCCTATAGCAAATCTTACGGAGCAGGGCTGTCCAACAGTGCTCCTGGTAACTCTGGTGGCCCCGGCGGCTACTACGCTACAGAGTGGACCAAAGACAAAGTCCAGATGTGGTTTTTCCCCCACGATGGTAGTTTAGGCCCTCCTCCATCTGACATCAATATGAGTTCTCCGGATCCTACCAGCTGGGGGATGCCGCATGCACTTTTTCAGCCCAGCAGCTGCACTCTCGATGATGAGCTCAAAAACCACAAGATTGTCTTCGATACCTCCTTTTGTGGTGTTAATGGTGCTGCTGGCGTGAATGATGATACGTGGAAGGCTGATTCCACATGCAGTACTAAGGCCAATACCTGCCAAGACTACGTAATGAACGTGGGGGCTGCGTATAAGAGACTGTAGGCCTTCTGCACCCCCTTTTGATTTGCTGCGGAGACGTGTCTGATGTTTGCCTCGTTTTCGATTGCAGGATTTGGCAGGTCGCTTCGCTGAAGTTGTTCCAAGTACCCGTTGCTAGTCCTTCTTCATCAGTTGCTGTGTCTTCTTCGACGAGTGCTGCCGTGTCAAATTCTACTGCGCAGTCTAGTGCAGCTCAGATTTCTGCGCCCTTTTCTAATTCTAGTGCTACAGCTTCAGATGCGTCCTTTATATCTCAGCCAACCGCTATTCAGACTTCTACTATCATTTCTAACTTTAGTGTTTCATTGTCGTCTATGGTGCAGTCTACTGCCATAAGATCTTCGACGACTCAAACTGCGCAAGTGGCTTCAAATTCAACAATATTATCATCCCCATCTATACAAATTTCGGCTCCGGTGACCTCTGTTTCTGTCAATAGCTCTGGTGTCCAGCCTTCACCTACAGCTCAATCAACAGATAGCATCGGTCATTCATCAAGACTAAGCTCATCAACTATTGCATCTCAGTCTGAAAACGCAGCTCAATCATCTTCCAGTCCCTCCAATTCATCCAGCCAGTCAACTACGATGCCACCAGGGTTCCCGTCTTCTGGAACAGCGCAATCTTCCGGTATAATTTCTGTGAGCTTCATATTCCATACCGTCTCGATTCCAGCTAACATTCTAGGCTTCCACTGCGACTTCCTCTCTTCAGGCATCATCCAACGTGAGCCCTAGTAACACTACGAAATTATCGTCTGTGACTTCTGCAGCTTCGACTCAACTACCTGCAGCTTCGACTCAACTACCTGGAGCTTCAACTCAACTACCTGGAACTTCAACTCAACTACCTGGAACTTCAACTCAACTACCTGGGGCATCAACTCAACTACCTGAAGCTCAAAGCTCAGCCTCCTTGTCTGGAGGAAGTGGCCTGGGTTCAAGATCATCCACTGTCCAATCCTCGAATACTGTTCCCACGCCCGCTCCATCAAATATAGGAAGTGGTGGTTCTGCCATCCCATCCCAGCCCTCTTCTAAGACCCTCGTTACATCTGCATCAGCACCGGCATCTGGAGTTCTAGTGACTCCATCAACCCTCCCATCTGACTTCGCCACGTCTGCAGGTGTTTATAGAGAGATTGGCTGTTATGGAGATCCCAATAGTAATGGTGGCCCCTTGTTTTCACCCAGTGAGATCACGTTCACTCGCAATAGTACTGCGGCAACCTCTGTTCATGCTTGTCTTACTGCTTGTGGTACTGGAAATTATATATATGCAGGATATGAGCTTGGATTTTGCTTCTGCTCCAATGAGATCAACGCAGCACCACAGGTTCCTTGTGGTATCGGGTTCTCAAGGAAGCGCCAAAATGCTCAGACAGTCGTTGTGTATGCACTGGTTGTCCCTGTAAGCTCTTCAACTGCTTCCGAACCTGCCTCTGCTCCAGCACCAACTTCTTCGGCAGACCTTTCAGAGTCTCTGACACACTCCTCTGTTGTGAGCACGTCGTCACTTGGTTCAATTCCGGGTTCGAGTTCAACTTTTGGAACGCCTTTGATTTCAGGTCAATCCACAAACATCAATTCAAACTTCGATCCCTCCACCCTGGCGTCGTCAACTGTGAGTACATCCAACACTCTCATATCAAGCTCGGTTGGATCTGGTTCAAAATCGCCTACTTCTTCCTCGCCGATCGAATCATCATCTAGTGTCCCAATGACGACGTCAACAGTCTATGCAACAACAGAATATACCATCACCAGCTGTGCAGCAACTGTAACTGACTGTCCTGCACGCATGGGACAGCTCACCACTGAGACAATCGCACTCTACACGACCGTCTGCCCAGTTGCTGAACCCACTCCAACCCCATCTCCTGCAAATATTATTTCTACGATCTACACAACCAAGATTTATACCATCACTTCCTGCCCGCCTTCGGTGACGAACTGTCCCGCACGGATAGGCTTAACAACAACAGAGATAATTCCCATCTCCACTGTTACTTACCCTATTAAAGCAGCCTACACGACTGTGATTTATGGTTTTTCCCCTCCTTCATCACCAAAGCTTTAGAACTGACCACCAATAGCCACTTACATCGATGTTTGTCCCACCGGTCTCACGACAGTCACAACTACCACCACATTGACTCTTCCCTCCACCCCTGCCCATCCAGTCACTATTCCCATGGTTACTACCGAGAAGGTGGTTACGCTTAGTGACCAAACCGTCACGGTCACTTGTACAATCCCAGCCCCAGATTCTTCTGAGCAAGCGGGACTCCCTGTGCCAAAGGCCACCAAGATAGTGAGCTTTTTGCCTGGATCTCTGCCGGCAGGCGGTAGTGAATCTAGTGGTACATCTGGAATGGGCTCTGGCTCAATCCTCGGTTCTGGACCAGGATCCGGTTCCTCGCCTGGAAATCTAACAAGGTTACCAGCTATACAATCTACGACAACAGGATCGACTTCTCCTGTCTACACCGGTGGAACTTCAACCTCCAAGGGTATGAACCTGGTGACGATTGGCGCCTTGACTCTGGCTGGGCTTTTCATAGCACTATAAATATCGGCTTCCCGAAATCTTGAGGGAAGTGGATCCATGTGGTTCCTCGGGTTGGTTTTTGAGGCTTAGTAATTGTTTTCGGTATGGCGTACGGATAACGCGCTTTTTGATCGTGGATGCCATGAACTAGTTACACCTTGGCGTCCTGGATTCTTCTTCTTTCGACAACATCTGTTAAGGCTTTTTCGAAAGCATTCTTTTTCTATTCGTGGGGCGCTTTCGAGGATTATTCATAGCGAGAATTGCGGTATTCTTATTTCGATTCATATAACTGGTTCTCCCGGCTTTGTCTTAGTTCGGAATCCTTTACCCAACTGTTGATGATGTACTACGAATAGTATTTGAGCAAACATAAGACTTCACATTTGGACGTAGAGGAAACACTCATACTTTCCTGAGAGGTGTGCACGTGGAAGGGCTTCAAGTAATCCGCCGAATCTTATTCCAAATAACTCCAGTTAACGAAACTCCTATTAACGAGACTCCTGTTAATGAAACTCCTGTTAACAAAAACCATCTACATAAGATCCCCGGATTTCATTTCCCCCCACCCCCACAACGCACCAACGCCTTAAAAGCCCAAAGCGGCATTGAACGTATCCGCCGTGCTCTGGTTCTTCGCCGTCGGGCTGACGTTCGCCTTGGCAGCCAAACACGCCGTCTTCGCCGCCGCGCTCGCATTGCAGACATTGGTGAGCTGGTCACAGATACGGTTGACGATGATGACCGGGTTGAGCGCATCTTGCTGGCCCTTCGCGACGAGCGGGTCGGTAGGCAAGAAGGTCGACTCGGTGGCCTTGCGGCCGGGGCGGCCCGCCACGAAGGACATGGTCGGCGTACACAAGCCGAAGTCGAGTCCCGTGCTGCCCGTGGCTCGGCGCGCCACGCCGCCCGGTGCCATGATGCTGTTGTATGCCGTCGCAGCGGCTTGGCCCGTCTTGCCGACTGAAGAGGTTTCCCCACCATTAGTATGGTTACGCTACGGCTGGGTGAAGGGAGCAAGAGAGCAACTTACCTGTTGCGACTTGGGCGTTGGCGCAGGCGGCGATGGCATCGGCGCCAGCGGCGCACTTGTTGGAGAGCTGGCTGCAGATGAAGGTGGCGATGATGTCGATGCTCAGGGCGGAGCCGTGGTTGAAATCCGTCAGGTCGGTGGGCTGGAAGGAGGCCTGCTTGCGGTCCTGGATCCCGAAGGCAATGGTGGCGTCTTTGCAGGTTCCCAGGTTGAGGGCGCGAGCTCGGAGCTTGGTCGAGCCTATTTTGGTATTCAAGTCAGACACAACACAGAAAGAAAGGGCGGAAGCTAGCCCTTATGAGGGGGCATCTCTTTTCGAGAAGCCGCACTTACGGGCTCGGCGTGGGGTTGTCTTCGCCGTGGTTGCTGCGGCGGAGATGTTGGTGAAGCCATTGGCAGCCATGATCTGGGCAATGCTCATGCCGGTGTTGGCGAAGGGGGTTGTGAGCGACTTGGCTGAGTTGGCATTCTCGACGGCGGCTCCTCCAACAGCCGGGTCTACGAGGGGGATCACGCCGCGCAGCTCGGGCGTGGTGGGCAAGGTGGCATCGGCGCAGGCCTTGGGCAGGGCGCCGACCTGGGTGTTTTGCTCGGCGGCCACAAGCCCTTTGGCGGCTGCAATCACGTCGGCGGTGTTCCCTAGCGTGGCAACGATCTTGTCCGCTGTTGTTAACTGTCGAGGCTGTTAGTGGGTATTCATTGGTGGCGAGTGAGTGAGCGAGTGAGTGAGTGAGTGAGTGCAGACTTACTCTAGCGCATGGATCTGCGGCCCCAAGAACGGTGCTCACTGCTCCTCCAGCCAGTGTAGCAGCTTCGCCTGGCTGTCCTCGATTGGACAGAGCTTGGATGGCAGGAATTGGGATTTGTTCCTGGTTAAAACTTCCCCCCCTCCAGTGTCAGTATCTAGCCCACTCGAACCCAACCCAAGAAGCTCGGTGCCGACTTACCGGGCTTGCGTGGCGGCCCCGAGCGCCAAAAGTAAAACGACAGAAGTATGCATGATTCTGGTCGAGAGTTCAATTACCAAAAGAAGGAAGTGAAGATGTAGTAAGGTCAGGTTAGAAACGGAGTGACTGGACCGGCCAATGAATGCGTGAGATTAAAGAGAGTGCTATAAGAGAGCGAAACAATCCCCAGGATTTGAAGAGTAGAAAAGAATGTTGAGCTGAATAAGGGAAGGGAAAGGAAAAGGACCGTTGACTGTTCTGACAGGAAAGGTGGAGGAGGGGCCAGTGGCGTGTGGTTATATAGGCCGATGCATAGGAAGTCTGTCTCACGGGTGCGGCCTTTGAAGGAGATGCCAAGGAGCCCTCCAACGTACGAGTTCACAGGAAGGCCAAGTCTGGCACCATGCCATGCCATGCTCTCGCACCCGTTCTCGCACCCGTGCCCGTTCCCCAAGCTCGCCGAGCAGGTGGTGGTGTGCGGGTCGTCAGGAACAGCACTTCAGACGACACTGGCACGCCGACCTCATCCCAATTCCGTCTCTTTTTCTCCCATCCGGACCTGTCCTGGTGCGGATAAGGATGATCATGGAATGGTGCATCCAGGGCATGAACTGTCAAGCCGATTGACAGGAATGATGCGACGAAAATGCGCTCGAGACTGGCCGGTACTGGCTCGAGAAGGGACGAGAGCATGAATGACAGCTCTGCAGAATGAGCAAGTAGACTTCCGGATGGCTTCCTCGTGGCATCGGACGAGGAACCAAGACGTTTGGGATGAGTGGAGTGGGTGGAAGGTGTGGGGCTAAGCGAGCACCAGATGTTTGAGTCCTTGTCTCGGATCCCAATGCCAAGCTGCTGTATCGTAGAACCATTACGTCGCAGCTGTTCTTTCCTTCCAGATTTGCTCGGCGGAGACGGATTCGTTCTTGGTGTCTTCCTTTTTGGCTCGTCCGGTTTGACATAGATGGTTTGGTGGCTGACTTCTGACTCTGCCGACGACCACTAAGTGATGGCCAGAAGAACTCGGGCTTCATCCTTCCGCGGGCAATGGGCAACGGTAAACGGTAAACGGTCAACGGTGCAGTCGTCGGCAAGTGGGCGTGCTTTTCATCCGAACTCAAGACTCCTTAGCATTGTCTCCTAACTCCAGACTCATTGCCTCCTAGGCCTAAGAGACTCGCGCTTCCCAGGTGCGGACTTGGTCCAGAATATAAGCATAGAGAATAGGCGATGCCCTGCTTCACTATTAAGCTTATCCCACTTACGCATGCGACAGGAGAAACTGCCCGTATAAGCTTACCTCTGTTAAAGACGTAAGCTCGGAGCACTCTCAGCACGAGAGGGCGGGCTGTTAGATTGTCCGGCGTACTCTTGCATTTGAAACGTGATATCGTGGAATGGGGCCTCGCTCGCCTAACGGCACGGGGGGCTACCTATGGTTGGCATTATCCAGACTCCCGGGATACGTCAAAGGGAAAAAGTAACCAACCTGGTGGTCTGCCCGTAGCCAGTGCAAACCCCCTCTGGTATAGAGGGTCCCTAGGATCCTTGATCCGGAGAGCCGTGGAGCCGCATGAGGTTTAATCTCTTTCTTTCTCGTCACCTGACGAGGCCGAAGCTGCGGTCAAACCTGTAAATAGCCTCATCGGTCTCCTATTCGCTCACCTTCCCTTTCCCCTGGTTCTAAGGTTCTTGTCAACACTAGTCAATTGCCCTCACGAGCCATCGGGTTTCAAGATATGAGATGGATATAGTATCATTTCCGTCAATCGTAAAAGATAGGAGTGCCGCGCTGCAAGAAAGTCTCCAAGTCCACGTGCATACGCACGCGGAGCGGACTTAAGGACCCCCCTATTTTCAAGCAGGCCTGTGATGCCGGCTGGAGGTTGTTGGACGTGAAATTAATTGCAATAACGAACGTTGCGTGGTTGATCAATATTAATGAAGAAATGAAAAATAAAGACTCATTTGCACATCGTACCGCTCGCGTGATCGCGCAGCTCCTTGCTTCCACCAGACCGTATGCACCCAATAAATCAAGCAGAGTGACACCTCACGGCATGTCAGATTCAGGGCACAACGCCAACAATTTTCTTGGAAGGGAAGGTGGTGGTGAGACCATGCATCCGTACACCGAGACGAGTACACACTGTGGTGTTTTCGCCATCTCCGAGAGTCGGCGTCGATTTCGGAAAAGTAAACTCCAATTCAATTCTCTCCAGGCGTGCTAGGGTTGGTGTTCCCGCTAATCTCAAAGCTAGAAACATCAAGCTTCTTGTTAGTTCATCTAGATCGTAGTTCATTGCCAACACTAATCCTTCTCCGCAATCTATCTCCAAGCTCGGGGCTAACTCACTTAGTGGCAGTCGATAAGGTTGAAGCTAGGAAACCGCGGTGGCTATGAGCACGACTGCCGTCACTTTCGAGCTAGATAATGATTTTGGAGTTTTGCTATTTTTTTTTGGGCTGTTTCTATGCTCGACAAAAACGCGTGTAGAGTTCTGTGATCATGCTGCTCTCCTCGCCAACAAACGATTGGACATCTGTAGAATATTGCACAACACATCCTCCAAGACGTAGATAATGCGATCCCAAAACAACCAGAAACTCTCCATGAGGCCTGAAGTCCGCCACGAATCCGTCTTGTTGCTCCAAGGAAACGCACCCAGCTCAGCCCTTGCCTCGGCACTATCATCCAGCTCCAAGAACTGTAGCAGCGTCCCCCAAGTCTCCTGCTCTTGCGCCAACTTGGCCTCCTCCGTGTCAGCGCGCGCCTGCCCATCAATGACAAACTCCATGTAGCGCTTGTCCCCGGCGCCTTCGTCGGCAAAGAACTTCCTCACTGAGTCGGTGTGGTTGCGGTACGCACTCAGATACGCCTCTTCGTTGCCCTCGGCGTGAAAGGCACCGTAGACCACGCGGTGGCCGAGCCACTTGCGGCGCGCGGTATGCTTGGTGATACTCCGCAGCCAAGCGTCCTCGGTCTTGCGCAGCGTGAGGATGAACTTCGCATTGGGGTACATCGTGGCCATCTCCGCGTAGACAAGAGCCCAGGGCAGGTCCTCAAAAGCGTCGTGGGTCTTGGTGGCCTGGATCATGGGGGAGAGATCGCGGTTGAGCCAGCTACGGAAGAGCAGGCGCGATCGGATGTCTTCCCATCCCGAGCGTCGGTAGTCGAGCAGCTCGAGGGCGTCGCCGACTGAGGTTGTGCCGGTTTTGGAGAGGCCGATCACGAAGACTTTGGGCAGTTCCTTTGATATCGGCTCTTCTTCGTTTGTGGCGCCATTGGAAGTGTCAAGAACGTCGTGGGGGAACCCCAGGTTCGCGGGCTTGGCCTCAGTGTCGGAGAAGGGAATGGCGAGGAAGATAAGGGTCAGGGAGAGCAGGACGCAGGCGAAGACGATATAGCGCTGCCGAGTCTTTCTCAGCAACATGGTGAGCTATAGATGGAGTCTTGACTGCTTCTTCGTCGCCGCGGAAGAAGTCTGATCTATATGTCACGCGGGTTGAGGTCGCGGTGCAGAAGTCGAACGGACAAGCAGGCTGGGCGAGAGGCAACAATTTCCGTCAAGACCTCGTTGATAAGAAGCCAAATCTCTATCAGATGGGTGCGATAAGCGTCTTGCAGTTAATGTCATGCAGGCAGGGGTTGGAGAGGATGGACAGCCAGAGGAGTGGACCTGGGTAGCAACATGCTTGGTCGTATTTGCAAATTGCAATGCGGCATGATGGGGGTCAGCCTGCCCATACGTCAAGATAGGTCGGCGGTGGTATGTCTTGTGAACGACATGCTTGGCCGGCGAGCGAAGGCACATAACTTGCAGCCACTCATTAGCGTCACGCCCGCACTTCACTGGTCGCCAGCTTTCGCGAGTGACCGCCGGTGACATCCCACCCCTTATTCCCGACCAGGATCCCAGCAGCAGCACCCATCGTCTTGTCCATTTCGGTTTGCCCTGCCTGCGCGAAAGAAGAAAAAGCGTTCTTTGGTGTGAGGGAACGCCCGAAGTGGTTTCTATAACGAGCGAAGCTGACGGCCATGTTCTAGCGGCCAGCCACGGCGGGATGATGCTTCGCTACACATGGACCGTTCTTCACGATGCTTCGAGCCAAGCATTCCTCCGTCGCGGCGCAGGGGACGACTCTACTCTATTCCAACATCGTCGAGGCCACCAGCCCCCATCCAAGCCACGTGGGTCTGGACGAACGCCAATCAGCCCGAGCGCAGCCCTGATTGGGTGGAGGATTGGCGATGTGCATACAGGACATGTCGATCATAGGCGGGAGGCCAGACAAGTACGTAGACGGAGCTTGGCTCTCCTCAACCTCCGAGGGCCTACCAGATTGCATTGGGTGGCATAAGGCGGGAGTGGACCATCACCTTATTGTGGTATGTCACTTGACCGGAAGGTCGTCTGCGCCGAAGATATCAATCGAGCCGCGATCCATGAATAATCAACGCGGCTGTCCCTTTGCCATCCTGTGCTCCTGAATCTTTTTGTTCCCTCCGCACTAGAATGGACTAATTGAAGCCCAACCATCTGCCAATCCATCCCGCACCTCCTTCTCCAACATGGCCGCCTCCAAGGGCGAGCAGAGCCCCAACTTCATCCCCCTCGTGCTCAAGACCATCGCGTTGATCGGCATCTATGCCAGCTATGGCCTGCTGCAAGAACGCATCATAAAGGGGACATACGAGAACCCGTCGACGGGCACTGTGGACAAATTCCACTCGCCGCCGCTCCTCGTCCTCTGCAATCGCGTCGTCTCCTTCGGCGCAGGCCTTCTTCTGGCCGGGCTCTTCAGCTTCCACTATGCGGGCGAGGAGCCCAGTCTGCCGCAGAACACGCCTGCCGCAAGCTCATCATGGCTTTCCCGCTTCTGGAAGAGCATCAAGCCCGCCAGTCCGTTGCGCTCCTACGCCATTGTTGCGGGCCTGAACAACGTTGCGACCCTCTCCCAATACGCGTCGCTCTCCTATCTCAGTTTCACCACTTCCACCTTGGCCAAGAGCGCGAAGATGGTCCCTGTGCTCATCATCGGCTACACCTTGTATCAGAAACGGTACAAGCCACGTCAGTGGATCGGAGCACTGGTGGTGATCTTGGGAATCTGGATTTACCTGACTTCACTGGGTGAGAACGTCAAAAGCAAGGGGGGCAAAGCGAGCGAGAAGCAGGAGGGCATGTGGGGGGTGATTTTCGTGCTGGCGTATTTGTTCTTCGACGGCTTGACCAGCAGTTTTCAGGAGAAGCTATTCGGCCATGCGAAAGGGAAGGATTCATCCGAGGGAGGAGGAAGGGCTGTGACGCTCTGGGGAATTTCCCGAGGTGTGGTGGATCAGATGGTAAGCGGCCCTCTGCCCCCAATTCCCGAAAGCTACCGCCGCGAGTATCTTGTCATGAGAGACGGATGGATGGAAAGATAGGCTAACCTTCCCCGGTTCTACAGATTTTCACCAACATCTTCTCCACCATGATTGCGTTCAGCACGCTGATGCTCAGCCCGCTCTCGACGACGCTCCCCTCCCTCACGCTAGCCCTCAGCAGCACCACCCTCCAATTCCACATCTTCCTCCTCAGTCTGACAGCCACCGCGGGACTACTGCTCCTATTCCATGTGATCTCCTCACACGGCGCGTTAATAGCGGGGCTAATCATGACGATCCGCCAATTCGTCAGTATCGTGTGCAACGGGATGGCGTTTGGGAACCTGGCGGACGTGCCGATCAACGGCTGGGTGGGCGTGGGCTTGCTGGCCGCCGGGATCTGGATCAAGATGGACCAGCGGTGGGATGAGGGCCGCGAGGGGAGTGAGAAGACAAGCCAGCTGGGCACGGTGGGACGGTGGCTGCGGCAGTATGGCACCCCGCTGGTGATTTGTCCGGTGGGATTTGCGCTGCTGGTTGGCTTGGTGGAGGTCGTCAAATAGAGGGAGGCTAGGTAGGGTGTTCACGTGAAACTGAATGGCCCGTCAGGTCTTCTTCTGCTGCCTTGCCAAGAGTTATACCGTGCCCTGGGGATAAACGAACTAATGCCCGTAGTCTTGTATATGCCAATGTTCATGAACTTATGAGCCAAACTTCCTTGCAGTGATGAAACACCCGACTGGAGGGCTTTTTTTATATTTAGCCTTGTAGCTATGCAACCCGCGTAGCTGGAGCACTTGCAAAGCGGTGCCCAACGTCTCTGAACCTCACTCGCATAAGCGTAAGAAATTAGAGACCACATACGAATCATGTCAGACGAGAGGCGTGGTGTGCAGGTCATTTCACATGGAACTGCTACAGTAGGTGAAGTGATGATGGTTTATTTCAAAAACTATTCTCACAAGCGATGAGAACCGGGCAAGCGCTGCGCTGCCATAATGGAGAGCGAGGCCGGCAAGATATATAACACCTTTCCCATACGAGGTCCTTGGACCACTTGTAATTTCCTTGACGCCTTCCTTCCCAAATGTCTAAGACTGAAAGAATCTTCTCCGGTCAGAAGTCTTGTCTTTTTGTCTTCCGTAGGTGAACGCCATTGAGCGCCAAGTAATGCAAGGTTGTACTCCCGTAATACTCCCAGTCCCAGAAAATATTTGGACGACAAAAGAAACCAGTAAAAACGCTGTTGTACGATGGACTTTCACATCAGATCTTGAACGTACCCCATCAACTCTCGTCGCTCATCGCTCAAGCGAGCGTATTCCAGCAACAATCGCAAGACATAAATTTGCATATCCTCCTTTCTCAGCACTCGGTTGGCCCATATCTGACCAGCGTTGGCGATCTTTTGTGCCTCCGCGTCATGACTCTCGATTCTCGTCTTCTCTCCTTCGTATCCCAAGAAATATTGCATAATTCCCCAGAAGTCGAGGAACCTATTGTCCATCGGCACAAAATGCTTCCAGGCCACGAGTCGACTATCATGCCATTCTTTGAAAAGGGTGGCTTTAATGGGTAGAGATGTGGACATCAGAAATCCACGGTAACGACCAGAAAATGAATTCCCATCAATATCTGGTAGATATTTACGGTCAAACTGGTCGCCCATCTTCATGCCCGGCGTAACCGCGAAATAATTGCCCGTGTACTCACAGGTCCCATTGTCTTGCTGTGGCTCACACATCAAATCCACAAAACCCGTGTCCGCCCACTCTGAGATCCACTCCCCGAGACGGTTCTCATGCTGTGCCGCGAGGTCGTACTGGGACGATGGTAGAGCAAAGTTTTGTGGAATAGCCTCCCAGGACTCAGCTCTGGAGACTTGGGTAGCGTTGGTCATTGCCACAAAGCGGTGTCGTTGGAATCCTTTCCAATTGTCTTCCGTATTTCGACCTCCTGTAGCTACACCCCTCCAAATGACGTGATCCATTTTCTCCGCCCAAGCTCCTCCATGGTCATTTCCTCCGGAGAAGCGCTCGCCTCCCATCCAGTACATAGGCGCGGGAAGTAAGATCTCATTGTTGGTGGAAAGTTTGCTACCTCCAAACAATGGAAACATTTGGGAGGTTGCTGATACGGACAGAGGGTGAATTAATGCTCCGTGCAAACCTTGAAGGTCTGGTTGATGACAGAAATCAGTCGATTGCGAATAGTTGGAAACATAGCCTCGGTATGTATGTGGGTTAGCATGAGCTAGAGATAGAGAAGGACTATGCGAGAAATCCTCCATGATTTCGGCTTTGCGCGCCAGACTTTCAGGATGGCAACCTCGCGAAGCGATCTTCCAGTATGGTACTATACCCATTAGCAGAGCCATGAATGTTGGGGACTGTTACAACTCACAATCATCTTCCCAGTCCTTACTCACTACCTCCATGTCGGGGTCTCCTTCAGTTGGAGGAGGTAGGTTATTGTACGTCTGAATCACATCCGCCGCTGGCGGCATGTTTCTCGTCTGCCTCTCAATATCCATGTACTCATTAATTTCCTCCCACGGCACTACAATTCTGGGCTCGTCCATTGCATTCAATGCAATATCCATATCTGGCAATAGATGCTCAACGGTTTGCGTAAGGTTTAGCCAGATCTGGGTCCAGAACCATTCGCTTTCGGCACTCGCCTTCTTATTCCGGATGTTGATGTTCATCTCGAAATTTGACGCCTCTTTTCTCATCTGCGCTGGGTGGAAGCCCCAGAATGGAGCCAGGTCATGGTGAATCTGATCAAAAAAGTCTTCCACGATGACCGCCCCGTTGTCTTGGGCAAACTTGAACCATGTATCAAATCCTGGAGGTGGATGTCTGCCTCGGCGCTTTCGGTACTCCGCTGCTGCGCATTTCAGATCGTGGCACTCCTTCTTCATCATCTCATCGAATCTTTTATCCGCATCGGCTATCAGGGTGTCGATTGCGTGTACTTTGGCTGGGGTTGGTTCGGGCGGAGGTGGTGGTGCTTCGACGAAAGGACGTTCAGCTTCCGCGGGAGGGGCGAGAGGTTCTTGTTCGGTGGTAGGAGCTGTGCCCAGGTATTGCGGCGCCGACAACGAGTAGGCCGAATGTTTGAAAAAGAACAGGCCGGTCAGAATCACAACGGCAACTGCTATGTATCGGATCAGGCTGTTCACCTTGCGCGGTGGGCCGGGATAGGCCATCGTGATGGGTGATGAGAGCTTCATGGGCAAGGCGGATTGCAGCAACGACGCGGAGAAGAAGTGTGATCCCGGACGGCGAAGGGCGTTCGTATTTGAATGAATGGCAGAGGCGGCAGTACGAGGCAGGTGGTGCTGGCTTGTGGTCAGGCAGGCAACTGCACCTTCAGCTCCCCAGACTGGCAGCCAGAGGTGGTCAGAAAAAGGAGTGTGGGTGGTTATAAACCAAGGTCGATGATGGCAGTTAGAATTCGCAGGCCATGACGAGTCGATATCTGGGTCGTTGCGGTTAAGTGAAAGTTGGGGAATGTGCAGAGGTCGCAATTATATTATTGGCCTGGGCTGGATGATCGGTGGGAAAGAGTGGAGAGAGCCGAAGAGGAAGGGGTTTGTAATTGAGAGATTCAGGAGATGACGCAAAGGAATCGCTAAGTTCTGGGATTGATGAGTGGCCCAGTGGAGAGCCAGTGGCGGCGGATCAGCTGGGATGGGCTGCGCTGCGCTGGGCTGAGGGGCGGAGCGCGTCTGGCCGGCGGAAAGGCGTGCAGCAGCGACGGCAAGCTATTAATATTAGGAGGGTTGGCTTCCGTGGATGCAGCGTGTTGTCGATGCGTGTGGATGTGGGTGTGGAAAGAACATCAAGCCGGAGGTGAGGTGAGGTGAGGTGAGGTGAAAGGAACGGGCACTTGAAGGGGCAGGGAAGGGGGATGTGAGGATCGTCGAGCGAGCGGCGCTTGATTCGTTTGGGCAAGGACCGTCGCCCAAATTAACACGCCGTCAGCCACCATCCGCCCTCTATCTGATGCACCCGCTGGTTGATCAAGTATGCTGCTCGCCTGGGGGCCGACACGCCTTGCAGCACAGCACAGCACAGCACAGCACACTATGTAACCGTGTCAAAGGGGATGGGCCAGGACGGGAAGGACTTATCGCATTCTCGCACGGCGCCTGCAGCACCTTAGATGCGGTATCCCAAGCGTGCTTGCTGTCGAGCGCCGTTGGCCAGGATGATGGGCACGGGAAAAGGGGAATTGCAGGCTGTGGCTAGTGGCTGGCCCTACTGCAGCATGATGATGGCAGCCTTCGGCCGGTGGGGACATGTCAGGAGAAGTAGCTACGGACAACAAGGCCAGCGTCTAGACTCGAGCAGGATGCGGAGCCGGCGTATACTGTACGACATCCACGCCCATTATTCTTGTCAATACCAGACAGAGCATCCAGGCTTTGCCCTCTCCTCTCCTCTCCTCTCCTCGCCTCTCGTGGTACGACGTCGACCTTGTACTGTGCAATTCTAAGTTCATGTAGGCCAAGGCGATCGATCAGCCACACTTCAGCCCAAGTCTTGGCCGGTGCCAAGCGCATGCAGGCCCCGTACTAATCAATCATAGTCACGACCGCCGCTGAAGCCACCGTTCACAGCAAGCACCCGAGGAACTCAAATACTCTGGCCACCATATCCATCCGTCCTGCTGGACGGGGGCCACCGGACGCAACGGAGGGGGAAGGGGGGCACGGGGGGTCCCGCCTGATGGCTTGCTCTGCTCGCCGCTCCCTTAGTCTGAAGTTCCCGGGATGGGCGGCGGCCGTGTGTCCCACCTCCCTTTGTCCATCTCAACTTTGATCGCCCCGGATCATCCATGCACGAGATATCTAAACAATGGACGGTGACAATCCACCACCCTTTGGATGCGCAGCGCGGCAACCTTAATAACATAAGCTCTATGGAGGATGAGATCAATCCTTCACATGCAGGCCATATCTGCAATTCCCCTTCCCCTTCCGCTGTCAAGTTTAACCTCATTTCTTACTGCTCCTTCACACAACTCGAGTTCGATCATCTCTCGGTAGCTGCAGCAGCCGCTCGTGTTTTCTCCCGTATCAACAGCCTCACTGCATCGCTCAATCACGAGTTCGGCTTGACCCTTGCCCTACCCCCCCGCTCCTCCAGAGTTGGTCACTGAACTCTTGAGAGCAGCCTGTTTCACCAACAGTCGGTGCTAGGTAAGTTCTCAGCGAATGGCAGCCTCACTCGACGTGGTCTCCGACCCATCACTGCCAGTTCTGGGATGAAGCAGGAATCAGATTCCCATACCGTTGCCCATATTGTTGCAACTCACGTTTCAGAATGAGGCTCCTCGCACACTTTTGTCCGTTCGAGCTTTTGCGTCGGGTGCACGCCCTCTCCGTTTGGTTTGGAGCGTCCAAAATAGCCTGTCAAAGTTTGGCTCAGTGCCTGATTGTCCGAGGATCATTCTCTTCTGCGCGTTGGTATGGATCAATAAGTCACGTGGGTGTACCAAGATCCCTGGACTCGGCCTCTCCGTAGCAGAAGAATCAACCTGGAATCCCAACACCCAGAGGAGCTGGCCCGTTCAGGCTCAGGTACAATATGGAAGTAAATCGGATAAGTCGCCAGATCGCTCATCCCATCTTTCCTGTTTCACCCAGTACCGGAGAACAAATGAACGCGAAATCTCCGGGTTAAACGTTGGATGTTTGACCTTTCTTTTGTGTAAACTCATTCGAAGCATTTCATAAACCAAGGAAATACCTGTTACACGGCCGTGTGCAGCCTCAATACAAGAGGCTGAGTCCTCCTGACTTGAGCTGCTACGTGGCACATTTCATCATGACCAACTTCCTAGTACACACAAGTAGATGTTTATTGCATAAGTTCGTCGGATCCTGCGAGGCGCTTGATACCCAAAGAATGATTCGAATTGATGAACATCTATTTCTACTCCAACTTATGTTTTGTATCCTTCCATCTCATCTCTCAAACAACACAATCTTCCCAAGATCCACAGCTTTGATCGCTTCATCGATCACGCTACCTCTTGTTGCGTCCGATCTTACTCTTCACACTCAACCACTTTCCTTGACGCCTTATGAGACGGCGATGTAACGCATCTACCTCCACAGTACCTGTTCTTGTAGCCCTGTAGAAACATTGGTGGTTGGGCATGTGTGGTATAGTACACACGTTCAAGAATCGGAGGCAATTTTTGCAGCTGTCTGTCTTGTAGTAGAGACAACAACAAACTCCGCAGGCTCATATTCAGACCTAGCAAGTTGCTTCTGTCAAACTCAAGTTGAAGAGTTTCTTCATATGGGAAAGCAGAAGGTTATATAAGAATATGATTCGGCTTGCTTACCTCGGTCGGGAAGTGTATCCTGTATTTCAACGAAGCTTCTCCTAGTTGACGAGGCCGTAGGTCATCGACTATGTGCCAGAGCGTCTATCAAGGTCCTGAATCTTCCTTGCCATCTGTTGTTGACCACGGCTGATTGCCTCTTCCTGCGTCATGTAGCCATGGCGATGGCTCGCGACCGAGATGTCTTCGGCATCGGTTTGGTAGCGTTGGATAGATGCGATGGTCGCTTCGTCTTTGGTAAACCCAGAGCTGTACATGTGGGATTCCTTGCGCGATCTGTTGTGACCTGTTTAGTACTTGATCACTGGCATGTGCTGAGAGAAGAGGCATGAGTGTGCCGTCGTGAGATGTAGAGAAAATAAAGTAGCGCCAACGGCACAAGTATATATCCAAAAGAAAAGAGATCGTTCAAGATCTTCAACACAACGTCTTTGCTATTGAACAGTATGACAAAGGAACATGAACATGTGTTGTCACATACCCGTGTGGTAAGTCGGAGCCTTTGTTGGCGGTCGTGGACCAGTTGTCCGATGACATGATGGCTTAGCGAGGACGTTTGGTGTAAGACAGTGGTCGTTGTGTGGGAAGATCTCACAATAATGCGCAAGGAGAAGGAACAGTTTTCATATCCAGGAGCTACAATCCAGAAAACAAGAGCAGGAATTGTCAACTATATACCTTTTGAAATCTAACCTAGGCTGAAGAGTTGACAGAGGTGCACGCAGCCAAAGTTGCATGATCAACATGATAAACCAGTCAACGGCTTCAGCATTCCTGGCTTGCGTTTGGTTAAGTTCCGTTAAGCTGCCCCTGTATTATTTTGCGTTATTGGGTACAGTTGTCTCATGCCCATTCGTGCAGATTAGCTTCTTTGCCTTACGCACTAGCGTGAATTAGCGAGATCCAGATTGCGCCTGAATGGACACAAGTCACCTTGCTCGTTCTTACGTCGTAGAACCCTTGCTCGTTCTTACGGAGTACCTTGCTCGTTCTTACGGACCCTTGCTCGTTCTTATAACATACAGATTCGTTGAACCATGTGAGCCTGGAAGGACAAGAAATTACCCGCCACCTATCATAGGCATTGCATTCGCATCAAAGTCTAAGGAGCAGGATGATAGAAGATAAGCCAAGGGTATATTGATCTGGCCATTCAGATTCGAAAATTATAATACAAAAAAGCTAGTTTCGCTCCACCAGGATTCCAGCTATACAGCTCTTGGCCACGGAACCTCTAGCCCCGTAATAGACCTTATATTCATTGAGATGGTCCTCCACCAATACTTTAATATCTCTAAGTGATTGAAGGCTGAGGCCAAGCGCACGTGCTCTCCGCAAGACATCGTTTTAGTCGCTAAGATTAGCTACCTCCAATCCTCCCCTCAATCTAGAAATAATCTATATATATAATAATCAATATCTAGTTATTTAATAGTTTCAAAACTCTGAAAGACCATCGATAGGATTATAGCTTCTATTGCTAAGGTCGAGGCTGGGTGATTGGAGGAGCTTGAAGACAAGCTGTTTATGAAAACAACTTTCTTTTTTTCTTTTTGCTTTCTTTTGATCTCAGTGCTGTCTCTCTCTCTAGTGGGGGGGGGGGGGATTCTATTCTGTATATGCATTGATCCTCGAGAAACCACCGAGTCTACTTCTTGGTCCGAGAACAGGACGGCTTGAAAAGTCGAGTTATAGATATATAAAGACTAGTCTCGGAAGCCACTTTACCAGCCATAGCTATCTCTCTACCCTTCTCATACAAAACTCACATTCAATCCGCGCAGTCTACAAACATACAAAGTATTCAAACCACCACGAAACCTCAACCTGTACTCATCTGCTTCCCCAGTCCATCAAAAATCGCCGATTCTCCAAAGTGAAGCTCTCTTGCCTCGCGTCATGCCGAGTCAAGAAGATGAGTCGAGTGTTTTTCCAATAAAAAACGAGAGAACCGCAGGAAGAGGGTTGGAAGGTGGAGTTGATCACCTCTAGCTAGCTACTTTCACCCTTGGTAGTCGTTTTTCAAAGCAGCTGTGGTAGGCTGCAAGATAGCTCAGATACGTGCCGAATGAGGATCGAATGCCGGCTCGGTAGCAGCGGTTCGGACCGTCGTTCAGGTCGTACTAAATGTCTGGGGTCTTTATGATGTCTTCTGGTCGAGAGGAAACCAGGCTAGGGACTAATCGATGCATTCTTGCACGGCATATATGCTCACTTGGAAGGGGGCTGGAAGAGACAATCTGCCATGTAGTTCAATTTTATGTTACGTACTATTGACTAGGGCGATAAATGAGCCCATTATTCGGCAAACAAACTTCCAGCTTTCGGAATGACCACCCTGTTTTACAGCACTAGCACAATGGAGGAAGATACTCAGAACTCTATAATTCAAACTCGCACCCCGTCAATAACAGCACCCATAAACGCCCCTCAAATCCCACGACCACGCTCGTCCCAAAAATGCACATCATTAGCATCGAAAACGCCAGTCTGACCGTATTACTTTAACTTCTCTTGGATTTCATCGTCCAACGAAGTTCTGTGTTTTCTGTTTCATCTTTCTTGCACAGTAGATTTGCTACTGCCATCAGTCAAGGGATTCGGTTCCGGTTCCAAAAACCCATCAATCGACTCGGACGCTTCCTGGATCTTTTCAAGGTTCTTCTCTCGTTGTCTAGCCAGTCGATCCATCTCTGCATTGGCCTCGTCGATAGATTCACTGGTTACATTGGCTGGCTTGACACCATGCTCGTCGACCGTCAATGCCGTCAGCGTCTCCGCCGAGAAGGCGTTGGGCGAAGTTGGGCGTTTGTGTGCATAGACTGTCTCGCCAATCGGTTCGCCAAGCATCGCGGTTTGATTCCCAAGCCTCTCATAATGTACAGCTGTAACCTTCTCGTTGACATAGTCGAGACGATGTCCGCATCGGTTCCATAGGATATCCTGAACATTTGGATTGGAGGCACAGCAGCTGCCCCAGCAGTCTCCGAATCGATCTATGATACTACGCGAGGGGTGTCTGCGTCGACTCTCGTCGATGATATGTAGCATGGTCGGAACGGCGACTTCATGAAAGACCGAAAACCCACCAAAGATCGAGGAGAGGAAAATATAGTCTGCGAAGAAGCGACGGGGAACATAGTAGATGTCCGTCCATCCAATGCACCATTCATAGGGATTGACATTGTAATCCATGTCAAAATGGTCTACAACAGCGCTTGCAGCCATAGATGCGTGGTGGAATTTCTGGCCCCATCCCCACCAATCATATCTTTTTGGATCAGTCATACACTCAAATCGCGGTCCTCCGCCGTTGGGTGGTGCTTGATCGACAATATCCGGGAACCAGATATTATGCATATTCGATCCAGCATAGGCCAAAGGATCGATCCAGGCATCGAAATGGTAGTAGAAAAGCCCTTCAATCTCGGAGGTTGCGCTTCCTGCCGGTGCATCGAGGATGAGTTGCATTGTCTTTGCGATCTGGGTATAGATGACTTCGGCAGAAGGAAAAGAGTCATGGGTAAGGTTGTGGAATTCTACATCACCTTTGACATAACCTGGCATGCTGAAATGCAAGTCATGAAAGAAGGGTGCATACTGCTGGAGAAGGGGCATTCTTTCCGGATGGTCACTATTCCAGCGAACCATGGCCAGGGTATTCTTGAAAGGAGATTCCAACACTAGATCTGCAGCTTCGTCGATAGCTGGCTGAGATCCAGCTGTTTTACCCTTGGCTCTATCCGGCATTCTCGAGTTCGACATTGTCAAGAAAGCAACTACAACAACAGTAAAAAACGAGGCTATACCTAGAACGCGACGCTGGTGAAGCTAAGCTGGAATTAGCACTCTATCCAAAAGATATTGAGAAAGGCATACCCTTGAAACTGCAGACATCTTGGAGAAGATCGATGGATGTGTTGGTTCATTGACCTGCTTTGGCATTGATGCATTTGTGTCTTTTGGCGCAGCGCCCTCCATGTAGAGCCACGAGGCAATAAAGACAACGATGGTACCAGGAAGAACCAGGAAACTGAGTTCGGTACCGAATAGGATGGGAGACAGATACAGAAGTATACCGGTTGCCACAGCTGTAGCAAAACATTTGATAACAGCATCGGCATCTGTCTTTGATCAGCAGTTACCCTTGCAGAACTCCGCTGGCAACCTACATTTGTACACTGCTGTAATGGCAAGCCCAATAAAGACATTGCTGAGAATGACTAGGCATGCTCCAATACTCCCATATCCTGTAAAGAATCCAGGCTCGTCTGCCTTTAGCACCCGGATGACCAGATGAAGTAACAGGTTGATCGCAGCTCCAGATGCGTAAAGAATCATATTGTCTGCATGTAACGAGGACCCATCACTCTTAAGCAAAGCTTGGTTATACACCCCGGAGAGGGCGCTGAGGAATACTTGGAAAAGCAGAATCAGATATGTCGAAATCGGATATGCAGTGCCCTCTTCTGGGTGGTATTGCGTGACCATCAGTCCGCAAATCTGCGAGGACTTAGTATAATACTGGGAGCAAAAGTCGCAGAAGCCTTACCTGTATGACAATAGCAATCCATTGTATCTTTGTAATCTTGCTTCCAAGTGTAGCAATCATGACCAGGGCCGTGATGAAAGTCACGCCAGACTTGGTCAGTTGAATGGTACCGGGATCTGCCAGCTTGTATGCTACAAAAATCTGATTGCACGACAGTCAGTTCCAACTCTAGTACGACCGAATCCTAGACCTTACCGTGTTGTTAATCAGCGCGTAGAACAGGGCCAGTTGTGCAAAACCGTATCGTGTATCTCGGCTGACCTCATTTCGAATGAAGAGGATGAAAGTTTTGATATCCATATTAGCCGCTGGAGTATATGCGGACGTTGGGGACATGGAGTGTCCATTTCCATTCAAGTCCGACGTCTGGTCCTCGGCGAAAGGCTTCGTCTCCTCGAAGGAATTGCGCTCGCTCGTAGGGAGGGGCGTATGTGCCGGTTCTCGGTTGGCAATGCGCGTCTTACATTCGCGGTAGAAGAAGAGGGTGGAGAGGAGCATCTTGAAGAATTCCGAGATGGTGACGGAGGACGAGGGCGAGAAGTCGTAGGTCCCCTTGCTCTGCGAAATCTTCATGATGATTCCAATGCCCACTTGAATCGCGATCAGCCCCAAAGCCGCAGCGTAGGCCGCGCCTTGCGGGCCATGAAGCCAGGCCAGGCGGTTGTGACTGAAGAGTCGAAACATGATTGCCTGTTCGATTCGCAGGCTCACTCGACAGACGGGGACAGCAAGAGAATTATAGGAGCAGGAATGAAATCATCGAGGTTGAAGTCGGGAACAAGAAACGAACGTGGTTGGTCGCACGTACCGGTCGAAGCTGGTGGTCTGTAGGTGAACCGGCAGGGCTTCCTTGCAGTGGAGAAGGGAGGGGTGGCAGGGTCGGAGAGTAAGTCGCGTGGAGCGGTGGGTATAAGGAGACGACGATTGATCTGGCGGAGGGTCTGCCTGGGATGAAATGCAATGCAATGGGAGGGATGGAGGAGAGAACAACGGCGACGATGACAACGATCGCGAGCGCGACCGCGTAGAAGGGAGAATGGCCAAGCGGAATGGGAGATTTCACTTAGGGCCGGATGGGGTCTTCCATTCCTTCTCCCATCCAAAAAAAAGATTTGGGGTTGCCTTGCCTCCCGCTACACATGGCGTCTGCCCACTGCCACTGAGCCCAGTCGAGCCACGACTTACCGTCAGACGGCTATGATACCCTTGCCTTGCCTTACGTCGCCCAACGACACCGTCCACCCGTCCTACAGGATGCAATAGGTGCAGACTGCGACAAAATGCTCGTGACAAACCGTTTCTTCGCGGCTATGCAGCTCGACTTTTGCACAGCAGCTCCTCGCGTTCATCATCATCACGGGCGGTGGTTGGCCTCGCCTGTGTCAGTCTGGTCCCAGGCCCCAGTCTTCCGAGACGGAAGCTCAACACAAGCCGTATGAGGTCGCACTGCGCAAAGTCAAATCATTTCCATCACGAGAGTCCGGTTCTGCTGCTCTGCTCCGGGCTGGTCTTCCACATGTTGCTTCTCACGGCAACAATTGGACCTGCTCGGCCGGGGACTGGAATTGCTGTTTAATACGAAGTCGCACACGAGCGAAATAGGACAATGGGGCCTTGCAGCAGAGTGGATAGGGGCAGGGGAGCGGGCGGGCCTGTGCGATGATAGACGATAAGGTTAAATATGCTCCTCGGGCCTGACCTTTCACATCTCACAAACCGTGCGACGTGAGACTTGCGGGAGGGCACATAATGCGAGGAAGATTAGCCGCGACGATCTGCCTTGCTGGATCTTTCCTCAAGGAATGCACAACTGAATCACCAAATGCCTTCAGCCTTGCGCTCTCGCACCGGAACCCTCACCTCAGTTGGCATGGCAGGGCATGGGAGACAAGCGAGCGGGGCCTTATATAAGCATCCTCCATTTAGACCTTGCGGGCGTGGGCGATCATGGGGCAAGCGGCATGGGGTGATCAACGACTGAATGAATGGTTTAGTGCTGAGCTCGTGTTCTACCTCTGCGACTGTCTGACATGGCCACTGCCTTACTCGTTCCTGTATGTACTGTATGCCGGAGAGCGGAGCCGGCTGACGGGATCCACGGTGCTACAAATCATTGGAAGTCGTAGCTGCACCGCTCCCGCCCAGCCTTCCTACTGGACAGATATGTGTTTCGCGCTATGAGATGATGCCCGTCATTGAGTCCAGCCTTCCCCACCCACAGCACAGCAGCACAGCACAGAACCTAGTACACATCATTAGCCACAAGCCATCACAACGCCGGCGGGTTCCCACCCCGACTAGCAGCGTGTGAATGCCACCGTCCATGGCGCTGCCGATTCGATAGCCAAGAATTGGCAGAGAAAAAATAGGAGAAATGAGGGCTGAGAGCCGACGGCCTGCAGATTCAACCTCCTTCCAGGCCGTATTCATCTCCGCCGCCTCCTATTCCTTGACTCTCGTGCCTACCGGCTTGGTGCCACTCGAACCACATCCCTAGATAAAGCGCATACTCCTCAATCCAGTCTAGCTCCGCTATTTTCCATCCATCCTAGTCTCGACTGTATGACATGCCTCCCCTCCCCCCCTGCAAAATATATCAAATCTGGAGAGGTCTGGGGTGATTTCCCGGTCCGACCTCACAAACTTGACCTGTCACGACCCGAATCTCAATAGTCTGCCATTCCATATTTCATACATTTCTGCCCAGCTCACCCTCCTTCGCCCCCTCATGCCAGCATCACCATTTCTCATCGATCTTGTCACCGCAACGCACCCACAGTACCCGCACCATGGAGGAAGAACTCTCTGTACAGGCGGCCAAGTTGAAGCTCGATGAGAAGGCCGAGGCCAAAGCTGCACCCCGCGATGCTCTCAACGTCATTGTGCCTATCGGAGGCATTGGCTCAAGATTCGCCCGAGAAGGATACCGTTTTCCCAAACCCTTGATCAATATCGTTGGACGACCAATGATTTTGTGGATGATTGACAACCTCAGCTTAAAGGCGGGTGATACCTTGTGGATGGCCATCAATGAGGAGGTTGATGACGAGTTCAGAATTGGCCAACTGGTAGCCAAATCGTTTCCCAAGATTGATTTCCGCCTTCTGCGACTCCGACATCAAACCAAGGGCGCATCAGAGACGGTGAGTTGAGTTAACTACCCTGCTGTAACAATTTCAAAATGCTGACAGCATCCCTCAGCTGTACATTGTGAGCCAGAGTATGAACGCAGAGCATCTCAAGCGAAGAACTGTCTCCCTCGATTGCGATACTATATACTGGGCCGATGTTCTGCAAGACATTCGAGATATGCCCGAGGGCCATGGAGGATGCTTCTATTTCCCCGACGAGGGCGACAAGCCTATCTTCTCCTACATTCAGACCGACTCGAAGTCTGTCATCACCGACATCAAGGAGAAGATTGCCATTTCCAACAAGGCGAATACGGGGGCATACGTCTTTCCATCGGCCGGCATTTTGAGATCATGGGCTGCTAAAAACATCGACATGAACTCGCAGAAGCGGGACGGAGATGTGGGAGAATACTATACCAGTCAATTGATCTCTGCGATGATCCTAGAGGGCAAAGTGCCTTTTCTGGGTATGCCGGTTGGGATTTCCGACTTCAGTTGTGTTGGAACCCCCGAGCAGCTTCAGGATTTGCTTTTGTTGATCAAGGTAGATGGCAACAAAATTAAGCTTAAGAAACGGAGATTCTGCTTTGATCTTGATTCAACGCTTGTGGGTGTGCCAGCTGTTGCTGGCGATTACTCCACTTGCCCACCAATCACCAAGAACATTGAGCTGGTTCAACAACTCCACAAAGCTGGCCACTATATCATCATCGTCAGTATATCCTGCCCCCTACAAGGCTTATAGCACTGACTTTAACCAGCAAACTGCGCGTCGTATGAGAACCCATAAAGGAAATGTTGGATCGGTTATTGCAGATATTGGACCCGTCACATTTGCTCAGCTTGCCAAGTACAACATCCCTTTTGACGACATTCACTTTGGTAAGCCATGGGCAGATGTCTATGTTGATGATCTTGCAGTCAACGCAAACTTGGACACGATGCGAGAAATTGGTTGGCTGTTGGAGGAACCTGATCCAACCTCTCTTGTGGGTTATGAAAACACTAAGAAAGCCGGCATGATTGCAGCTCGTGACTTCAACACCATTCAGATTATTGGCGACAAAGTCATCAAGTCTTCAAAGTCCGAAAATATTCTGGGAGAGGTATATTTCTACTCGCACATGCCACCACAGCTCACCTCGGTTTTTCCGGCGGTATACCATGTCGACTATCTACCAGACACGTCTACGTACACCGTGACTATGGAGAACCGGAAAGGCTTGACCTTTTCTCACTTGCTTGTTGGACGTTCTATCACTAGAGGTCGACTTCTTACCTTACTCACTGCCCTTCACAAAATCCATTCTACCCCAAATCCAGACAAGGCAGTTCTTCCCATCTCTGAACCTCTGGCGAAGAGGTTCGAGTCCCACTCTTTGGAAGCTGCCAAGGGTAGGGTGAACATCTACGCCAATTATGGCTCGAAATTGCGATCTCGATATACCCAACATGCAGACAAGTATGCTGCACTTGGTCCACTAGCGGCTGAGCTCTTCAATCGTCTGAATGAGTTCCTCGATACCTATGAGGCTGAGGAGAAGGGGGTTCACGCACAGGTCATTCATGGCGATCCGGTCTTCTCCAATGCCATTTTGTCAAAGGATGAAAAGCTCGTCTCATTTATCGATGTCAGGTGTCAACTAGATAACACCCTGACACCAGAAGGCGATATTCATTATGATCTCGCTAAGGTTTTGCAATCTCTCGTCGGTTACGACCACATCCTCTTTATGTCAGCAAATCACCACACGATGTCACCTGATCTTCCGCTTCTGGACGAAGCCGACACAAGCTTGCTCTCCGAGCTCCAGGAAGTCTTTTGGGAATTTCTTGAGACCCAATACGAAGTTCGTCTTCATAAGAAGACTCTTTTGCGGATCACTGCATCCCTGTACTTCAGTCTTATCCCGTTGCACAAGCCAGAACTGGGTCAAGTCTTCTTGCGTATGTGTAAGATGACTCTGGATATGGCTAGCAAGATCGGCTATGGTCTGGGGGCGAAGAGTATGGCAGGCAATACCGGTGCACCGATGATCATGCGAACTGCGAGCTCGAATTTTGGCGACGATATTCTAGCGAATCCCCAAGTGGAAACCGCCCCGCCGATTCAAGCTGGGAAGCTAAGCGTCAGTTAATTGTGTAGCATCATGACATGATGGGATGTATGAGTTATGAGACGGGAGAATACAGGAATGATTTTAATGGCGTGTCATCTATTGCTACCAAAAGAATGCGTGGGAATATGGGGAAGCTTAATCTCCTCTTCTAGGCTTTTGCTTTCGCTCGCTTCCATGGTTGTTCTGGCACAGATAAGTCTTTCACTTACAAAACTTTGTATTGGTAGTTTCTTAGGCACTTCCTGAGGATTTTCCTTGGCTTGCAAAAATAGCATGACAATGATTTATACTCTCACACTGGAATTATCCTTGTATACCAACTGGTGAAGAGGAGGCCATGACGCAATTTGTGATCCAATGCGCAGGATGACGTCTAAAATCAAAGTCAGTTTAGCAAAACTCAATAACTCACAGCAGCTTCTCTTTAATTAGGGAGATGATTCGTTCTCTGGTACAACTATGAGAAGCTCCTCAGGTAATTCGTCTGTTGTACACTCATTTGGCCATGATTATGCAACCATCAAAACAATTGATCAGAGAGTGAAACAGTGCTAATACACGGAAATCCCGAGTCCATAGGACTTATTACTCCCTGCCGACCTGGCCAGATATGTTGTTTTGTCACCTTGTAGCCCCTTGCTGCATCTTCCGCAAAGTCCGCTTATCTCCGCCTTCCAGTCTCCAGCACACTCGATCGGTACACTACGACGGACATATGACAGGCATGATAACTGAAGTCCATCCATTGGTAGTAAACAGAATACGAATGGAAGTTAGCGTCTAACTGACTTCAACGGCTAACCCGGATCTGAATCCCAGCTTCTTCACATTGTTGTGGGATTAAATTAAGCGATGAGGCAGAGAGCTACGGATATAGACGTCGTCTGATACTGAGATGAGAATAAATAGAGAGGTAGCTCTCGTCTGAATCTGAATTCTCTCAGCAAGCACAGAAGATCAATTAATTCATTCATTCCCTAGAAGCCTTTTCAAGCCATCGAACCTCCACAGTCTTCAAAGCACAAGCCCCATAAACATGTCCCATTCCAACACAGCAGCATGGCTCACAGCCGCCAAGGCTCCCCTCAGCGTCGGCCCAGCACCTTACCCAACGCTCAAGCCCGACACAATCATCGTGCGGAACAAAGCCGTCGCCATCAATCCCGCCGACTGGGCAATGCAAGAAAGGGGCCAGAGCTTATTCCCCGGGATGACATTCCCGTGCAGACTCGGCTGTGATCTTGCTGGTGAGGTCGTCGAGGTTGGGAGTGAAGTGACCCGCTTCAAACCCGGTGATCGTGTTCTAGGCTTTCCCTGGGGCATGGCAGGCGGAGATGATGCCAAGGCCTTTCAAGAATATGCTGTCGTTTCCGAGTATTTCGCGTCTCTGATTCCTGATGAGATGGCTTTCGAGGACGCGGCTGTCATTCCTCTAGGGCTGGTGTCTGCTTCTAATGGGCTTTTTGGAGAGCAATTCTTGGCGCTAGAGCATCCTTCTATTCCTGCCAAGCCGACGGGGAAGTCGCTGCTCGTAAGCACCCTCCCTAGTTCTTTAGATCGCAAAACACTAACCATCAATTCAGATCTGGGGCGGCTCGACCAGCGTAGGCTGTAACGCCATCCAGCTGGCTGTCGCAGCCGGCTATGAAGTCATCACCACCTGTTCGCCCAAGAACTTCGCATACATGAAGAAACTAGGTGCTCAGCAGGCTTTCGACTATGCCAGCCCGACCATCGTGCAAGACCTGATCGCTGCCTTCAAGGGGAAGACCATGGCTGGCGCGTACTCCATCGCCGGCGTGGTCATGCCTACAGATGGGAGTGGAAACCGGCTAGCTGCATCCAACGCCGCTTGCGAGGCTTGCATGGAAGTTGTAGCCCAAAGCAGCGGTGCGAAGTTCGTCTCGTCGGCTCAACCTGTTCCAGAGAAGAAGCCTGAAGGCGTGGACGCTAAGTTTGTGATTGGGCCAATGAAGGACAAGCCGTTTGTTTTTGAGAAGTTCTTGCAAGAGGCGCTTGCTAAGGGGGTCTTTATCCCGGCGCCTGAGGCGCTTGTTGTTGGTACTGGACTGGAGAGCGTCCAGTTGGCTATGGATACGCAGAAGAAGGGCGTTTCTGCGAAGAAGATCGTTGTGACTTTGTGAGAGATGTCATGCAGAGACGTTATGAAGTATATGAAGGCGGCGGATTTACCTGCCAAGGCTGACACGATCTGTATAGCCTTTCGGTTTCTTTTGTTTGTTCTGTCAGTTAGTGCACCTAGTAAACACCATTGTGTGAGCAATAAATGATTTTTGATTCCCTTCAGCTATTATTTCAAAGCCTCCGGAAACCACGGTTCATTTCTCTCTACAAAGGTATCCCAAGTAGTGAGCTCGTTTCCTACCTGGGCTAAAGTCCATTCTAGTCCCTCCTTTCCCCTCGGTCCATAATAATTTGACCCAGAAGAGACGTTGCTATCCGTCAGTTTCTTTTTCTGTTCTGGAGACATGTGTTCATTTGATGCCCAGTCGGCTGTCCCATCAAACTCGACAGTCTTGCCAGTAACTCTGCTCCAAGTCTGACAGATCTCTCTTGGCGTATAAAAAGCAGTTGATGCCATGAAGACCACCTGATTGTATTTATCAGGATCCAACAAGAATGGCTCAAGATACTTGCCAGTATCCTCAATATCGACAAGTGGTACCAGTGAATCAACAGTTGCATTCGGCCAAGGCCTCGACATGATGAACGGCCCTTCCTCTTTCTTCTTCCTCGGCTTCATAATCACCAAGAAATTCTGCATGAACCATCCAGGCATGTAGTACAGGCTTTTGATCGGGAGCGTGCGGATATGGTCTTCCACCGTTGCCTTGCTGTCGAAATGCCCCACTCCAGTTCGTGGAAGTGATGACCAGATCAGAAGAGATGCTCCAGCTGAGACAGCTGCGTCGGCCATAGCTTTGCCTTGCGCTATCTCGACTGAGGCGGACGCCTTCTCCCAGTCTGAAAAGAGAATTAGATTGTTCAGGCGGACCGGGAAATATATCTTACAGTTCGTGACTGCAAATACTGCATAGGAGCCAGCAAGAGCGCCGCTTAGCGAGCTTGGTTCGTCCAGATCAGCCTGGCCGTGATGTGATGAGCTTGGGTCTTGTTTTCAGGGCGGGTGTTATACTTCAACAATCTCTACGCCTTGCTCCTTCAAAGCTATAGCTGCGGGTTTCTGGGCATCTCGCGTGATGCCACGGATGGTGTACTCTGTAGAGAATTGGGGATGGGCAAGCAGATATTTAATCAGAGCACCTCCTTGCTGACCCGTAGCTCCAAAGACAGTGAATAACTTTGCCATTGTCGGAAACGATCGAAAAAATAAATCCAATGGATTTATTATGGCAGGCCTTCAACCTATACGACCATATATACGTACCGATTTGCGTTTGTCGGCGCTTGGTGGTTTGGACCGAGTCCAACGGAGTAGGAGATAGAATTACCCCTCCTCCGCTTCGGAGTTGACAAATCAAGGAATCTTGGCTTATACATATAAACAGCAAACCCTGAAATCCCATCGTCTAGAAGGACATAATCTCTTTGAAAATCGCTTCATAGATGCTGTGTCCGCATCCGTTCACTTGAATTCTTCGCTCCCTAGCTAGGATGTTGCTGCTCTGCTATTTCATAGGATATCTCAATACGAGGCATCCTGTGCTAACAAATTGGGTTTTCAGTCTATATGAGTTTAAACTGGTACCATTAGGAAGTTTCTATACTGCAGTGAGGAGTACAACGGAAACAAGCCAGATGTTGGCGGGTGTTGCAACTAAGGTAGTACTGAGTTATACTCAGAGCATTGATGTCATATCCTCTAAGAAAACCCCGTTACGATGACAATACTCCAATCTTACGACACTTTCGGAGATTATGAAGTATGAGGTCCAAATTTTCTACCTCTATTTAATACAATTAAGTAAGGCAAAGGAGTTACGTGGGCCATGAATCGCAGTATTCACCGTATGGCATGCAACCTGCCGATAAGCTTATCTTGTTTTTGTATTTCGTGGAACCGAAATACTACGCCTCTGGCTTGAATGACTTAACCGCGGGCTACAAGTCAACTACACCGCACTGTCGTGCTATTCGTCGATACTACCTAGAATACCGAAAGATACAGCACAAAAGTATAGAATCCAGCTCTCTCCGTAAGTGGAGTGCGGATCCTGCCCCGCGGTCAATTAAGCGAATGAAGCACCATACGATCAATCCATGGGGAGGGAGTATCTTCAACATGATAAGACCCTACCACTAGATCCCCAAAGAAAGACGCCTTCGAGCAAAAGATCATGATCCGTGAAGCGACCCATGAGGATCTTCGGTCCATGGCCGAGGTCCTCGCGGCCGCTTTCCACAACGAGGAGTTATTCGGGGTTTTCCTGCACCCCCACCGGAACGAGTATCCCGACGATTTCCTGCGGTACTTCGAGTACATGATGTGGAAGCATCTCCTGGATCCTAGCCGGACAGTCTTGGTCGCTCTCGATCAGGCGGGTGCAAAGATTGTTGGCGTGGGGAGCTGGCAGCGCCAGGGCAGTTCGGCCAGTCGAGCTTCTGCGGCGGGAGATATGGGATGGCTAGCCCCTCGTTCGTCGCCGAAACTCCTTCAAAGTTTTTCGTCTCACTGACTATATGGCATGCACAGAGAAGCTATATCATACATTGGCTTCTAAATGGACGGATGCTCAGTTCATGATGTGGCCTAACAAAGCAGCAGACCCTACCAAAGCTAATGTATTCGAGGAGTCATACGTGCTCTATAAGCATCACTGGGCCGGGTCGAGAGAAAATAGCTGGTACTTAGCGTTCCTGGGCGTCCATCCCGACTACCAAAGGAAGCATCACGGAAAAGAACTCGTGCAATGGGGCATTGAGCAGGCTGCTAAGGATGGGGTATGTGCTTCAGTCATTTCTTCATACGGCTCGGAAGCGTTTTATGGACGGTTTGGATATGTCGAGGTTGGGAGATCAAACGTGGGGCCTTTAGCTGAGATGAAAGGTGGTGCGATCATGTTTACCGAAGTCTTATAGCCATTGCAGGTATGCGAA
This sequence comes from Coleophoma cylindrospora, assembly GCA_003369665.1. Lineage (NCBI taxonomy): Eukaryota > Fungi > Ascomycota > Leotiomycetes > Helotiales > Dermateaceae > Coleophoma > Coleophoma cylindrospora. The sequence continues at coordinate 1,747,562 of PDLM01000002.1, forward strand.
AGAGGAGAGGAAAAAAGTATTAATATCTACAGAATACTCAAAACTCAAATATGCACTGAGAAGATTATCTGGTTCGCCGAGGCAGTCCTGCTGCTAGATCACCAGCTGTCTGTACTCCCTTCACGCAGTGCTGTTCTTTCTCGTGCCGACGATGCACTGAGTAACAATAGGCACATCGGTGTAGTTTCCATTGGCAGCCTTGATGGGGGTCTCAGCAAGAGCATACGTCTGGTCAAAACCACCCGCAGCCCAGCCAGCATAGCCCATGAAGACATCTGAGTTGGCGTTGATGAAGGTTAAGGTTTGACAAAGGTCAGTCAGACACTATACCATGGATTAGCTTCTTGATACAAAAGATCCGAGCGGGAGATTTTGGAAGAGGCTCTCCTTCTTACCGATGTAGTATTTCCTCCTCCCGTCTCACTCAACATAGCCGTCCTCTGGGCCGTCTTGAGGAACGCTGCCAAAGGCGTAAAAGTATCCGTGACATGATTCGACACGCAGTCCGTATGCGTGCCGCTACCATCCGAATCCAGATACTTGTGCACATCAAAAATCAAGTTCGTCGTACTGTTATCCAGATTGACGACGGTGCTCAAATTGCCCGCACTGCCATTGCTGATGAAAGTCTGGGCGCCCGAGAAGTCCGTGCCCGGAAGCAGGATCATATGGTTCGTGGCGCCGGTCTTGCGGATGGCGGTCACGGCAGCTTGCACGGTCTTTGTCCAGGTCGAGAGATTGGGTAGGTCGTGAGGCTCGTTCATGACTCCGAAGATGACCTTGGTGTTGTTGGCATACTTGGTAGCGAGCTGAGACCAAAGATTTGCGAAGGCGGCGTCGGTAGGTCCGCCTTGACCAATGACTTTGTTGTTGAAGCGAGCGTAGTTGTGCACGTTGAGGATACAGTTGGCTCCGGTGCTGAGACAGGATTGCATGAGCATATCATATTTCCCAAAGTTGGTGGCATCCAGGGTTGAGGTGTCGGTGACGGTGCTGTTGTTGTTGATGAGATATTGCCAGGTGACGGCTAAAAAGCGGTTGTTAGCTGCTGCTAAAGATAATCTGGGGAAGAGTGGGCTCTTACGCAGACGGAACATATTCAGGCCATCGTTCGTAGCAAAATGGGCCATCTGGCCACCTCCATCTGGTCCATTGAGTGCCGTGAGAGGCGGAAGGGCACTGGCAAGGTTGGCAGTTCCCTAACAGTAAGTTAGCAGCTAATTAATCACAACCACCGAGCACGAGCTTACCGTTGTATCAGCACCAAAATCGAACCCAGCGATATTTACACCCTGCATCCAATGTCAATATGGTTCTGGCAAAGTAACAGTTCAAATGTATATTAGAGACATGTCACAGCGCCCGCAATAGCTGGAATTCACAGCCCCGCATAGCTTCGTCCAAAGGGACTTGGAACCATCACTTACTGCAAACTTAGTGGCGGCACTAGCCAGCCCAGCACCAGCGAGCGTTATCCAGAACGGCAACATAATGCACAGCACGAACGGCAAATTAAAAAAGGAGTGTATGAACGGAGCAAAGATAACGAAAGAACTAAACCATCCCAAACTTGGGACGAAGAGAGGTCGGGACACGCCTCCATCTTAACCATCTCCCACCACCGCGCCCTTTGGGTCGGCTCGCAGCAGAAGTTGCGAGCGTTACAGCAACGGCAGGTCATGAGTCCGCTTGATGCAGTAATGCTTTGAGAAGACACACCCGCACACCCGAAACGTAGCCGACGCTTCTGTCCACCAGTTGTTTGAGACGGTGCGGATGATGGAAGCGTGGTCTGAGAGCTCATCACCAGCCATTGAGCATTGCGGAGCGTTTTACCAAGATGATCTGCCGGGACGCTGACGAATCTAGCATGGGTGTGCCTCCCATCTGGGCCAGCCAAAAACCCGAACCGTATGCGCGAGTGTTACATGACGGCATGATCCGCGAGAAAACGCCATGTCGGGTTTTCGCAAGAAGCAGGCTCGCAAGAAAGCAAGAGGATGGGCGAGGCGACGTACGATACTTCGTACTTTTGAGGATAATCACCTTTTTGGCCCCAAAGGGATTTCTGCCAATGACTTCAGAGGAGTCGCCATAGGCGAGGACACAGTGCAGGGGTTGGTGTATTTTGTAAGCCTGCGTTCAGACGAGCAGACCCCATCATGAGATGAAGTGAAACAGCAATCGGCAACGTTTTGTTCCAAATTGAATATGAATCTTGTCTCATGGCTTGAAGTCTTCCATATGTAAGCTCCCTATCATCTTAAATACATCACTCCATCGTAATGGCGAATCCGCTATCTACATGTTGACTCCAACCCACCCGATGGCCATCTGGAGGACCACAAGACCAACCCAGAGTTTCCGCTCAACACTGATTCCGGAGGCGGCGCCGGTGAATTGGGACGCTGGCGCGGTCGAGGTGGAGTTCGCTGCTCCGGTTGCGTTGGTTGGTTGTGCAAGGCCAAGGCAGTTTGCAATGTTGAAGAAGATGTCGATGTTGCCGTAGACACCACCGAACAATTCCTGGCACGGGCCCATCGCGAAGACAGGAACATCTGTGAGACTGTGCACTCCCTGGGCTTCGTAGGTTGGAAGGGTTCCGTTGACAACGAAGCCGTCAGTATTATCCTTGGGGTTGGCAAAGTAGTCATCAGACGGAAATCCAGTGACATTTGTGGCAGGTAGACGAGGGCCAGACTTGTGGACCTTGTAGTTCTCCCGGTGGTCTGGCATAGCACCTACTCCTTGTGCGAGGGTGTACCTGGGATCCCAGTTGACTGGGAAGTTAACACCAGTGTTGTAGGAGATACTGGCATTGGTGACAGTGTATTGGCTCAATCCTGCGCTCTGATAGACGCCAATGGCGTTTCGCTTGCTGCGATCATCAGACTGAGAGCTCAAATAGGTGGTGTCAGCAGAGCCAAAGACATCGAAGCCATGTCCGTGATCAGCAGTCACGATGATCAATGTGTTATTGAGTTCACCAAGCGCCTTGAGCTTCGCGATTGTTGCATTGACAGTGTCATCAAGCTCTAGTAAATCACCAAGTGCACGATCGTAGTCAAGCGTGTGCATCTGCTTGTCGATAGAAGCTGCTTCAGACATCATGAAGAACCCCTTGTCTCCACCGCGTGCGTGAAGAATATCGATGGCCTTGAGAGTCATCTCCTTGAGGCCTGGTAGATCTAGAGCAGGCTTCTTGTTGCCCGAGGGGTCATTGGTTGTGGTGTTGAGGTACCCAGTGTAGACATTACGATCAAGCCAAACCGGGAGGTTAGAAGTACAGAAGATACCAAGTGCTTTGGTCGTGTTCGAAGCTGTCAACAAAGACGTTTTGTTCATAGATACCGAGTAGCCCGCATTGGCGAATTCGGTGTAGTAGTCCTTCTTCTGGTATGAGCCTGATCCTGCAATGAACTGCTCTGCACCGGCGCCAAAGAAGACATCGGGCCCTGAGAATTTCGTCCACGTGTAGTTCGTGACTCCATGGAGTGCTTGGTCGATAAGAGGACCGTAATGGGCTCGCTGTCGGGTGTGTCCGGTGAGAGCAATTGGGGTTGCATCTGCAATGAAAGCAGTGGAGACAACGCCAATAGCACTGCCCCAGATACGAGTGAGAATTTCGACAATCGTCTCCACCTTTGGATCATCGAAAGCGTCTGGACTGGAGTCGACATAAACACCCATAGCATTGACGGTGCTTTTATGACCAGAATATAATGCGGAGGCACTGTTAGCCGAGTCGGTAATATAGCTATCCAGGGAATGGGTCTAAGAATTGTGATTTAGTACGTATATTCTCAAGTTTCGAAAGGGAATTCACCATCTGATGGCCGAGGACCGGGAATTTGTCAAGTTGCATGGTACTCTGGTATTTGCCGTTGATGCTCTTGTGAGCAATCAGTCTTGCAGCGGTGATCATGTTGGTGGTCATTCCGTCACCTGTAAGCAAATTAGTGTTGAGCGGCTCTATCGTCCACGTGAACATACCAATGAAGAGAATCACGTTTTTCGCTTTTTTCTGTTGGTGCAGAGGACGCACAACCCAGTTTGCAACTGTTTTGGTGCCATTGTAGTAGTCCAGGGTTGCAACATACTCTCCAGGCTCGTATAAAGCAACTCGGCGGTATGCCTTGGAAGTGACCCGGACAACGGAGGGAGTCTTTTTGTCTTGCGCAAAGAGATCCTCATACCAGGTGAAGTTCCATCGTTCGAGAGCTGGCTCGGCAATTTTGAAATAAGAAGCTGCAGGCTGGGCTGCTCCACCGACTTTCGCGATTGTAAAGGTAAAGTTGGGATCCGGAACACCTCCATTGGCTTCCGATCCATTGACGGGAGCGTGGACTTCGAGACGGATGTCAAAGTACTGGCCGGCAAGGAAATCGGTCCTGGAAGAAACAGTCAATTAAGCGACCCGCCGACCCGAATTGACGACTTACTGGTCGGGAGGCAGAACACATCCGAGAGCTATCATCCATCCATCAGAAGCTGCTGTTGAGTGTGGAGAACCCTGTTACTTACTAGGACATCCTCCCAGTCTTTGGAATGTCTGTGCAGCGGTCAAAGTCAATAGCGACGCCGCCGCGGTCAGGGCGAGTTTACATGCAGAAACCATGATGCAGCCGCACTAAAAGTAGAATGGAGCGGAAGGTGCAGCAATTCAATTGGCAGGAGATTGGAAGGGATGAATAAAGAAGACATCAAGGTGCTGCACTTCTTATAAGAATTTCCATCCCACGGAGCTGTCCGGACAAGATGGACAGGCACCGCAAGAGCTCCCTTGCAGGATGACATGCTGAGAGCACTAACTCCAGAGCTCGCTCGCAGCTACAACCCGGAACATTGCACAGAAGGCGTGAATTGGAGGAATCAGTGCAGGTTATGAAAGCACGTGTGTCTTCTAGAAGACTTGGCCGCTGCTTGGCTGCTGCTTGGCTGCTTAAGCCACTACAAAGTCAATCAGTCGACCATTTCTGCCAGCCAGACGGAAATGCGACGGATGAAGCACTTGCAGGGCAGCAGCACCAAGGCTAGAATCGCAACCAGCTTGCCTAATGCAACCCCAGCCAGCTGGATTTCCAGCTTGGGAGCTTGTGTGAGCTGAGTCTTCCCCTCGTTGCCGTGACGCTTGCGCTTAAAGCATCTTGGCATCGCGGGATGACAAGCTGCGTGTGCATGACCATCAACTTGATTCGCAGCACACTCTTCTGCCAAGCGGTTGGCGCGAAAGGTATAAGCTTCATCGCGGAAAGTAGCACGAGGTGGTTGATAAACGGCGTACCAGCTACAAGAGAGCTCTGCTCTTGCTCCTGCTGCAAACCGAGGTCAGCGATGAAGTCATGGAATCGGAAGAACTAACAAGACCGGCCTCGCTTTTGCTGCCGTCGCTCGTACCACGTGCGCACGAGCCTCGATCTATCTCTGTCACAATCACGAGCACCGCCTGTGAAGTTGACTTGACTGCAGTGGTACAAATCGTAAAAGTTGATCAATTCTTACATCTGGCATAGATCCATTGGCTTTAACCCACCCGATAAAGACCTTACTCTGCGAAGACTCCATCCCACCCATAGCAATATTATACATTTCCATCCGTTCCACGCCTCGCGCTTTCCAAAAGACAACCTATCGTGAAGCCACTAAGCGCCGTTTACACTCACTGTATTTGCATGTCCTACAATAGGAACAAGTGAAGCACCAAAGAAGCATACCAACAACGCCAAGCGTACATGTACATGATCATCGATTCTGTCCCGCATCAGGGCGAGCTTGCATTCCTCATTTCTTCTCGTATACGTTCCCGTTCCAATTCAGCTGCCAATTCGGCATTTTCGCGACTCTTCTCCTCAAGTCTTTGCCTAGCACTCGAGCGGTCTAACTTTCGTGCTTCACGCTCGGCTTTGAGTTTGTACTCCAATTCTTGCAATCGTACCTGCCATCGCAGGTCAGGCTTGTATTCTTCGTCGACGGCTCCAGCCGTGGTGAGACGTTCGATAGTCTCCGCAGTTGTATTAGAACTGTGTCGTGTCATGGTGGACGCTCGTGATTTGTCTGAGGTTCTGCTGCGAGATCCCGTCGTGCGAGGACCTGTCGGAATGGATGGAGCGGGTGAGCCATGCTCTTCGTAAGCACGGGATTGAACTTCCATTGCTGCACGAAGAGAGGAAACCTCGGTTTTCAAACTCTTATTTGCGTCCCGGAGCTTTGTGATTTCTGCCTTTCCGTCGGTGAAAATAGGAATGCCAGACTTGGTCATGACCTCCAAGCGATCAATCCTTTTGCTTCGAACGTCTAGGTTGTACTCGAGATTTTGATACTCTTTCCAAAGATCCCGCTCGACAGTGCGGATTTGCGACTTGAAATTTGTAATGATAGATTCGAGATGCTTCACGGCCCCGAGGAGGTTCTTACTGAAGCCCGGAAGCATGGTAGAGACGGCCTCAAGAGATGGAAGAGCTCGACCATTGATCAAACTATTATTGTGTGTCCAATCATTGCCACACAAAGCTGATAATCGGTTCCACATGTTTAGGAGAACGTTGTTCCGCTCGGTCAGCTGTTCTTTGAAAGTGGCTTCCAACTGTGCCATCTTCTTTCGATCCTGGGCTCGAGCAGTCTCTAGCTCGAGAACCCGCGACTCTTGCTGTGTCAAAGTCCTTGAAGTATGTTGTTGGGTCTTTTGGTACGTTTCAAAGGTGTGCTTGGTGGTTCTATGGGATTGTCGTTCCTTTTCGAGCATTTCTGCAAGTTTGCGGGATTCCAGTCCATGCGACTCAAGAAGCGCATCTCGTTGTTTGATAATCCGCTCTTTCTCGGCGAGTGAGGCCTTGGTGCTGTCGAAGTCACGAATAGTATTCTCGAGTTCTCGTTGAAGCTTAGCAATCGACTATGAAATATTAGTAGTGTTCATACATAAGAGGTAAAGACGCATACTTTGAGGAAGCTGGATCGGGTGCCACCAAGATCCCCTAACGCTTCTCGAAGGTTACTTTCGAGCTCAGTTAGTCTCTCTTTCCACTCTGCTGCCTCGACCTCCTTAGATGTCAGGATTTTGCGTAGCCTTCTGGCCTCATCTTTGGCATCTGAAGCCTCCCGATTGAGATCATTCACAAAAGCCTGCACCTCCTCCTTCTCTTCGGCCGCCACAACATCCCTCTGATGCCGCTCGTCTTCCAGGCGTTGTTCAAGTTCTTTGCCACGGCTTCTCTCCTCTTGTAGATTCTGCTCGAGATTACGTATGGCAGCTTCCATATCACCCATCTTGATCTTGTCGTTGTCTTGCTCCTCTCGCAAGAAGGCAATCTCTCCTTGGCTGGACTCCTGTTGCACCGTCAAGCGATTGATCTTGCCATTCGCCTCTACCAAATTGGTCTCCATCTGCTCGAGCTCCTTATTTGCTTCTTCAAGTTCTTTCTCCAATTCTTGAATTCGCTTTAAGTGAGTTTCCTGGTCATCCTCAAGCCTGACCAAAGCCTCACTCATAGACCTCATTTCATTTTGTAGTGCATTGAAGTTCTCGGTCGTATCAGTGACTTCGCCGTGCAAACGCTCAATCTCCTGGTTTGCCTCGTCCATTTCAGCAGCAAAACCATCAAGCTCTTCCTGAGCCTCTTTCCGCAGGGCATCAAACATATTCTCTGCTTCTTCCTGGCCTTGTAAGGCTTCATCGCGGTCGGCTTGCATGGTGAGTAAATCGCTCTCCGCAACTTCTAAGGCCTCCTGAAGTTCTTCAACAAGCACTTCGGCATTTTTCTTTTGCTCGGCAGCCATCTCGAAGTCGGCCATACACGAATCGAGTTCTCGCTCAAGCTCCTGACTTTGCAATTTAAGGCTGTTCATCTTGTCTCGAAGTTCTGCATTCTTATTCTCGTATTCTTCACGTTCGGCATCGGACAAGCCAGTCTGTCTAGTGGCAGCGCTCATCCGTGATGAAGATCTTACATGGGCTCCAGCTCTTGAAGCAGATCGCTCGAATATGCTTTCGCCAGCAACTGATCCGCCTGCCCTTCGTTGACCGAGTTTCAGGTCCTCAATCTCTTGATAAAGCAGTTCCTTCTCCCGACGACGAGAAGTTAACATTGAGGTTTGTGCACCAACTTCTCGTCGGAGCTCTGCATTCTCATGTCGAAGTTGCTCGGCTTCCCTCCGGAGTTCGTCGGCTAGGGTACTTGCTTGACTGAAAGCACCGTTCCGGTCATCAATCCGACCGGAAAGCTCTGAGCCTGGTCTAGACTCTCGAGAAGGAGACATTGTGCGTTTCTTCGTGATGTTGTAAATATTAGTTGTATGGTTGAGCCCGGGCATTCCATTAGCGGATACCTCAGTCTTCAAGCGGAATATCTCGTCCCGCAGCTTCTTGTTATCTTCGTCGGATTGCTCCCGACGAGCTGTCTCCTGCTCGAGCAGATCCTTCCAGACATCCATTTCTTCTCTAGCATCAAGATTTTGTCCTTGCCTTTCGCCAATGTTTCGAACAACCTCCGCCAGGTTTCTTTTCTCATTCTCGCGAGCAATACCCTCCTTCCTCAGCTTTTCAATCTCGGTAGCATACTCCTCAACTCGTTCACGGAGGTATATCAGTTCCTCCTCGCGCTCCTGAGCACCTTCTTGATCGAACCACTGAGGACTCTGATCTTCGGTGGAAGTACCCGATCGAGCTGTATCTGGTCTACCCTCGTTCTCCTTCAGCTGCTTTTCGAGCTCCTTGACTTTGCGCCTAAGGGCCTTATTATCACGTTGCATCACGGCCAAGCCTGTTTTCAACTCAACGTTCTCCGAGATCATCTCTTTAACGCCTTCCTCGGAGAGCTTATCAAGTCTGTCGCTCAGAAACATGACCTTAAGCTTCAAGTCAAAATTTTCCTTGGAAAGACGTTCAATGGTACTGCTCTGTTCCTTGAGAGTCAAGTTTCTACCACTCTTTCCTAAGCTCGTGGCGGAAAAGCTAGAGCGTTTATTAGGGGAAGAAACGCCACTCTTATTACGATATTCCTTGACCAGAGATTCAGGAACATGCACGTTTCGAACATGTCGAGCAATTATAGTATCGGTAGGTGCAGCTAGTGTTCTGCTGTTTGCTCGGGGAGTTTCTGGCGCAGCAGGTTCGTCGTCATCCATCTTACGTTCCCGGTTCCGTTCTTCTTCGGTCAGTGTAGCTAAGCTGCGGTCATGTCCCTGGCTGGCCGATTCATTTCCGGAATCATCAACACCAGATGCCATGCTGCCTAAACTTACAGAGCGTGACAGACCGGCACTACTCGTACGTGAGGTGCCATGACCGGGAACTGCACCACCAGATTGAAGGGCGTAATCAGCACCATAATTGTTGTCCTCATCTTGAGAATCTGGATTTGTGATAAAAGATGACTGAGAAGACCTCTGGCTGGCATGCCTACTTCGTAGGAACTTTGGTCTTCTGCTCCTCGATGGTAATAGACCATGCCCTGGAGTACTTCCTGCATCTGCCAAACTCTGACTGGAGGCGTGGTGGCGTACGGTTGACTGCCCATCGGAAGAATCAGCATCCGGCTGCAATACATTCCTTGATCTCCTTGGGGTCGCTTCTAAGTCTTCTGGCTTAAGATTTTCCTCAGCTGTGTCGTCTGCGGGTTCATAACCCCTCCCTGTACTTGCCGCTGACACTGCCCGAGATATAGTTCGTGCAGCTGCGGCAGCAGTAGGTGAGGATGACATGGTCTCCAGAGCTGAGGTTGTGTTGCCATCTTCATCCAAAGAGCTATGTTCAGGATCGGGCGATCCAGATCTTGTGACACCAGGCGTTTGGTAGGCATTATCAGGCGTAGGAGGAGATTTGCGACCATGGCTCGGGAGATCCTCATCTGTATTCTTGTTTGGGGTATTGACTTCTTCGATTGAGCTTAATCTGCCTTTCACTTCCCGAGGTTCGCCATCCGAAAGATATGTATCATCACCGCCTGGTCGAGTTGGCGCAATTGGCGATAATGCGGGTAAAAAGCTCGACTCGACATCGTTCAAGTGTCTTTGCATTTCCTTCTCGTCCAGCTCCATGAGCTCGTCATTTTCGCTGTGGTTGTAGAGCAGACTGCTATCGTGCGGAGGGGGCAGGGAGGGCAGCGCAGCATGGCCGAGACTAGGCATACGGTTGTTCTGCGCGACAGCCTTTGCATTCGTGAAGATGGAGTCGTCGAATTCCATCTTGGTTGGGGAAAGGTCATCGACATCCTCTGCGCCAAACCCGCCTGGGATCTTCCTCGAATCCTTGAGCGCAGTCTGCGGACGCTCCCCGGCCGCCATGTCTGAGTGTTCTTCTTCCTCCGCCATCGCCAATGTGACCAACGCGTGGCATATATTTCCGCAGTCGACGTGGGAGAGGAATCGCGGTTGCTGGCGGTTGTCTTTATTGAGGCGACGCGCTCGGTCCTAGTTAGGGGGCAGTCGCAATGGGTGTAGTGCGCCAGTCACTAACTTGTCTGGGACCATCAGTAAGAAAATGGTGGAAATAAATTCGAGATCAAACGGTGGTATTCATGTGGGTCATGTCAATATTGTGGTCACCATAGCAAAGCAGAGGTGTTGAGAAGGGTCGAGAATAAAAAGGTCGTTAAGAGGATCCTCGCAAGGGCATCGTAGCTTCGCTGGCACTGTTTTGAAGCACACAGCAAAAGTTGTCGCGACAGAGACCGGCACACGTTGACAGGGGGGCTCCATTAATTGCCCGCCTCATTGTTGATTGGTCGAAGCTGCCAACCGTCCCCGTCGTGAACCCGACTGCCACGTGATGCGACGGAAATAGCACCTCACTTTGTGACAGAGCAGAAGCATCTTTGCTTTCTCCACATAAGCTTGATCATCTTGCAGAGCGGCTCTTGCATGCCCAAGCGTTTTCACTCTGCGTGGAGTTATTGATTGGGATGCTCTCTTTATGGTAACTCTTTGATTACCTTCTCACCAGGTGATAGACTTATCAGCGATAGTCTTGCGTATGACAGCCACTGTGGCTTTGCTGCCTGCAGAGGAGCGTTGAGACCACGAGGCTACTTTAGGTATAAGATGAGCTTGGCTGTGGTTTCGTTATTGTGTTTCTAAGCGTTGTTATGGGAAGTCGTAGGCCCAACCGCCCAGAGCTGAAGAAGCACTTGCGAGGGGCTGTTGTGCCTGTGTCTGTTTGGTCCGGAAACCCTACACTGATGTACTTCAGTGAGGAACCTACAGAGCTTTTGCCTTGGATGCGAGCGTAAGTAATCTTCGCAATGCTCAGTACACGGCGTACCAACGACCATCGTGTGACCAGCACGCGGCAATTCTGTACAATACTGTACATGGAGCAGCAGAGGAGATAAGATATGCACACAAGGGTACGTGCCGGTGCACATCACATGGAGCAACAGCGGGGATCCACATGAGACAAGTTGGGCTCGTAGATACTCTCCTCTCGTACGGATTAAGGATACTTTCGATGAAAATTCCATTGCCGGTTGATGGCAACTCTAACCCCCCATCTTGACCCCAATTCATCCCATCGCACCAATGCAGCTGACTTGGTCCAGCTCGACAGGCTCTCTCGATCCCAAGGTGCTTTGTTTTCAGCTCATATGGTCCGGCAACACGCTCGCTTAGCATGTGCCCGAGGCAGCTCCCCTGCAAGCTGCAAGCAAACGAGCAGCAGCAGCAGCGCAGCCAACCAGCCAACCCAGCTCACACCACAAACCCACCTTATGACGTATCCTGAATGCGTCTCGGTTTAGAACCCCGCCTCAGGGACCTCTTGCTACTTGCTCAGGAATGTTGAACACAGCTGGCATTGGCTCAGGAACCAAGTTTCAGGGCTGAAGCTAATCGTGGTGGCACGAAAACGCTGGAATAGTCAGGATCAGGGTAAGGACGGAGCGCGGGATGATGAAAGATGGAAGAACTAGCTCTTGCCCTTCTGGAGGAGGGTATATAGGCCGTCATTCCCTCCTCCTGCCATTGCTTTTGGTCAAGCAACAATCACTCCATTTCTCTTCACTGCACTTCACGTTAAATAACCTCAATTCAACCCAAAACCACATACAAAATGGATTTCCTCAACAAGGCAAAGCAGATGGCCGGCGGCACTGGCAACAACACTGCCACAACCAACAACAATGCTGCAGGCGGCGCTGCCAACACCAACGAGGACTACGGTGACAAAGGTAAGCACATTGGAGCGGTCCTCTTTCGTCATACCGCGTCTAGCACAAGATCAAGACTAACCTGTCCATCTCATCAGGACTTGATTTCCTCGAGAAGAAGACCGGACACACCATGGGTCGTGACACCAACGAGAAGATCACTGATGGAGCTCGTAATCTCTATGAGAAGGCCACTGGGTAAGCTCCTTGCACCGATTCTGTGCTACATATCATGATGGCTAATGCGCAAACCAGATCCAAGGTCGACCCCAAGTACTCTAACTAGACTACGGGACTTTGGTGGGAGGCAATAATACCCAAACAGATGGATGCGGAGTACTGGGTCATGGATGGATGGCATGGGCTGGGGATAAATTAGCTTAATCAACCAGGATTCTTCCAACTCTCTTCTTGGCCAACTATCTTGGCCAACTATCTTCTGTGACTTGAGAACTCCTACCCGGTTACAGAGCACATGTGAACTGTTCGATAACGACACAGCCCCCAGCATCTCCTACTAAAGCCCCATTTCACTATTGACCTAGATTGAGTTGGTTGATGTAAACATTTTGATTCATGTCACGATCCTCTTGACTTTGGTAGGAATGAACATGTGAATTCTACAGCCTAAATTCGTCTGCGATCCATGGCACCGAACCCAGATGAATATATACCTCTTGTAACACCAAAACTAAAATATGTATAAACACCCAAGTCCGCCCCTATGTACATTCCTGGCACATCTACGCGTTAATTCCAGCCAGTAACTCCCATTTTATGCAGACGTAATCAAGTGCTGAGAAATGAAAACCATGCCATATGCAATACTTCATACCTTTCCTCCGAGAAAATGCGAGAAAACGAAACCCTTTCCCCGTCAACCTAATATACTCCACAGTTCCATGCCACTCATATCTTCGTACTCGTGATTAACTTCTTCAACCTTAGACACCGGAGGCAGAATCATAGCATAATCGTTTATGCGTCGTCCCGGTAAACTTGATAGGCCATGATCATCATCCAGAACAAGAAGATCGTCCCAACGAGTTGGAACGCCCAAGCAGCTTGCCAGCTTTGGCCTGTTACACCGGCTGTTAGTACAGGAATCCCAAATCGTTTTACTCAGACCAGTGATAGAAAGACCTACAGATACTATGTTGTTCCAACCAAGCCAGCGTAGCCTCATTCGGGCCTGTACTACTCTGCAGCAAATTACAATTCGAATTGACATTGCCGACAGGGCCCCAGAGCTCGATACTCGTCACGATCAAGCCGACCAAGAATAGAACGAAGAGTATAAAACTGCCTAGGATCACGATTCCCGGTAGGAGTTGTCGTTGTGCGATCAGGTAGAGCATGATTAATACGAAAACGATCCCTATAGATCCGACGGTGACCCAGTATGGAAAATACCTAGATGAGGAAGACGGTCAGTTTAGTCAAACAGGGTGAGGAGCTCTTGTGATTGTGCGCTCCAAAGAAATGATAAGAAGTCAAGAGACAAAGACATACCAAGGAATCCCAAGATGTAGCTGAGTCTGCACCGATATGAAGCTTGCAAAGATGCCTAGAATCGTGGCCGAGGCCACGAGCATGATCAGGATCCAGAAGTTGAGCTGGATGGCCGGCCAGTGGTATTTCGTGCGCACGCGCTGTACGACGACTTCCGTCATTGTGCTCTCTGTCGATACCATTATGGCTATGTATGTTTCGAAGATGCGCGAAGATTAAAATCACGGATAGCTTTGCGCGCTTGCCCGCTTCTCGCGAGGAGCTGTGATGGGTGTCCGGTGTATTGAATGCAGAATGAATACTGGCGCAAACTCGATAGAATCGCAAGTCTTGTGTCGTGTCGAATCGCGCAGGTAGATCTCGTTGTCGCACCAAAATGGCAGCAGCTCCAGCTCTGTTCGACTCTCCCAATTGCAAGAACAAAGCTATGCAATCTCAAAGGTGCCAACTCCCAATATATATACCCCCGTCCACGCAGTTGCGAATGGGGATTGAGTCGTGGCAGTGACAGAACAAAACAAGCAGATCGCCAACCTGGCGCGCGCGCGAGAGCGAAGAAAGTCACCGCCTGACTTCTGGTGTGCGCTTCTTTTCTCAGCAGTTCCCACTTTGCGCGGATACTGCACGTCTCGAATGCCGAAAGGATCCACGTCGTCGCTGTCCTGTCGTATCGCTTGTGCAGTGCGGTGTTGTATTGTTGTACTTGGTTCTTTGCTGGGCTGGCTGGGCTGGGGCTGGCCAGACTATCGCGAAGCGGATCTGTTGCCGATAAGCAGAGCGGAGAGGACCTTAAGTCAAGCAAGCGAATGGGACGGTGGAAAGTAGTAGTCTAGTGGGTCGGCAATGAACGACCCAACTTCGAGCATGAACTGTTGCTCGAAAGAACCGAACAGAAGAGGATGGAGAATGCAGACGTGGCTCGGCTTGGTGGTCTCGAGTAAGGCAGGAATGCGATATTGTGCGTTGGAAGTCTTGGGCGCAAAGAGAGCGAGGATCAGAGCAGGTATGGGGCCGCGACAGCTGAGCTAGGTTTGCGCGAAAAGGCTGGGAACCAGACCGAGTCACGAAGAAAGTCGGTGGCAGGTCATGGCCTAAGGGCACACGAACTCCCGACCCATGTCCATCACACCGTACTCTTATCGTCTTTCCCTTTGGTACCAAGGCATCACTGCTGCGCCGATGGACCTTGCAAGATAATCTACATGATCTTCGACAACAGTCTTTCTGTAAAATAAGGTAGAACCCCACCTTACAGACAAAGTTGGTCTTAGTTGCTGTTGTGCTCCCCGAGCGCCGAGGTCAAAAGAGGCGCACCAACCGCAGGCCGGATATTGTGAAAACTGCGAGAAATCGACCTACGTCTTCAAGTTGATCAGTCTTACGATACAGTGATTCAACGGGAATTGGTTCTGGTTCCCAACTTATTTCCAAGCTTGGCTTCAAACAATGACCTTTTATAAGTTAAAATGTACGGTGAAGGTGGTGAAAGGAATTTGTCTGATTTCTGCGCTCGGACTACTGTATTAGTACCTATCTACCCTATCCCATCTGATCCCATGCCTACCCATTCATCTCTATATGCGCGCAGAGTAAACGACCTCAAATCCATAGTAAAGGCTCCCTAAGAATGCACCCATCTGCCCAACTCATAGAAGAGTCTCGCCCAACGCACAACGAACCAGTGAGCATCCGGCTCTGACTGTTTGTTGTGCTCCAATATCGTTGACGCCTGGCTCTAAGGTTGGGTTGACCTCAACCAAATCCATTGCGACCAGGGATCCAGTCTCATGGACACATTCAGCAATGAAGTCTCCCTCTCTCAGCGTCAAGCCACCTCGAACAGGTGTTCCTGTGCTGGGTGCCCACATTGGATCCAGCGCATCGACATCAAATGAAAGGTGAATAGGCGTATCGTTGCCGATGTGACCAAGTGCCATATCCATAACTTTACCGATGCCATGTCTGTGTAAGATAGACTTTAGTACAAGCGGCTATACCACACAGTTTGTGCAACTTACCTGTCAATGTCATGCATGCTGAATGCCTTAATGCCATTGTCTCGGAGAATCTTCTTCTCGCCACGATCAATATCTCTGAGGCCAATGTAGACAAGCTTCTTGACACTAATCTTGTTATCGTCCTTGATCCAACCAAATATGTCCTCTCGCTTCTCCGTTGCCAGACCAGTTAAAAATGCAACAGGCATGCCATGGATGTTCCCTGACTCCGATGATTCCGGCGTGTTGATATCCGCATGTGCATCGACCCAAATGACTGCCATCTCTCGGCCAAGTCGCTCGCGAATTGCCTTCGCTGTGCCAGAAATGGTTCCGATCGCAATCGAGTGGTCGCCTCCGAGAGTCAGGACACACCGTCCTTCCTTCGCCTGGTTGTAAACTTGCTCGGAGAGCTTCTGGGTGACAGCAGACACCGCGAGTGGGTTCTTCATGCCGCGATAGTCGGGGTCGATTTGGGGCATAAGCTCCTTGTAGGAATGTACGGTGTTATCATGGTTCAAGTTGTAGCCTAGTTCTTCGTGGAGTTGGGTGAGAAGACCGCTGGAAATCAGTGCAGAAGGTGCGGCATCGACTCCTGGTTTGCACTGTTGCTGTTAGATGTGTTGCGCCGCCTTGGTGGGGGTTATTTGCTTACTTGGCCGCCAGAGAAGCCGACAGCAACGACGCCTAGCTCGTCCGGCTTTGAGAGGAACTTTGGTTGAATCATTGAAGTGGTTGTCATACTGAGAAGAAGACAAGTCAGAAGGGAAAGGGGGGTGGGAAGGAAAGATATCTAGTGTGTTGCTTACTCTTCGTGTTGTTGGCGGGGCAGTTCAGGAAGGTAAGAAGCGTAAGTAAGAAAGAGAATGTTCTGGGATGATAAAAGAAAGTGAAAGCGCAAACCTAGATTGTGAAGGAAATGGTATCTTTTGTATTCGGAGGAATGTGGGTTGTTAGGTAAAAGTGATCCTTTGTATTTCCCCTAAGTGCAGTCGTACGCGGTCGCGAAACCGCGTTATACTCCTAAGTGAAGCTATTTCCAGACGAAAATCCCTAATGGCAGGTCTTCACGACAGCTTCGTCGCATGAGCGGTGATAAGGTGGGACGCCCAATCAAGACATATTTCTGTGTGTCATCCCCATCTCGTGGCCTCCGACACCGAACACCGATGAAAGAACTAGAGGTGAAGCAGAGCGTAGAGGGAAGGTCATCATCAATCGCGATGCAGGCTTTTTGTTCCTCTTGGCTGTTGTCGGCACATCGAACACCGGATTGCGCTGTCAACATGCAAGAGGCGCCAGAAGAGCTGGGTCAGGTGAGAGACATGCGCCTGTAAAGCATGGTAGGCAATACCAGTCTACATTTTCTCCACTGTACGAAAACGCGCTCATGAGATAGACTGGTAGGAGGTAGGATACTCAAAAGGATGGAGAAGAGCGGGGATAACCTCGTCTCACGTGATCTGTATGCGACCCCCGTGCTTGGCACAAGGACACAATGGGTATGTCTCCCAGTTTGGGGAGAAACCTTCACCAAGAATATTTGGTTTATTGATTCAATGATTGAATCCCGAATTTCTTGCACTGCAGGGGACTGTCTTCCCTTATCTACTTAGTCATTCTTGAGAATCCTCATTCGCTCATGTCTTTTGGGCTAGTAGTCGTGCTCGTGCTTTCGATTGCTATAGGTCTTTCTTATTGCTCTTGCTGAATCAGCTGCCATCCATAGAGTACATACGTATGTGAGGCAGTTTCATCCAATCTCTAAGTGAGTGGATGACCTTCTTCTCAAGAACCTTCAAGCAAATGAACAATTTCCACAGCTTGGTAGCGCCAACAAGTAGATAATTCTTCGCCAAAGAATCTCAGCGGCCATGTCAGGCCGAATTATGGTTTTAATTTCTCGAGAAGATTCACGATAAAGGCCGACGCTTTCACTATCCTAGTATAAAATGAAATCCAGACCACAATGTTGTCGAGAATCGGCGAGTCTTCAGAGAAGAACTGTCTCCGTTACAACGATCCTGGCGCTAATGCCACTTGTACTCTGCTCAGAGAGTTCTCACCCATCCCACCCTCAACTGCTTTTCTTTCTGTGGTCCGCCTTTTGTGATACTTAGACTGCATATCTGATGCCAGAAAGCCTGACATCTAATGTCCCGGATTTGGAGTCCCTCTGATTCTACCAGACCTTGCCCTGACGAAGGCAATGCGAGGAGAAGTATATCTGCACCAAACATTGACTTAGCAACAGCAGTAAGGAGAGAAAGTAAACACACTCAGCTCTCCTAACACTTACATGCCCTCACTTCAAACAGCTGAACCTCTTCCTTACCAAGGCCCCCGCCCTTCTCTTATCCGTCAGCTCATCCGTACATCCATTGCGAAAGATCATCACCTCCTTGCTTCGTTGCCATATTGAATGTTTTAGCGAAGGTCCATCAACACATACTCTCAAAAGAAACCTAAGATAAACCGAACTACGCAGAGTAAAAAGCACTCTTTCTCGCTCTGATTTTCGCAGCGTCATGTGCCGATAGGGTCTGATATGGTGTCTCGCAAGACTGCGCTATTGAGAGCCACCATATCCCAGCATCGCCCCAAGCAGTAAGGTCGCCAAGGGGCTTTCAGTTAAGCTTGGTACCAGGAATGCTGTCTTCGTCCCTAGATTGCACAACTGGTCCCACTGGTGTCTGTCTCGTGCGGTCTCACGTTCATATAAGCACGATGGCTACGCACATTGGATTTCGTCCCGTTTTGCAACCTGAGATGGTATTTCGAAAAGCCTGTACTTGATGCTGCTCCTTCGGGTCTCACTGTTGGCCTTGGCCCAGTATTCTCACGCAGGTAAGCCGAACTCCTGTCCTTGCTCCCCAGGCCTTCATGTTATGGGCTTTAATCTTTTGTGTAGCACACATAGGAGTAGCAGCAAACAGCAGTTGCATCATCCACTCTGGGGGCCACTTCACTATAAATAACCAAAGTGATGTCGATGCGCTAAGTGGTTGCAATACTCTGAAGGGAGATGTTCATATAATAAATGCGAACCTGGATACTTTGAATCTTCACAGCATCAGCGCAATCTCCGGGGACTTGAACATTTCTTCCTGCAACTCTCTGACAGCCATCTCGGCACCTAACCTCACGAGTATTGAAGGAGGTCTAATACTCCAGAAACTACCACTACTTCAAACCTTTGATTTTCCCATCCTAAAATATGGGACAAATCTGATCTTGAAAGATCTTCCTTCTATCAGTGTTGCCCAACTTCCTCTGTTTACTGCAGAATGCATGCAAGTTGTTGTCTCGAGGACATCCGCTGCCATCCTCACTCTCGACTTAAAGTTTGCTCAGGACCTCAAAATCACTGACAATCCCAATCTCAATTCGATTTTTCTTCAACAGATGAACCAAGCTGGCTCTATGATTGTGTCAGGAAACGGGAATAAGGCTTCAGCACATGCCTATTTTGACTCACTATCTACCGCTGGAACCATCATACTTTCGGGCATAGGTTACTTGTCCATGGCACAGATTCAAACGGTCGTTCGCGATTTGATGGTCGAAGGAAACTACTTCAACAGCGTCACATTCCCACGCCTGACGAATATCGGAGGAACTCTGGCGTTTATCGATAATGTGAATCTTTATCATTTTCATATGGCGGCGTTGGCTGGCATAGGACTACAAGATCTGACAGGGTCTCTACTCATTAAAGGCAACCCTTTATTGGCTGTGGATGATCTAGGGAGCCTAGATCTCGTCGCATCGGATATCACCATAGAGGGCTTTCTTTCAAAGTACGTACAAACCAGTTACAGATTGAACCAAAGATAGCTGATTGGCTTCTTAGTGTTTCTTTTCCAGCAATGTTCCGATTCTGGGGCCAGGTCTCTGTCAATAGCACGAATCCGAATTTCGATTGTTCAGCAATAGACGCTATTTACGAGGCTACGCCGAAGGCCGATCGCGAAGCTCTGTTATATACCTGCCGGGCGTCAGTTTCAGGTTCTTCTCGGGACTCTGCAAAGCATCTAGCATTATACCACAAACCAAAGGAGATTCCTAAAGCAATGATTGGAGGCATTGTGATTGGCTGTGTTGCTCTCATAGCTCTGGTATGTGCTTGTCTGTACCGCCCTGGGAAACAATATACATGTATGGGGACGATTTTCATATGTATTTGCGGTAAGAGAAAGGAAAGACCGCCGAGTTGCTCATCCGAGGAAGAAGCTTCAGATGATTCTGAGGAGCTTGAAATGCCACCAATCTATAGAGAACACGCTTTACCGGAGGAAATACCGCCTGTGTACAAGGAGACGGCAAGTACGAACGAGATTACTTTGCATGAACCGGACAGTTCGACCTTAAACTCCGTCGAACTAAATAGTGACCAGCAGTTGGATCTCAATGCCTCGGCAAGCCGCCGTTCGTCCTTGACTTTGCATACCTAGTATTGATATTAAAATAAAATTTTATCTGCTAATTCATGGCCTTTGTTCATATCCATGGAAGAGTTGCAGATTGCGGACCAAGGTGATAATTAGATGCAGTGAAAACACTTAGTAGTGATCATAGGCTTTCGAATACAAGCCAATTTACGTTGGTTGAACCCCTTGGAACTGAATATTAGCTACAGCTGCGGGATATGTTAATGGTACTATACCCATTACTGGAAATGCCAAAATATATAATCTTTATAACTCTGCTAAACAATTTGCGGCTATATCGAAACTGTAGCGTATTAAGCGGGTATTGAATCCCGATGATGTAAGCCTCAAATATTCTAGTCATTGAACTTGGGCAACCTGCGTTTCTTTTCTGGTATCTCGCATCCAAAGGATACTTGCAGTCAATTGGTATGGTAGTTTTCCGCTTCGGGTACCAAGACATCACGCAATATTATGTTTTATCCAAGTATCATACTTGAGCAGCTATACGTGAATTCGATACGGAAGGAAAACCGCAGACAATGGAGAGCTATACATTCGAAATTCTGGTCTCAAAGTTGTATCCTCGAGGCATAATATTCATCTAACAGGCCAATAATAGTGATTGTAGGAAGTTGGAGAGCATAGAATTGCGGCTCAACGTCAGACATTGCTGTCTCATGAAATCCCGTGAATCCCACAACAAAGTGATATGTTTCAATTCATTAGATGGATCTAAAATATCGTAAGATGAACGTGAGTTCTTAGATTTTCTTATTTCTTACAAAATGAATGTGGTTCAACTATTTATGCTTGGATGACGGGTCGATATTCTGGTATGCCAAGGCTCTCCAGCTCATCATTTCTTTACTTCATATTGGGTCGTGGCCAGACCTTCGATAGTAATACTGAGTTTACAGATAGCCATGATTGAACTGTATTCTCGAGTTTGACATTAGATTATAACGCAGAATTCCTTTGAGACTTCTTTGGTACAACATGACAACCAAAATTAGAGTCCTGGGTACGCACATGTCTTGCGCTATGCTTCCGTGACCCTTGCCACTTTGTAGATATTACTCCGCGCCTGTAATTATACCCGATTTCTTCCCACGGAGCTTCTGGACGAGTATCGCGGTTGATATCAGCGATCAATTTACTCTGCGTAACATGCTGTGCCGTCTGCTAAGCATTATTCCGGATACCTAAATGACGGTCCCTGCGAGGCACAGCATCTCGATGCTTGTACCAAATTTACCCGACCAATACTCGGAGGACTCATTTTAGGTAACAAAAGAATATATTATATCCTCATGCTAGATAATATTGGGTATCCATGCCTGACAGTTATAGAACTACCGGGCAAGGCTTCATATAAGGACCATCGGATATCGAGCATGAATCGAAACTGTTGACAGAATATTTGACGTTATAAATTGTATTCTTAACACACTTCAGCAGAAAAGCTGGCCATTCCCATACAGTCACTCTCCCTATTAAAACGGGATACACAGTACGGGTTAGCTATGAATGTCAAGTTTCAAGAAGAGACGCCAGCAATATATTAACTGGAGCTTGAAGGGTCTGGTAAAAGAATTAAGCGACCATTCTCTTATCGCTGAAAATGCCGTACACTGACGGCCACGGTGGCCAAGGCCGCAGGCGAGATCATCAAAACAAGACAGTAATAAAATACTAGTACCTTGAACCTGGCAGGCTCATGACCCTTATTGGTTCGGTGGCCGGAGTGTGCGGAAAAGCTTCTTTCATAGGGAGGTGCCAAGGCAGAAAGTACCAGGTTGTACTGCATCCACACGAGCCTGCAAGCCACCTGGTCTCATAGGCGGCCACTTTGAAAGACGTTACTGCAACATGGACCTATTTTGTGAAGACTCAACCATGTTAGTTTTCAAACGGTCGACTACATGAAGGCTTTTCTCCCAGGCCTCAAAATAATTAAATGTTTGCTCCGGACGCTTCTCTTGCTGCCAGAACGTAATGCCCTTGGCCTGTTTCACTATGATGCACTTCACGCAGTTTTTCTCCCTCCTGCTGAGCTTGGCAGCTCTTGCATCCAGCAAAAGCACGAACACACCATATGCGTACTCGCCCTATAGGTACTCACCATATACCTATTCCTCCGATGATACGCCTGCAGGAGGCCTTTCGTTCCAGTACCCTTTCCCGGTTCACTTCTATGAATTTACCTCTCAGCAAAAACACTTGTCTATGGCTTACATGGACGTGCCGCCTGCCAACGGAACGACATTCAAAGGGGCAATCACGCTGCTGCACGGCAAGAACTTCTGCGGGGCGACCTGGAACTACACTGCACACGTCCTCGCTGCAGACGGGTTCCGTGTGATCATTCCTGACCAGATTGGTTTCTGCAAATCATCCAAGATTCTGCAATATCAATTCTCTCTGCATCAGCTGGCCACGAACACCAATGGGTTGCTCAACTCGCTCAATATCACCAATGCAACGATTATGGGGCACTCAATGGGAGGAATGATCTCGTCCCGATATGCCCTTACATTCCCCGACCAGACCCATCAACTTGTTCTCGTTGATCCCCTAGGGCTGGAAGATTGGCAGGCCATTGGAGTTCCATACCAGATCATTGATACATCCTTCCAAACCGAGCTGGCAACCACGTTTAGTTCCGTCAAGGCCTATCAGCAAGCAACCTATTACTCAGGAAACTGGAGTTCTTCCTACGATATTTGGGTGCAAATGCTTATGGATGTGTATGAGGGGCCAGAAGGCAGAACATTTGCGTACGATATGGCTCTTACGACGGACATGATCTTTACCGAACCGATCGTCTACCAACTCCCAAACCTCGCGATGAAATCGCTTTTAATCGTTGGCGATGAAGACAACACGGCGATTGGCAAGGCGTGGGCCCCAGCAAATATCAAGCCGTTGCTCGGTCACTATGAGGTATTGGGTAAAGAGACGGCAGCCAGGGTTCCAAACATGACCTTGATTGAGTTTCCTACTCTCGGTCATGCCCCTCAAGTCGAAGACCCCGTTGGATTCCATGCAGCACTGCTCGGATGGCTAGGACAAACTTAATTTGATTTGATTTAATTTGGGGCCGAGTGTATATCCAGTAGCTGAGACCGAGGACTAAGCAGAACCTAGAGATTGTACATAAGAGAAATGCTATCTAACGCCGAGATACACTTAACGCGGTTAAACAAAAAAGCCTTGGTGCGCACGTTAAGATCTGGAGCTTGCTGGTATCCCGGTGGCAAGTAGGGTGGATACGTGGACACGAAGATCGCCCGTGGGTCTCTGACCATCTTCCTTCTGATCACCTCCCGCTTTTCACAGTAAGGAGGTGGAGATCAGCCCATCCCGGGGAAGTCAGCAGCACAAGACAAGCATGGGGAAGCGAAGCAATAACGGAACGAAGGGAAGTCGCAGGTCCACCTATCAAACGCTCTGAAGCATCGTTGGAAAATAAAGTGCCAAGGACGTGCTGAGGCGGGCTGTCCTGCCGGCAGCCAAAAGAAAAACCTCTCGGGGATCTGTTCGGGGTTGGCCATGCACAGAAACGCCCCGGTACGAGTGAAGCGACAGGGCGCGACCCGAACAATTGCGCCGATCGAAAATCCGCGCGTGTCGAAGTTTATTGTGGCGAGGAGCGCTTGGGAGGAGATTGTCCCGTACTTTCGAGCCCTCAGAGAATGCTCATAGCTGCGCATTGGGCATCGAGAAGGGCCGTTGCCGCAGGCTTCGGCTGGGTGCTTGCAATGTCATTACTTCTTTCTGACTTGATCTCCAACAGTAAGCGAGGGGGCACGATATACATCATGTTGGACCTTTTGTAGCCAAGAGATTTGATGCAATGCATTGCGTGTACTGTAAAGGTGTGGTACGATATCAGGCAATCTGAATGGCAGTTCTAGATATGAGAATGACAGAGGCAAGAAATGCCCAATGGAAAAGCCTTTGCCCCTTAATCGTCCCATGCTCGGCGAGCAAAGCGTGCATCGCGTTTACATCCTTGATAGAAACATCCTGCGTGACTGCATGGCTCATCAAGCCACCATCTGGCCAGGAACTAGTTCTGCCTCTTGGTATGCTGTCATCCTTGTTACCGGTTTTTTTGCAACTCTGATCTGAAGTGCCCGGTAGATGGTCACCGCAAAACCGCAATGACAAGTTCTGGAAGCCCAGTCTATACATAAACGGGTTCTCCACTCTACCGTTCTCCACCTAGGTCTTCCACTGCCGTGAGAAACTGTATAACACAATGACTGCTGATCTATCAGATATCCATCACGCGGACTACGAGAAGACAGCCTGTATAATCTTTTGTGTCATTGTACCTTTCTTCGTCTTCGTACGCTTCTGGAGTCGAATACTTACGAAGCAGCTCGGTAGCGATGACTGGGCGGCATTAATATCTTGTGTAAGGATTTTGACACCGGCTGATAAGACTTCACTCATCGGTAACTATAGTTCACTGCTCTCAGTAGCAATGTACAAACTCTTGTCGGTAAGTTCTTCAAGGACGGTGATATTTTAGACTGTGTTATTGCTGACATCTGGTAGCCATATCGTATGGATGGGGTCGTCATAAGCAGAATTTGAACAAGGAGCAGCTAAAGATAGTTCTCATTGTAAGTCTGAGTAATAATTCAACTACTACTACTGCTCAGTATGGCTGACTTAAACCCTCAAAGTTACATTGGACCTTTCAGATAACGTACAAGCTCAACGTAGCATTCAACAAGGTTTCGATTTTATTACTATACCTACGAATCATGCCACAGAAATTCTACCGCATGATGATTTATGGACTCCTAATCATAGTTGGTCTATTCTCATTCTCTACTTCTATTGCCGGAATTCTGCAATGTGTCCCAGTGGCAAAAGCCTGGCAAAAGAACATGCCTGGATATTGCTATGACCTAGTCAAGGCGTGGTATGCCAACGCAATCTTCTCTATCATTACCGATCTCGCCATCCTGTGCTTGCCGATGCATATGGTGTATAAGTTGCAAAGATCTCGAAGAGAAAAAGTCCTGCTTTATGGCATCTTCGGTATCGGTGCTTTGTAAGTTCTTGTTCAGGCACTGGATCCTTTCTCTGAAACATCATACTTACGAAGTGGCAGTGTTACATTCACAAGTATCATGCGAATGTTCGCACTGAAGTCTGCGAAGAATCCAGATGTGACCTGTAAGTCTCAATGTTATACATATCCTCAGCAACTGCAAGCAGCTAACAGGGTGTTTTCAGACGATGTCAACTCAGGTTTCTGGTCCGTCATCGAAACCAATGTGGGAGTAATCTGCATTTGCCTTCCACCATTACGATCCTTGATCGCAAAATACGTGCCGAACTTCGGAACGACTCGCAGCGGCAGATCTGGGGGGTCAAAGAATGCTTATCCGCCACCTAGCTATAGCAATTCGACCCCCGTACAGAATACAATTGGTGGGGGGCCTTTAGAAGGACCATGGGGGACGGCGAGAGTCAGAGGTAGTGCGGGTGACAGTGAAGAGGAGTTGGTAGCAGGTGTCGGAGGGAATCCGTCCGATAGGGGAGGAATTCGGAAGACGATGGAGGTGCATTTGACAACAGGAGGTGTAGAGGACCCTGGTGAGATTGAATTGGGACATTGGTCGAAGAGCGACGTCTCGAAGCAGCATTGAAATTTGATGTTATATGTCGGTTCTCCCTTATGATCAGCCTCTGCGCATTGTGTCGGCCAGGAAGGTCGTACAGAAACACGATCTCATTCTACATGATACACAGATTCCGCTGTGCTAGAATCTGTGGCTGATTTGTCTCATGTTGTTAAAATGACTGGTTTGTAAGTTCAATTTTTCTGTAGTTACAAGTATAATGAATTGAGATACCCTTCGCGATAAAAGAAACAGGTTCCGATGCAAGTATAGACCTAACACGATACATATTTCTAAGACTTCCAATGGATTCCATCTGCCCCACCTAGGAGCAGAATTACGAGAGGAGACCTTGCGCTCAACATCCACAAAAGTATCACTTCTTGCCAGCAGTAACGGGGACTTCCTCAGCGACAGGTTCCTCCCCATCAAGCACTTCCATATCAGCTTTGCCAGCCATGACGGCCTCCAAATCAGGGGCATTTGTATGCTTAGCACCGTCGAACATCTCATCTATTTCCTCCAGAGTCTTACCCTTGGTCTCCACCCAGTAGAATAGCACAAAGGCAAGTTCGAGGATATCCCATGCACCGTTGATCATATAAGTTTTCCAGCCAATCGCGGCGAGTGCATAAGGGAAGGCGAAGGTTACCATTAACCTGTTTGAGTACTCATCAGCAAAGTACAATACAGTGATACACGGAGGTAGCTTACCCCACACCGTTTGTTATAAACGTGTAGAATGCAAGGCCGTTGGATCGGATGCTGTAGTTGAGCACCTCGGGCGGGTAAAGGACTGTGAGTGGAGTCCACCCAAAGCTGTAACTACCCTGGAAGAGGAATATCGCCGCTACTGTCCCATAAATTCCCGATGTGTTGGTCGTAGTTCCATACACTGTTTTCCAAGTAAGCATTCGTCGTCGATGTCAAGATGTTTGGACATACCCTTAGTCAGTGCGCCGATCATGAATATAAAGACTGTGAGGAAGCCTGTACTCCATGCTGCAATTGATTTACGTCCGGCCCTCTCAACGAATAAAGTACCGCAAATGGCGACGACGAGACACCAAGCGTTCAAGATGATGTTCTAAACATTTGTTAGTGCGTCGGTGTCAGGAAAATACAGTGAGTTGACTCACAATTTCAAGCTGTGTGGTGCTGTTTGTGATTCCGGCATTGTCCAGCATAGTACCAAGGTAATAACTGATGATATTGTTTCCTTTAAAAGTCAGTAGGTTGAATTACACACAGGCGACTTGAACATACCAGACAGCATAGTACAAACTGCAACAGAGCATGCTAACATTGTTCTCTTCCGGGCTGAAGGGGTCTTCACAATCTCCATCATGGATAATGTCTCACCCGTATTCTTCTCAAATTCCAGAGTATCAACCATCTCCTTGTACTGCACTAGTACGATTGGATTGTTCTCGTCTCCATCGCAGCTAGTGTAAGCAATGATCTTCTTGGCCTCTTCATTACGTCCCTGGTAGATCAACCAACGAGGTGACTCGGGGATGAACGGCAATATAAGTATACATATGATGCTGAAGACGCCCTGAAGTGCCGATGGGAGTCGCCAGGCCCATGTTGAGGCCATTGCAGCAGTTCCGTATGTGACCCCAGAGGCGATGAGCCCTCCAACGTACCAAAAATCGTAGAACACTCCTAACCCCCAAGCTCTCCATTTGAAGGGCAAAGTTTCGGCAAGATAAACAGGACCTAGGCCAAACAAATTAGTCGAGCTTCGATCCAGACTCCTCAATAGCTTACCAGCAACTCCGGACGCCCCAGTTCCAATGCCAATGAGGATTCTGGCGATGACAAACATGGCAACGTTCTGCGCCGCAGCTTGTAGGATAGCAGCAAAAATCGTGAACAAAGCAGCCCAGAACAAGGCTGGCTTTCTTCCCAATGCATCAACCACGTATCCGTAGAAGATTCCCGAGATGGCTCCGCCGAGCCATACTGCGGAAGTGTTCAGTGCTGTAGTCGTTGTATTGAGGTGGAAATAATCGGTATAGGATGGCAGAATGTTTAATCCGTTCCTATGGAGTTGTCAGTTGGCGGAGCTGCCTTCCAGTTCACGACAACCCTACATCATAGAACCATCAAAACCCAAGGTCTGTCCTTATCAGCAATGGTCACCCCACGAATATATAAAGCTTACACAAGATGTAATACATGATGCTAGGACCAGCAAGATCGAGATGAAGCTCGATGACTTGGGCACCAGATCAAATTTCGACGTAAAATCCATTATGAAGTATGAAAATCTGCCGGCAAATTACTCAGGAGGCTTCAAGGATAGTCACGAGAGCAACCTCTTGATGATCCAGCGGAGACACCCCGCTCTTTATGTGAATTAAGCAGTCTGGAGAGTCTCTTATCTGGAGGCCCCAACTCCTGGGGCCAAGCTGCCGTAAAGTGGACCATGTCAAGCGTTCTTGATAGGCGCTCCCTCAACATAATGAATAGCCTGCGGGAGGTTTGAGTTATCATCGCAGTGCGCGCCGGATCTACTGCGGATGAGTTGCCTTATCGAAAACCTAATTGACCTTTATACGGCCGTGAGGTCTTGATGGAAAGAGATATGATATGCTGGGAACGGAGATCCGATGGCGACTTTGTACGGCTTGGATAACGCTCAAGGATGGTCGTGTTCTGTAGGACATATACGTACTCAACAATCGTTTAAAATGTGAGTTAAAGGTTACGTTGAATAATAGTTGGATAGTATTAAGGGACATTTCCCGTTTGTCTCGACATCTAATAAGTCAAGCGATGTACCCCACGTTTGGAGTCGGTCGCTCCGCGTTTGTACCTTTTCGGCGAAGACGGCCAACACGGGGATTGATAAGAGGGTAGCTAGTGCAGGGTAACTTCCGCAAGTAGCATTTTATTTGATTGAGCTGACTATTGAGCTGTATGGTATGATATTTCCATATTAACGAATCCACTCAACCCTACTGAATGGCGTGCTGGGATTGCACCCAGGACTAATGCACCCCTTCCTTGCCTCTTCCAAAAGTGGTTGCAAACCTTTCGTTCATGTGCTCTTCGACGGTAATAACACCTCCTTCAGCCTCGCTTCCATCAAAAGGCCTTAAAGGACAATCGAGGTTACCATCAAAGAAATAAGGGACAGAATATCTATCTTTGGTGCTCTTGTTCAATACCCGATGAAGATTGCTTCGATACAATCCTTTGGTCCACTGAGAGTGTCCCCAGTTAGCATAAAATCACAAGAAATGCGCCTTAAGAGGAGGCTAAGGAGGTTGCAATAAACTGACTTTGGATAACATGTCTCCAACATTGACCACGTACGCGCCTTGCGTGGGGGGAATTGATAGCCATGATTCTGTGTTGTGGTTCCAGACCTGGAGTCCGGGATTTCCGTCTTGCAGTAAAAGAGTAATAGCTCCAAAGTCGGTGTGCGCGCCAGCACCGAGTTGATTCTTATCCTCGGAGGTCTGGGGAGGGTAGTGGAGGATTCGAATGGCTGCTACTGCATCATTCGATACAAATTCCCGAAAGACGTCAGGTCCATAAGGAAGTCCTTGGGCCAGGATATCCATTACAAGGAGCGAGAGGCTGTGCATCTTATGATAATACTCAGTCACAGGTACTTTGAAATCGGCTTCTGGGACCAGAGATGCTGCTGGCCAAACATTAGGGCCCATGTAGAACCTCCCAGCAATGGTCCGAGGGTCATCCGCCGGTATGTCTTGGCCAGCGTAAAATCCCTAATAACAATTAGCGGATGTCAAGACATTTAGCATGAACGATTTACCTCCTTCAGGTCTGGTAGCTTGCCCTCTTCTAAGGCTTGACCACCGAGAACTTCATAACCCCGGTTACTAGCACCCAGAGATAGTTTCTTATCTAGCTTCTCCTTCTCGCTGAAAGGCAGGGCAAAGAACTTTTTGGCTCCGTCAAAGACAGCGTTCTGCAAATCCTCCGACACTCCATGACCTGTCAAGGAGAAGAAGCCGCTAGTCATGCAGGCATTTCGAACTTGCTCCACGACTTTTTGGGCTGCAGATGAAGAGGGATCAGCAATGTATGGTGCTATATCGACCAATGGCACCTCAAACTCAGCGGCAGCGGAAGGCATTTTGGGAGGTTGAGTTCTCAAACTTTTCAGATAATCTTGTCGGGCTTGACTGAAGCATCCGCCGTCACACTGGAGTCTTTAAGAGGACCGACCGGTGTTCCATAGAAGAGTGGGATCGTCTCGGAAGCCGCCTATCGTAAAGATTCATCACTTGATGACCACTCCACTTTTGACCGTATACCCGTAAGCATTATTATGGTCCATGAAGTTGGCACTGTAGGGCTGGGTCTAATCTCCGCAACGAAGAATCAGGAACCCAAAGCCAGAGATACAAAAGCTTCAGATGATTCCCACAAAAATTGACATCACGGAGTAGGCAGGTCTCGTGATTTCCTGGCGTCCAGCCAAAGCCCCTAATAGGACCAATAGTATACACCAATGCTTCAACGCTAACACCTGGTCGCGTCTCAGGGTACACCATCGTTTTTCAGGGGCAACAGAAGAAGAACGCCAGCAGCTACGCAGCAACATGCATCATTCCGGGGCCAATCGCCGACCTGAACTCCTCTCGAATGTACTGATCGACGATGGCCCCAGGGGATGCAGTACAGTCGGGGCGTGGTAACAGAAATGACCCCCGCAGTCTCGGTAGCGAACCGTGACGCTTCGTCCGTGCTGCTGGCCCCAATCTGTGCGTCGCCCAATTATTGGATGAAGTGACAGGTATGAAATGAGATGCAAGCCTGTCATGTCAGTTCCTGATGCAGTATCAGGAGCAACTGGTGGGCACAAAACGAGGACGTGAGCTTGTGACTTTTCGGGCGAGACCCCGGCTCCGACTTCGAAAGACGAGCTCCCGCAGCGCACGAAGCATGAGAGGGGCTCACGGAGAATCATGCTGGGACGACGAGCGCCAGCTGGAAGAGTGTCTCTATTGTAGCTGGCCCTTATGTTGGCATTGGAGTTGGGCGAAGAGTGCAATTGCCCGGTCATCTTGGCTTGTTGCTGTCATAAAGGGGCTGCTCATGGCGGCGTGTTCCCCGTCTCTATTCATCTCATTCATTCATTCAGCTGGAAACTTCTCCATCTTGCTCTTTCAATGCCCTTTCCAGCTCCCCAGTCCAGCCATGACCGCATGCGACCAGGCTTGACTGGCCTTTGGGTCTAGCCGGGGATGCTCGTGCTGCTGGCGCCAGTCCAGTGCCCAAACCAACTCGCCTCGGCCGTCGACGTCGCCTGCGAGAGGACGCTAGACGGCGTAGTGCGAGCTAGATCTCTGGCTCAGTCCTATTTGGACATAGGCTATTGAATCTTGACCATCCATTCAATGGTTTTGCTCTTTTCACTACCACTATTTCTGGTTGCCGTCCTACCATAACGTTTCCCCACCCTCATCTCGACCCACTTGGTGATCTGCGATGTGACGAAACTCCAGCCATAACCTTCCTTCCCTTTGCAGCGGCTTTCCTTATGTACGCTCTTGTCCCTCCGGGGCATGAGAAATATGTCGGCTCTTCCAGCTCGTCCTCAAGCAACCTCCAACAACAATCCAGAGTGAAATGTCAGCCACCGTGGATCCCAATGCTGGCATCGGCCGTGGAGCCCAGGTGATTGGAGTCGCAGTGTGTTCTTTGTGCTTGTCATGGATCACCGTCGGCTTACGATGCTTCGTCCGGTTGGGCATACAGAAGTTCTTCGGAAAGGAGGATTGGCTAACTCTGGTTTCTATGGTATGGCAACATCCGCGTAGCGACCCTCTGTTCAGGACTGACTGCTGCAGGTCTTCTTCACTACGCTGGTTGCACTATGTTTGGAGACGATCGACTTTGGGCTGGGTCGCCACCTCAAAGATATCCCTGCGAATCAGATGCCCACTGGCGTCAAGGTAGCAGTTCTATCACGAGAGATTCGTGCAGATGTACTGACGTACTTGTAGTTGATTTTTGTTTGTGAGCTTCTCTACGTTGCCACAACTGCGATCACGAAGGCATCGATTGGACTCTACTTTCTACGTCTGACCTCAAGACGATACCACAAGATCACTATTTACACCACTCTAGCTGTAGTAGCGGTTTTCAGCACCATCTACTTCTTCTTTATCCTGTTTCAATGCAGCCCGGTCGATTATCTCTGGGGATTCTATCACGGAATGAACGGTCACTGTACCTCCAATACGACTTTGGCGAATGTCACCTATGCACATGCTGCTATGAGTGCCGTTACAGATTGGTCCTTCGGCCTTCTTCCAGTCTTCTTCGTATGGAGAATGAAGATGAGCCCTCGCACAAAGATTTCCGTCATCTTAGTTCTGAGTCTTGGTTTCTTGTAAGCTATTCGTTTACTCTTGCACAATTATGACTGACTTGCTCTAGCGCGAGTACCGCCACTCTTGTTCGCATCTATTACATCAGACGTTTGACTCAGACGCCTGATATTCCGTATGAGGGTATTAACCTTGTAAAATGGTCAATGGTCGAGCCAGGTATCGGGATTACCGCTGCAGCCATTGCAACGCTTCGACCACTCTTCACCACCTTCTTAGGGTCAAAGAAACGCCAAAGCACCATAAGCAGTCGCCCCATCAGTGGAGAAGTTGGTGATACCCAACATATCCTCGATTCCTATCGAGGAAAAGATTCTCTGAGCTCCGAGTTCCGAGAAATGTTGGGTATCGAAACAGGTGGAGTTACTACAGTCATCTACGCAGGAGAAACTCCTGCTAAGGGTATGGCTGAAAAGAGCTGGACCTCCTGGTTCAAGAGGCCTGGAACAACCCAGGAGCGATCGCCATCAAGTATTACCGAGTTGTGCGAGGGCAGTAATGACAGAGAGAGCCCAGCCATTGACTGGAATGCCGGTATCATGAAAACAACTATTGTTACTCGGGAGGATTAGACTTATTTGGTTAACCGAGCAATTGAACTTCTGTTTCCGGATTGATCCTCCACGGAATCACGACAAACTTTTGTAAAAGATGCACTTTTTTGGCGCGGATTGGATGGTACTATTGGGTTTTGCTTGGAGTAAGGTCGGAAATTTGTGCAGGAGACAATACCCTAGGATACTGCATTTGCAATTGTGACGTAGAGTCAAGTCGGCGATTACTTAGCTCTAGAGTTTGACTCTCTGTGCTCAATGAAGAAATCTAGTTTAGCAGCTTCCGTTTTCAGCCTTATAACCAACCCATGGCGGGATATCGTACATCTATGCCTTACTGGTGTCCATCACGAATATGAAGACTAGTGAGCACAGATGTTTAGCCCCATTTTTAAGTCACTGAAACTGCCGCTTAGTCAATTGTAGTGAAAAGAGTCTTGCGTCTACAGACCCGTGAGAGTGGGTTTCTACCGCTATAATCTCCTTGGGTCCAATTCTCCGTAGACACGCAGCAGTTGACAGCGGCAAGTCGATACTTGGATGTGATCTGACTGGTGCATGGACCGGTGTCCCAAAACTGCCTAGTCAGCTCAAGTCCCCTCCCTCAAAAGCCAAACACAGAGCGACTTGCACCATAGCACACCACATAAGACAACACACACATTGTCGTTACATCGCTACGCTGTTGTGCCGTTGTAGGAACTCTCCGATGATCACGAGCACGCTGCCGCACATACTCTCACGCCCGATATACTAGCCCTGGCTGAAGGCTATGCTAAAGTCCATCCGTTGATTATTTTGTCGCGTCCGAACGGCATCGTCAATACACCTGGGATCCCAGTTCTTCAAGGACGAGGTGGGCAGTATGACAGTGTCATCTCGCCCGGTAGCCGACGTCACTATTTCTTTACCACTGCAGCCTGCGATCGCCAGCAGGTGTTATCGTACGCCTCTTGTGTAGGTTCATGCAACCAACTTCGGCCACCATCTACTTTCTCCTCTTCTTCCGTTAAGGCTGTCTAGTGGTCAGCCCTGAAGACTGGCAGGTTTTGGCTCTGGGCTATGCATAGGGCCTTTTTGAGAATCACAACAGCAATCTTGGAACAGCCTCTTTGTCATGTGTTAAATGGTGCCACCGTGGTGCCTAATAAAGGGCGAGTTACTCTCGCATCTAGTGATCACTCTGATGAAGATGCCTTCTGGGCAAGTTCTTGTTGTCAAGTTGTTCAGCCGCTTCTTACCCGAAGATAAGAAAAAGGGAATCGGTCTGGAGTAGCCTCCAGATGACTAACAGGTGATGCATCGACTGCCTGATAGCCGGATGACAGTACTCAAATGCTCTGAAGAACATGTAAGAGCGGTGCATGCCGAGAAGTCTTCCAGTTTGTCATCGCAATATGCCCAGGACATGTGCAACAAGAACTGGCTTGTTATGGTCGCTTTGCGAACCACCCCTCGCCCCATCGTGGTACTTACAAGAAAAAGCTCAAGCTGAGAATAGCCTAAGATTCAGAAAAGTAAGGCACCATGAACAACACAAACGATTCTTGCAAGAACTAGAGATCCTGCCTTTCAATGACGCCCAGAATGTATGGATGGCTGACTGGGAATATAGAGTCACATCCCAGGCTCCCCTACCGATGGCTATACTCGGTGGGATTGCATGCTACCATACCCCGCTCTAGTTGCTTTTTGGAGCCGCATACGATCGCGCACCGCCCTCTTGGCTGATAATTCTTGAGATTGTAATGGTCTGGCAGGTTGTAAGTCCAATCCTGAGTATAAATGTGATACTACCTTTCAGAATTTGCGTGACTATCATTCCCCAAGGCTCTAATCCGTTCATCAAAAATAACTTGGCAAAGACAAATATCACTTCCAAGTGCTAGAATTGTAAAAGAACATAAAAGACCACTCGAAGGCAGAGCATGACGTCTCGCGTCAATTCCAAAACTGCCATTCCACAACCCCGATCGGCCGGCTCAACCGCACAGAGCAGAGCTCATTCCGAGCACTTGTCAAGCACCTCACACCACCACGTCCCACTTCCCGAGCGGGAAGAATACCACTCAAGCATGAGTAAACGAAAGATTCTCGGGGTGGCTCTTTTGCTTGCTGTTGTATACAAGGTGTGGTCGAGGCATCACAACGACAAGAGAGAGTCGGAGAGGAGGCACAGAATACACAGAAGGAAAGATTCTTGGGATGGCGACACCATGGTATATGGCTACGGGAGCGAGTATAGTAGAGATGGGAGGAAGACGTGGTATCGAGACTGAGCCTTTTCTCCCAGGCCACTGAACTTCTGGACCGAATCACGATTTACGACGGTTTATTGACTCGGTTGGAGTCAAGGGTTGGTTATTATTATGGCGGCTTTCTGGTTATATGCGTTGTTACGTCTTTGAGGTTTGATTTCTCTTCGGATTCTTTTGCTTCGTTTCGTTTTTTGGGTGATGGGCTTGATGATTGCTTTACTCATTGTCAGTTCTCGATGTTTGTAATTTAGTGTTTTGTTATGATAAATAAATATTAAATGTCTTCATGTCTACGGTCAAGCGAAGATTGATGGTGATGCTGTGAGCCATTGGGCCATGAGTAAGCTCTAGATTATTGAAGGCCACTTAGCTTGGGCCTTTGGATGGCTTTATAAGCGACGAGAGTAGGGAAGTGCAATGGTTCCAGGGTTGCAATCCTGTGCAAGGCTTGGCTGTCACGGTTGTGTCTTTATAGGATCACTACTCCGTACATATCTCAACGTCTGACTAAACGCGACGTAGATGAGTTCTTCCTGAAACACATCCACCGGCCGATTTCCACTATTCAGACTTTTCCATCCAAACCGCACCCCCGTGCCGATCTTGAAGGATCACGGCCCAGCCAGGGCTGGAATTGCGATATTGTTCGGATCGGGCCACCCGTATTTCCGCAGAGGTGGGCGGTTGGTGTCAGATACAGTATGTCAATGATGACGGCTGAAGAACGGCTCTCGGCTGAAAAGGGTACGATGGAGGCTCAAGCTGAAGGCGATGAAGTGATGCGTCCCAAAATAAGTCAGTCGCAGCTGTGGCGTCAGCACTGGTCCCAAGGCGACAGGCCCGGAGCGTGGGCCATCAGGCCTTATCGTGCAGCACCACCCCAGCCAGCACCGCCGCAAGCCACTGATGCCCTTCCACGTTTAGCGGTCAGGATACCGCGGACACGGTGGGGTGGGGTAAGCGCAGCGGGGCTGGCTCCCTTCTGCTGCTCATTTACTCCCTTGGTCGAAAATCTCACGCGCTGCAACATAACATAGGACCTCCGACGAGTCGGCTCAGCCTCCTCAGGGAGCTGAGAAGCCTTGGCGGTTCTCCACCACTTCTCTTGTCCAGAATCGGACGAAATGGCCTGCCTGCTCCCATGCATGCTTGCTTTTCATCCCTGGCTGCCTTGCGCTCCAGGCCATCTCAACGTGCTTTCCCTTGCCTTATCTTCGGCGTCAGGTAGGATGCGACGGGGTGCGCACTGAAAAGCCGGAGACCTGCACGTTTCTGCCTCCCCTCTCCCTCTCTGCAACCATCCTCACGTTGTGTGACCGAGCTGTGTCGGCCATCGCCTTGGTTGTTCGTATTTACAATTCACCTACCGTGCCTCACCTACCGTTGTTAGTCCCACCAACTGAGCCGTAGCTCGGCATCGGTACAGTAAGACAATATCCCCATGTCTTAACGAGGCCGCGCAACAGATAAGAGAGAGTTCAGAGTTCTGAATAACAACCTAATTGCAATTGCAGTTGGATTACTACATAATGGCGGGACATGCTCCGGATCGAAGGTCTTTGCTGCGGAATGAGGGTAGCGATATATCCGAAGCTTCAACCGCAATTGACTCGCCTGTCGTTAAGTCCCCTCCGCATCATCGCCATACCTATCATCGCATGGCTTCCAATGGGTCTTTCAATTCACAGCATGCCAGTATTCATGCGATTTCGGAAGTCGACGAGGCGGATGAAGCAGCGGAAGGTCCTGTACGAGGACTTGGTATAGAGAACGTAACTACCGGCATCAAAGCTTCGCCAACCCCCATCGCTCGAGTTCCCGTTGGCGCTGAGCGGTCCTCTGTGGGAACATCTCCCATGCAATTGGGCAGTTCCAAAGCCTTCTCGACGATATCGTTTGACTCTAAGAGCTCGCCTCAGACTCCTGGTTCGGGGAAGCCCTTGCTTCCTTCTCCGGCGTGGGCGCGATTTGATGATGGAATCTACACACACGGCGGCGAGGCGGATCCGCAGCAGAATATTCAAGAGCAAGACATTTCCAAAGGGAATATTAGCACGTTTAGTGAAGATCTAGGACCTACGCCACCGGGGTATAGGGGAACGCAAACTCCGAAGACCAGTATCTCAAGTATTAATGATAATGATCAATATGGTACGTGAAGGATAGGCTTCACTAGTGGAAAACTTGCTAATTTTTTAGGTGCCTATGCACCGCCATGCACCACAAAGAATGACATACATACTGGAAGGAGCAGTTGGCTATCGGTGTCCATTATGTGTCTTTCTGTCTACTCTACGGTGTTCTCAGGAATTTGGTTGATGCTAGCATTGGTCAGACCTCGATACGGTAAAGCTATACACTCGGGAGGGAACCTTACTCCGGCCACGGCATCTATTGTATTTGCGCTCTTTGCCAAGACGATCGAACTATCATTTGTCACGGTTTTTGTGACCTTTCTTGGCCAGGTTCTCAGTCGACGATCCCTTGTCAAGACGTCTCGCGGAATCACGATTGCTGAAATGTCGATGCGGACTTGGGTGATCCAGCCAGGCTTTATAATTACGCATTGGAGCCATCTTCAGCACGTAGGGGTAACGATGTTGGGAGGCATTACATTGTTAGCAGCTTTGATTGCTATGTTCTATACGACCGCTTCCGACGCCCTGGTATCTCCTCATCTGAAGTTTGGAAAGTGGGAATACAGAGAAATGTCTGGATGGGTCGAAACGAGCTACGCAAACCCATATTTCATCAAAGATAACTGTCAGACTCCTGTAACAACTCTGATGGATCCGGATAACGCTGGGTTAACTTGCTTGGCAATTGAGCATGCTGGCCAAGGTATGTTGCTAGCAGATACGCCGATTTCAATTGCTGATAAGTTCTAGCATATCACAACTTTTTGGTCTATATGGACACATGGGCTACGATATCGGCCTTGGGAGTCGGGGAATCGTCCGATATTTCGCAACGACCTGCTCCGGTAGGCATGCTATTTGACAACACAACTGTCGTTGGTAGTTGGGTCTATCCCAATGCAAGCAATATCACCGCAAACTACGAGAAATACAATCGCATCATCAACAACGTCACCGTATCAATGCCACACGCAAATGTCTTTTCCGCCGCTCGAGACCCTAAAAATGGCGTATTGCAGCCTGCTGAATTAGCCGGTGTGGGGGAGTATATCTTACAAGCCTCCGTGGTTAGCCCAACCATCAACGTGCTTTGCGTAAACATGATGGAGGAAGAATTGGCTCCTCTAACATATGTCACATGGCCAAATGCGCAATATTCCACGACGACACTACTTCCGGGACAACGTACAGCTTGGTCTGGCTATCAGGACGAAGTACAGGTACTTCCTGGACAAACATATCTCAACAGCACAGTGGTAGATGACATCTTCGAATGGGGGCCCGCATATGGCCGGCAACCGCCTGTGTTTCCAATGGTATGTCCCAAGGTGTTCTACC
The DNA here is from genome assembly GCA_003369665.1 of Coleophoma cylindrospora. Lineage (NCBI taxonomy): Eukaryota > Fungi > Ascomycota > Leotiomycetes > Helotiales > Dermateaceae > Coleophoma > Coleophoma cylindrospora. The sequence goes on from PDLM01000002.1 coordinate 1,785,954, forward strand.
AAGTACAAGTGGCTAATATTGAAATAGGTTCCCATTGACTACAATTCCCTCACCAATATCTCCGTGGCTTCCAGTGACTCGATTTATATCCTAGCCAAAGCACCAGCTAGCACGACTACTAACTACACTCTATGTCAAATGCGATCCTTCCTATCGCCAAATTGCAGCACTAGGTATAATGTTTCTGGTACAGTTGGTGGCAATCTTGCATCACACTGTGACGATCCCACGGATCCAATGGCGTACTGGAAATCGGTCGCCGACCCGCCCATCACACCGAGTACGGATTGGAGAAATGTGATCTCTGAGTGGGCCCTATCTTTGTCTTTGAACACAGGTGTATCCAACGCTAATTCTTCGACCTCCCGCCTTCTCTCACAATTTATCACTGCCGAACCATCTTATGGCTCTGCAAAGCTGAATGGATTGATGCCCAGTATTGCGGAAGCTTTGTCCGTACTTTCTGGATGTACCCTCCTTCTGAGCACTACCAGCTCGACTTTCTATCACTACTGGGCTTTTGATGCCACGACTCTGAACCCTGGTGTCTATCAGAATTTCAACGCTTCGATATCCTCACAACAATACACATCTGGCTATACACAAAACTGGCAAGCAGTGTTCTACCTCGTCCTCCTACTTGTTTTCTCGATGAACGTCTTCTGCCTCACTTATTTCTTTCTGCGGTCTGGCCTCGTCACGGATTTCACCGAACCCCCGAATCTATTCGCATTAGCCATCAACAGTCCGCCCGCACAACGATTGAGCGGCAGCTGCGGCGCTGGTCCTGAAGGGGATCAGCTCAATGTGGATTTCCATGTCGGAATGGATGAACACAGCAATCATGTGTATATCAAGGAAGGCGGTATTTCACAAGCAAGTCGGAATTACGAGATGAGAAGGAGAAGGCAGATGCAGAATTTTCGTTCGGAGACTAGCTATAGCAAACTCAGTAACAAGAGGAGGAGTTGGTTGTAGCCTACGTTTGATGCGACACGATAATGCATAATGCTTAATGTCCTGTAGATAATGATGAGCAGTCTCCCACCCCGGGTTGACGAATGTGCATACCGAAGAAACTTTTCCAAGTCACCGCGAACCTTCAATGACCCCATCAGTGCCACTCACCCTCCTAGCTCAGTGAGTGGCTCGAAGGTCCATCTCTAACTCTCATGACATGTCCTCTCACACCAGCAATCGAACCACTAATCTAGAAGGCGTGACCTCCAGCGTTGCTTGCGGTAGAGTTGCCGAGCAGGAAAGCCGAAAAATCCACCCCCGGGGGTTCACAGGCCCAAGCCTCCTCAAGCCAAACTGGCGCACACAGCCACGCATAAGCATCTCATACGATGTTGTTCCTAAACCCGCGTGTCCCCCCATTCCCCCCAAGCGCCTTGATTCTGGTGCTCCAATCTTTGCACCTTGAATTTCCTGAATAATCAATGGTTCGGAGCTGGGGGGGCTGGGAGGAGAGGAGTAAATGGTCTTTCGGGTCAGGCCGTTATTGAGGCATGAGTTTACGAGGCCACAAAGATGCCGTCGGAATCAACATCATACTTGCTCGTAACTCGTGCAATAAGGAATCTACTGCCACATCTCGGGAATCTGAAGTAGCACTCTTGTCAAGCAAAGGCATGCTGATATATGGCTGAATTCTAATCTTATCCGAGAAGCCCACCATAAACTAACAACAAACACACACGACGGAAATTTTGTGGCGCCGGTTCTTCGTCCCTTTTCTAGCTGTCCTAACACATCAACAGAGGTAGATCAAGACTCCCTTCTCTTTTATCTTCTGTCTGCCAATATCGGATTACAAACACAACTCCAGTGGCGACAAATACAAGGACTGCTTCTCCTACTGCTGGTTTGCAGACCTTCCATACCCTCCTGGACAAGAATTGAAACGCCTTCTCCCCTCCCTCTTCCCTTCCACCTTAAAAACATATAGTACAGAAGTATCGGTGGAGAGGTCATCCACTTTACGACATCTATCGATCCCAGGTCATTATACAACCTCACATCATATCCACATCACCATCGGCCATAGCAAGACGTTGCTTGGCAGTTTTCGCTTTCTTTCCGCCACTTTTACGTGGTCTTTTGGCTTTACCTCCCTCGCCATCGCCAACGGGTGTTGCCTCTCCACTTGGTTTGTTAGAACCATCGTCAAAATGACCCTCGCCTATAGTAGATGGGTTAGCAAAATATTCACGGCCGTAGACAAAAAAGCATACCTTCGTGGTAGAGATCCTCCAAGCTTCCTCCATTATCTCTCTTTTTGGCCTTGCCCTTCTTTTTGGCAGCCACGGGTCCTTCACCACGAGCTTCTGCCTCTGCAAGCTCCTTCTCCTTCTGCTCAATCTGCGCTGCTTCCTCATCATCGACAAGCCACATGGCAATATCCTTTGTACGATTTTCTTTGCTGCGAGCGTTGAAGTCGACACCAGCACCTCCAGTCATGACTACCTTCTGCACTTCTTCTTTCTGCATGGCACGCTTGCGGATACGTTCTTCGATCGTACCACGAGTGATCATTCGATATACAGTGACTTGACGAGTTTGTCCAAGACGATGCGCTCGATCCATGGCTTGCGAGTCGATGGTTGGGTTCCAGTCGGAATCATAGAAAATGACAGTATCTGCAGTCGTCAAGTTGATACCAAGACCACCTGCACGAGTAGATAGCAAGAATATGAAGATCTCCGGTCGCGTCTGGAAATCGTGCACGGTATCTCTCCTGTCTTCCAACTTGGTGGAACCATCCAGACGGCAGTACTTGTAATTGCGGTATGTCAAATATTCTTCCATGAGATCGATCATACGTGTCATCTGGAAGTATAGAAGTACACGGTGGCCACCCTCCTTGAGCTTCGTGAGAAGGGCATCCAGCTTGGCAAGCTTGCCAGAATCTGTAACAAAGCGATGCATAGAGGGAACGCGGATGCTAGTAAATCTGTTCTTCTCCGATGTTGGTGCAGGGAGTAGCGCATTTGTGGGGAAGAGTGGAGGTGGAATCTTGGCCTCAATCAGGGCCTTCTCATCGGCTTGGGATGGTCCATACAAGGCTCTTCGCATTTGAACGTTGAACATGATGTTCTCCTTCTCGGTTAGAGTTCCACTGCTAGAGCATGTCACCTCAATAGGTGGTGCTGATGCTCTTGGTCGACTGCATGATTCCATCCGGCTCATGCCAGATTGTGCAAAATTATCCTTAGCAATGCTGAAAAGTTTCCCAAGATAACCGTCAGTAGTAGCTTCTGCTACAGGCTTTCGATCTTGGCGATCGACTATACGGAACATTTCCTGAGCAGGAGTAAAGTTGTTCTCTCCTTCTTCATCGTAGATGACATTCAGCCTTCCTAGGCCGGAGCGTTTCCCAGATAGGTCTACAGCCCGTGTAAAGACGTCCTTGTGAGAAGCAGAGGCGAGATCGCCAATAGAGTTTCCTGAGAAACGTAGCCATGAGAATGCCTCATTTCCCTTGACGTGCTCATGTATATGCTCAGGGTTCCAGATGTTCATGAGGTGATTCAGATATCTTCCTTTAAATCCAGCCTGCTGATTATCACGGCCCGGTAAGTCCAAGCGACCACCCTCACGCCAGATAAGTCGAGGGAGCTCATACTCAATTGGGTTCCGTGTTGAGTAGGCAACATTAATGCTTGGTCCCTCGCGCATGAACGACGCTGTTTCTGCGAAGTATCCGAAAGAGAATGGAGAAGTAGTCTCGGCTCGCTCGAACAGATCGGGATGATTGCAGACTTTTCGGAATTGCATGACCAAGTTCATGAGCGTACCAGTATCATTATCGTCTCCGACGGTAGCTTTCTCAATGAGATCCATAATGCTGATTTGATTACGGAGATTGCTGTAGTATGCTCGTTGACGGTAGGTGAGGTCGCAGAAGAGATCAATTTCGATCTTGTCACCCAATTCCTTCTGAACATGCTTCTTAACACGACGAAGCATGAAAGGCTTGAGAATCATGTGTAGACGCTTCAGTTGGTCCTCATTCAACTTCGTGTTACTTTGAGCGTGACTTTCAATATCTTTGGAGAACCATTCACTAAACTCGTCATGGGAATCGAAGAGCGACGGCATAATAAAATGCAGTAAAGCCCAAAGCTCTTGCATGTTATTTTGGATGGGGGTACCGGTGAGGAGTAGACGATTCCTGCAATGGAAACCAAGCAAACTCTTCCATCTAGAACTTTGGGAACTCTTGATAGCCTGGGCTTCGTCGAGAATCATATACTGCCACCTCATCTTCTGAAAATAGTTGACATCAGAAACCACCAACTGATAGGAGGTGACGAGCACGTGGAATGGTGCATCTCTAGTATAAGTGATGTGCTTTCTATCCCAGAACTTTCGAAGTACCTTTCGGTCTGCGGCTGTACCCCAGTATGGTAAGACCTTTAGAGTAGGAACGAACTTGGTAATTTCTTGTTGCCAATTATGAAGTGTTGAAGCTGGAGCCACGACAAGGAACGGGCCCCAAATATCATGCTTCTCGGCAAGGTACGCCATGACCGAGATGGATTGTACGGTCTTTCCCAGACCCATCTCGTCAGCCAAGATACCATTGATACCTTGTTCGTATAAATTGACAAGCCAGTTGAGGCCTTTGAGTTGGTATTCCTTGAGTTGGGCTTGAAGCATTTTAGGCTGCTCAATATCGACGTCGCCCATTCCGGCAGGGTTTTGGAAGTTCATCTCACCCTCTTCGTCCATGGCAGCGTCCTCCTGCTTGTTGAACGCCCTCGCCTTATTTTGAGCTTCTTGGATAGCATTCTGAGCATTAGCCATGGCAGCAGCTTTGAGAGCTGATTCGTCTTCAGCATCAAAATCGAGGTCTTCAAAATTGGTGACCTTTCCAAGAGTGGCTCCACTTTCAGGTAGATCAATGGCATGGGCGTCTGAACTTCCTCCTGCAACTTGCTCAGCTGAGACAGCAACATCAGGATGATCTGTTGATCTTTCAACCTCATCTGTCTTGATCTTCTTGCCGATGAAATGAGAGTATAACTCTGTTTGTGAAATGAGGAAGTTGAGTTTTCTCTTCTGTCTATTGGCTTCGCGGTCAGCTTCGGCCTTCTTCGCATTTTCAATCTCGGCCTTCTCAGCAGCACGTCGGAGATCTCGTTCTTCTCGTTCGTTGCGTTTCCAAAAGGACATCATCTCCCTCATGACACGTTTGGCGCGGGCCTGTAGATCTTTTGTACCCTTGTTAGTTCGAGCTTGCCAACGTTTAGCTTCTTTGGAAGCAAGAATGGCAGTCTTCTTTAGATTGGAAGCTCGGATTGCGTAAGACTCCATAGCCACTTTGTAAGTCTTGTTGACATCTTTTCGAGCAAGGTCTCGCCAGATCTGATCGTAGATTTGGTTATAGCCTTTTGACACGAAAGGCTCGAATGTTCCCGGAACAGCAGGTGTGACTTCTCGGGAGTCGTTCGATTCCTTTGTTTCCTTCTTGTTAAGCTTGATTCTGATCTTTGGCTCAGGGGCTGCTGGAAGTGTTGGTAGTTCTTCTCCAGCATCAATAGCAGCTTGTGCAGCTTCTGATCGGTCCTTCTCTGCTTGTTTCTGCTCTTTGGATTTTCGTAACCTTCCACCACCCTTGCCTTTCTTCGGTTTTGCTTCGTCGGTGGCTGAGAATGTTGACATGGCACCGCCTTGGAAATTTGGCTCGAGAGGCGATACAGCTTTGATCTCGGCACCCTTGTCTCCTCGAGCAAGTATGATCTTTGTTTGCTGTGCCTTCTTCTCAGCTCTTTGAGCCTCACGAATGAACTTCTGTCTTTCCTGCTCGTCTTCCGCGGCCTGAGCTTTTGCAATTGCAATCTCTTTCTGCTCAATGCTTGTCTGCACAGTCTTTTCTCTTCTACGCTTTCTCTGCATATCCTTTTTGCGCTCCTTCTCAGCCTCGACTTCGGATATCTGCACCTTGGTTATAGCCTCATCGGCATGGATTTCCCGGTATCTCAGCTCGCCCGCATCAGCATGTCGGACAAGCTTGGCAGCAGTGGCTTCAACAAACTGCGTTCGGCGGCTTTTGGTCCTGACGATCTCCGACTTCTCGATTTCCAGCTTCCGCTTGATGCCTCGGGCTTTGAAAAGAGCCTTGTATATATCAATATCCGATGCATCATCATCCTGCATCTTCTCCAGTCTAGCCATTTCAACTTCAATTTCCTTCTCCTGTTCTTTAGTGAACTTTGGGGCAGGAGGTGTAACCTTCGATGCTTTGGGTTCTTTCGGCTCTGCTTTGATTTTGGGTTGTTTGGGCTCCCCGTTTGCTTTCCGTTTTGCGGGAACTCTGGGGACTGGAGTGGCAGGTACCGCTGCAGTAATGGGAGAGGATGGGCGCGGTGATGGTTCGCGTGAGATTGTGTCATCTCGCTTTGGAGTCGCGGAAAGTCGCGATGATTTCTTTGCTGGCTTGGAAACGGCCATCGTTGCCATCTTGGGTTGGGGAGAGGGAGCTACAGCAGCAATGGGGGCTGGTTCTGAATTGGAAAGGATACTTGAAAATGCCATCGGGTCGGCAGGTCTGCTAGGAGTCTGAAAACTGTTAGAAGGATGTTGATGCTAGATTAATGTATATAGTATCAGCTGCCACGCGGTAATGTGGTACGCCAGCCTTCTCAGGCCATAATTAAGGAAATAAGAAATGGTTGCCTACTGCTATTGGTGCTGGGTCAGCGGCAACAGCTGCTGGCTGAACCCCATTGTGTCGAACGGGCGATGACATTTGATTCATCTTCGGGGATTGTGGTCCTGGATGCGCATGCGAAATTGGTGATTGAGGGAAGGTCGCGGTGACGGGTGATTGATAGGCGCCGCTATACGCTGGATATCGTTGTTGTTCGACTGCAGATGTAGGATAGTTGTACGCTTCTCGAGCCTACAATTGTCCATTAGTGGCAGAATGACGCAAGGGCCTGGCATTTCCGGAAACCGTCGCAGACTTACCTGTGGTGTTTGCGCCTGCCCTTCTCTCCATCCAGCAGACTCTGGACGTCGGTCACTTGAGTCCGTGGTTGGATCGTAATATGACGTTGCTGGCCTGTCGCGTGGAGTTTGATACTCAGCTTGCAGTGCAGGTGCAGAACCTCGACTGGGCGACAGCGGGGGAGCACCGGCGATATGGGAAGAGGGTGATGGGATTGGAAGTGCAGTTGGTGTTGTTGGGGGATGATAGGAGTTGTTGAATTGAGGCCGTGGATGATTGCCGTTGGTGGGCGAGAAATTGGGTGGAGGCAAGGTTGTAGCATTCCTTTCCCTCTCTTGTCTCGCAGCGCGCTCTGCCTCATCCTCCTGCTCGGAATTTCTTTGCATCACGGTGGTGTGAAACATCGTGGGCTTTCCTGTCACTGCGCCGTAAAGCTCTTGACGCGTGCAGTATACGTATTACCAGTCCATAGAGGAGGCGCCGATGCAATTTCGTACTCTTCCCGTCGGACCGTGGACTGAGCTGGCGGCTCTTAGTCGCGATGCTCCAGCTTATGATGGATGGGAGATGGTGTTGTGATGGTGATGAAGGAAAGAGGAAGCTTGGGGTTGAGTTGGGTTCGGCGTGCGCAACCTCGTCGATTCTTTCCCGCGTCGGATTCGGATGGCATGCACCGTAGTTGTACTTGCAGGATAATAAGGATGGTTGGTCGTCGTGGTCCCGTCTAGAGTTCACGATGGCAGTGGGGAAGGAAAGAAAAGAAATGGGTGAATGGGTTGGCGTATTGGCAAGGGAAGTCTGAGTGATGACGGTCTCAAGTAATGGAGGATGGGCAATCGGATTCAAATGGCTAGGTAGCTAGGGCTCAAGCACCATTGCTGCTCACTTCTCCCCAGACTTTAAAATCGTGAGGTTTGGCCCTTTGCGAAGATAACAAAGGCGTCGGGCGGCACCCCTGTCTATAGAAGGGACTGCATACGGTCCTGCTACTCTTTCCGCCCACGGAATCTGGACTCGATGGCCGGGGCATGACCAGAAGCCAAGAGTGCGAATTGCACACTGCCTCCGATTTCACGGGGGCTGGATATTCTCATGCTTTGGTCAATCATAAGGTCGAGATGAGGCTAGTGGATCGGGGATCTGAGGTATCCAATGGTAGCCCGATATGGCATCTCCACGCTTGCTACACGGAGGGACGGATACACGGGTTCTCCAGCTTGATGTCGCGTTCGAGGCAACACGTCGCCACATCTTTCCCATCCGGTTCGCTCCACGCTCGCAAACTCAGTCTTGACGAGTTCGAAGGCCGCCGGTCAAGGATTTGAATCTGCGCAATGGCCTCCAGGCGTCCCAGGATGCTTACAAGAGTGTGAAGGTAGTCCACGACCAGCCCAAAACGTGCTTGAGGGGAGCAACTCGCTCTGCATCTGCTAGCACGTTAAGAGTAAATGCTTCCGGAGATGTCATTCCCCTTGGCACAATATCATGTACTATTTCTGTTATCTTTCAATTCATAAAAACATAGCTTCGCTAATCCTGCTACCTGCCTCCTACCCTACCTTACGTATCAGACATACTGATTGCGCCCTTTAAACTTCTACAGCGCTAAAGCACTGCCCTGAATATGTGGAAGTGGATAACACAACGATTCCCTCAAGAACCAAATGAAAGATCGAGAACATTGCGTAAGCAAGCATCGTTCCACCTTTCATTGCCGACGGTGTTGCACCAAGCAAATCAATAACTTCACAGCTTCTACACTCTCCGTGTCGAGATCTTCGAATTAGGCTCTACGATTGAAGCGAGCTCCGTTCTTAGCGTGATATCAGATCTTCATGTCCAGGGACTTGAGAAGCGCACAGTCACGTCTTAAGTAGCGTGCCTTGCCTGGCTTCACTTATAAGCTAAGTAGTAATTTCAAAATTTGTCCTAAATTCAAGGTATTCTATTGCAATTTTGGGCCATTAGAGACCAGTCTATCTCTCATCGCCCTAAATTCCTGGAGCGAGCTGAACCTAGCTACACCTCCGCAAATGCTTAAACGGCTCCGGCCGAAATCATCTTCTTTCTCAAGTAATTCTTGTAGTCACCAATGCTTCCGTCCCATTTAGTGATCTTTTGATGCTCACAGACCATAATATCCTTCGCAACCTTATCCAGAAGTCGGAAATCGTGACTAACCACAACCACACCGCCGGAGAACGCCATGATGGCATCTGCCAATCTGTTTGAGTCGTCAGCATGATCCAAGGACAATCAAGGAGGCTGCAGCAATGTCTGGGTATGTTCTAAAGGAAAAATCGAGTATATCACATGATACTTCATATGATCTTTCACGCGGTACTAGTCCGCAATAACTCCGAGGCAATGAGAAAGTGAAAGGGGAAACATACGAATCAATAGTAGGAATGTCCAATCCATTGGTAGGTTCGTCCAAGAGCAGCATGTTTGGAGCATCGATAGCCAAGAGAGCGAAAACAATTCTGCTCTTCTGTCCCTCAGAAAGGGTGCCCATGAGAGCAGTCTGAGACTCTCCGGACAGACCATACTTTCCGAGCTGTTGACGCCAGTACTGGTAATCCTGGGACTTCTCGGAATACTTATCACGAACGAAATCAAGGGCTGACTTGGTAAGGTCGAGTTGCTCGGAAGAATGTTGGCTGTAGACACCCATCTTCAAGTGAGTGTGACGAGACACGACACCACCAGTTGGTGAGAGCTTGCCAGTCATCAAACGAAGCAAAGTAGACTTTCCAACACCGTTAGGGCCGACCAAGGCAGTTCTTGAGTCCATGTCAACACCGAGGTCCAAGTTGCGGTATAGATCGTCCTTTGAGTTACCGGAGTAAGAGAAAGTGACATCGTCGAAGGACAAGACTGGGGGAGGAAGCTTGTCGACATCAGCGAAACGGAAAGTGAAGACACGGTCTGTCTCGACTGGTTGAATGAAACCATCGGCCTCCATCTTGTCCAAAATCTTTTGTCGGGACTTAGCCTGTCGGACCAAGTTGGCATAGGTACCGGCAGATGCGATGAACTTCTTGATGTGGACGATTTCGTCTTGTTGCTTTTGGTATGCCTTCATTTGGTTGACCTCCTGCTCGGAGCGGGTCTTCGCGTATGAATCGTAGTTACCACCGTAGTAGATGAGCTTCTTTTGACGCATGTCAATCATGTTGGTGCAAACACCGTTCAAGAAATCCATGGAATGGGAGACAAGAACCAGGGTTCGGTCCCACTTCTTAAGATATTCTTCCAGCCACACACAAGCCTCAAGATCCAAATGGGCAGTAGGGTCATCGAGAAGAAGGAGAGATGGCTTGACGAAAAGAGCCTTGGCCAAAGCCACACGCATACGCCATCCACCAGACATGTCCTTGGTCTTCTTGTGAATTGTTACTTTGTTGAAACCCAGACCAGTAAGAATAAGTGATGCACGGGTAGAGAAAGTTGACGGATCCATAGTTTCCATTTTCTAGATTTTCATCAGTCTTTGTTTCAAGTATTTCGTATCGGCATCATACCTCGTAGATATCCATCAGAAGAGGAGACTCTGGTCCATCATCTTCCAAAATTTGTTCGGCCAACTTGTCGAGTCTCTCCATCTCGTTCTCGGCCTCCTTTACGACCCATTCCAAGGCACCCAACTCGCTGGGAGGAGCACCTTCGTTGAGCAGATAAATGTCGACATGCTCGGGGACTGGGTATTCTCGCTTGTCGATGGACTTCAACAGGGTAGACTTTCCACAACCGTTCTCTCCGAGGAGACCATATCGGCGACCGTATGTGAGTTCGAGGGTCGTATCGGTGATGAGGACGCGACCGTGGAAAGTCAAAGAGACAGAGGTGATCTTGACATCACGACTCTGCTTGAGCGAGCTGAGGACACCAGTGGTGACACGATCAGAGAGACCGTGCTTATCCATCTGCTCAGCGAGCCTCTTCACCTCATCCAACTTCTTGCCCGAGGTGGCAGCTTGCTCGTCATCAGGAAGAGGGTTTCCGTCGGCGTCGAGGAGGGGCTCGTCGGGGGTTGCGGTGCCACTGGCATTCTTGGATCCGGCCTTGCTGCGAGAGGCAGCAGTCTTCTTGGGGGCCTTGCCCTCAGCGGCTCTCTTGGCCTCGCGAGCGGCTTTGGATGCAGAAACCATTGTGTTGGTGTTGAGTGTGTTGGTGTAGAAGGATGGCGGGGTCAGTGAAATCTCTTGGGGGTTATCTTTTTGTTACGGTAAGCGAGATAGTGGAGTACGCGATCGTCACTCGTCACTTCTGTCGCACACAGGAGCGGCAGCAGAGATGATGATGCGATGGGGGAAGTGACAAAGAATGGCGTCGAGAATTGCCGACGACAAGAGAGGTGGGCGTGAGAAAGAACGAGACGACGTTCAGTGTGCGGTGTAAGTCAAAAATTTAAGTGCCTTACGAAGTAAAACTTTCTGCCCAATGATGTAGTGGCGAACCGTAAGGCAAGTTCCTTGGCGGCTGATTTGCCATCGCTCAAGGCGGCCGTCCTCTTCACCTCATCGCTGGTGATCGTCGTCCGCAACATGGGCAACAACATATTCCTTTTCAACACACTCAGGAATCTGCCTCGCAGAATAACTTGAGTGAGTCTGGGCCATGGACTTCTCATATTTGTGGGAGTTGCCACGGCTAGTATTCGGATAATATCAAGAGTGGAGGGCACTTCAACGAGAGACTGTTATGATGATGATGATATCATGCTCAACAAGTATATATAAAGACACGTTTTAAACGTCCATTTTTGGGTGAGGATCTAGAAATGAGAAAGGTAAGGCAAGTAACGGAGCTGGACCTGTTTGTTACTTTTTGCTGTTCTTGACGCAAGTGAGCTGTTAAAAGTACAACCCCCAAGTCTGGGGAGATGCTGGCCTAACTTTACTTATACCATGCCACTCTCGTCCAACCATTATCTGCTAGAAGCTGCTCAGGTATATCTTATAATACCGATTCTTCGTTTCCAGTGATGCCGAAAACCCTATGGCAATCGACCACATGGCTCATGTCCTTGCAGCACCGCTTCAACTGCGTGCACGCACGCTTAAATAATGACGCTTGTGCCAACCAGCAGCCCCAGCAAGGCTATCCACCAAAATGTTACTCCCAGGATCCTAACTCCAAGCGTGAAATCCTAATTGCACTATATTTCAACACTTCTCTCACCACTCAGCCAGAATTGCACTGCCTTAAACTCCCTTAGCATATAAGTCATGGCCTCCCAGTCTTGCAAGCCAATTGTCATCATGCTGGTTGCCACCATCGCCTTGATGAACCTACCCTCAGGTCTATCCCTCGAAAAGGGTAATAATACTAGAACAATCCAGAGGAATATACCAGGAATCTGTTTCCATATGGTTAATGGGACCCGCCACATGTTCATCCAGAGTTTACTGAAGAGTTCTTGGTTGCATGCTGTGGAAAACGGCTGCCGGTGGACCAGAGCGGTAGTATATAGTTTGGACGCATGTAAAATGCTAATATGAATAAAATCTGGAGGAGAATATGGCACTGGTAGTGGTGTCGTATCTAGTTTACGTAGAATCCTGTCAGCCGTTGCAGTAAATTTGCTGTTGGCGTCGGGATCCAAGCTTGTTAATGTGAGTACGGAAGTAGTAAGCAGGCGCATATCATCGAGGACCAATGCTGTTTGAACAGAAAGGTTGGTTTCGATAGCAGAGCCAAGGAAGGGCGACGAAGATTGAAGAAGCGGCGAGTCAAGATGACGAGGGAAGCTGTCCAGCCGAGGTATCATGTCATTGGGATCGCTCTCATGCAGAATTAGGGGACTTTCAAATGCACAAGAGACCATGTAATCATTTCTGTTATTCCTTAGATTATTTTTATAGATATAAATTGAAATTCTCAACACGTACCTGAAAACCATCATTGAGACCACAGCAGATGATATTGAGTTCAACCCGCCTTTCATTCTCAACATCTCCCTCAGTCCATTCATATGTGCGAGAATGAAGCATTCACTAGCGTATATCCACTGCGAAAGTCAGTATATACAGCTGTACAGTCTCTACAGAAGCTCACTTCGTTATATGCAAATGCCATCACCGCAGCTACAGCTTCGTCACTTATATTGCGTTTGCATTTTTTTAAGTACCCATTAATTAGAGAAACAATGAGAAGTCTGGTTTCAATGATACTTGACGATTTCTCAATATCTTCACGCCTAGCGGTCGCTTGAAAATATGCTGCAGTGAGAATGCCGGTGTAAGCTATTAGAGGGGATTGGAGCATAAACGGCAGGTAGATGTCATGAAATGCATGGAGCGGGCTTTTGCCATCGAGTGAGGTTATGTATGGGGACAGAGTCATTGTGACTGGAAGAGATTAGATATGCAACATATTGAAGAGCCGAACTTACAAAGATGAAATAGCTCTGCGTTGCGTCGAGAGGCCTTGATTGGTAATGCTCGGAGCGGTTCCACTCCCTTACAACCAATGTAGTTTTCAAGAATTCCCCAATAAGACTCAGTACAATGGTCAGGGCCATCTAAATACTGGGTTGGTCCTCGATAATTGTAGACTACGGTAGCAATATCCGACGCGCATCCTTTCTTGAACTCCAGCCTGCGTCGAGACACAGGTGGGCTAGTTGACGTCCCCCAGAATGCCTGGCTTGCCACAGCTTGGTGCTCAGCGGCAAGACACCCTTGCGATGACGATCGCTCCAGGGCGTTTAATTTCGGGTTGTGAATTTGAACCCTGAAGTGACCGTCGCCATGCATTTCAGTCGGGCTGACTTGGCTAAACCCGACACTATCTGCATCCTCAACCAGGGGTGGTTCCTCATTCGACGTCCCATCGAACTGAATTACCGTCTCTGGGTATTTATTGGATGGTTTTCTATGGCAATTTTAGATTCAGTTCGACATTTCCCTTCACGCCATAGCCGTGAATAGAATGGCTTTCTGCTCACTTAGTAGCTTCATAGACGCATTCCACAGGAGGATACCGTCTTAAACAGTTGTTACACGGTTTATCTCTTGCCTGGTTGCACTGTTTTTACCAACTCAGCCCACGCGTTATTCAATAGATCCGCTCCAATCATACCTTCTGCTTTCGCCTGCGGCACTCAGTGCAAGATGTTGCAGGCCTCTGTCGAAGTCGTTTATTACCGACATGCGAGCCTTCGGAGGTAAGCATGATGATGTCGTTAATTCACGACTTGGACGTGATCTACAGCGGGAGCCAGGCCTCTGGAGATGTTCTTCGCGTACATGTTCTTGATTTGAGATATTCAACGGAAGAAGCAAGGTGTCGGGCTTAACGCTCAACGAGGTCTAGAGCCAGCCACCGCCCACACGTGATACACGTACTTTTGGTTTCTGGGTTTTCTGCAACCGGAAAATGCAAAATGCAATAGTACTTCCAGACACCCTGTAAATCCAACCTGAATATGGTTCCAAAAAACTTCGACCAAGGCCCCAGAAGGCATCGAGTTCAGTAAATCACGTGTGGGTATAACTGCTGATAGGTAAGTAGGATGAGGGGTTCTGAGCTATTTTTAGTATGTTCGGATTCAGAACTGCACGGAATTGTGTATAGCTATCAATTGGTAGGAAGTTTGGATAAGGCAATTCTGTATTGGTCTCCGGTGGTTCACATTCCATGTGATAATCGAAAGCACAGACAAGTCATTAGCGACGACATACAGTCCAACATAGCTCTGGTCAATCAATTTGATGCAGACGAAAGTTCATCTGCAAACCGTGCCCGGCACGGTGGCTTGTTTGGGGGTATTTTTGAAACTGTCTTATGCTGTAGTAATTTCTTTAATAAGAATGCAGCCCATCTGCATGCCCTAACGGTGCAATTCAGCAGGAGTGGCGTCGCTCTGATAAACGCTGGAACGACCAATCCCATATCCCATGACATTTACTTCCCAACTTCTCGTTTTGATAGCAGGTAATAGTATGCAATGATTTTTCGATCCATGCAGCTTTATACTTGCTAAGGATTAGAAGTTCTCACTTTATGAAAACCAAAGTCTACTTAGCAAGTCCCAGTAAAAGCCCATAGCTACAAAGTTGAGCACTCTGCACTAAGGACATCTCCAATTATGGTAGCGGGGAAAAAGTCAGGTACTCAAGTATCGCCAAGCTCAGGTACTGTTAAGTTGGTCGTTAGGTCGAGAGAAAGCTAAGAAGTTTGCATGCAGTAAAACTTGGCGTGAATTGGTAGCAAGGCTCAGACATAATAGTTCTGTCCGATATTCAAGATGCGGAGTGAGCTGATGCCGATGGCTGACTGCTGGATACATGATGACGCTTCGGACGAACATCGTCCTCGTGGCAAGAGACTAAGAAGTGATTTGAGCATTGACTGACAGCGAGAGTATGCACTTCAGCCCGTCCGCGTCAACTATGCACCAGGTGTCTCATTGGACGTCAGCGATCGTGGTCGAGCAGCAATCATGCAGATAGGACACCACCTTGGGCGATTGGATGAGTCCAGGCTAGAAATAAGCATTGTGGTCGCCATCCGCAAATCCGACCGCGGGGCCGACGAGGACGAAGCGACCAATTATACTGCGCATCGCGTATGGTATACGAGGCACTTGCATTTGCTCAGCTGCAGATGCTGCCTGCCGCGAGGTACCGTTTGTCCTGACTGCACCTCAGCCAGTATAACGCACAGAAAAATATCCTTCAGCCTATCTACGGTATCGTCTGGTTCGCATTTCGCAATCGCACAAACTTGAAGGTTTGTGGCTATGTAAAACGTAAAGCTCGTCGTCATGCTGAGAGCACGAGAGCACGAGTGCACGAGTGCATACTGAGCACGAGCAATGGCTATAGTACTGTGACGGTATTTTTATGGCGAACAGTTGTGATGTGTGCAGCAGCGGTGCCGTGGTGGCATGATATAAGGCAGGTCGATGCAAGCTGTTGCCAACGATTTCGAGCCTCACTAGAGCCCAACCAAACACCTACCAAATCTTAATTCTTTCAAAAGGGCTGCAACCCGGAGAATTTGGCCATTTGCGATTTACGAGTTTCCTGAGAATACTTCACGTTTTGGTGGGCGTCCAAAATATGTCGCTATACTTGGCCTACCTTCCCTCGATCCCCGGCAATGTTGCCTTCACTGCCGTATTCGCATTAAGCCTTGCATTTCAGCTCTTCTTGGGCATCAAATACAGAACATGGGGGTTTATGTTTGCTATCGGTGCTGGAACAGTGGGAGAAATCGCAGGCTATGTCGCTAGGATAATGATGAACAGCTATCCGGCTTCTCAATCCTGGTTCCTGATGAATCTGACCATTCTCAGTCTTTCGCCAGCATTCTTGACTGCGGCTATATATCTATGCTGGGCTAGGATGGTGGTCGTCTATGGAGAGGAAAAGAGTATCGTCCGTCCAAGGACTTACACCATGGTCTTTTGCAGCTTTGATTTTGTGGCGGTCTTGTTGCAAGTAATAGGAGGCGTCATCGGATCCGTTTCCACCTCGATCACAAGAGTAAGTGCCCAGTGGACCCAATTCGAATCACTAAAAACTAAGTAAAATAGAAGCAGACGGGAGTCGATGTCATGCTTGCTGGGCTTGGGCTTCAGGTCTTGTCGCTTGTCCTCTTCGTCGTCGCCTGTGCCAATTTCGGTATCCGCGTGTCTCGTATGCACAATAGTATGCATCCGCTTCCCAGCGTGGCAACAACACCACTCTTTTTCTGTTTCTGTGGTACAATGGCAACTGCAACTTTCGTCTTTTTCATCCGATCTATCTATCGAATTGTGCAATTATGCCACGGCTTCGAGGCACAGATAGCAAACGACCAGGTATCTTTCATGCTCCTGGATAACGCCATGGTAGCTATCGCTGTAGTAGTCCTCACGATCTTCCATCCCGGCCTTTGCTTCCAAGGACAGTGGCAAGGTTCGGACTACAGTGTCCGAAGAAGTACGGATTTCAAGACTACTGATGGGAAACGCTTGTCTGCCTCCAGCTTCTCTAGTGAACTTAGTGCACTCAGTCAGCGGGCTGTCAATATCGCAGCTCCCAGAGACGAAGAAGAAACTGTTGCCACGGCGAGTGAGAACCACCAAGAAGCACCAAAATTATTGACTGTACCACCTACACCAATATATGCGCGCAGTGAACGAACAGCTGCAGCTACTGAAATGACAACAGATGACTCTTCGAGCATTTACTCAACAGACACGCACCAATTAAGCCGTCATCAAAGTCATCAAGCAGTTCAAGGTATCATGGTGAGACCAGGCATGGTAAATGTCGAGCTGGGTCCGTTATTCAGTGTTCCGTACGATTATACACAAACTTCGAACAGCATTGGTGGCGATGTGTTATTAGGTCTCCCATATGAAAGTACGAGGTGTGATCTGCCTAGGCCAATCTCACTCACTTAGTCTTTTAAGTTGCTCTTGTTTTTGCTTTGGATCGTTGACCTGCTTGCTGGAGTATATAGCGATGTCAGGCGTTTTGCAAGCTGATAGCATTGACGCCTTTTATATTTACGTAGGATAAATCCAAAATTATGAAAAAATTACCTAACCTTGCCTACATGGATTTTCTAGAATAAGGATGCCAGAACTTCAATTGACATGCCTTGTGAACGTGGTTATATTTCGAGAAGACCCATATTCTCTAGCCCTAGGATCAAGGAGATCTACATTTTAATACCGATAGGCCCTGAGACAATGACTCCATGTGTCCTATTTTGTACCTCCATTGCCACCATATACAACCAAATTAGACGCCATTCCCAAAGCCATGCAAATCTCAATAATCCTCACCGTCGCTTTCATCTTCATCGCGTGGAGTGATGTTCTTGCTCATATACGGCCCTGCATAAATGTCAATTCTTAGCACCACCAAAACGAATGAGTATACATACCATCTAGCCAATAACCAAGACGTCGATAATAATCTCTTGTGCCAACTCCACTAATCACACTTATCTTCTTACTTCCGTGCTCATCTCTTGCAATTCGGTAAGCCTCTTCCATCAATAGGGTTCCATAGCCTTGATGTTGGAATTTTCTTGGATCTCTAGCATGGACGGGAACAGCGGAGCCATATACATGCAATTCGCGGACCAGACTTGTAGGCTGCCCTGTAAGCTCAGGTCTAAAAGTGTACTTCTCAGAGCACTTTCGTAGACGAAGTAGACCGATTAGAATGTCTTGCTTTGGATCCTCATAAGCCAAGAATGTCTCCCAACCTCCATTTGCGGTGTAGTCTCTTCGGACGAGTTCGACCTGCGAGGGTCTGATTTTGTTCTTGACTTCGTTAATCCCTACTTCACGAGTACGGACATCTCGACAAGTTGTTCCAAAGTCCTTCATTCTGCTCAGCGCAAGTTCTCGCAGATTTCCGTTCTCAACACCGGACGTAACCAATGGCATGGGGATATCTCTTTGAACTCGGTAAATTCTTGTCCAAGGCGGGATGAGTGCGAGAATTCGAGCGACAATATCGATAAGAGCGTTCGGTGTATAATTCTTGTATCTTCCTGTCCTCCATAGTTCGTACAGACCAGTACCTCGGATAACAAGTGTAGGGTAGATCTTGAGCCCATCGGTTCGGAATGCTGGATTCTCAAAGTATTCTCGGAATTGATCAAGATCTCTCTCCATTCCCACGTTGGGAAGATCAGGCATCATGTGGCTGACGACTTTGAAACCAGCATCCTTGGACAAACAAAATGTCTCTGCGACCGATGCCACAGTATGTCCTCTATTTGTATCTCTTGCAACATCCTCGTACAATGATTGGACGCCAATCTCCAGTCTTGTGCAGCCATACTTGAGCATATCAGACAGATGTGGCTGCAGACAGTAGTCGGGCCTCGTCTCGATTGTGATTCCTACGCATTTGATATTGCTCATCTCTCCCGCTTGAACAGCCTCGTCGACGTTGTTGCCTTGATAACCACTAAGCGCATTGTGTAGCTGCGATATAAATCCATCACGATAGTTTTCTGGTAAGGACATAAATGTGCCACCCATGATGATATATTCCACCTTGTCTACACTGTGACCCAATGACTTAATCTGGTCAACCCGTCCTCTGGCTTGCTCGAAAGGATCGTATCGCGCTCGAATAGCTCGCATTGAAGTCGGCTCATAGCCCGTATAAGATTGAGTAGAATATTCGAAGTCTGAGTCTGGACCACCAGGACAGTATACGCAAATATTTCCTGTATATGCGATATGCGGGCATCTGTGAGGCTTGCACATAACAGCTACCACGGCGATTCCCGAGGCACTTCCTACATGGGGTCAGTTCAGCAGGCAAACAAGAGGATCTCCGACCATACTTATTGGCTTTGCAAGCAACTTTGGCATGATATATTTTTTGTAATGCTCGGGTATCGCTGCAATAATCGCGGTCAGCGGTGGTATATTGTTTAGCTGGTGTTTCTTCGACATCTTTGATCGCAAGCTGTTCAAATTGATATCCCGTTTTGGCTTCGTGGGGTCGTTTTGCGATTCATGTTCCTGGATCAACCAGGAGGCTATATCGGAGCAGCATCGCAGGTATCGTTCTTGTTCTGGTGGTAGATTGGGATCTTTGGGCTTCCTCCTCCTATCTTCCAAGGTTATGGTCTCTGTCATAGTCGCCATCCTAAAAGCTGGGTCGGGCTTGTTATGGCGAGCTTTGGGGAAGCGTGTATGAGAGGTGGTGGGGTATATATTTTCGAACCTGTGATTCTTTGAATTTTAGCATTGTCAATCTTCAGCCTTGTGATGCTTACATAATCACTATTTCGGATTTCGTTCATTGGTCAACTACCCCCCATTACAGATGCATTTTATCATCTAAAGTACCCCGAAGTATCAGTTCCTGATTTTTGCTGTGAGAGATGAAAATTGATTCGTGTGGGAAAGAGAGAAAGACAGATCCAATTTTCTTGGATAAATCACCAAAGTAGCGCTGCTTCTATCGTTAGTCTAGTCATATACTATACTCCTTTAACTATTACTCTTTATGATTCTATTCTCAACTCTCTTACGACACAATGTTGCTCTTAAAGAAGCTAATAAGTCCCTGTGCATAATAACTGAGTTGTCACTCCAGTAAAGCTCTGGGGTCAGAGTGGGCCTATTATAAGAGTTGATAAAGCAACGAATAAGTCAATTTTGAACATTGGAACACACCATTACTCAGGGAAGAAGTTTCCTTGGACATTAAGTTACGTTTCATCACAGCAAATTCCCATAGGATTTCTTAACCTAGAACAGACTTTGTTTGGCGACTATAACTCTATATCATAGCGCACCACTTTGACAGAAAAGAAATATGGTGTTAATAGGGCAAAAGATTCAGAATAGTACAGTACTATACTAGGGCTCCTTCGTGATTTCTAGGTGACTGAACCCTTTGGTTCTTGAGAATGTGACGGTGATCACGGAACCCTAGTAATTGTATATACCACAGCGAACAAGATTATTCCAGTAATTAAGCCAAGCTAGATAACAATTTTAATCGTTTCAATCTCCTCAGCAAATCAGCGTAATGTTTTCTAGTCTATGCCTACTTAGAAAGGTTACTGGAGACACAAAAGAGAAAAAACTGCTATCCATGCTTCTCCTCCAGCTGATATATGCAATATAGAAAAGCGCACTAGTTTCTGACCATTGCAACAACTAGACATTACTTTGTATTATCATGTCATGATCAGCCTTACTATAATGAACATGGTGAGCTTTGCGATCATCCAAAACTATAAAGATACATCTAAGACGTATTAGGTCTGCTAGGAGAGCAGAATAAGAGCGAGAAAGAAATGCTCAAAATAGGGGATTGGAGCAGTCCATACGGTTCAGTTAAAGGTTTGGGCGCAGTTCTGGAGATAAATACAAGCTAGCCACAGATTTCTAGAGGATAAATGATACAGATCAAGCCTAAAAGCCTTTTGGAAGTGACACCATACCTTGACGGAGAGTAGATTTAACAAGAAACTTCCAAGGATCTTTTACAGGTTGGCAGCACATCAAAGACTCAAACCGGAGACATTGGGTAACAGTCCTATCTCCCTGGAATGAACCGGAGCAGTATCTGATCTATTGATTTCTTCCGACAGATGTACTTCATCGACAATAGTAGCTGATCGACGCCAGAACTGTAATTAGGTGAAGGTGAGATGGCAGCCTTGTAGATAACTTAGACCGAGCATTGAATCCAGCTAGTTAATGTATTTCAATGCGACGACCACAATCATAAGCTTAAGTTCAGACGAATAGAAAGAAGCTTAGTTTTCTATACCGTACAAGCCATAGATGACAATTAATGGTCTCTTCGATGACTTTTTCACAGCCAAGCTTTCTATCCAGGCAGACTATATGATGCTGGACTTGACAACAGTTCTGGTGATCTTGGGGAGTACTGCTGGAAGAGAAAAAAGGAAAACTTGATGTTCAACCCATTCCCTCTCAAACCCAAGTCTTATCCTCAAATCATCTTTAAAATCACGATTGGATTGCATGAGATGGGCGAAGCCTCGGATGTACAAGAAACAAAACTGCCAGCTTTCACCGCCCGGTGAGTTTAGCGCGGCTCTTTCCGAGCTTGCTTGTGGTTTGTTTAGCTATCATCTTGGAGTTTACGTCGTCTTGACCCCAATCACCTATCATTCTTTACCTCCTGCTATCAATTGCAAACGTCGAGATGCAGGCCTTCACTAGATCTTCGAAGCCAGCTATGCGCGCTGCGCTCCGGACTCAAGCCTACTCCACATCTTCTGGCTACGCCTCGACCGTGAAGAATCTGAGGGTCAACAAGGACACTCGAGTGCTCTTCCAAGGCTTTACAGGAAAGCAGGGAACGTGAGTCCTTCCAGACAGGTGCTCTTAGCCTTCCCAGGAAAGTGGTTGTATTTGGAGACTTTTGCGGGATCTCGCTATCTGGTCTCAAAGCTCCACAACTACCACGGCATCCTCTCAAATCATTTTTGCAAACGGACAGCATGTAGCTAACATCCTCATAGTTTCCATGCAACTGGTGCTCTAGAGTATGGTGAGTTCACCACTTTGTTTTAGTTGTGTCCTGAGCGGATCTAACTCAAGAATCAGGTACCAAAGTTGTTGGAGGCACGAACCCAAAGAAAGCCGGCCAAACACATCTCGATCTTCCAGTCTTTGCAACCGTGGCAGATGGCATGAAGGAGACTGGCGCAAATGCGTCTGCCATCTTCGTCCCGTACGAAAGTTCTCTCAATACCACACAACTCTATGCTAATCTGGAGTTCGCAGACCTCCCCTTGCAGCCGCAAGTATCGAGGAAGCCATCAAAGCCGAGATGCCCCTTGTCGTCTGCATCACTGAAGGTTTACCTCAGAGGGGTAAGCTTTGGTCTACAGTTGGTGTCTCTAGCACAGCTAATTTGATGCAGATATGATCAGAGTCACCGATATTCTCAAGACTCAATCCACTACCCGTTTGGTCGGACCCAACTGCCCAGGTTTGATTGCCCCAGGGCAGTGCAAGATTGGTATCATGCCAGGATTCATTCACAAGCGCGGACGTATCGGTATCGTCTCGAGATCCGGAACCTTGACATATGAGGCCGTCAACCAAACCACGCAAGCTGGCTTGGGACAATCGCTGGTCGTAGGAATTGGAGGAGATCCATTCTCTGGCACAAACTTCATTGATTGCTTGAAGGTCTTCTTGGAGGACGAGGAGACCGAGGGTATCATCATGATTGGTGAGATTGGTGGATCCGCAGAGGAAGATGCCGCCGACTTCTTGAAGGAGTACAACACTGCGAATAAGCCAGTCGTCAGCTTCATTGCTGGTATTTCTGCTCCTCCTGGACGAAGAATGGGTCACGCTGGTACGTCCGATACTTTTGGGAATCACCGTGACATATACTAATGGATCATAGGCGCTATTGTCAGTGGTGGTAAGGGAGATGCTAACTCCAAGATCACTGCTCTTGAAGCAGCTGGTGTCATTGTTGAGCGAAGCCCGGCTATGCTTGGAAAGTCTCTACACGCCGAGTTCGTTAGACGCGATCTTATCTAAGCCATGAGTGTTAAATTAGATTGATGATGTATGGGTGCTTGCATGGCGTGTTAATACATGTTGTCTGGTGGTTTCAGCTGGTTTATACCTCTTTCCTGTACAGCTATCAATTCCCTGTGTATTTCCGAACTGAACGCAGAGCATGCGGCTTTGTTAGATGGAATAAATTTCTGCATTAATGTCACATGGTTAAGATGATAATAGCGGTAAGTTTGATCGTGACTCGGGAGGCGTTGTGAAGTGCAGGATTCGTGGCTATTGCTTGGAGAGTTAAGAATACATCCGAATTTAGACCAGGGGTCATTGCTAGCTTGACCTCAACCGCGAGCTTCACCCCACATCAACTTTATATCTCCATGTGCTGCGTCCGTCAACACCTTGCGCCCAAACAACAATCAAAATGTTATCTGGGATCCTGATATTCAACCAGAAGGGCGAAAACCTCATCTTCCGCGCTTTTCGTAATGACTGCCGGCCGAGACTCGCCGACGTCTTTAGAATCCAAGTTATCTCCAATGCGCAGGTACGATCACCAATCTTAACTCTTGGGAGTACGACCTTCAGCCATGTCAAGCACGAGAACATCTACCTGGTCGCCATCACAAAGAGCAATGCGAACGCTGCGCTTGTGTTCGAGTTCTTATACCGGTTGATTGCGCTTGGGAAAGGCTACTTTGGCAAGTTCGATGAGGAGGCCGTGAAGAATAACTTCGTGCTCGTGTATGAGCTCCTAGATGGTAGGGCTACCTCTGGAAGCTTCGCAATATCTTGGACAGTAGTGTCAACCTAGTACTGACGGGTTTGCAGAGATCCTGGACTTTGGATATCCCCAGAACACCGAAACCGATACGCTCAAGATGTACATTACAACTGAAGGTGTCAAGTCGGAACGAACTATGGAAGACTCGGCGAAGATCACTATGCAAGCAACTGGCGCGCTATCATGGCGAAAAGCCGATGTCAAATACAGGAAAAATGAGGCCTTCGTCGATGTTATCGAAGATGTGAACCTGCTAATGTCTGCCACGGGTACTGTCCTTCGAGCGGATGTCAACGGACAGATTGTTATGCGAGCATATCTTTCCGGCACGCCGGAGTGCAAATTCGGGCTCAACGACAGGTTGTTGTTGGACGGCGATAGCTTGTCATCACTTCCATCAGGGAACAGAATGGGTACAAAGGCTACAAAGGCTGCGGCAGGAAGTGTCACATTGGAAGATTGTCAATTCCACCAGTGTGTCAAGCTTGGGAAGTTTGACACGGACAGAATCATCTCCTTTATCCCCCCGGACGGCGAATTCGAGTTGATGAGATATCGAGCCACGGAGAATGTAAACCTGCCTTTCAAAGTCCATGCAATTGTCAACGAAGTCGGAAAGACAAAGGTTGAATACAGCATAGCTATCCGGGCCAACTACGGAAGCAAGCTGTTCGCAACGAATGTTGTCGTCCGAGTACCTACACCACTCAACACGGCACGCATTACAGAACGGTGCACACAAGGCAAAGCGAAGTATGAACCCAGCGAGAACAACATTGTTTGGAAGATCCCTCGCTTTACTGGCCAGAATGAATTCGTCTTGAGTGCCGAGGCAACTCTAACAAGCATGACCAACCAAAAGGCTTGGAGCAGACCGCCATTGAGTCTCAATTTCAGTCTTCTGATGTTCACCAGTTCAGGTCTCTTAGTCAGATACTTGAAGGTGTTTGAGAAGAGCAACTATTCTAGTGTGAAATGGGTGAGGTATATGACACGGGCAGGATCATATGAAATACGGTAAGCACTCTCAAAGGCCTTGCATAAGTAGCGGTTACTCACCATATCGTAGCTTCTAAACATGGAGAATCTGGCGTTGAAAAGGCGTTGGGAACATAATAGCGCTGCATTCCACAGGCGCTGGAGGGATAACTATCTGGGATCTTAATAGAACAGCTACTTCATCTTCCAAATCCTACATGATTTCCTACACTATTTGTCTTGCTGCCTTTTCCGACTCGCAGTGTTTGTTGTGTTCAGTGAGTAGCTGCATGCAACTCTGAACCCTTCTGTCGTGATACGTACAAACATCTGTGGCATTGGGGTGCGAAAAAGCTTTGAACTTTGTTCGCTATTAAATGAGTAAATCAGCTTTCTGAGGTATCAGAATTCTCAAGATGCGAATAAGCCACGTATTTAAAGGCGCATCTTTGTCTCAAGCCACTGAGTTCTTATAGATTGATCGTAGGTCAGTCCTACTAGTTTCTGTACCGGTTTCCTCGGCAAGTGTTAATTATCTCAATCCATAATCTGGTATGCTTTCAGGCAACGTGCCGCGCGTGGATTGAGTGGGCAAACAGAGTATGGACATCCCAATTGGTCACGCAGTACACGGAACGTACATCTGAAGTTTCCCGCCTTCTTCCATGAGAATATGCACCAATCGTTTTGGAAATTCCACGCGTCCATCGCGCGACGACAGCCATAATCTTTCCATTCCTGACAAGTGAGAAGGAGGTAATAGGATTCCCGGGCACGCGTTGCCTAGTGGTAGTAACACGCCTGGCGCGATATACATTCCTCACTCGTTGCCGAGTAAACATGCACCTTGAAGTAAGCTTTTCTTGTTCCTATATGCTGGAGACTTCTCCAGCTTCGAACTGCATCTTCACTGTTTCATAGGAAAACAAATTTGCTAAAAAAAAACATGACAATGACTACGCAAGAATACGCCGGCTCCGTCTTCGTCTCCTTCCTGGGAGTGATTGCCTTCCTCTCCTGTGTCGCGGTTGGAGTTTGTGTCCGTCGACTCTGGGCTACCCGCGGCTTTTACGCCAAAGACTTCCACCGAATTTCCACTGAGGCCAGTAAACTATCGCAGGCCACGAACAATATTAGAGAAAATGTCGAGGCTCATGGGAAGCTGATTCACATCACAGACTTGGACGTCTTAGAGCAGGCTGAGGAGTGGGATACGGCCATCCGTCTAGCCTTGACTTCCTGGCAGGACATCATGGAACCCCGACGAGGAGTTGATATCGAGGCTGCGGAGGGCATGAGGAAGGACAAGAAGATGAGGGATGCGCATGGTAGATATGTGATTGATTTGATGCGGCGAAAAGCCCAGGAAGCTTTGATAAAGAGAAGAGAATTGACGTACCCGTTGCACAAGATGCAACTGGCAGTCAATGAAATGTAAGTCCAGAATGCACCCACTTGGAGCACACACTGAAAGGCAGTCCAGGAGCAAGCAAGCATCGGTTATCACGGCTGAAATCTTATACAAGAGAAGCATCGGTGTAAGTCCATGCCTACATCCCTCGTAGGTTACTCCGTTTTGAGAACCTAGATTGACACTTTTCAACAGAATGAGAAGAGCGAAAAAGACCTTAACCGCTGGCCAGCTCATATGGAACGTATTCTTGATGCGTCTTTGGCCATGCCTCGAGCCGGTTAAGGCAGCAAGTGGTGGACTGTGGATGGGAACAGGGCGCGCATACTTTTGCAAAGGAATTGCTTTTTGGGCGTTTGGCTTATGTTTGATGATATTGATGAAGGATGCGACACGACTGCCGTCTGGGTTTTTGATGCGACGCGCTGGCTGCGAGGAGTTTTTGATTTTGGTAGCTAGGTAGCTGAGCTCTATCACGTGTAACTGATAATGAAATACATTTGCTGATTTGGACTTCTTCCGGCTAGATAAGCAAGCCCGTAAGTAATCGGCCTAAGTTATGCAGTTCGGGACAGTTTCCTCGTCGGGCCACAAGCGATGGCTGATGTAGCCGGGTCTCATGGACGCAAACGACCTCAATGTCACCTTGGCCAGAACTAGACAGACCTTTAGCGCCACCATGCTGACATATATCCAGCTTCACATGTATCTGCTTCCCATCTATCCAGTCTTCATGCCCCCACCTCTCTGGGCGGTTTGATCGATTCCTACGCCTCCGAGGAATACTGTCAAGTCTACACATGATCGCTTGATAATCTGCCATACTGAACAGTGTCCGCATTTGGAGTCTTGCACCGACGGGCTTCGGACCAATCCGGGCGTAGCTGCAAAGCCATACCAATACTTTGGCACTTAGATCTGCTTTTATATCTATCTCTGCATCGAATCCAAGTCAGGTGCCCGATAGAAGCAGACCCTCTTACCTACAGCCACCATGGGAGGGGACGAGAAGGTGCAGAGCGATATACTTGTTGCTGTAGGCCAAACTTTTAAACCTCATTCCTGAGATCAATCAGCTGAAGCAGTACAGAGGGATGATGGAAGTACTAGTTCGTCCGACATGTTGTAAGTCACCGACGTCATAGTCATGGGATTGAGGTATAGATGATGACTCTGCTAGTCTGGACGATACGTTCTCCATTGACTCTAGCATCACGGCGTATCGCATGGAAAATGGCCGGAGATACCATGCATATAAAGAAGGCACCTACTGGTAGGTAATGCAGAAGGCCAGTGTCGATGCATCGCACTGAAAATAGTAGGGCTCCGAATGATGAGAGACAGAATGAAAACTTAGACATCAGGTACGCTGGCCATACTATGGGACTGAATTGCAATCTAAGGTTGATAGTCACCATAAATACCTTCTCGTCCTTGAAGGAAAACTTCTACTTGCTCCCATACGAGAGGATATCGAGGTAAGACGCTTAGATGCTTGCCATAACTGCTACGAGACGACGTAAGTCGAGGAAGTCTAGATGAACTGAAAACTTAGCAGTACGTTCTCGACCTGGGTACTGGAACTGGAATATGGGCCATTGATTTTGCAGATCAATACCCAACAGCTCAAGTGCTTGGCACAGGTATGTCACGACTGGTATTATTCGGACGGGCTTCGATCCGGAGCATAAGTTCACTCCACAGCATGTCTGTGCTAACCCTAACGACCCTGGCAGACTTGTCACCTATCCAGCCTGACATGGTCCCGCCAAACTGTAGATTTGAAGTGGACGATGCGAAAGACGAATGGATATACCCGCTTGATCATTTCGATCTCGTCCACATCCGCACATTATTTGGAAGTATCCGTGACTGGAACAAACTGTACCGGCAGGCTTATAGGTCAGTACTTGGTTTCTGCTGGTTCCGGCATCTCATGCAGATTTGCTGGCGGATATGACTTCATCCATGGTTCTTACCCAGGCATCGAGGTCTCTGTGCCGTCTCGTCTCTCCTGGTTTGTAGATCCACGTATCAGCTTCTAACGAGATGTAGGCATCTCAAACCCGGAGGCTACATTGAACAAATGGAAATATCGATACAATTTAAATCCGATGATGGTACCGTGACTGCAGAAAGTCCTCTTCATAGGTGGTCCACCGTAAGTGTAGCACAGTGCGACAACGTCTACTGTACGGGCAACGATCGTCCCAAGATCCAGATCGGTTCAGAAGTCTTCGCCAGCGTCTGCTAACTGAAAATAGCTCTTCACAGAGGCAGGAGAGATCACTGGTCAAAGCTTCCGGGTCTGTGAGACCATGAGAGCCGCCATCGAGGCGTCAGGATTCGTCAACGTCGTCGAAACTATCTACAAGACGCCAATCGGAGGCTGGCCCCAAGACTCGAGACTTCGGGAGATCGGACGCTGGAGCCTCTTAGGGTTCGATACAGGCATTGAAGGGTACGCCATAGCGCTCCTGACCAGAGTATTTGGGGTGAGTGAAGCCGATGCGCACTGCTTGGCACCTGAAACACGGTGCACTCGCTCACCATGGGACTTTTTGTGCGGGATGAAACTAACAACGATTGATGACAGTGGAACCCAACCGAAGTACAGGTCTTTCTGCAAGTTTGCCCTGTTCGAAACTTTTTCATCTGATGAACCGGTTGTGACTGACTGAGCCTGCAGCGCCGAAGTGCGGGCAGCTGTTCGTGACAAAGCCGTGCATTCGTACCACGAGGTACGCGTCGTGTACGGGCAGAAGCCAAGGGCGTAGGAAGCAGCACGGTTGTGGTGCCGGCCGAAACTGACGTAGACGGTGGCTGGGCGGTGCTGATAATATAGGTCGCCGCAGAGGATATTTCCAGAAGCTGTCGTTAATCCAGAACAGCGTGCTCCCCTCAGGTTGGGATGGCGACCGCAGCGAATAGAGTGGTGGGTGTTTGGCGTCGACGGCGGCAGCGCAGAGATAACGGAGAGTGGTGTTTGAGAAGGCCCAAGAAGCAAAACAATTGCTCCCAGAGAGAAATTAAATGGTCGAGACCTGTAACGACGAGTCCCACTGTACTGTACTGTGCCAGGCCCTACAGTTATACCCACGCCCATGCTAGGAGGGATAAACGGCGGGTGATTCGCTGGATTGGCGGGTGATTAGTACTGCCGGCAGGCTGTTGGCTGCAGCGGCCGTCCCCTAATCCCTCCGGCCCTCGTGCGTGCAGAGCAGACTCTGGCATTTCCCCCCGGAGCCTTGTTCCGCAGCCCTGCAACGGCCCTTCCCCTGTCTCGCTTGGGGTGCCGGCTCGGTACCTGCGTTCTGGCTTGCTGGCTGGCTTCTGCTCCCTCCCAGCCCAGCCCAGCCCAGCCTGGGATCGGTTCTCGAGGCGTCGACAAACTGACAGCGGCTGTCGACCAGCCCTCAACGGCCATCCCTGCGCCGGCCGTGGTCCACGCGGGTGCCACTTTTCCTCGATTCAGAGCGGCTCCTTCGCCCGCGAGCCTCGTCAGCCCGCCTCTGTGCACTGCGCCAAATGCTGAGAATAATCCATGATCTACGCATTCCCAAACGGCACCTGCGAAGATGCCCATCCACACATAGCCGGGTCTGCTATCATCGTCACCGCCACACCCGGCCGCGTCGGGTAGTCATGCCTCGCCGGTGGATCGTCACGTTCAGATGGTGCTCCTGTTTGGCTGCAGAGCGTGCACGCTGCGTGCAGGCCCGTTCAGACGACGTGCCAATGGGGTCCCGGCCTGGCCAAGACTTAATATAGAGCAGCGCCCGAGGTCATGGATACGCGGCTCTCCAGGGCGTAGGGGCTGTAGGTACACGGCACTGCCGTACTCATCGTCGGTGCTGTAGTTGATGAAACTCTCCACTCTGGTGGTCCCGATGAGGTAGTTCCCTAGGGACCGGCCTACCTGTTGGGTTTCTCGCAGGGCTGCTCCACTATCCATCTGATTTAAGTATATGCATATAGTCATATGGGCATGGCTTCTTCTTGGCCATTTCGTCTTTCTTTCGCAGTTCCTTTCTTCTAACCCTATTTTAAGCAACTCGTTTTCTTGCGGTCTTTCGCTGGCGAGTCCGTATCTCTTTTCCTCTTCAGTTTCTTCGGTCTTTTGGTTGGGAGTCTTCGGGATAGGCATGAGCTGGGAAATAGGGGTCTGAATTCCATCACGTATCCAGCGCTCGTCGGACAACCGCCAATATGGGTTTCGGTGTACTAGACGATCCTAAGTATCCCAACGTACCGGGTACCGTACGACTCGGCGACAAGGTCACGTCCGAAAAGCTCGATGATTGGGAATATACGGAGCCAAAAAAGCGAGGAGAAATTGTCCTGAATCCTCAGCCATCGGACAGTCCCAATGACCCGCTCAACTGGTAGGTCCATGGCTTGGAGCGAGTATGTTGTCCGACGAAAGCTTATTGGTTCTGATTAGGTCAAATGGAACCAAGTATACGATCTTGTTCATCTTGTCGATGACAGCTGGTGTCACCGTATCCCTCGGACCTATGATTACAACTGCCTTCCAAGATATATCGACAACCTTCAAAGTGGATGTGAACTCGGTCTCGTTAGGTGTGGTGGGTGATATGCAACTCACCACGGGAAGTGGTACATTTTTCACCGCTGCCGCTGCCGCCGTATGGGGAAAACGTCCGGTCTTCTTTATATCGGCTCTCGCTCTGTTCGGTACCAGTTGTTGGGGTTTCTTTGCGCAAAGTTTTGTCTCCCTCGAAATTATGCGAGTCATCCAGGGTTTTGCAGCCGCTCCTCTAGAGACGCTTATCAGTGCTACCGTCTCGGAACTTTTCTTCATCCACGAGAAGGGTAAGATGTTGAGTGTGTGGAACTTGTTTGTCATGGGTGGTGTTAAGCTTGGGTAAGGTTACTCGATTGCTGGTAGAACCAATGGCTAATGGCGTCTAGTCAGGTTATCGCTGCCTTCATTATCCAAGGCCTCGGCTTCAAATTCACGTTTGGAATTTGTGCTCTGATCTATGCCGTCCTGATCCCTTCGCTATACTTCTTCGTCCCTGAGACAGTTTACTTCAAGCCGGAAGAGGAAACCGTGGTTGTCTTTGACAAGTCGTCTCTTCGCGTCTACGAGATCGCCTTACCCGAAACCAAGAAGACCTACCGCGAGCGTCTACGAATCTTCCAAGGGCGTATTTCCAAAGCATCATTCTTCCGAACTGCCTACAAACCCATTCCGCTGGTGACCTTCCCCGTGGTCATCTTCAGCGCCTTCACGTATACATTCTACGCAGCCGGTTTAACCCTCATCGCCCTTCTCCAAGACACCATCTTTTCGGCACAGCCCTATAATCTCTCCACCTCTGCCATCGGCCTCACCAATCTTCCCCTCTTCGGTGCTGGTCTCGTTGGTACTCTCGTCTCCGGATACTGTGCAGATTTTGTGGTGGGATATGTTACCAAGCTCAACAACGGTATCTACGAGCCGGAATTCCGTCTTATCCTCATGGTTGCCGCCGCTTCCTTGACCTCGGTCGCTTATGTCGGCTTTGGATATAGTGTTGCAGCTGGAG
The DNA here is from genome assembly GCA_003369665.1 of Coleophoma cylindrospora. Lineage (NCBI taxonomy): Eukaryota > Fungi > Ascomycota > Leotiomycetes > Helotiales > Dermateaceae > Coleophoma > Coleophoma cylindrospora. Next base: position 1,817,640 of record PDLM01000002.1, read on the forward strand.
CTCCTCTCACCATCCCCATTCTCTTCCTCGGTGTGCAAACTATTGGAGTACCTTTTGCAACAAGTGCCTCCTTCACCTACGTCATGGATTGCCATCCAACTCACGCTGCTCAGGCCTTCGTCACCATGAACTTCATCAAGGCTGCGCTATCCTTCGTCATGTCCGATTTCGTGAACAGTTGGTTCCAAGCCAGTGGCGCAAAGTCCGTCTTCACTGTCATTGCCATCGCCAACTTGGCTGTGTCGGGACTTTCGATCCCCATGTATATCTTTGGAAAGCGTCTGAGGAGCAAAGTCGCTCGCAGCAGCTTCCATCAGTCAATTTAGACATGCATGGGCTGGACGAGTTTCTTTTTTGTTTAGCAAGTCGACAAGGCGGGCCAATCGATGTCTTTTCTCACGCCCATAGAAAGGCTGCTGCGCAGTCTTCCGCTATCGAGCTATACCGACCACGAGAGCAGGCCCAGTTTGCTGCCCCGTGCTTGCGACGGGAATATAGAAAGCGATGGATTTCACACTATTAAAGGATCGGAATATTTACTGGGAGGCGGATCAGGCCACACACGTGAAATGGGATGGAAGACTTAGTATATACCTATTTTTCATATTCTTTTGTACCAACACCACTACCACCGGCAACCAGACCTATTTGTTGCTTTCAATCTTCATGTCTGCCCGGGGATGCCAATCAAGTCTATGCACGCCAGAGCCATGCATCCTCCGAAGACATATCTTACATAGAAAATATACCCAAAAAAAACCCAGAAATGCAATTCACTCGTTCTCGCGTTTCACCCCAAAAGAGGCTCAAGCCATGAGTAGTTCCCTTTGCCATGTGTGATTCCGGATTGCTCTCTCACCATACTACAAGCAGCCCTTCCTCGTGCGCCGTGATCAAACGTACAATAATTCTCGAGTGCCCTCTGACGCATTGCATGCCATCTTGGGTGCCTTGGCAAGGGCTAAGAATACCGCCGCCGTAGGTATGTCTCGGAGCAATTACCAGGCATCTTTTCACGACTTGGCACGAAGGTGGACAGACAGCCGGCTCTGCAGGGCGCGGTACGGAGTGGACAAGAAACAGCAGAAAGATTGGCAGGCGCAAGATCCGCCAGGGGTTTGGCGGTGATCGAGTTTGTTCAGATGTGGTTGAAAAAGAGTTGGGACGGGGACGGGTTCGTTTGGCGAGCTTGGCTTGACTGGGCTGGGGGGCAGGCGTAGGCGAAGGGCAAGACCGCGTCAGCCGTTTCAGACCTCGTGGGAATCGTGCGATTTCTGGGGCTCCCTCAGGGGGGTTAGTAGGGACCTTGAGCAGGCTGGTCTGGTTCTGGCGACTCTTCCGTACTAACTCAAGACTTTCACTTCATGGCTCTGCTCGCTCCCTCTCTCTCTTTGGCTGGTATGGAAGAGATAAGGAAAAGAAGAAAAAAGGAAAAAGAAGGAATCGCTTGTACTTTGGTACACCATTGACACTGCTCCTCTTCCTCGTCCCCTGCAGCCAAACCAGCCTCTGCTCAGTTGTTCTTCCGCCTTTCCTCCCCCGAATGGACCGCATTGCCAAACGTGGCTTGGCCCCCTAATAAGAGCAGGCATCGGCATAAGATCACAGTGCTTTTTGGGTTTATTTGTGGCTCCCGCCGCCGGGCAGGGGAACAAGTTGCAGGCGAGCCCGAGGTCATTATTCTCTAGGAGCACTTGGACCACTTGTTGCAGTTGGCGAGAGAGGCTCCACTACTTAATGCTATCACACATCAGTGTCTCGAACGGCATTCGAGTGCAATCTCGCAAACCCTGCGCCAAGAGCTCATAACCACGTCCAGCAACGGTAGTTGCCCAAACCTGTTTGATGTTTTTTGGGGGGTTGTTTTCTTGATTGCTCCGCGCCTGGCATCAATGCCGCTGCTGTTGCCCGAGATAGGCCTCTCCCGCTTCCACGACCACCGTGGGCACAGCGCTGACCAGTGTCCGTCCAGGGTGCGCCGTTCTTGGGACGAGCACCTCCTTGGACGGTGATCCTTTTTGTTTCTGCACATCATTAATGCTCTCAAGCACTACTATTTATACCGGGAATAGTTCAGAGGCTATTATATGATCCGCTCCGACTCGCGTTACACACATGCCGATCCGGGAGTCCGAAAAAGGAGACACCACGGCGGTCTCCCCGGCGGTCATCTGGGACCCAGTCTTCTTCACCTCTGAAGACGCTGGGCTTTTTTTTGCTCCCGGCTCCGCTGCCTGGAAACATCGGGGCTTCCCCGTCACTTATGTCACCCCAAGTATTGCGTCTGGTCTATTTCGCAGGCGGCTCTCTTGCATTCGCGGATGTTTCACCTCGTCTTTTCCCTGCTTATCGATGTTTGCTGGCTGTGCGGACGTGACGGTGGCTTGCTGGGGTGAGATCGCACCTCTGAGGAAGGGGTTAAGATGCACGATCATGCATCTGAACTTACCATGCAGCAATTGCGTCTTTGGTTTAGTGGTGTGCACTGTAAACCTGGGACGAATATTGTCCTTTGCGGACCAGGGCAAGAGATACGGCGCTTACTTGGGACTGATAACTTCGGAGCTGAAACCTCTTGTTCGGGATATGAGTGAATCTCGTTGTTTGGCTTGATGGTCAATGACGAGTCTGAATTGCTTCGTGCTGTATAAGTCTCGGAACTGTGAGTGATCCGTCCCCTGAAAAGAGTGCAGTGACTGGGTATCCGGGCGTATAGGCCCTGGTGTTGCTTGCGATCTTGCGGAAGCTCCTCCACGAGATTTGAAACTACAACGCCAAGTCGATGTCACTACCAAGCTGATGGCTGTCTTACGCCTACCAGTTGGCAGCTCGTTACTTTTTATCTACGCGGCTTTGGGTGGAGCTTTTGGATTCAGGTGTCTGAACTTCTCTCCTGGATCTGGAATTGAACCACGTAACATGATGATCATTGAAGCTGTCGAGTCTGCTTCGGCCAAGTGTGCTTCCGCGAGAGATACCAGAAAATAAGTGGTTTGTCGACGTGGTTGCTGCGTAGTCGCTGCTCTCTAAGGCTGCAGTGTTGAAGCCTACATTTTCTGGGGCCCATATTGAGGTTATCATTTCTCTGGTCGTGGTAAATTCCCAGATAAAAAACAACAACCAGAGGTTACAAATCAGCAAAATCGAGTCCTTTAAACCTTCGCTAGTCTTGTAAGAAGGAACCTCGTCGGCAGTGTCCCATCTACATTCTATATAAGAAAAAGGCGACCGATATTGATATTGGCGGCAACACCAAGCTTTTTTTACTACGATATAAGCTTTTCTCCTTGGCACAGCTGTTTTTGGCAGGGTGACAGAGTCTAGATGACGCTGTATTTCCAAACTTATCTGGCAGTCTTATGAATTTATGCGCCTATAAAAGACCACGGGTGCAAGCAGCAAAGAACCATGATAGCATTGGAGCCTCTACCATTATCGGCCTCTACTTCTGACATGCAGGTTCTCCATAGAAGATTCAGAGGCCTGCTCACCGGTACTCGTGCTGACGATATGGAATGTCACTGTCGAGGCGAGACTTGCTCACGCGAGGTTTCAATATGTGTCTCAACGGCCAGTGAAAAAATAATAGCAGACGCACTTGCTTCGCTTACCACAATCCTTCGTGCCAGAATGGCCCCGAGAATGATTAAATACTCTCCACAATGATCGAGATCTGGCTATCCCACATATAGGCAGGCACTGACTTGGTGAGAAGAAGACGTCTTCTGTCACGCTTTCTCTTTGCGTCAATCCTTGATTCTTGAGGTTGTTTGTATTGAAAGTCTACGTAAGCTCCGCTCCATCTAAACTGCGGTTTCTGATCCTCCGGCCTGCTTGACTATATCCCAACTATTCCTGTTCCCTTTGCATAACGGAGATTTTCCGATGAACGAATTATGACATTGAAAATGGCGCACTGGGAGACTTGCAAGTGTAGCTAAGGTTTACTTTGGTTGGTATATATCCCTGAATATCTCATATTCGTCTAGAAGTCCCTAACTCATCGCTATATAAAAGGCCAAAGACTTTGACAGTGATGGTAGAATTGGAGTTAATTGGCAAGGTGTAGCGTAAGTCTTCTCACAAATAACATTCGTGCCTTGTTAGGAACTAGTTGTTACCGGAATATCCTAATTTCTTGATGATCAGTCAGTAGGTATCATCTAACGCTTCTGAATTTTCATATATCATGAACTCTGTAGCGGTGGCAGGTCGATGAGCGATACCACAGTTTTGACCAAACTGACGCGATAGCAAAGAACTATCATGGAGGTTGTGAATTAGTCCGTGTCTTGTTTTCAACGTTACTATCGATGCTGTCCTAGATAACAGCAAGCCCTGCATTTTCAGGGAAGTACTTTAGTAATAGCTTTTTTCCAGTTGTCTACCATCGTTTCTCTACTTCCTCATCCTTTTTGCAAGCTATACCACGCAAATTTCATGTGGATGGCTTTTCACAGATCAATCTCTGCTTTACCATTTGAGCTTTCAGCATGGTGGTCTTACGTTGCCTCTCTTCTCCTACCCTTCCTGGCCGCTAGGTTTGCAACCGCAAGTTAAGTTTGCCTGCCAGCTAGTGAGAGAAAGTACGTCTATAGTTTTGAGGTACAATATGGAATTTTTGATTTACCTTTATTGCCATCAACTACCTCCACTACTACTAAGTCTTGTTTCCGCTTACTCTTTTCATTCGCTTACTTCAAAAATCATACAACCTATTCTAGCTTCAAGCACCAACCAATACGTGGATCAAGCAGTAGAGTATACCACCTAGTTTACAGCATGCGAAGCTTCGGACCAATCTGTTAATTAACCATACCCTAATACCTACTTTGACTTGCCCGACTTTCCAAATTGCTCACGACTTGTTTGAAGGCAAGCGGCAAGGTATCGTATATGAAGCAAGGAAGTCCAGCTGGGGTATAGATGGCGAAAGACTCTCAGAAATACCAGGAGAAGACAACCAAGAAACAATTAAGTACGACGCTACGAGTACCTTAAGAATACGGCACAGAAGAAGTCATGTACATGGAATCATCGGTGGGTGATTTCGCCCCATTTGAAAACAGAGCGCTAGTATTCCCCGCCCCCACCACAAATACTTAACTCTCTCCTTACCAACAAGACCATAGCAGACAATACAGATCACATAATCAACGCCTTACGAGGGAATTGTGGTTGGATTTGAGCCTGAGGTGAATACAAAGTGTAAGGCCTCGAGCCTGAGGCGACACGCCGAAGGCAAAATTTGTAGTTAGCTGCAGAGCATCTTCCATAGTCACCGATTATACACTTCTGCATCCTCGTAAGCCCTATGGGAAGTCCTTATATCTCAACAGATTCTAAGTGCGCTGTAGGATCTTGAGCCTAAGGCAGCATAAAAGAGCAAAGCTTAGATGTAGCCGTAACACCTCTTTAGTAGTTACCAATTACATCACTCTGCACTTTTGTAAGACCTACATCTCAGCCCGCTTCTGAGCTTTGATCAAACCTTGACGTAGCCTATCGGTTCAGTGACAGCAAAACTCTCATCGACAGCAAAATATAGGGTGTTGGTATTGGAGCAACACATCCTACAAAATATGACATCCCTGACGAATTTAATGCTTCTGAAGCCTGTACGGTTGCCGAAAGAAGCTCCAAAAGCTGTGCTTAAGCGGATCGTGCCTGAACTCGAAGTGCGGCTGCATACACCGCATCGAGGTTTGATCTAGCTCTCCAACAACGGCTGTTCTGAAAGCAATGGACTCGGGGAAGCGGCAGGGTATGATAAATTCACATTGCGTCATCGAAGGAACTGAATACGAGCACTCTGAGAGCCCTCGAATGTTCTGCTCTTCTGATAGATTGTATCCTCGTTTATAGTTGGCATGCTTCTGAAGCCGCGCAGGTGCTATCAGGACTCATATCAATCTCCCGCAAAGCTCATATTCCAACGCCGGCTTTCAAGGTTGTTTTCGGTTAGAGCCTTTTGATAATGCTGCTCACATGTATGTAAAGGCCACTTGCCGTTCCCACTCTGAGCGGATTCCCATGCGATGAACAGGCATACTTACGGAACAATTCCCACTACTCGTAGATACATTCTAGACCCGCGTATTCGCTAGACAAAGTATCAGATGAATCTTATTAGTGTGGAAGCAGCAAAGCATGGGGGAGGTGCAGACTAGCGATTTTAAATAATTTCAAAGTGAATCAGACGAAGAGGCACAAGCTGGGATCGACAGCTTATAATTCAATCTATCAGAACTGGCAAGGCAAGGTATACCTGTGAGACTCCTTCCACGCTTCTGAGGCTTCCTTGCCAATGGGCACTAATCAAGAGCGTAAACCACGTCAGTCAACATCATTTGGGTGCAGCTTCCCAACATGCAGTGGACGAGCCATTGTTCGATGGCTTCATAGCAAGCTCTCACTGCCCTCAAGAATAAACCAAGCTTGAAACAAAACGACAGCACGGGAACATTCTTCATGGGAAAGACATTCGGGAGAATACTGAACTAGTCAAGTCGCGCTCAAAACTTGTGCGAGAGTTGTCATCGGCTCCAACATAGCATCTGTTAGACAGCGGAAATGGGCACAAAGATCCCAGATCTCTTGACGATACGAACACTGCGTGGGATTGGCTGATAGAAGACCACGGAGCGGAACGCACTCACTGCAGGCATTCACCTACATCTTCTCTCTTCTTCTTTCCACGGTGTTGTTTCCCAGACAGATACAGGCCGCCACTATCATTGTACGGTAGCAAAGCAATCACACCAGACCCAGTTCCACCTTTTCTTTTCTAGCAAGGTTTTCAACAAGCCTCCTAGCCCACCCAACGCACAGCCAGATCTTTCCCGCCACAGCCCCTAGCCAAGGACATGGAAAGTATGTACGAGCTCCTCCCCCAGCCCCGAACGCAAGCCAAGCCAGCGTCTCCGGTTCTCGGCCGCATGACTGCCGCCCCCCTTTGCTCAACCATGGCTAGCTTCGGACAGAGAGGATGGAAAAGGGAGATGCCGGTACGGTGGTAGGAACTTTAAATCTCAGATGATCTTATCAGATCATCTGATTTCCAGGATGGGGCGTTCCAGCAATCCCTCATCATCCCGCTTTGGGCTTTTCTTTCGCTCCCGTGGGGATGGGCCAGAATGAACCGAGTCGGCATGTTATTGCCTCGTTGTTGCGTGGTATCGAATAAGCTTCTTATTTGAAGTGGATTCCTTTCCTCTCAGCTTTTATGGTTCTAGCATCAGGGGAGACTAGTAGAGCTTTTGCAGGATAGAATTTGTTGTGGCGAACTGAAGAGATTGAAGGCGTCGGTTAATTTTATTTACCTCAGATGGCGAGGACATTCTGTGCATATGGGACCGCTTGCTAGAGACACGATGAATTTTCTATGGGATACAGGGTAGGAAAACGCATTCATGGAGAGATCTCAGTAGAAAATAGATGTATTCAGAGAAGAAAGAATCCGCCTAAACTTTTGTAATCGCAGAAATCCACCACGTGGTCTAACAGAACCCCATATCTGTCCCCACGAACCTAGGTTCAGGGAGAGGAAAGCAAATCCGAATAACGAAGTGAAAAGAGAATACCAGAGCAACATATAGTGGCACAGGCCTTTTGGATATCATGAAGATGGAAAGGAAGGGGGCATTTAGATCATGGCTCGTACTCGCTCGACGCCGGTGGAAGCGAGCTCCTTGCCGAACATAGACTCAACCAGCTCGCCTCCTCGGACGGCCAAGATTGAAAGAAGAGAATCGCTCAACTGAAAGCGTAGGGATTAGCTTGGTTGTTCCATACTTGGAAAGGACAGAAGGATATGGACTTACACCGTGCGTCTTCTCATTGCAGCCTTGCAGCCAAACCCCAGCACCCTCCTGAATTTTGCTTTCGTCATACAGGACCTTGTAATCTCTGCTAACAGTGAACTTGGTCCCTTCCCTTTGTGCTTCAGGGAGGAGATCTCTGGTCTGCTTCAAGATATCCTCGTGGGCATTTCGCAAGTAACCCGTAGCGACAAAGACAGCATCAACAGCCAACTCGGAATCATCGCCATTAACCACCTTGCCGCCCTCGACCTTCTTCATCTTCAACAAAAGCTTCCCATCAACATTCGCAGTGGAGACAACCTGTCGTTGTGGAATAATGTTAAGGGACCACGAGCTGGGGTCGGGGTTCTTGACTTTCTGGGAGTACAGCGTATCGTAAAGGTGCTCCAACAGCTCCAGGCGCACCACACCGTAGTTGGTTGCCTTGTCGAGGGTGATGGCCTGTGCTCTCACCTCGGGGTCCTGGGCAAAGGTTCCATCCACGCGGTCTGGGTCGAAAACCTCATTCACGAACGGTGAATCATCACTGGGTCTCAAGTGGGCGCCCTTGATGATCATGGTCACCTTAGCATTGGGGAATCGAGATGGCAGGTCGTTGAAAATTTCGGCGCCGGATTGACCGTTGCCAACAACAGCAATGTGGTATGGTCTTTGCGAGTCTGGGAGCGTTCGGTGGACGCGCGAGGAGTATTGTGAGGAGTGAACAATTTGTGGGTGGCTTTCTGGGAATTGGGGTGGGAGCCTGGCCTTTCCGCCCACCGCCACGACAACTCGCTTGGAGGATCTGGTTGTGACCTCTCCCGTCGCCACATGTCTGCTGGTAACATTGAAGTGGGAAACCTTGCCGCTGCTTGACTTCTGGGGTTCCACTGCGACGACCTCCTGTCCGTATCTGACCACGCCGCGGTGCTCGAAATATCTTGCTACCCAGCGCAAGTAGTCCTCGTACTCTGCACGACTTGGGAGGAAAGTGCTCAAGTTAATAAAGTTGTTCAGTCGTCCCTTGGCGAAGAGGTAATTGATAAAGGTGAAGTGCGAATGTGGGTTGCGTGGCGTTGCCATGTCTTTCAAGAAGGAGATCTGCATCTTGGCTCCTGGCAATTGCATGCCCGAGTGCCATGAGAACTTTGGCTGGCGTTCTAGGAAAGTGACATTTGGGGAGAGGAGCTGGGCGTCAGTCAAAGCCACACCGATGGCAATTGAAGCTGGTCCGAAGCCAATGCAGATCAGATCTTGGATATCTGAAGAAGGCATGACAGGCAGTTTTCTGTAGCGGTTAGTTGAAGCTACAACCCCAGGAACTTCAACCTCATGTCAGGCTTACTGTGTGCTAGCAGACATGCGCGAGTCTGCTGAAATGTTGGTGCTCATCTCGCCGGAAGACATTTGGAACGATATCAAAGAGAGCGCAGATTATGTAGGGTGCGACGGTAATGCTTGCCCCGACTTGTTCGTCAATGGCAATAGATCGCAAGTCTCGGAGGAATGAGCAAGTGCAAAATAAGACGCAACAAGTTCTCAGGATGGGCTGGCTTGGTTACTGGCGGAGGTTCTGTTCCTCGGCTCGTGGATTCAATGTCTCGTGGAAGATATGTAGCCAAGGTTGGGATGGACTTGGGAGAAGGAGGTTTAAAGGCTTTTGGCAGCACTGGAAAGCTTGCGACGGTGAAGGAAATCAGATGTTCCTTGACGAACGCCGTCCAGCAGTCGTACCCGCTCCGGTCGACTCATGTGAAAAAAGGACATTAACACAGCTCCAGGAGCTACCGTCCCCGTTCCACCCAACTATGGCTTGTTACGTACTAGAAGCAGGCAAGGCAGCAAGGACAGAAAAAAAGTGAAGGGGCCATGTTCACTCGTGTAGATCATCGGACGTCGGGGCTTCGTCTGTTTTCTGGGTCAACGCCGGGATAACCCCTCCAGTGCCGGGCAAGGCGCGTGGACCGACCACTCGTCACTGTGTCCGGTCTGCCGCCAAGGCTAAGCATCCATCATCGAGAAGGGCGACGGTATGATGGCTTGTGGCGGGATGAGGGACTTCCCGCGGGTGGTTGTCATGGGGCAGAAGAAGCTAGAAGCAAGAAGGAAGCTCACACGGGGCCGGACAAGCACCATCAGACGATGGAAGCCATGAAATGGGCTGAGACGGCCGGAGACGACAGGCGGCCTGCGGGAAATCTCATCTCAGCATGCTGCAGACGCTCCTTCTCCGCCATGGCACAGACAGGTCGCAGACGGTAGTCGTCACGGTTGTGGCACGACGTGGGTTCCCATGGGGCGTGAAGACGAGTGGAGCAGCGCCATATGCGGTGGATGCAGCAGCCTGTCCGATGAGGTGTGAGGATCTGATAAGATAATCCGGGTACACCCCCTTCCCGGATGGGTGTCCACGGGGTTCTTGGCCCTTGGCTCCTGGCCTCTCTTTCGCCGAGCTCCCACCACCGTCCACTGCTAGTGGCTTTCTCGTACGAGGAGTGAAGTGATGGCCGCCGGCGACGTCGTGGCTTCTCGCTGGTCCCATCTGATAAGTGCAAGCGAGCCAGGCCAAGACTGCCGAAGTGGGATGGCGTGCGGCCTTCAAGGATCCGGGATGCGCTGACCAAGCCCGCAAGGAAGATTTCAATCTGATAACTTAATTTGCAATGGTAAGAACGTGTCCGGCGAGGGCTGCCGGTGTGTCTCTAGAGAGAGGCCTTGGTGCTCTTCCTTGTCGCCCTCACATTCAGCCGGTGTCGGGAATGGCTTTCTAGCTTGCATTGAGCCCGTCGATTGCTGATCCCTTGCACAGAATGGGACAAGATGGATGTCGTCCAGAGAGACGCTCACCATGGGAGGAGGAAAGGGAGACGGCCTCGAATCGGGGGCCAGAACCCCAAAACCCCAAGAAGGGCCAGTGACATTCCTCGCACAGCGCTCGACGGGTGTGGCTCACAGCTGTATCCTTATTTCAACGACAAGACATGTCACTGAAGCACGCTGAACCGTGGAGCAGCGCGTGGTGTGGGTGAGAATCAGGCCAGCCCTTTGCCCGTGCCAAGTGATTAGATGGCGAGGGCCCACGGGATGGGAAGGACTGGTCCCCACGCTTGGCACTGGTTGGCATGGCCCAAAGCCGGGCCGTTCGAAACAAGGCGCATCTCGGCCGGCGACGCACTTATTGCACGCTTGTGTAATGAGAACCGACAACCTTGCAGTGCACCTTCACGCGCTTGTGTCTGGGCTTGCAATCAAAGAAGCCATCGCTGAGATACGAAGATTAGGTCGGAGGACGGTGCCACTTCGTCCGTCGAGGCACAGCACGAGAAGGTGCCTCCCATTTAAGCGGCCAGTCCCTTCGAACGATGTGCTCTCAGAAGTAATGCCCGTCGTGCCCGGTGGATAAGGCAAACTTTTTTGCGATCAGCAAGACCTCACAGCAACCATGGCCAAAACCTCACCCAAGCTCACAAATAGAAACTCCCCCTGGGAGCAATTTTCCATCTGCCTTCCCCACCCATACCTGACGAGGTACTACGCGCAACGCACAGCGACGACCGCAAATAACGGGTCCCATTACTCAATTGCCATCGCTCCGCCCTCAGCTCAGAAAGGCCACCACAGAGCACCTGCGGTTCCCCTGCAGAATCCCGCCCTGTTCTTCTCGACCCTGGAGGATGGCCACGACGTCGCCATTGCAAATAACACACCATGGGCGCGCGCGAGGCGAAGTCCTTCCATCCAATTCGGCTGGACTTCCGCGGAAGCGCCAACGATAGCTCAGATCTGGCTGCTGGCGTATTCCATCTTTACGGTTCACCACAATGAGGAGATCATCAGGTTATCCCTGAGGGGAAGTCGAAGTCCCTTGGTCGCTGAAGAAATCACTACGGTTGGGTTAGCGATCCCGCATCCAAAGCCATTTGCGGGAAGCGAAGACGCAGCGGCATGGACATCTGATGAACTGGTCCTCTTGCGCAGTGCCTTCTGGCAGGGCGCCGGTTCTCCATTCGGTCCCCGATCCGCCTGGCTACCACCAAGTTCAGGTGCGCGGCTGGCTGTGAACGACTATCCTCTCCTCCCAACCACCCAGACCATCACCACCAGGTTTCCAGAGACCAGGGTGCATACGCTGCATCCGATCCGACCTGCGAAGCCAACACCCGGATCCACCATCTACAGTCGGTATATTCCTCACCTGGACGAGCATTACTCGATGCTGGCCCTCGACTACACGAACGAGCAGCACCTGCAGCTTTTCCACACCTGGCAGAACGACCCCCGGGTGGCTGCAGGTTGGAACGAGACGGGAGATCGGGCGCATCATCTCAAGTACCTGAAAGACTTGCATGACGACCCCCACACGCTGACCATCCTGGCGTGCTTCGATGAAGTGCCGTTCGCGTACTTCGAAGTGTACTGGGGAAAGGTAAGATCTTGAATCCCCGGGCCCTTTCGTATCATTCCCTCAGGCTGTCTGCTAATCCCACCCGCGCAACACAGGAAGATCATCTGGGAGCTTATTATAATGCAGGTGATTGGGACCGTGGCCGGCATTCACTGGTGGGTGATGCGACCTACAGAGGCCCGGCGCGGGCCCATGCCTGGTGGTCGAGTCTCATGCACTACATGTTCCTGGACGATCCGCGGACCGAATTTGCCATTGGGGAGCCGAAGTATACGAATACGAGGGTTCTGGAATTGGATGCGCTGCATGGCTTCCATGTGGAGAAGTTCGTGGATCTGCCTCACAAGAGGAGCGCCTTTGTGAAGTGCTCGCGCGAGCGGTACTTCGGCCTTTGTACGGTGGGTATGCCTTACTTAGGGAAGCAGAAGGACATACAAGAACGGCTATGATCTTTAGCTAGCGAAGCTAGATATCCGAAATCTTTAACTTACGTACCTTAATCAGAAAGTATATATATATGCATATATAGAAGCACGAGTATCAACAATAATATCTAAATCCCATTCATCAACAATGATTTTCAAGGATTTAAGGATCAAAGTACATGCTGTCAACCACATATGAACACCCAGACTCGCTGGCTCTAAGGCTACAACTGTTTTCCACAAGCAACCGGCCATTCTAACCAAAACTCTTGAAGCCATCCCCCACGCCTTTTATCTATTCCATCATCTAAATGCCTTTCCGCGCAACCAATTCCTGCGCCAGATCTCTCAAGAGGTGCTTCTTAACCTTGCCACTCCCCGTCTGCGGCACCTCGCTTAACCCGACCTCTTCGTCCCCAAACCAAAAGATATGTGCCGGCGCCTTATGTCGCCCCAAGACTTCCCGGACCCAAGCTCTCAACTCGTCATCGGTAGGCCGCTTCATTTGGTCGTTGGACGACGAGGGAGCTGGAGGGAGGATAAACGCACCGACCACTTCGCCGTACTTGTGATGCTTAATCCCCACCACTGCGCAGCGGCTGACGAGTCCTGACGGGTGAGCGACTAGACGAGTCTCAATCTCCAGGGGGTAGATGTTCTCGCCACCTAAGACATACAAAGATCAACAAAAGTCCCTTTCCGCCAACTTTCCCAACCAGGAAGGGAGCTGCACGGCAAACTTACCACGGATAATGATGTCCTTGAATCGGCCGGTGATGGTGCAGTAGCCGAAGTAATCAACCACGGCTTCGTCGCCCGTGTGCAACCACCGGACGCCATTCTCGTCGAGTCGCATGACCTCGTTTGTTTTCTCCTCGTTCTTCCAATATCCCTTCTGGAGGGAGTAGCCCGCGATACACAACTCTCCGCGGGCCCCAATGGGCACGACATTTCCATCACGATCGATAATTTTGGCGTGTAAGTGCGGCAATAATCTCCCCACAGTCGTCAGGCGTCGCTCAATGGTGTCATACGTCGTGGCATTGAAGCACGTTGGGCTCGCCTCGGTCAGCCCGTAGGAGCTGGTAAACTCATGCATGCCCAACTCAGACAGCATGCGCTCCATCAGCGGCTTGGGAACCGGCGCGCCCGCCACGATGCCCGTCCGCAGGTTGGGACACGACCAGCCCTCCGGGCGGGGGAGGGAGAGCAGTTCCTCGAACATGGCGGGCACGCCGTGAAGTGCCGTGCAGTTCTCGGCAGATAGCGAAGCGAGCACGGCCGGGGCGGAGAAGGTCTGCGATGGGAGCACGACTTTCGCGCCGTGTGTCAGGCATGCCAGCACGCCCAGCACGAGCCCGAAACAGTGGAAGAGCGGCGGGGGGCAGCACAGGATGTCGGTGGATGTCAGTGACATTCGACTGCCGATCGATCGCGCGTTGTTGATCAGATTGCTGCTCGTTGGTTAGCTTGGCCTGTGCAACATGTGGGTTTTATCGTGGATGTCCATACTGATGGGTGAGACTTGCGGCTTTCGGATCACCCGTGCTTCCACTGGTATACTGGAGGTTGACGATATCATGGGTATCAACCGCCTCCTTTACCTTGTCCAGCTCATCGTCCGTCACTCTCGGGGAGAGATTGTGCAATAATTCATCGTATGTCGAGAACGTGTTCGAGGTGCCTCGAAGCATAATCACCTTCTCCAGCCCACCGTCCGGCACCAGATCTCGGTCTTGTTCTAATCCTCGCAGAAGCTGTGAATTACTGTGCGGCCCATATTTCTCCTGCAAGAATAGTACTCTGCAACCTAGATAGAGTTTCGTCAGATCAGATCGTGCAGATCTACCAAGATTGGGCCCCGGGTCGCCATATCTTATGACCACATCGCTTACCTGAATGCTTCAATGCATATCTTGCCTCCACATCGGTGTACGTCGAATTCAGCACGACCAATATGCCACCCACCATGCCCACCGCAAAGAAGAGCGCAATGTATTCCTCACAATTTCCAGCCAGGATGCCGACCCGGTCTCCCTTTTGTATCCCCATCACCAGCAAACTCTTGGCCAGCAGCCGACTCTGCTCCAGCAGCTTTCCATACGTCCATCGTGTCTCGGACCACGCGACGACCAGACATTCCCGCTCGCCATAATACGCTGCTTGTTCCTCGAGGAGTTGTGCCAGGGTGAGTTCGCGCAGTGGTGGAGTCGTTTCGCCGTGGATCAGCGACAGCTGCACCGCTGGAACAGCATTTTGCCAGGCTTCATTTACGCGGAAATGTGCTGTTGTCTGTCGTAGACGACGAACAGCCGTGACATTCGCAGTCGCCATGAAGGGTAGTAGATCTCCTCACCAGTAACCAGCTTGCTGGATCTGTTCTTCGAACCGGATTGGAAGGGTACGATGCTCTATGGTGGGGAACAGCAGCAGCAGGTCTCAGGTCTTTCAATCACAAGCTGGGAGGATGTCACTGTCTATGAAGATCACACCGCAACAGATGCAGCGGCACGCCGGCCGAGGTACCCTACTTTTGTTCTCCGGACCAGCTCGTCGGACGGCGTTGAGCATCGGTCATCGGGGTACAAGCTTACCGGCAATCCCACTCTGAACATCCCTAGCTCGCAAGTTCCAAGACTCCAAGCATCGAGATGGACTATTTGCCTCTCTTCTGGCCGAAGATTATCTTATCAGATCAAGATCTTCCCTTACTTCTCGTATTCACCTCAAGCCACCATGTAAGCGAGCAGCTTCCTCTCACGGCGAGGGAGTGTAGCAATGGCAAATTTTGCTGCATGTGGATCCCTGATATTAACTCCAAGACTTGCCCGAGAGGCTAGAGAACAACCAAACCAAGCAAGTAGAATTGCCGGCCTTGGCCGGTCCTTACCAACCTTCTCAATGCGTTCAGCTCGAGAAGTTTCCGGGTATCGTACTGCAAAGAGAACCAACCAGATCTGCACGAGTCGGCTCAGCTGGCCGACGACACCAGGACTATTACAGCCGGACGAGGGCATTCTGCATCAAGTCAACAAGCATCCTGGCAAGTCCACATCGGCCATGAAGGATGCCTCGGATGAAGGAGAGATGCCAAGAGCAGTGGGGTGCGTGGTTAGCAGACCCAGATGCGCGCCAAGCGAGCAGCGGATCTGATAAGTGCAATCCCTGCCATGCAGCCCCCACCAGTGCCGTAATCTAATCAGATGGGCGAAAAATCTGTTCCTTGGCCTCCCATGTCGGCTCAATAATATGTCGGGCGAACGGTCAACATGGCACCGAACGGGAAAGGCCATGATGAGACACTGCATGATTTCGTTGGCCTCGGCCGATGACGAGGGACCAGACGGAATCCCCAACCGATGTCGCAATTGCGGGCCTGGCTCAGAATGAAGTCTGTTGTCGCTCTCGCTTGTCTTCGATCGGGCGCTGGCACTGAGGGGTGAATGCGAACGACGGCCTTGCTCATTCCCGATCACGGCGGGCTGCAGACAGAAAAGGTGTATGTTGCGGGAGTCACCATGGGTGAGGATCTAGTTCTGAACGAAGCGTGATGTCCTGGCTGCCAAAGTTGTGCTTCCGCTCCCAGACGTACTTCCAGCTGTCACATCACCGCAAGTTCTCGAATATCACCATGGCATCCGCCCCTGCCCCTCTGCGTGTGCTGGTCCTCGGCGGTTCCTACGCGGGACTAGGAGCTGCACTGAACCTCTTGGATCTCTGTAACGGAAAACCAACGCGCTTCTCTGGCGTGCTGGCCGAGGAGAAAAAGCCGGTCATTCCTGTGCAAATCAAAGTCGTCGATGAACGCGACGGGTACTGTAAGTGTCTTTGGGTTCGCTGCAAGCTGCCATTCGAAGGACAAGGGAGCATCTCTCGGGTCCGAGGACTAACTCGAGATGCCATGTAGACCATATCATTAGCTCTCCTCTCGCGCTCGCCTCCAAAGACTTTGCTGCCAAAGCATGGCAGAGATTCGCGGATCTACCGGCCTTCAGAGACCCTGGAATCAGCTGGATCCAGGGTAGTGCCATCAAGGTAGACTGTGAGAGGAAGGTCGCGACCATCGCCGATAGGAATACGGGGAAAGACTTCGAAGAGAGCTATGATTACTTGATCGCTGCGACCGGATTGAGACGTGCCTGGCCGGTCGTTCCTCAGACTTTGACCAAAGATGAGTATTTGATCGAAGCGGGAAACCACATCGACGCTGTGAGAAATGCCAAGGAGGGAGTGGTTGTTATCGGCGGAGGTAGATATCTCCTCCCTTTTTGCTTTTCTCTTCAGATCTTTAACTGGAACCGGTAGGTGCTGTTGGCATCGAAATGGCCTCCGAACTGAAGTTGTGCGAGCCGACGCAAACCGTAACCCTTATCCACTCTCGAGAAAGATTACTGTCCTCGGAGCCTCTACCCGACGAGTTCAAGGACCGAAGTCTAATCGCTTTAGAAGAGTCCGGCGTTAAGGTCATCCTTGGCCAAAGAGTGACCGACTCAGAGCCGGTTGAGACAGCAGATGGCACCCCACTTCTCAAGTTGACTCTTTCGAATGGCTCCCAAATCAACGCAGGACATGTGATCAAAGCCATATCTAAAAGCGTCCCAACCTCCACATATCTCGACGAGAGCCTGTTAGATACCGAGGGTTATGTAAAGGTGGAGCCCTCGTGAGTTTTCCCCAAATCTGCTCGCGAACCAGAATGCGCGCATCCTGCTAATCTTCGGACCAGGCTTAACTTTGCCCCGGGTGCACCCAACGCCAAGTACCACTTTGCCATCGGAGATCTAGCAAAATGGTCTGGCATCAAGCGGTGTGGAGGGGCCTTCCACATGGGCAACTACGCAGCCATCAATATCCACCAGCAACTGCTCGAGAAAATGGGTGAGAAGCCCAATTTTGTAGCGCTAGATGAGTATCCGGCTATGATTGCGCTGGCCGTCGGTAAGCAAGCTGTATTATATGGTCCAGACGATGGCACGACGTGGGGCAGGGATAAGATGGAGATGATGTTTGGAGAGGACTTGGGATGGACGAGTAAGTCTTGATTCCTCTTTCCTAAGCTTGTCTTGATAAACTCTGGAGAATTGGATGCTGATTAGGTCACTATTTAGTCTGCTGGAATTACATGAAACTCGGCGTTGATCCCAGTGAGAGCGTTAAGGGCAAATAGATTCATGGTTAAGTTAACTCTGTACGTCTAATCTGAACAGAAACTGGGGAGGGCCGGGAGGGCGGGTTCGGTTCAAACATATTAACAAATTATGTATTACAAGAGAAATGCTGTTGAAAGGAAATGAGAATACAGCCGATGCAGAATGGTCTTAATTCACCTATATAAGTACAAGTGTTACTTTGAAAAGAATCCAATATCTAAAACAGTTTCAATGATTGACAAAGAAATGTTCTGGCTCTTACACTAAAGGTAATGAATCAAGTACAGCTCAAAGCTGAAGGTCCAGGTTTCGAAGCGCCAATGGGAACTTTAATGATAGTAGTGGGTCTGTTATAAGCTTTCAGGAATCTACGTCAGGTACAGAGGATCTTTGAGATCCCCGAGACCCCCGAGATCCCTAAGACCCCGAGATCTTTAAACCCCCAGAAGCCGTCAAGTAGAGTCTGTCACTCAGAAGATAGTCAATAAAACATATTACATCACCTTTACATTGATATTTCTGATGTATTACGCAACTTATATCTATCATTTGTACTTACAATATTGGCCTCATACAAGCTAGGAGAACAAGTAGAAATGAACTAAGCAATGGCCTTATATCTTCAGCATTATTGTTTGTATCAGTGAAGCAAACTCTACTTAAGCTTGACGCGAATTCAACCAAATAGCTGCATTATTAATGTTAATTAAGAAGAGGGAGGGGGTTTGATGGTTACATGACAGGCTTGACATAAGCCTTTCGAAGGTAGGCAAGCTTACCAAAGTCTACAAAGTTACATTTACATCAGTTGTACAATGGATAAAAATGGCACCAATGGATAATAGCAAAATGCCTGTTCTTGATCGACCAAATGACTACATCAGGTTCGTATGTTTAGGGGACCATAAGTTGGCAGCAGACTCTGGCGGAACTTGCTTGTTGGCTTGCCGAAAGCCCTCAGGTCATGAGATCCGAATGAGACAAAATCAACGACCTCGCACCCACAAAGATCGCGATACGAGCATCGAACCCCTCGAAAACAAAATTACCCGGACGTAGAGAATCTGATCAACGGAAGATCACAAAGTGAGCGCCTCCTAAAGCCAAGGCCTTCCAATATTCTTCTGGGCGGTAAAGTAGCGATATCTAGAAGGTGATTCGCTAACGGCAAATCTCTCCCAGCCCAAGTGCCGTGCCGCTGCATCAGCGTCACCTGCACCTCGATGTATTGAGAGACCCCCGAACAGGAAGCTGGGATTTCAAAATCGCATGTCTCTGTCTGGGACGGCCTGACCGTTCAAGATTTGCTACTTAAGCTTGAATACTTAGCGGCCTCTGGAGATTTTATGATCGGGTTGGGGCTTGTCAGTGTAAGAACAGGCGCTGCCGTGTACATGAGGCAAAGGTTGGTTATGTGCTTCAGAGGACGTTCGATGCTCAAAACAGCAGGTCTGCTGCCGATGCTGGATAACAAACGTATAAAACAGCCATTAAGGCATGGTACTAGAGCAGGTAGCGAGCGCTTGAATCATTAAATACCTTGTCCGAATGCCTGCACGGTCGCCGGATTAATCTCAGCGACCTAGCCAGTAGCATGCAGCGCGAGTAGAGATAACCTCACAGCATCCACGTATGAAGTAATCGGGACCTGGTGATAAAAGCAGGTCCAATGCACCGAGCCAGATTCAGTCACTAGATTCCTTGTATTGCAGGTCATCAGTGCATGACCATGAAGATCTAAGACCATCTTTGGCTGCGGTCCTGACAAAGGTCATATATATGTGGAGAGAATGGTCCCTTCTTCTTTTTCGAGTTGGCGATGCCATTGAGCGTACAACTACAAAGAGCAGCATCATGAAGCTCCCCTCAATTGTCTGCTGTGTAGTTTGGTGCAGCGAAATTGTCCTTGCCGAGTCGCATGGCAGCACAAGAACCTCACCAACATATTACACGAAAGGACCTCTCCAAACCATAACCGGAGCGGGGTATTCGAGCGATGCCAATAATTCCATTGTGAGCTATAGCCCAAACTGGGCGGGGGTTATCCTCAACCCACCAAGTTCTGACAAGCCATTAACATCGGTCTCGGGAACATTCGCCGTCCCAGCACCCTCGGTGCCATCCGGGCAGCCCGATGGGGAATACACGTCCTCGATCTGGTTGGGAATCGATGGCGTGAACAACACCAACGCCATACTCCAAGCCGGCATTGACATAACGATCACCAAGGCCGGAGATCACACCGGCTACGTCTTCGATGCGTTCTACGAGTGGTATCCCAACTACGCAGTTGATTTCACAAGCTTCTCCCTCACAGCCGGAGACGTGATAGCGATTGATATCACAACCACCTCCTCGACTTCGGGTGTGATTGTACTGGAGAATGTGACCACCGGACAGAGCATAACGCAGTCGGTGAATGCCCCTTCATCCTCAGCGCCAGTGCGAGGGACCAGCGCGGAATGGGTCGTGGAGAATTTCGAGGGGCTTGGGGCGGCTCTAAACTTCTCGGATTTTGGATCCGTGATGTTTGAAAACTGTGCTGCGGGGACGAGTTCTGAGAGCTGGGGGATTAGTGATGCCTCGCTGGTGCGGATGAAGACTCTGGGGGGCACTGTTTTGACAGGTGTAGAGATTCTTGGGTCGTCGGCGGCACGAATCAATTATATCCAGTAATAATAGATTATAATCTGATAAGGCTTCAACACTTTGTCTTGTGGATTTCAACGTTTCGTCGCGGATCTATCAGCTATTAGTACTGGCAGCTTTGAATGATCAAAGGAAGCTTAACTTATGTGGGATATGAGACTGCCCCAGCACGACTCAACTTCCTCAATAGATTGACAAGTTTTCAGCAATAGATTGGGGACTATCCATCATAAGTGTATTCCTGGATGCCTAGCAAAATAAGAATATTTTTCTTTCTCCATTTCTGTAGCTTAGACGAGTTCTTCATTATACCTCTGCCATACGAGCCTAGATACATAACAGAGGTCAGATAATTATGACCACCTTTTTATCGCAACCAAATTAGCCAATCCACTTTTTTACTTTGGTAGAAATACAATTTCTCTGATTGTTGATCTAAGAACTTCTGGCTGATTGTTAATAATTATAATACACGGGTCATCAATCACCTGCGGTTCGCTTGTAAGTGGTAATTATGAAGCAATCTGCATGTATATGATCCTTCTCCACTCTCTGCCAGGGGGCCGAAAAGCCACATGCATAAGCTTACTCGTTTCATTGCATAATGTGGTCAAGTTGAATAGCACAGGTGACTCATCAATGGATGGATAGGTTGCATCAAGGAATAATATGAGAGTAATCGAGTTGGCCAGCATTAATTCACGAAGATCGGCGTGAATACTCTCGGGTATAAAGAAGCTGCGAGATGTGCTCATTGAGCAGCTGGTTGAGGGAGCTAAAGAGTTAATGCGAGGTATTTGGCTAGGGTCTCATTCGAATCGCAGTACACCGCTGGCATTTCTTTGCTTGAAGAGTTGTCCATTGACAAGGACTTTGAGAGCCAAAGACTCAGCCTGTAAGCTAAAGCCAAGAAAATTCTTAGAAACAAATCTGCAGACCGTCCTTACCAAAAAAGAAATGTTAAAAAGCCAAGATGCCTTCGCCGATTGACTCATCCTCGGAGTTCGAAAAAAATGCAAGAATGACCGGCTAATAACAAAATGAAATTTTGACGAGTAATAGGTGAAGCCGAACACCGCCTCCGAGCCAGAATACTCTAATACCGATGCGAATTCATAGCATGAGTGTCATTACTAGGGGAACGCTTGAGTCTTAAATACTACACAATCTTCCCGAATCTTCTATAAGCAAAAAAAATATTTCTGCAAGTGAAAATAATACAGATGGCAAACGAGATATCCCAAATCCCGAGCTCTAACAGAGCCGAATGCAGCAATGACGTCGGTTCGGACGGCAGCAATCACCCTGTTCAACCTGGATCAGAATTGGAGCTTACGGCACTAGATGCGGAATCGCCAGTGGAAGGAACTGGAAAGACAAGAAGTAGATTACGACTTACAATTGTTTTAGTCGCCCTAGATGTAAGATTGATGCTGCTGCATGGGTCTTGACGGGGGTGGAAAATATGTCGAAGTCCGGCTAACCTGGATCAAGCTATCCCTCTTTATTGCGGCTCTGGACCAAACGATCATTTCCACGGCAGTCCCCACAATAACATCAAATCTACATTCAGCATCGGGATATGTCTGGATCGGTGGAGCGTATCTGCTCGCCAATGCGGCAAGCGGACCTCTTTGGGCCAAATTCAGTGATATCTGGGGACGAAAGCCAATTCTCTTGATTTCCGCTTTGATCTTCTTTGTCTCCTCGATCATTTGTGCGAATGCAATCAATATGAAAATGTTGATTGTGGGCCGGACGCTGCAAGGCACAGGCGCTGGAGGTCTATTTCAACTCGTCATGATCACAATCTCAGACATGTTCAGCCAGAGAGAGAGGAATCTGTACATGGGTTTGCTAGAGGTGATGTGGGCCATTGCTGGTTCAATAGGTCCCATCTTAGGAGGTGTCTTGACCGAAAAGCTGAGTTGGCGTTGGTGCTTCTGGATCAACCTGCCAATCTCGGGAAGCACATTCATCTTACTATTCTTCTTCTTAGATGTGCACAGCCCCAAGACTTCTGTGAAAGATGGACTGAAAGCAGTGGACTGGGCAGGAAGTTTAACTATTCTTGGTATGACCCTACTGCTGCTTATCGGGCTGGAATTTGGAGGTGCAACATATCCGTAAGTAATCCCTCTACTATAGGACTTCGCAAGCCTAGACTAACGCTCCTCTAGATGGAAGAGTCCACAAGTCCTGTGTCTGACAATCATCGGAGCTCTGTTGTCGATTGCTTTCGTTTTCAGCGAAAAGCGTCTTGCCAAATATCCACTCATGCCACTCCGGCTTTTCAAAGACCGGTCCAATGTAGCCTGCCTGGTATTAGGATTTCTTCACGGACTGGCAAGTTAAACTCGTCACACATATAAGTACTTTGCTAATAAATAACAGGTATACATAGCTGCGGAGTATTACCCCCCTTTATATTTTCAGTCCGTCAAGGAGGCTTCGCCACTGGAGTCAGGAATTCTCATCCTGCCCATCACTACAACTCAAGCCATTGTGGGGTTGCTTGGCGGTATTTTCATTCATCGCACGGGTCGTTATCTCGAGCTGTTGTACGTCGGTTCGGTATTAATGGCGATTGGAAGTGGTATTTACATTCTTTTTGATGCAAACCCTTCTATAAGTCATATCCTAGGATTTCAAATTGCATTTGGCCTTGGCTCTGGCGCTCTATTCCAAGCTCCGCTTACCGCCATTCAAGCAGTTGTTTCTCAATCCGATACAGCTACTGCGACCTCAACTCTCGGTTTTGTAAGAAATTTGGCTGCGTCGCTCTCAGTCGTCATCGCTGGCGTCATCTTTCAGAACTCAATGGACACGCGCGTAACTTCTTTGGCTCTTCCACCAATCAATTTGCCTGCTAACGTGACCGCTCTGCTGTCTCATGGAGCAGCAGCAGCAAATGTAGCAGTGGTGGCAACTATTCAGGACCCGATCCAGAAATTAGCCGTGAAAGAAGCCTTTGCTGGAAGTTTCAGAAACATGTGGATATTTTACACCGGCATATCTGGACTCGCTGTGGTAGCAACTTTGTTTGTAAAGAGAACTGTGCTTAGTAGCATCCACGTTGAGACTAAGACTGGTTTGCAATCCGAACAGTAGGGGTTTTGGGCTGAATCCTAAGAAGTACCATTTTTGGTACGCCTCAAGAAGAAGTCCATCACGCTGTACCAGGATAAGACTAAGGCCAAGTAAACGATGGAGCGCCATCGAAATGCCAGTCTAAGGAATTGAAGAGGTCGAAGTCTTCTATGGACGAACTCAGAGCTGCCTGTTCCGGGAAAAATTCTGTCTGCGGATACGGAAGAGCATTTTGTTCGGGAAGAAATTGAATGCTCGAGATAGCAGGTGTGACAGGTCTTTCATCTGATATATGTAATTAGCATCTAATCAAGTATGTCTAGCAGCATACTAACATTATGAAAGAGAGACTTACCACCTTGTGCCGTATTCTGAAGATTAATGCATCGTCGCCATCCCCATATGCAATCATAGATATGACTAACGCTCATGCGAGAACGCACATTCAGGTGGAGAGGGTCAACCCCACTGTTTGATACACCCTCTATCGGAACTCCAGAACCGACAGCTCGCCACATTCTAGCCATAGCCTCAGCAACTCGGTCTGCAAAGTCGTTATTACGAAGACTGATATTTCGCATTGCAAGAATAGCAGTATTGAAAAGAGCTCTGCCCTGAGGAACATCGAAATGGATTGCCAGAGAACTGTTGAGGATTTTCAATAGGGCACAACTGGCTGAGACCAGTGCCCGAAGGATATTTATAGGACAGTAGTAGAATAATGAGTTTGAATGAAGATCATAGTCTAGCACAGCTTGAATAAAGGCAGTTGCTGCGTCGTATGCTGCTGATAGTCTCTTGATATAGCTAGGAGAGTCGAGAGGTATGAAGAAGGCGAATGTGTGAAAATGAAGATGGGCACCGAGAAGTGCAAGCTTGTTCAACGCTAAATTTATTAGCAGCTTTACAATTCAATTATGGGAATTTATTACCAGATAGATGTGGAACCAAAGAGTCAAGTGCTTCCAGGTCAGTCGTCAGCATATTTAACGCGCTCTCTTGCTCGCTCTCTGCAATCAAGCCCACAATATCGTCGGGGTTGCTATAGAGGGTTTTGATGACTTTCGTGGAGAACTTCTCTATACTCAGGCGATGTTCAATCTCAAGTGGGAGCCTATTCCAGTCCGAAGTTAATCCCAGTCTAAGGCTCCAGTCGAAAAAAGTAACTGAAGGCTGCCCGTTAACATTCGACAAGCTAAAGAACATTTAGTAAGGTTATTAAAATCTAGTGAGGAGACTATACCTTTGGGTAACAATGTTACATATAGCCCATGTAAGCTTACGGTCATTGATTTCGGCGTCTGAAATGTCTCGGATCTGCCTTATGAAGTCCTGGGCGTGCATCGGACGATGAAGCCCTGTTTGCAAGGCAGTCTGCATCATGATACCACTATACATAAATGTGGGATCTGTTTCACTCAGCCCGAGACCACCACCAAGCTTTTCCTTCTTATTACGGAACTTCATATCCATGACAATTGGTAGGGGCCAGGTGCATAACAACGCAAGGGCTTTACAAGTATGATATCGCTGAGGCATTTCGGATATCGTGGTCCATAGCAATTTCTTGTATGGGCCTGTTAACCTAGCGAGCAGGAGAGGATCCTGAAGATATCGACGAGCAGCAATAGTTACCACAGTCCAAGCCAAAAGAGGCGAGAAGCTGAAGTAACTATCACAGCTGATTTTTGGATCTAGCAAAGGGCAGAGAGAGTGATAGTACGTGAAGTACCTGTAGGAGATGTAAACATCAGATGCAAAATAGCGCAGAGGCATACCTACAATTCAAAGAGTGTAGCAATCTGCTCACCGGAAATAGATATGTCCTCTAGAAGCTGCTCACTCAATTGTGCATTGCTGATTGGCGATGCAAAGGTAATTTCTTGCGGTCCTTGCTGTGGGGAGATTGAAGAAGACGTTGGCGTCTCAGTCTTCCTAGCAAGCTGCTGTCGCAAGTCACGAATCTCTCTTTCCATTTCTGCATGTTTGCTAAGTATATCTTAGTGAAAAAGTTGTTGTAACCAGGATGTAGGGCACCTACTTTCGTTTTGGAACTCTCTTGAAGTCCGAATCAATCTTGCACGTAATCTTCAGTCTCTTGCATCGAGAACATGCCTCGAAGGGTTCCTTAACAACATCACATCGAAGCTGTCCAGTACAACGTCAGTTCCTTACGAAATAAGAGAGCATCTACACCACCAAGCGCACCTTCTGTTGTCGGCACTCATTGCAAGACTTGATAGTGGCCGGTATGGGTCGTGCGGTACCTTGGTGCGCATCATCATCCACGTGATGTCTTTTCCCTAAAGCCGATGGTACTTCCGCCGAGGCAACATCGTCGGTTTCGTGAGCCCTCATATCCCTTGCGTTTCAAGCAGCTGATGTTGAGAGGGAGTTTGTGGATTGCGCATCGATTTCGGACAGAGATGCGAAAACCGGAAGCAGGTAGCGAATTGCGGGATCACTGTCGCTTGCTGACTAATGTGATATGCAGCCAGTGGTGGGCACGACATGTACAGATTGTACAATGCGAGATATACCTCACTTAATTCTTTTGTCATATTCCTTACACAGTTCTGACCTAGTACCAACCTCCATTCCCACCAAATTAACCTAAAGCACCATTTATGAATTACTAATTATATTTGCAATCCATAAGTTAAGAAAAGTATTCTTGCAACAGACGCGACAGATACGGCACTCCTGCCTAGATGCCTGTTCAAAGGCTACGATTCTGCAATATAATAGTTGGATTGTATAATAATTTATCCTGTAAACCACTTGGGAGAGCTATTCCCATGCTATCGTTCGAAAATATGCTTAGCTTCGTGATAAATGGAATAAGGAGAATCATATCACAAATCGTACCCACGAAGGGCTGTGGTAGACATATTTTCGTGAAATTTTATAATTGATAGGCCTGCATTACTTTCTATCTCAAGTCTAAATCTATCAATCCGCTTATATTAAGTGTGCCAAAAGTCAATATTACCAAACTTTCCTGCCATGCATATGGTATCAAGGTATGAGTAGTTTGCTTCACAGACTCTCGCATGACAAGACGCCTTTCGCCCGGATTCTCTTCCCGAAGTAGTAGAAGACGAATGGAATTGGGATCATGGCTACAGAGACGAATCCCAGTAAGCTCACAGCCCAATCAACCCCAAGTTTGTTGAACATCTGGGTGGTGAACAAAGGAAATGAACCTGCAAAAGCGTTCCGCATAAGACTGTTTGCAGCAATGGCACTCGCTCCAAATTCGCCGAATGTATCGACAAGATAGTTTGTGGCTCCCTGGAAGATTCCAAAGAAGCCCATACCTAACAGAATACTTGCAATAATCTCGGCAACAGGGTTGATCTTTGGGTTCGAGGTCCAGGCAAAGATGAATAGACCAGCGGATAAAGATATCCCACCGATCATCATGGTAGGAAGTCGTGCTTCGGGCACCGATTTTCCATTATTCGCTTTTAAGTGTCTCATATAGAAACCTTGGTTGAAGTAGCAAATGACAGCGCCGCAGATGCACCCGATAAAAATTGCAATAAATGGTAGGGATGCAACGACAGGACTCCAACCTCGCACTTGTGCGAACTCGATATCATAGGCCGAAAAATTTCTACCGAAGCATTAGTATTATTATAACATGGGTAGGTGGAAATTGAGACTCACAGGTAGACAATTCCGTACACAAAGCTGGCGTAAAGAACCATGCAAAAGCAAATCGGTGTGCGAAGAAGTTGGAAAGGCTTCACCAAGAATTTTTGAACCAAATCTTGGAAGTTGATATCTTCCTCATGCTTTGCATGCAGTGCCCAGTTTCCAGTTTCTTTCCTCAATTTCTTTGCCTTACTGACAAGAACCACCTTCTGATACGTCTCGTTGATAAAGACCACGTCGATGGCAAGGATAGCTAACATTATGATACCAGTAAGGTAGTGAGTCCATCGCCAGCCTAAGTAGCTATGGACAATAGCAGCACCAGCAATAGGTGAAAACATAGGGCCTCCGACTACTGCCATCGAATAACACAGAATAGCAGCTCCGCGCTGAGCATCAGTCCAGAGATCACGCATAACACCTAGCTAGTAATTAGAATCTTCGTAGAGAATGGATGAGAAGCGTGAGAAACTGACCACCAGTATTTGTGACAGGTGCTGAGCTGAAGAATCCAAGAAAGAAACGACATATCAAGACTGTCTGGATGTCTTTGCCGGTGGCCACACCGAAGCAGAAGAGAGCCGAGATAAAATACGGAATGAATACAGCCAGCCTGCGACCATATACTTCGGAACAGGGGGCCCACAGCAATGGACCAATCCCAAAACTTTCAAATGTCAAATTGTGGATCCAGATGAAGAAGGAGGATATTTACCCAAAAAGAAACAAGGTTAATCCTAAAGTGCTGACTTCGGCCGACACTCCAAATTCTTGAGCAATGGATGCAGTTGCAGGACTGTATACACTACTAGCCCAAGTAGCCCCAGCTGTCGTAAATCCATAGAGGAAAGTTGTTGTAACCTTTTGGTGAGTTGGCCAATTGCGAGGATCAAGAGGATCATTTATTGAGTCGAAAGTGACAATGTTGGCATCTAATGATGATTTCGTTGCTTTTTCGCCACTATCCGATCTCATTGTTCCATCGTCGTCAAACGAATCCTCCTCCTTCATACCAGCTTCTGGGTTGTCAATCGCCATATAGCAGAATATTTTGACAAGTTATGAAAGTATAAATGTAGATCTATGTAGATACGGGTGGTATGTAGGTGTGACCTCAACTCTATCCGGGACAAGACAGACTTATATGAAGCCATATCAGTAGCATGACTCACTAACAAGTGTAAAATAGAGAATAGTCCTGGTTTCTGCATCAACGGCATCAACGGCATTATGTCATTGTTCTAGCAAGTCAAATACTGCATCTTCACCGGCTATTTGGCTGATGTATTAAGGCATCGCAATTGCGGTGCGGCTTCCGCAAATCGGATCCGCAAACCGCATTCGTGAGTGCTCGCACTCTTGCGGTCCAATTAAGCTCAGTCGAGGCACCATGGAGGCTCAACAATTAAGGCCCATATACTGCTCATCCTCCAGATTGGGTTCCAGGACGGGTTCTCTTATTTGTGGTTGGGACATATCACGAGAGCACCTGGGCAAATGAACTTCTGCTCGCGTGAATATCGGATCTAGTCTGCAACTAATTCCAGGCATGGAACTGCACTTTTTGTCACAAATGTAGAATGATAAATATGTCTAGTACTGTAGAAACTTTGGAGTAATATATATCCTCGTCAATCGCAAAGTAGACCAGCTATCAACGTGTTTTATATCCCGACCAATTGAAGCGTCTGCAGATCGGTTCTTAAGTTGGTACTGCTGCCAGGCAAGCAACATTATACAAATGTGATGGACATTGAAATATCAATACAAGGGCAGAATAAATTACGTTATGGATATATTCAAAGCTTAGTCGCTCGGAATTAACGTATTTACGAGCCAGGTACCTGTTCTCAGGACGGAAAACTACCTGTCAGGCAAGCTGCTAAGGTGCATGCGATATTCGGACTTGGAACAGTCGTCCGGACCTCCTGCCAGAAAGTCTGACCTTCCTAGATCTGTAACAATATTGCGAAAGCCTTGTCATTTTCGCAACTGTTTCTATTGTCATGCTTGGGGTAAGCCTTGTCTAGTTTGATATCGTCATCGTTTCAATCTTCCTATATAAGATGGCTGCGCCTGCTGCTGCTATACCACAAGGAACACCAGTTTCTCGACCTCCATCAAACCCAACAATAAATTAGAAACACACCACTCAACGATACCTACCAATCTCAAACTAGCTCTGAGTACCAGCATATCTTTATCATGTCTGAACACTCAAAAGCATGCTGCTCAATCCCTCCCGTTGTGGCTAATGGATATGAGGCCAAGGGTTCATATTCGCAAGTAGCAGGAATGAAGACGTGTAGGCATTTCTCCTATACCCAAAGGAGAAATAAAACTAATGCCATTGAAAGATATCACTGGTCCCGGCGATGCCAAGAAGGCAATCCTTTACGTCTACGATATCTTCGGATTCTGTGATCAATGTTTGCAAGGAGCAGACATCCTCGCCAAAACACATATGGTGATAATGCCGGACCTTTTCGACGGAGCACCCGCTCAATTATCGTGGTTCGCTCCTGGGTCTGAAGATGGCCAAGCCAAGCTGGGGAAGTTCATCAAGTCCATGGCAGCCCCGCCACTACATCTAGAACGCATTGCAAAGGTTATGGAAGAGATCACGGCTTCGAAGGGAGTCACGGAATGGGGTGCCGTTGGTATGTGCTGGGGTGGGAAGGTCGTTACCCTGGGTTCAGGTGCTGGTACAAAATGGAAGGCGGCTGCACAATGCCATCCTGCAATGCTTGACCCCAAGGAGGCTGAGGATATCTCAATTCCTTACGCCACTTTGGCTAGCAAGGATGAGGATAAGGATACCGTGGTGGCATTCGGCAAGGCCTCGAAGGCAGAGACCATTGTTGAGATCTTTGAGGACCAGATTCACGGATGGATGGCCGCAAGGTATATACACCTCTATTCATAACTGAATACTTAACACGAGAGCTGATCAATTCTTTAGGGCTAATCTCGAGGATGAAAAGGTGAAGTCGGAATATGCACGAGGTTACAAGATTCTCAATGATTTCTTCGCCAGCTATCTTTAAAATCGTGGGGAATTATATTATCACATTGTTATTGGCAGGCACTAATTCGTGACGAATATCTCAGACATCATATTTTTTATACTTGGAAACTTGGCTTCCTAACAGACTTAAATATACCGCAATTAGGTAAAATACTGTGACCGTGCAATTTAGTCGGTATGAACAAGAAGCTTTTGTGTCAACCCATACAGAACCAAGTCCTGCCTCAAGCAGCACGACGCTCACGACCACTGAGCAGGTACAAAGCTGCTCTCATCTCCAACAGTGGATCATCACTAGGTGCCACACCCGGAACCCTGGGAATGGGATCAAAGATGATAGTCTTCTGCCGGGCCGCATTATCGTCAGTAACCTTGTTGATCTCCATAGTTCCCAGCTCAACCACCTTCCGGCTCTCAGGCCAATGCACGGTACAATCATCCGTCACATCGCCTTCTTCAGCGATCTGAGCCAATAACTTAAGGCTCACCGGACCGGAAGCAATACGCTCCTTGATGTCCGTCTGTAGATATTCTGCGTCTTTCTCCTTGAGTGCTTCCGCATCGACAAATTCCACGCCAAGGGTAGGGACAACTTTGTATCTAACGAATGTGACTTTACCGTCCTCCGCGATAAGCTTGAAAGCCGACACGCTGAAGTACTCTTCCTGAGCATAACTGACTGGAGCAGGCTTCGGAGCTTGAACGAACGCCAGCGCTGCAGGATGAGTAGGGAGGTAGTCGCCAATGGTGCCGGCGATAAGGTGATGCAAGACCTCCAGGAACTCGCCGCCGGTGCGAGTTGGGAAGAATGGTGTTGAGTGCATCACGATATCAGTGTGTGATCGCTTCCCATCGCTGGTGCTGGGAAGTGTGAAGCGGATCCCCATGCCTCGGGGATCGGCATTGCTATCATTGTCTGCGATGGTGGGGATACCGGTGGAATTGGAGAAGCGGACAAAGATGGGTGTGCTTGGGCTGTTGAAGTGTGTTGCCTTAGAGAGCTTACCAGCTTCGGGAGTGGGTTGGAAAGTTCCTTCGAGTAAGATGCCTTTGCTGTGCGCTGTATCGTGGGTCAATGAGTTGTTGTTGCTCTCTTCTAGTATGAAGTGGATAAATACCTGGTCGTTTGCCGGGGTATTTTCCAGAGAGAGTCTGCATCTGAGAGAACAACTCTTGCGCTGTCTTCAGCAACACTTCGTCGGAAGGCAGCGGCATGATGATACTGGTGGATTTGGAATAGCCGGGCTAGGGAACTGTAAGCTTGGTATTCCTCGAAGTCGGATGTTCAAGTGCCTCGGAACGCAGACAAGATGGATCACGCAAGCGATAAAGTATAAAGTGCCTTTTAACTCTTCACTAAGAATAGAGCTCTAGTGATGTTGGAGCAGTGCTTGAAGACAACAGCTCTTACCCCTCCCATCTCTTTATGCTCCATGCCTGTTGCTTATCGCCTACGGTAAGGCTAGCAATCACAGGCGATTATGCAACAAATGCCACAAAGCCTCACAAGGTCCAGCGGCCTGGCCAGTGATGGGTCGTGCCTTGGTATACCAAATCTTCTGTATGGTCGACCAGCTATGGTGGCATGCAGCCCCGCCCAGTCTTTCCACGCCACTAGCCAATCGGTGGAGGGTTCAATGGATGGAGGGTTGTGCCGAGTTGAACTCGGCACACTTTCGGTATGGCTATGCCTCTACCGACGGAGATAAGATCGATGGAGGGTTCAATGGATGGAGCGTTGTGCCAACTCGGCACACTTTCGGTACAGCTATGCCTCTACCGACGAAGATAAGTCTTCTGAAAGGCTGTCACTGGTGGATTTAGTCATCGGTGCATTCATGTTTGCAAGGTTGGTGGCTGAGGTATCAGCCGGAAGCGAAGGCCACTGCTCTGTTACATGCGGGACTAGAACAAGAAACGACAGCTTATAAAGGAGAATGGTAGCCCGCAACAAGTCCGTTTGGTGAGCAAGGGAGGGTTGATGCCTTGAAACTTAGGTAAATATTGGGTTGGCTACGCCGGTGCTGGTGCCTGGCAGGCAGCAAGCAGTTTCAACTAAGGTAGATACAGTTCTTTTCTCTGGCGGCAGAGTCGAACCGCTCTTCGGAAGATCCTATCTCCATGAGGACCAGCCCCCATTTCGAGAACATCCGGTATAATCCAAGGAAGCTGCTGTCTCAAAACTACATGTCTACACACATCGACGACCTAGGACTTTCCTGGGTAGCTCTCTCTGTAAGACATATGTAGAAAACCAAGCATGGTTTAGCTTTCTCTTCCAAAATAGCCTTTGTCTCTGACTGAAGTATATCCAGCACTCTGGGACAAATGGCCATATTTAACGGAGAAAAAGAGCCGCCGATAGCTGGCCACGCGTAGAGCATGCATCAATAACATTTTCTGGAGACACGTAAAGACACGAAGAAGCCTGAAAGAAAAACACGGAAATGATGTCCACGGGGATTTCAAACCCCATGCGAGCGCTTAGAAGGACACCAGTACTACTGAGATGTGTTGCACTTCTGATCTCAGGAATATTCGACATTTCAAACGGTGATACTTATCTTGCTTACGGTTGCTGCAAGTAAGCATATCGAGACTTTAGCCGAATCAAGCTTACGACGAACTACATTACTCTTGGGATGAACAAACCTATACCCTGCAGCTCGTCACCCCGACGCTCACCAATTTATTGGCCCAACTCCCTTGAGGCGAAAGACCAGGTAGGGTTCGGTTTATCCCAAGAGTATATAGTACGTCGAAGGTTCTGAGTGTATCAAACAAGGTCTGGGTGACTCTTGCTTTGGAGGATGGTATGACAGAAGGTACGAAGGGCCAACGTCTGCTTCGTATGGAGCTCGTCCCCGCCCCGGAGTATTCTGGATCCTTGATGAGTGAGCAGAATTCAATGACACAAACCAACTGAGCATTGGCAGTTTCATCCGGCAAATACTGCAGAATAGAGACGGGCCGCTCAGACTGCCAGTCATCCCCCTGGCTGTGTTATCGGCTTGACATATCAAACAGAAGGCAAGATTGACTTGGGCAAGCGGCGATCAAATGACAGTAAGCTGGCGGAAACAGGGCCGGGCATATTGATGTCCTGGATTGGACGAGCAACGGCCTCGGGAGACCAGCGAAAGAGCAACGAACGCCAAGGCAAAGCTTTTGCCTCTGCATGATTCCGAGTCGGAGCTTGGAAGCTTATTGCGCTGACCCAGCGCATCAAGGTTTTGCTGACCGCGAATCGTACGCTGGCGACGCTGCTGTTATGGCGAAGCAGAACAACGCTCTCCACAAATCCCACGTCGCACAGCTATCGCGCTGTATATATCCCTTCCCATCGGTGAGCGTGAGGGCTGGAGGCGCCCGCATCAGTGGCCGTTGGGGGGGACCACGACGGGATCATGTAGCTCGCGTGGGCGCGGGACAGCAAAACCCCCTAGCTTGCGCGAAAGGGATGGACGCAGATACCGCAGCGGCAGGATTTCGGCGAAAGTCCCTTGACGCCATCGTCCGCCTTCGGGCTCGAGAGCCGGCCTTTCTCGCTCCGCTGTTGGCCCTTCATCACCGACTCAGCAAGCCTCGGTCGACAGGAAGGAAGCTGTCCCTCTGGATGAAGCCTGTCCATCGGTGTTATGCTGTGCCCGTGGTTCGACTGTGATTCTCCCTGGTTACCGGAGCCCAGCGCACGTACGACGATGAGCGCCACCACGAATGACCAAACAAGCTTCGAGGCTGTGATTCGACGACACATATCATCCGTCAAGTCTGGTCCATCAGTTGCCGCCCCTCCACGTGCAGAAGTTGCGGCAGAGGTGTGTTGCAGCAGGGGCTAAGGGGCACGTCAAACCTCTTCAGCTCTTAGTCCAGCGCCATGTTCCTGCTCCACGCACCGGACGGAACAGCGACAGGCAGACGGACGGCATCCTACCGTTGGCCCTGGCCGCGGTGGTGTGTGATAGGGTTGCCCTGGATGCACGACAAATCATTACATTACATTACAATCAAATTACCGTCCAGTGCAGCGCTGTCCACTCCCGGCGGGAGAAGTCTCTTCGCGGCTGCACGACCTTTGCTTTTCGAGAGTTAAAAGCTCTCTTCGGTTTTACTTTTGTCTTACGCCATCTCACACCACCACGGCACTTCTGCATATTGCTGGTCTGTTAAACGGGTGTCAAAACGACTCTAGTCAAGAGCCCTCAAGTGTGGCAATTGATACCCATCTCCCGACCTTGTGGCGAATGCGGCTCCCAGGGAAGGGCTAGATGCTTTGGAGTCCGGGCTGTGGTCGGCTTCCCCATATCTCCAGCAATGATCGCTAGATATTTCCCAACTCAGATCTCGCAGATCCTGACACGGGCCTATGCAGGCCCTGACCAGGAACCCCGGTGTTCTCCTCCTTCAATCCTGACTCTCGACCAATCTTCGGCGTCGTTCTTAAGGTTATTTATCTTCCTTCGCTGCTGCATGCCAGCAACATGGGCTTCATGTCTCCAGAGTCTAGGATCAAGTCGTATGATATGACAGCCTGGACCAGCCCTAGCTGATAGGTACCGGAGATGGGATTCCCCAACGAGAACAGCTGCGGTCATAGAGTTTGAGTTTCGTATAAGGGCAGATCCTGCTTGACATGGGAACCACGCTGTTTACATGGTTTTGAGATTCATCTACAGGCAATATCTGGACAGGTGCTAGAATCCTAAGCCGTCTGCACCAACGCTCTCTTCAACATTCTCAACCCCACCATCTCCCACAACTCACTTTTTCTTCATCGTCGTCGTGTTCATCCTAGACTTGACTCGAAACAGTACAAGTACCTCGGCAGCCCTTCCCTTCTAGAAGTGCTCTGTGCCTCCGGCTTTTTCACACTGCCATCGTTTTCGCTCTTTGCTTCTTCCCGTGTTTAATGGCTAGCGCAGCCATGGCTTTGTCGAAGCAGTCACAACGGCTCTCACCACTGCCACCAGTCTTATCCCATGGACTCGTTGCCGTATCGACGCTGGGACTACTTTCCTTCTGCTGTTCAGCATCGTTATTCCTCTATCTCACTTATCGGCTTATTGTATGGCGAACGAAAGCGGGACCTCAGGCGCCAACGAATCAGTTCCTCTTTCTTATCTACAACCTACTCTTTGCCGATATTCAACAATCGCTGGGTTTTTTACTTAACATCAGTGCTTTGCAAAAAGATGCTATCGATGTGGGAAGTTCGGATTGCTGGGCCCAAGGATGGTTCATTTCAACCGGGTTGGCCAACAGTGTGTTCATTCTGGCAATTGCCGTGCACACTTTCATGAGTGTTGTTCGACAATATCGAATGCCTAGTTGGGCTTTCTACAGCTGGGTTTGTGTTTGTTGGCTGTTCGTCTACGTGATGGCAATCATCGGGCCTTTAATGTATAAAGATACCTTCTACGTACGAGCAGCAGCATGGGTTGGTTGCCAAAAACCCTCCGCAAATCACCGATGACGCTAACCTTTGGGCAGTGCTGGGTCAATGAAGACTACCAAACAGAACGATTGTGGCTCCATTATATGTGGGTATTTGTTGCCATGTTCAGCACGTTTATAATCTACATTATAATCTTCATATATGTCCAACGCCACTCTTTACGCAACGCTCAGGCACTCCCGTCGTCATCACGGAACAGTACTACACAATCACTGGCGCATGGAGCAACGCCAATGATGTTGCTATACCCATTTATCTACACATTGTGTACTGCACCTCTCGCAGCTGGTAGAATTGCTTCAATGGCGGGACGAGATATCTCTCTGGCCTATTTTTGTGTTGCCGGATCCATGATTGCTTGCAACGGGTGGTTAGATGTCTTATTGTACGCCACAACACGCCGTGCAATTGTCTTCTCCGAGGCCCCTCCATCTGAAGAAACGGGCCTCGAGACCTTCGCCTTCCTTGGAAAAGGTCACGAGATGGGCAACGTGACGACGATTCAAGCTGCCAGTCAGGCACATGGAAGATCATCAAGCCGTACAATCAGGAAAGAACTCTCCAGAAATGAGAGCACCGAGAATCTGTACGGTATGGCTCTTGGTCATATTGAGATCAAAGAGAGCGTGAAGGTCACTGTCGAGGATTTTACTTCGCGATCTGGATCAGGCTCCAGATCAGAACCGAGGAGGACGCCGCTGACTAGAACCGGCAGCTGGGACGAGAGAAACAGCGTGAAGAGTATGCTCGACCATTGAAACAGAGAAGTATTATGATCAATATGGCTTTGCAAATCTCCTTGCTTCTAATATACAGCCACGGCGTCATGGAGCAGGAGAATGGGGCAATTGTAATTTTTCAATTTTTGCTATAAGGCAATGATTCGTCACCGCGTCTGGGCGCAGACTTTAGCATTGGAGTTCTGGGGGGTACCAATAATTCATAAAAAGTATTACTTTTTTTTATCACAACATGTCATATCATGCTCCTTGCCTCGTGTGCCACATCATTCGTGAGAAATAACCTTCCAATCGACGGGAAATAACGTGGAGATTTGACTAGGTTACCGACTGGTATGTAGCAAGTGTTCGATTCGACCTTATCGTGATTTGTAATTCGATGTGAGCCAAAGATCCTCATTCTAAGATACCATAGAATTGCAGTCCTTTATGATAGTCACCCGAGCCACGTGAACCCAGGAAGCTCAGCCTGCCAGACCAAGACACCATGAAGAGTCATCACGGAGATGCTGCATGGCGGGATTATCCCAGGCGATGCCCAAGCCAGAGGAGAAAGAACCCTTCAGGAACTGCATACAACGGCACGAGGCCGCGCGCGTAAGACTTTCTGGTAGCAGCAGCAAGAGACGCCGACAACGAAACCTGACTAGCAGGAGTTGAGGAATCCAAGCTGGTTCAAGAAGTTGGATTCGTGGGGGAGGGCCTTGAAAATTGTGCTTTGCAGTAAGAGATGGGCGATGGTATTGCCGGTGTCTATACCGTGTTCATGTTATTTTGGGAAAGCAGCTTGAATGTTAGGTTGGGCATCTTCAAAGGTGCCTTGGGGATGGAAATTGCGGGAGGAATGCAGCAGGCTATCATTTTGAATGACTGTGTGAACATTGGGCGTGAAGGTTTGTTTTCTTGTGGTATACTAAGCACTCGATGCATATTGGATTATATACAATCCAGAAGCCATCCGCTCGTGCATGCAATCAGAATAAATTAAGGTTCAGTTGAATGATGAGTTGCAATTGAGATACTAAGGTCCCGACATGTTGAGTTTGATAGCCCCTTTTCCCCACATGAGGATATTTAAGGACGCACAACTCGAGCTTGATCTAAAGGCCAGAGTTTGACCGCACGAATGCAGTTGTGATCTCATTTTGAGTGATTCAATCAGTAGAAACGCACATTTTTGGCTTCAGTTGTGTCCAGGCTGTACCTGAACGTCCGCGCCGCTCGTAGATTTCAATTTGTTCTATATCAGGGACCTAGGTCAGCCCGAGGTCGATTGAATAGATATAAGAACTCACTTTTGCACCCTTTTCCCTTTTCCTCCACATGTCTTTCCTTCTGACGTGCGAGTGCTCCGTCTGATTATGTGACCCACAATATTGCTCCTGACGCCGAACCTTCACTTACGCAAGCAGATCCGCAACGTTCATTGGCATCTCGTCGATCTGAGTTGAGTAGTACACTGCCGGTCATTAGCTCAAATACTGCACGCAGTGAGAAAAAACCTACACTCAATATCTCTCAAAATTCTGACATCCTCACTTGTGACGAAGTTGATAGCAACACCCTTGCGTCCGAAACGACCACTTCGACCAATACGATGGATGTAGTTCTCACGGTTGCTGGGCAGATCGTAGTTGATGACCAAAGAAACCTGCTGCACATCGATACCACGAGCCCAAACATCTGTCGAAATTAAGACTCTTGAATTTCCTTGGCGGAAATCTTGCATAATGCTATCTCTCTCCTTTTGTGGCATTTCTCCGTGCATTGAAGAAACGGTAAAGTTCGCCTCTCGCATCTTATCCGTAAGCCAGTCGACCTTCCTGCGAGTATTGCAGAAAATGACAGCTTGTGTGATTGTAAGGGTATCGTAGAGATCGCACAGGGTGTCGAATTTCCATTCCTCTTTCTCCACAGCGATGAAATACTGCTTCAAACCTTCCAAGGTCAACTCATCACGCTTGACCAGAATGCGGACAGGGTCTGTCATGAACTTGGTGGTCATGTCGAGTACATCGTATGGCAGAGTAGCAGAAACAACAACCACTTGAGTTGCAGGTGGTAGGTATCGGTAGACATCGTAGATCTGCTCTCTGAATCCACGGTTCAGAAGCTCATCGGCTTCATCAAGGACTAGCATTTTGATGTGCCGAGTGCGAAGATTTCGGCGACGGATCATATCAGCAACACGACCTGGTGTTCCAGACACAATGTGCTGTCCGTAATCGAGCTTTCGAATGTCCTCTCCAACGTTTGTACCACCAATGCAGGCATGGCATTGTACGTTCATATAGTCTCCCAAGGCCATAACGACGGATTGAATCTGGGTCGCAAGTTCTCGAGTGGGTGAGAGCACAAGAGCTTGAGTTTCACGGACGGCGGTGTCGATGACTTGGAGCATACTGATGGAGAAGGTCGCGGTCTTACCCGTACCAGATTGCGCCTGAGCAATTGTGTCGCGACCTTTGCAGATCTGGACAATAGCACGAGACTGAACAGCGGACGGCGACTCGTATCCATATGCGTAGATTCCACGAAGAAGGTTCTCCTTCAAGTGCATATCTATTCTATATTAGATCTTGCCTGCAGGAAGGAAAGAATAACTTATAACTTACCCTGGAACGTAGGCGCTACAGTCACATCTTTGGAGGTCGTGAACTCCATGCGCTCTTCAGCCTTGCGATCGATTCCTCCTTCTGCCATGATTGCGGTATTATTGTTTGGTTGAGGTGTAACTACTCAGAAGTTATGGTTTGTATCTTGAACAGGCTGAACGTGAAGCTGGGGAAATTCTTTAGCGCGTCTTCTATGATTGGTCGGCGCAATTTTATCGCGAGGCTCATCATTCCGAGCACAAGACTACATCACAATCGCTGCGTGCCGTAACAGCCAAAGGTCTCCGTCAATTCGTGGATATTGGAGTTTTTTTCTGGTTGAGACCTACAGTTAGAAGACTGCAGTGCGCCGCCGTTGATCATCATGTTGTTGGAGGAGCAGAGATACCTCCATGAGGATCTCGAGAGGCTCGAGCAGGGCATCAGTGGTATGGATCGAGAGTCATCACAATCTACCACAGGACTCATGCTAACGCATCGCAGATAGAGTGGCTGAAGATCCCAAACATATCAGAGAGAGATTAAACCGCGATCACCAGATTGCAGGATTCCTCGATCGCATCCAAGATCAATCTAAACGCCTCCTCGATATCTACAAGGATGCAGACGGCCTCCGAAGCAAAGAGATCCAATCCATATCAACGGGGGAACCTCTAGAAGAATTCTACAAGCAGCTTGGGGAGATCAAGTCCTTCCATTCGAAATACCCAAATGAGCCTGTTGAGAACCTCGAGCGAGCCTACAAGAAAAGGCCGACGACTGTGGAGGGAGAGCCATCTACATCTGAAGTGGACAATATGTTCACTGGCGAAGAAGCATTTGGAAGATATCTCGACCTGACAACAATCCACGAGCAATACCTCAATCTTTCTGGGATCAAGCGCCTCACTTACTTGCAATATCTGGACGCGTTCGACTCGTTTACACCACCTCTGTGTTCAATCAAGCGACCGGACAAAATGACAGATCAATATTTTACATATGTTGGACAGCTTGCAAGTTACCTTGAAAGCTTTATGCGACGGACTAGGCCTCTCGAGAATCTCGAGAAGATCTTTGCAAGCTTTGATGAGGATTTTGAGAAGGCTTGGGCAGAGAATGAAGTACCTGGTTGGAAGATTGAGGTCGGACCATCAGTATCTGCAGCTGCCGCCGAGGGTATATGGTGTGCGGACTGCGAGAAAGAATTCAAAAACGAAAACGTCTACAAGGGACATCTTAACGGAAAGAAGCACATTCGAGCGGCTGAGGCTAGGGCAGCACGTCTGGCTGAAGCTGGCGGTGGTGAAGCAGAAGGCACAACAAAGCGCGGAACAAGCACGTTGCGATTGAAAGAGAGAGCAATTGCGGAGAGGGAAAACCGAGTACGCAGGTTAGCAGCCGCGATGTCTCAAGAGCGAGCCGATACGAAGGTTAATGTGGAAAGAAAACAAGGCATGACTGAGCGTGAGCGGCAAATGGAACTTGATGCACTATTTGCTGAAGTCGAACCTGGGGCTCTTGCTCAGGATGGTGATTCCGAAAGCGATTCGGACGGAGATGAGAAGATTTACAACCCACTGAAGCTTCCTTTGGCCTGGGATGGAAAACCAATTCCGTTCTGGTTATACAAGCTGCATGGCCTTGGCGTAGAGTTCAAGTGCGAAATTTGCGGGAATTACGTGTACATGGGACGGCGAGCATTTGACAAGCACTTCAACGAGGCACGTCACATCTACGGACTGAAATGTCTCGGAATCACCAACACTACACTTTTCAGAGAAATCACTGGTCTTGAGGACGCTCAAAAGCTATGGAATAAAATCCAGTCGGAGAAGAAGAGAGAGACCGCAAATGACGGAAGTGTGGTTCAGATGGAAGATGCCGAGGGTAATGTCATGCCCGAAAAGGTCTACTATGATCTACAGAAGCAAGGATTGCTGTAGAGGCTTCCATCAGCACGTTGTACTATGTATGTATATTGATACCAATACAAGAACAAGATTCAAATCTGTGCAGTGTTCCCTCGTTCTGGGTAACATACTAGGCTTGGGGTGAAAGCAGTCACTTTTTCTGATTATCCAAGATGACTGACGTGCACTAAAGTACCTGGGAACCATTGATAAGCTCCTGGAATATACCACGGCGATGCTACGAGCTTCTTGAGACTACCCAGGCTACGGTATTTCTAGCCGATCACAAGCCTGTTCGACATGACATCTAGCATAGAAAGCAGGCCAATAATGTGGCAATATATCTTATTCATGTGGCCCATCTGTTCTAGTTCAGACTCGAAACGCGCGATACATAGACCACCTCCGGGAGCTATCACTTAAACTTCCCTAAATGGAGCCAGCTGGAAATCTTTGACTAGCCGCGCGATCATTAATAACACCAGTGTTCTAGTGCTGCTATCCGGCCCATTTGCAAACCATATAGTCTTTCTGGTTAAGTACATAAGTCTGCTAGACATTCAAAATCCTCCATCTCAAGAACTTCACAACCAGCATAGACAAAGTTACGAAAGCCAGTTTTGCCAACCAGCATCTTTACATCGTCTATACCTACACAATACAGCACTGTCACGATGAAGACCACAGCCGCTTTGTCAATTTCGATTCTTGCAGCCTACGCTTCGCTTGCTGCAGCCAGGATCCCAGTTGCAATCGGAGATCACTCAGCCATCCATCTTGACCCCATAAAGATCATACCCGAGCCCAATGGCGTTATCTCCGTCGAGCAGCCAGTTCCTACCGCACATCTCGCCATGCCACTACGCAAGATTAATATCACCGTGACCGAGAAGCATGAATACCGCAGACTACGCATGGCACAATGCTGCCGTGATCCTGCTTGCGCCTGTATCCAGTTTGGACAGAAGGAATTAGGCCACAGATTCTTCGACTGTGCTGAGGTTGACGATGCCTTTAAGGCCAATGCAACGATTTGCCAGCTTGAGGCTGTTGAAGACCACAGTGTGTATAACACCAAATCTATCGACGCCATGGTTAGCGGCTATGAAGAGAGGGTGAAGAACAATGCAGCCTTCCTTCACAAGGTCTTGGAACACTCGGGGCTTGTATCGTTGTTTCATAACGCAACTGGCCCTGTCCACCACGGCCATCACTTCGCATGGAATATTGCCAATGCCTTCGCCTCTCACTTCCGGCACCACAACCAGAATGCACACAACGGCACATTCAACTGGAGTGTTACATTGCACAGTGGTGTCCCAGTCCACCACAATACGTCGACCTTACCTCACCCAGAGCTCATCAAGTTGGTCTGGAATACTATGAAGGCCACAGCAGCAAAGGTTAATGGTACCAGCCATCACGAGGACGGCAAGCTTACACAGACCAAGACTATCACCCACAAGAACTTTATCTCTCCCGGTGGTGTATTTGAAGATGAAATGGCTAGGTTAGCTACTTCGGCTCCTGCTTGGGTCACGGATGATAAACCTAAAGCTCTCAACCTCACGCACATCTTCTCTCCGTTAGAGGTTGACATTCTCCAGGAGGCTACTACGGATGCTGTTGGTATCACTGCTATCCAACTGGCCTTCTAAGGAGACTGGTGAAAAGTTTGGAGAGAATTTCAGTGCATTTGACTAGATTTGGGTTTGTGATTAACGGGGAGTAAGCGGCATTGTGTAGTGTCTGCCTTGGTCTAATACTAAGAGGTTTGGGGGCGTTTGGCAATCTTGGGTTTCTTGTTGATTTTATACTCATGTATAATTGCAGTATTGAGTATCGTTCTATCAATCTTCTCATTCCTGAAAAGTGCCAATATGTCGCACCAGGTGCCTCCATCTACCCTGTTACCCTCATACTATGCAATCTTTACTGTATCCAGTCACAATTCGCCCACTTGACTCAAACCAAGTTCAGTGTCGTAATTGCTGTTGATACCTTGACTTATCTACTTCACGTATAACAATGTTCTTCTTAGCGCCTCATTTTTCTACATAGCACACCTGTGCTCAAAGCTGAATCATGGCTTAATTTCACCGCAAGTACTCACTGATTCAGGTATGTCCTTTTAGAAAATGCTTAGCTCCTACGGCAAAGCTATGTGAAATCATTGACTGTTTTATGTGAATGATATACCTATGGTTAAGTAATGCTCATCTCTAAGGTAAGCTGTCATGAATTCCTGTCCTTCCAGGAAAAGTTCCAGTTTCCCCACCAAATCCATCCAAGTTCAGAGCTACCAGAGTCCTTTATTTATCAAAGCATTCTACAGCTTTGATCATTTTTCTTAGCAGCACATAAGCAGGTTTCACCAAAGCAGGCCGAAAATGTGATTGCTCTCCAAGTATCACCAAAGCCAGTTTCGCGACGCATA
Organism: Coleophoma cylindrospora; assembly: GCA_003369665.1. Taxonomy (NCBI): domain Eukaryota; kingdom Fungi; phylum Ascomycota; class Leotiomycetes; order Helotiales; family Dermateaceae; genus Coleophoma; species Coleophoma cylindrospora. The sequence goes on from PDLM01000002.1 coordinate 1,860,988, forward strand.
TTCCATGGTTTGGGCTCATGGCCCACTCTTTGCTGCTGCCATTGCTTTTACTTCCTTGGCCTCCTTAGTGCATATCGAGCACCCGCAGCCACCTTCAAACCACTTACGCAACCAGCGCCGTCTCTCTTGCCTGCCACCCTCCAGCTGCGTATTGTCAGAAGTGCCCATTGGGTCACCAATATAGCTGATTTTCAATTCCTCTCCCTTCTTGATTTTTTGCCTTGCTCGACAGATGATTGTTGCGCTGCCAGGCTTGATTATCTCACCATTGATACCCTCCAGTGAGTCGGAGCTCTCGAATGGAGTTGAAGATGGGCCGCGCCATGATATATTTGGCTCGCAGGAGTGATTGAGGAAGAGGTAGTTGGTATTGATGGATGTAACAATTTCTTCTCCGGTTGAGTCTTCTCTCTGTGGTGAGTTTGAACTTGGCAGCGTTGTCGTGCTCAAGTTGATATTGGACATGTTTGCATTATTCTCCATTTTCCAAAAGATTGTCTGTATGACTTCTTGAGTCCAATGTGGATCCGTAAAAGGATTTATACCAAGCGTCATGAGTATGCGAGTTGGAGCCCCGATGTTCTCGTAGTAATACCAGTCGTGCGTCAACGGAAAGTCTGGATAACTTGGCAGAGAATAGTTTGCTGACATTCGTCCAAACAGCGAGTGCTGTAAAGGGTGGACTTTTGTCTTGGTGGATTGGGTATCCGCTAGATAGACTGCTACCATTCTCAGAAAAAGACGAACTCGCCACATTGGGTCTGGGGCTAGACCAGTCGACTTAGGGCGTCCATTTCGGCCATAGGTCCATGACCAGTCTTTGCCGCAAAGAATACGGTGGTATCCGCTCGTCGCCGTGCTGCAGCAATCTTGACTGCAAAATGCAACCTCTTCGCAGCATTCTGGTCGTACTATCTGCATCGGCAAGGTGTGCGGGGCTAACAGCGACGCGTGGCAAGCATCGCAATACGTTTGGGCTTTGGGATGGAGATCTGTCGTGTTTGTTATACACTTATCCACGAGAACAGACTCCCCTTCGTCAATATCTCTCATAGCAAAGATGCCAAGAGGTCCAACGTCGAATGATTCTCTGAGTGGTCCCAGTATAATTGGCTTTATTTCACAAATTTGACTGTTGAGGTTGTCGTTCAATTCCCGTACCAAAGCCGGGGTCCGGTCATTAAGCCTTGTATCCAGCCATGGATATTGTACTTGGTATATCTCTCCAACTCGGGTCATTAGAATCAAAGACTCGTCAACTTTATCCGCTGCTCCAGCTTTGAGCGAGTTTTGTCGTTCGTAGAAGTAGTCTCTAAGCATATTTCGTGTTTCGAGAAGGTCCACATCCTTAGGGAAAATGCTCAGTGCTTCCTTGGCAGCCCTTAGACCTTCCCAAAACGTACCACACGCCAAAAGACTCGACAGAAGACCTGAGTAGCAGATGAGTAGGAGGTTCTTCAGCTCTTCTTCAATAATGGTAGGGGAACGAGTATGCAATCTTTCGCCCAGGGTCATCTTGGTCAAGATTTCAAGATTTGAAGGGTACACGATTCCTTCACATCCATGATCCAGGTTTAGGCTAGCTTTTATCAGGATGAGTGCTTTGTGGGCAGCAGCAGCTGCGATATCTGCAAAGCCAAGAGTCAGGCAGCACTGGCATAGCTCAATCCAGTGCTTTGGATCGTACGGTGTTTCTAGAATACTGTCATATATTGTTCGCTGATGGTAGATAAGATCGTCAAGATGACCCTTATTGGCACAGATTCTTCTCAGTACGTAAAGCTTACAATGAACAAGAATTAATAACACAAACGAAGATCAACTTACTGCCGTTTGAGTATCAATACGATATTCGATTGCAAATGGAGTAGTCCCAAGCCATTCTTGTCGAATATCATTATCAGACTGAGAGCTGTCGGTTTCGAAGCTAGAGCTGTTGGCTTCTTCTTCAAAGGCACCAATCACAACATTCTCAGCTAGATCAACAGCTAGCTCCCCTACACCGTTACAACTTTTCATCCAGGAGTCTTGGATAGATCTTGAGCATGGGATTAAGCTGGAGCCACCCTTGTCATCTGAAGTAGTACTAACACTGCATGCATCAAGCTTCATGGTTGTGTCTTGTAGTTGCTCCAAGTATGTCTCTTTGGACCAAATCGTAAAGTTTTGCTCGTCGTGTAAATTCTCCTGCGCATCATCGTACAGTGTATTCAGCACATGCGTGATTCTCTTGGTGCCCCTGGTTCTATTCTTCGCTGATGCCATGATTACTAAGTTGGCAGGAGTTGGACTTGGGGATATGTCATGATCAATTGGCTGAGTCTCAACAACAACAAAGTCTGTCATTGCTGCTACTGTAAGCTCGGTTTTAATAGATTGTGATTGCGTAGCTTGTTAAACGTGCGGCTTGCGAAAACTTGTGCCAGCAATATCTTGAGGCACAGGAAGCAAGATAGCTTGATTGGAGTTAGAATGTTAAATGTAACGTGAGATTGGTGAGTGCAAGGGCCTTCATTGAATCTCTGAAGATAAGAGGTCTTGAAAAGTGAAGAGGTAAATGTTTGTTGCTTCGTTTGTGACGGCAGCTTGCAGCTCTGAGAGGTAAAAGGCCAAACACTCTAGCAAACCTACCAACGAAGAATCCAAGTTCGGACAATAGCTAGGGACTTATGTTTGATAATGTACCGTTTTCCCAGTATGTAGGTAAAGCTTCCTTTCTGTACAATGCATAAGCGATGTGACCATATTCCCAACTTAAGCGAGGTGCAGGAGATGAAGGAGGTTGTTTCTATCTTTATGGTAGTGGAAACGAGCACCATTGAAGTATTCTTAGTTAAGCATCTTGAAGCTGAAATATGAAGTGCTGAAAGCAGGTGGCTGTAAACCGTCTTGTTTCAATTGCAGGATGTACGATAGTAAGTATGGCTGCAATGCAACAGGGCACACAACAAGGTATAAGAGAAGAAAAAGGTAGTATTCGTATCTTGAAATTACGAGTGATGTATGTTTGTTGCGAGTAGTCAATCCATGAAAGCGTGGGTCAAATGAAAGGTGTGCTTTGATGGTCTGGGAAGATAAGGACCATGTTAAAGTGAAAGAATCTGGACCATACGTCTCTGCCTTCAAAAGTGTAATGACCGTGAAGGTTAACTCAGAAGCAATGCTACTCTTTGGATATACTCTCAAGTTAAAAGGTTAGGATGATCCAAAGGTTGAATCTTGAGGCGGTATGAGTTCGATAGGCTAGGCTAGCTTGAATTGAATAATACTATAGAGGGTATGTTGTAGCAATCAATCATCGATGAAAAGCGGGGAAATCGGGTTAACATCGCAATAATTAAAATGCTACATAGGAAAAGCATTTTCAAAGCTCCTGAATAGAAAGAAGAAATCCGCCATGTCATCTCAAGGCTAGACGTGCAAACGTTGCAAAAGGAAATAAACCGAACGAAGCGTGACGTAATGGCAGCGAAGAATGTGGTAACAACGCAATCTTGGTGAATGATGATATAAAAAGACAGCCAATAGAATCCTGTCTATCAGCAGAATGGTAGAAGCAAGAATGTAGAGTATGGAGATTATTCAGAGGTCATGATATTGTAACAATCGACAGATCGGCTGACGGGGGACTGGTGATGGGGGTCAGGTGTGGGGTCGAGACTCATGCGGCTGACACCCGTCATGCAAGCAGAGCTAACTTTGTAACTCTGCGCGAGGTGCTACATGGATACTGTCAGCAGCGAAACTGGCTTGCTGGCTGTTTTGATTGCTATCATGATTTTGCTCCAATTTTGGGACTTCAAATTCATGCTGGGTTTTCAAGCCCACTGCAAATTATACGGCCAACTCCCCTGTCGATTCATGGGTCTTAGCATCAGCCTCACTCATAACGAAAGAGACTCATTGTCGCATAGCACGAAACTATTCTCTTCTTGCCTTGCTGGTACTAACTCTGAGGGATCATGTGACACTGATACACACCGTTGGGGATCAGTGAAATAGGTAAGCGTGGCAGCCCTCAGTCATGGAAAGGGCGCAGCTTCACCGTCGTCGTGACCGTGTCAACCATAAGCTGCCACAAAGTTCGCACAGAGACGGGACGACGCCCTTATTCCACAACCCCGAGGGATCCAATGGCAGTCATCCGAAATCATCGCCATGTAAGCCAGCCCGAGACATTCTGGCAGGTTGAGCTGCGACAGGTTGAGCGGGTTGAGCCAAAGGTGTCGCGTAACGCCAACCAAGGCTACTTGCATTCATGACGGGAAACTCACCAAAACAGACCCCTTGGTGTCCTTGGTTCTGTCGCAATGGCACGCCCCATTCGTACGCATGGGATAGGGAGTATGATAGATGGATAGATGAACAAATTTCGAGAGCTGTCCGTGCCAGCCCGATCCACGCGACGACCCAATCTAGACGACACCATCAACCCCCAAGGAGCGGCACTGATTTGATCGTCCAAAAGCAACTCTATGATGTCTGACGTGAGGTGCGGTAAGAAAGCTAAGGGAACGATGGTAGGTGTGGCGTCTGAGTCGAAGTGTCAGTCCAAGAAGGAAGGGGGTGGCATAGACCACGCGAAGCCACACTTGGGGCTGATGAACCGCAAGACCCATTATCCTGGAAAACAATCTTGCCGGCCCCTGAACTCGGAATCCACGGTCGAGGACTCGGAAGCCACCCTGTTCTCCTCCTCCAACCCAATGTGAGCATCACCCATCGTCGTGATGTTGCCAATTGCTTCAGAAAGCTCGTCAGACTCGAACGAGTCGAGAGACGCGTCGGACGCGTCTAGTCACAGGAGCCTCAGTATCTCGGACCATGACAGCGAAGCCGGAAAGAGCCTCGACCACAACCGTGGACTTGGTGAGCCCTTTGAAGGGGATTATGCATCAAAAGCTCCCATCGAGAGGAGTGAACGGTGGAAATGGTGGAAAGTATACTGTTTGCATTTTATGTTCATGTGGAATCACCGCACGTTGGAGTACGCATCAGTGAGCTTTTTGAGGATCCCCGTCGCCACAAATATTAATCTTTGATAGATCGTACTAGTAGCGCTGGCTTTCCCCAAAAGTCTGACTGCAACTTCGATCAGGTTGGTAAGCACGCTTGGTTGAAAATATGCAGTATTGATCCAATCTAGGGGCATAACATCGACACTGGTCTCGATCCTATGTGCTCCGGCCATTGGGAGCTGGATTGACAACGCACCAAAACGACTTCGCCCGCAGCTCCTCACCATTATTGTCAACAACTGTTCTAGTTTGGCAATGTATTTATGCTGGATGTCATGGCCCGTCAACTCTGATGGTACGAAGCCAACGGACTGGTCGTCGTCCCGCGTTATCCTTTTCTCTATCTTCCTAGTCTTAGATGTCATTCGAGATCTGAGTTCAATGGCCAATGTGCTATCCATGGATAGGGATTGGGTCCCTGCTCTTGTCGAGCCCCCCGAGGTCGAGTCACCATATAGTCTTACGCATGTCAATGCCACTATGAAGAGACTCGACGTTATATGCAAGCTCGTAGCTCCGTCACTTTTGCCACTTGTGGTCGCAGCTTTCAGCTCGCGCTTGGGCTGGATTGCCATGCTCGCGTTCTCAAGCATCGTGAACTGGATCTTCCAGATGTGGTTGGCGATGGTGATAGCTAAAGAGAACCAACAACTTCTTGCGCCAAAGCGAAATGTCAAAGGGGACAATGATGTTGATGATGTTCCGGGTGGAAGATTTGCCAGCACAAGCCAGATCATGACCATGTCTTGGACGCAGAGATTACATATGGCAACGTTCTCACAGCCGTCCTCCAGGCTGAGGTCATATTTCTCCATGCAACTGTGGCCAGCATCGATTGCCATAGCATTACTCCAACTGACAGTCCTGTCTTATTCGGCGACACTTATTACCTACTTGTTGGAGATTGGATTCGCCTTATCGACCGTCACCATTGCCAGAGGATCGGGTACGGCTATGGGTCTCCTGAGTACGTTTCTTACACCATGGGCGGTCGGATATATGCGCCGAAAGTATGCGCGATCGAGTCCTGGACACAATAGAAAACAAAATGCAGCGGTTCGTACCGTGGGATCGTGGGCCGTTACATCAAATCTGATTTTCATGGTATGTCATACTCATATTTCCGAAACAACATGGCTAATGTTGTCAAGATACCTGTGGTGCTAGTTCTCTGGAGCATGTCGTCGAAGACTAGCAATCCTGCTTCACAAGAAACACCATCATTCATGGTATCCATGATCCTCTTCTCATTTCTCTCCCTGACAAGAATCGGACACTGGTCTTTCGAGTTGATGATCCAAGAACTGGAGCAGACGGAGATTCCATCCTCCTTGCGCTCCACCTTTGCAGGAACTGAGCAATCGTTCCGCGAACTCGCAGCACTTATCCACTGGGGCGGGACAGTGATCTGGAATCGACCTGAAGATTTCGGAATCTTAGCTCTTGGATCTATAATATGCCTGGCTGCTGGGACATTCATTTATGTCATGTGGGCAAGGTTTCCAGGACCAGATATTGCTGATGGACACTATGAGGCTCTCTCGTTGTCGACTTTGGAAGACGACTGAAACACAGCAGGCAGAATTAACAAGAGAGCGAAGACTTCTGACATGATGCCATGTTTGAGTTATACATGCGCTACATTCCATACTTTGAGGGTAAGACGTGCTGCCTCCTTCAGTCAGTGAAGGTTCCAATGCCCTGAAATGAGGCTAACATCCTCTACAGGAGATTGATGCCTACCTCCCGGCAGTACATGAGATACAAGCCAGATTAGCTGGCTCGCGTCCAAACGAAGCAGTAACCTAGCACATGGCTAAATGTGTGATTCAAGTCATGCTAGCAAGGCTTGAATTGGGGGCCCAAAATTGCGCTTGTTATGGACTGATCTGCACGCCATTAGCATTTTTTTATTCAGAAGAGTTGCTGCATCAAGAACAAGCCTTGAATTAACTTGCTGTTAGATCCCGCAAAGACACTGCTGCTTAGTTTTACTACTATAGAAAACTCATAGAAATCTCATAAAGAGTACCTTGTGCGACCTATGATCCCTTTGGAAATGTGAAGACGTACATATGAGGCTTCGTGTTAGAACGATCTGGTTGAGGCAGGTGATTGGAGTAGATCATTACTTGACATAACTATTCACGAAAGATGCAGTGGTTCAAGATATCTGATCACCAAGAATAGATAAAGGTTTGATGTGCTTCTCTGTCTGATTTGTGCTGGGGGACTTAAACACGAGCGCGGAACCAATCGAAAAATTAAAGGTTAGTCTTCGAACAATAGCGATAGAGAAGAGAATAAACTCTTCACCTACTTCATTTGGGCAGGTCACTTGCAGCAGTCTCAAATATGGTGTGGCTCACCTTCCAGATTCTACGAATTTAATAGAAGGTTTGACATGCTGAGGGAAGAAGCCAAGGCGAAAGGCACCGAAGATGCCCCATCTTGTGATCTAGCTCGATTAGGTTAGCTCACGTTATTTCCTTTCCAGAAAATCTCGGTCATATGTTTATCCGACAACCACACACTCTCGGATATACATTCCGCCGAAGCCACTACCATATCGCCAAATTAACCACAATGGGCCAAGACGTAAGCGAGGAACAAGCTCGACCAGCTCCGGCTGATACGAGCACGGCTGGCGGTAGCAAGCTCACAAGCCTGATTGCCCAAGCTAGAGCTTCAGCAACCGCGACTCCACCATACCACCCTGCGTATCACTCCTCCAGCAGTGCCAGCGACTCTGACGACTCCAGCGACCTCGACCGCACCATGGACAATCTCACCCTGCAGGATGAGAACTCGGCATCCTCGCCCGCCGCCGAGCCTCGCAAGCAGAAGAAGAAGAAGGTGCTGCTCATGGGCAAGTCGGGCTCTGGCAAGAGTTCCATGCGCTCCATCATCTTCTCCAACTATGTGGCCCGCGACACCCGACGCCTCGGTGCGACCATTGATGTTGACTTGAGCCATGTCAAGTTCCTGGGAAACCTCACACTCAATCTGTGGGATTGTGGAGGGTGAGTCTTATGTTGTGTCTGGTGGCTTGCGCAATCAGAGCTATCTATCGGGATGCGCCAATATTGACAGCTATGTAGACAGGACGCGTTCATGGAGAACTACCTCTCGCAACAACGACAGCACGTCTTCTCCAACGTCGGTGTCCTCATCTACGTCTTCGATATCGAGTCCCGGGATTTCGACCGTGATCTCCTCACCTACCGCTCGATCATTACCGCCCTCTCGCAATTCTCGCCTACGTCCTCCATCTACATTCTGGTTCACAAGATGGACTTGATCGTCCCTCAACAGCGCGAGGAGCTCTACACCAACCACGTCCAACTCATCCGCTCCAAGTCCGAGTCCTTCGACCCCGTTGCCTTTGCTACCTCGATCTGGGATCAATCTCTCTACAAGGCTTGGGCCGAGATCATTCATGACTTGGTTCCCAACCTGGCCGAGATCGAACAGCACTTGTCTTCATTGGGCATTTTGTTGCAGGCCGAAGAGGTCTTGCTCTTTGAGCGCTCCTCCTTCCTGGTGGTATCCAGCTGGGCTTCAGAAGTGGGTGCCATGAACCCGACCACCGACCGATTCGAGCGCTTGAGCAACATCATCAAGAACTTCAAGCAATCGACCTCCCGCTTCACCGGCACCCCCAAGTCCGCCGAGCAGTTCAGCTTGTTTGAATTGAAGATGGTCGTGTTCAGCGTCTTCATCGTCAAGTTCACCACCAACACCTACCTGCTGGTCGTTCTCCCCCCCGGAGAGGAGCGGTTCAATTGCGCCCTTGAGAATGCTCGACTGGCCGTCAAGGAGTTCGAGAGCTTGGACAGCCCTGCCCGCCGTGGAGTTGAGCGAGGCGCCGGCGAAGCTTGAAGAACGAGCGGGTTGGGCGTGAGACACTTTTGCTGCGATTGCTGGCGCTGGGTTTCCTCTTCCGTGAAAGCAGGCACGGAGAGTTTGTATAACAGTATAGAAGCACACAAAAAAGCGATGCAATCGGGATTGCTAAGGAACGCACGGCATGGCATGGATACCCAGGAGTTGATGGAATGGACTTGGGCTAGGGAGTTTTCTTTTCAATTTGCTTGCTACCATGGAATGTAGTCGATGATCTTCTAAAACATCGCCCCAGGATGAGTGGAATTTGGTGATGGTTCCAGCAACTAGAGTCGTAGGTGATCAAGTGACCGTGATTCAGCCTGCCAGACATGGCAATTTCCGAATTGGTAAAACCTCCAGCCCGTGAAAAGAAACCCAGAGCCTTGATCTATATTCATAGCCAATGTCATCTCCGTCAAAGATCCAGCCAATTACTTAGGACACCAGCTGATGAGTCCGACAACCCGAATGCTTGATCCCACTCACTATTCAACCGCTTAGTTCCAGCTCCTGCACGGCACAGAGTGAATCTTCTCACTTCCACATCTCCAACCTCAAGATCCTCAGCAGACCATACACGGGGCCCAGGATTGTGGAGGGTCCCCTCGAGCTGACGAGCACAGGTGCTTTCTCCTTGACGAGATCTTGCCATACAGCTAGCTACCTACCTATCTTCGCTCGTGTTTCCAATTTGTGGGCATGACATTGAATGCGAGATGAAACTTCTTCAAACGAGACAGAAAAGTAATGGGAGAATCTTCGACTGCGATTTCGTTTACGTGGCAAAATGCCAGGCCTGGTATTCTGAGCAGCTGAGTCTGTTATTTTGGGACATACTGGTCAGAAGTGATACGCGATGCTTGGAGAAGATAGTAAGATTACGAACCGGTCAATCAATGGCGTAGACAAGTGCGAAATCGTAAGCGGCCTACGTGGCCTGGCCCCTCGTACTTTGAGAAAGAAATCCATGAAAGGGTGCCGAGATGATCTCAACTGGGATTGGTGTCTTGAGACTGAGGTATCAATTGGTGTGCCAACGAGCACCGTCTCGAGCTGGCTCCGGTATGTCACGAATCTGTTAGAAAGGAGAGAAATGATACATATAGAGTGTTTGCTCGTGAGAAAATATCTTGAAAACTGTCACCAGTGCTTGTAGACATCTAAGTGAGAAAATCAAGCAGTGTGGACGGTTCACCATGTCAAGAAGCAAGGAAATTTTGGTTCAGGAGTCAAGCTCCAAGGGGTGAATTGTGATTGCTACAAGACGAGCGTAGCTTGAAGCATCTCTCCACAGCTTCCCAAACTTGCTTTGGCAAATCTAAACATATTGCTTTGTGCAACATCGACTGCACCATCGCCCCAAAGAAATCCACGGCCGGATGCTGTACGGCACGTGATTTTGAACGGACCATTTCACTTAGACAAGAACCACCTTCAACACGAAACAGCACGACAAGAACGAACAACACAGCAAATCAAAAGAAATTAAGCCAGACAAAGTGCTCCGTCATGAGAATACTATTTATTGCCACCTGACAATCAGGAAGAAACTCGGAAGATGTCACCCCTTTCCGTTCCCTCGAAGATCCCAGGCTGCCGCTCCCAACTTTCGCCTTACGAAAAACCTCGATGACGAAGATCCGGTACAGATCTCTGTAGATAGATTAAGGCGGTAGATAAGAGAATACGATAAGTGACGAGGATCTACGACTAACCTCCCGGCCCCAACCAGATCCAGAAGCCCAAGGCTTGACATAAATGACTTGGCCCGAATCAGGCTCCCTCTTTTCTGCTGCACCCTACGCCGGGTGCTGAAAGAGGACGGTCGGGCGGCAGAGAAAAAAAGAAAAAGAAGAGGAAGCGAAACGGAAGGCAACGGTCAGCACTGGCTTCCCCCGGCCGCTAGAAGCATAGCTGGCGGGCCCGAGGAATGTAGATGACGGTAAGGTCTCTTGTAAAGTATATCTTTTTATCGGGAGAACTAGCTGGTGAGATGGTGTTATCAGCCCCCCCTCGATTTTGCCTTTTCCCTTTGTTCTACGAGCTGGTGGAACGCACAATGCGCTCCCGACTCCAGTTCGCATGGGAGCTTTAAGCATGTATGTAGGAATGGCTTGATTGCTGGGATATCAAACAGGTGGTGTTTTGTCGTCGGGTGTCGCTCCAGAACCGGTTCACGCTGGGCAGCGAACCAGTTCCTTCGACCTCACCCGCGAAGGACGAAGATGGCACAGCTGAAGCTGGAGGGTGGCCACCACGAGGGTTGGCTAGACTCTGACTACGGAGACAGCGGCTGCGCCTCCTTGGATTGCAATGCCGTGTTTGTGTTTCGTTTCTGGGCAAGGAGAAAGGGCAGCAGAACTAGCGCTGGACACTGGTCGGCGGGTGGTCATCTGTTCAGTTGGGCATACGCTGCCTCCACGACATGACCTGACATGATATACTTACTTGCTGTATGCTGCACCGTCGTCGTACACGCATCGTCCGGCGGTGGGACATGAAAGTGCTTGAGTGGCATAGGATTATTGTTGGACGTGCTGCAGTACGGAGTACGTACAGACGAACAGTCCATCGTCCAGCGCTAACCGCATACAGCCGTAGTGTACCTTGCCTTCCGGGGGCTGGCTGCAAGGCGCTAAACAGCCCCTGCTGGGAATGTGGCCACTGCGCACGGTGATTGGCGCTGGCAACGTCAGGTCGAGTTTCAGATTGAGCGCTTGCACTGGAGCCCAGGGGGGCAGCGAGAGGAAAAGGAATCGGAAGGGAAAAGGAAAGACAGCGCAAGTGAGCAGTGTCTGCCAACGGATGAGGCCGAAGGATCCTGCTGCAGACTGCCTTGCGTCGTTCTGGCGCTTGCAGTCGGTGGTTGTGTGCACTTCAGCGGTCGGTATTGGATATGCGCCACCGTGCTGCAAGTACCGTGGGCGTAGGGCTCGGGCCCAAGCAGTGCTGACAGCTGCAAGAGCGCGAGGTGTGCAGCTGAGGATTTGCCCGCAGTCGTCTCTGCCTCACTTACGTCCTCCTACATTGCCGCACTCTACTATACGGCGCTGCAAGGAGGCGTGCAAGTGCCCGTCGCTCCGTCGTAAGCGTCCACCCTGGATCTGCTTCCGATCGGGTGTTGTCTATGATGGTTGCGGAGGGGTTGGGCACAGCAATAATAATGGCCCTCCTTTTGTTTGGTGGTGGTCTGTGTATCGCCGGTCGTTCGTCTGGTGTGTGTCTTGACCCTGCGCGCGCCAACTTGGCCCCAGCGATCCGGGCTCCACTGCTCGGGATCAGGGTCTCATGTTCTTCAGACGACCGGCATCAGTGCCAATGCCATGACCCTTTGCTCCCCTTTTGCAATCTGCGCCATTCCTGTTTCCATAATCCCATTCCTCACGGCTGCACTGCTGGCCGCCTGCACTGTACGAAGTCGTCCGTCCGGCTGCATCCTCCTCCACCACCAATCCCCGTCCCTCCATGCACCCCCCTCCCCCCCCCTCGTAGGTCCTTGATCTTCCTTGGCAGGTACCAACCGACTCAGATGCTGCTGCTCTTACTCGCTGCCCGCTGCGGATGGGCACTGTGCCCACCACGATCATGGGCTCCACTCGCGCGTCCGCGGCCTCTTCCTCTTCTTCGCTGCCTCATCTAGTCGTCCTTCTTCCCTCCCTCTCCTCCCTTGCCCAACCTCACTGTCGTTCGTTGCTCCCTTCACATTCCTTTATTCAGGAACCCCCAGCCCTCCTTACACACTCCTTTGGTCTCGTGCTTCTGGCCACGAGCTGCTATCATTCTCTTGCACATACTCTACACCTAGTTGTCATTCATTTTGAGGCTGCGTAGTATTCCGACATATCAAGGGAAGGCAACGTTCTTTGCGACATTCTCGATACCCACGCCGACCTTGCCGCTAAACTGTATTCTTTGGGAAGAAGGTTGGGGATTTGGACGTAACTAGGATTGACGGAGAGGAGGCTGAAGCCAGAGAAGGACAGAAAGAGCGAGGAACGGCGGTGGTCATTCAGCGCATTGGTATTTGTCAGGTCAGGTCAGGAAGGAAGAAAAGTTTTGGCTGCGATAGTGAACCACTTGACGCTGTGATTTCACCGGTTTTTGCGCGCGACCAAGACGACCTCGATATTTTGTATTGTATTGAGTCTACCAGGCAATAAGGCGACAAGGTGATAAGGCATCGTTCGCAACCCGAGCGTGAACGCGACTGGGAGGATATACTTCGTCGCTAACCATTCTTCAACCTCGACTTCGACATCACACGAACACCATTTCCCTTGCCCGATTGAGACTGCGCATAGTCGTCATTCTGATCCTTACTTCTCTCGTCACTCATCAAAACTTCGTCAATCACATACTTTCTCCATCAAAATGAAGTTCTCAACTACCACACAGGTCGTTGCGCTTCTTTCGTCGGTTCTCACCGTCGACGCCTTCTGGCGTATGCCATGTCGATACCGTTCCGGCCTGGCTCGAATTGACCCTCTCATGAACCCGGGCACTCTTGGAACTCACGAGCATGCCATTCACGGCTCATCTGGTATGTACTTTGCTTCACATGCTTCGATCTACGTCTTTCCTTGCTCTATCATATTACGCGACGACTTTGCGCAGATGCGCACAAAGTCAAAAGCAGGATCAGCAACTGCAACGCAAGCGTTATGATCCATGCCATTGAGGACACATCATGTCGTCGTGGTTCCCTTTGACTACCATAGGCTAACCATTCGATCTAGCATTCTCTGAGACCTCCACCACTGCTGACCTCCTGACCGGTGACTGCACCTCCTGCCAGGTTTCTCAGGACAAGTCGGCTTATTGGACCCCTTCTCTCTACTTTCAAAATGCGGCAACTGGTGAATTCCAGATCGTTGAGCAGGTTGGCGGCATGCTTGCGTAAGTCAACTCAAGTTCAACTTCAATGCTCTCGATATTGGTCACGTGGATATACACTTCCATGGTGATCATAATTTGTCTGCAAATAAAACTAACATGATCCTCTCAGATACTACCTTCTGTATCCCAACGCTGGAAACGACAGCTTGTCCGCCTTCCCTTCCGGATTCCAAATGATCTCTGGTAGCGCCAACCGCCGAAACTTCACGGCTGGCCCAGTCCCCGATCCACCAAAGTCAGATTGGACTGCTGCTGAGTCCACTCAGGACGCGCTCGCTCAAAAGGCACTTGGTTTCAACTGCTTGAACTACGCCGTCGCTGCTGAAGGCTCTCTATACCGTCATTTCCTTCCCGATAAGGCATACCTTGATGCGAACTGCTTGGATGGAATCAGACTCGAGCTGATGTTCCCATCCTGCTGGAATGGTGTCGATATTGACTCTGCCAACCACAAGGATCACGTCGCTTTCCCCAACTTGGTTATGACCGGCACTTGCCCTGATACCCACCCCGTCCGCCTTGTTTCTCTCTTCTATGAGACTATCTTCAACACCTACGCCTTCGCCGGAGTCGATGGCCAATTTGTGCTTTCTAACGGAGACCCAACTGGTTACGGTTACCACGGAGACTTCATCATGGGCTGGGATGAGAGCTTCCTTCAGGAGGCTGTCGATACATGCACCAACGCCTCGGGTGAGATCTCTGACTGTGCCTTGTTCACCATTCAAGAAGGATCTAACTGCAACATCTCCATGCCATCTGCTCTTGCCAATGAAAACTACATCGGCCCCATGGCTACTCTGCCAGGAAGTGTTGCTATTCAATCAGGACCTAATTCTGCAACTGATGGAGCCACCGCCAGTGCTACTTCGGGAGCCGTCACGACTGGCTCCGCTGTTGTCCCAACCCTGTCTCACTCCGCCGGTTCAACCATCGCCTCCACCGATACCTTCCTTCCAGGCGGTGTCTTCAAGGGCCAAGCGTCATCCAGCTTCGACCCATCCAGCTCTTCATCCATCCCATCATCATCCATCCCATCCTCATCATCCATCCTAAGCTCTTCGTCGCCAAGCAGCAGCGCCCCCGCTACCACAACCGCACCAGTTTACTCCCCAGCCGCCAGTGCAACACAGGATTTCGTGGCCACGAGCTACTCGACCAGTGGCGCAGAAGTGCTCGAGGTACTGTGGGTGGAGGAGACCGTCACCGTCACGTTGTCAGCTGTTGAAACCGCAACCCCATACGTCCGACGCTCCGATCGGAAGCGTGCTGCGGCCCGACACTTGCATCGTCACCAACACGTCGCTGGTCATGGCCACTGAGCGCACATACCGCACTACATACTTGTGTCTTCTTCTACTTCTTTTTAACGAGCCTGCATGCACGCGTTCCTTCTATTGTTTGTTTTTTCAACGACTTCTTGTTACCTACATGATGCCCCGTTTACGTAGCTTTCTGTCTTCTGTTTTCTGCATCGTCCCGCTTCGCCAAAGAATGCATTCTTTCACGCGCATTTGCATAGGGTTCAGAGCAACGGGTGTGCGGGCATATTACATGTTCGTCGTATTCACAAAAGAAAGAAGATTCCTGGTGTTCTTCTGCACTCTGTTTTACCTCTCCTGCGTGTGACTTACAAGAAGAACGGTACCCCCCTTCTTTCAACCTATTCCTCTTGATATGCGCTTCTTCTAAGATCAATGCGATGCTTCCTCGACTGGCACGGCATGGGGGCTGGTCCTTTACGTACTGCTTCATCTGGAATGGCTCGCTAGACGGGAGATGCTTCGTCGGGGGGAGGGCAGAAGGGGCGCGCATTGCTAGCCTAAATGGTGTATTTAGGGGTAAATACATGGATCTCGGATCTCAATGAATGAAATGAAATGATCTTGAATTGCTCCTCTCCGCAACTGTGCGTTCGCTAACCTTCCCTAATCTCTCCTGGTGACAGGGATCCCGGTCGGTGGTATTACACCTAGTGATTCGAGGATGGAGTCAAATGAACCTCCCGAGGTAGGGGTAATCAAGCAGGTCGGAGAGAGCCGCTTCGAAGAATGGCATCGATGTAACATTGCTATCGGGCTGGTTGGGACCGCTGGGATATCGTCACCGTCCAGGGGTTTTGGTCGCTAAGCTCATCTGAAGTAATTTTATACCTACGGTCGACGGAGGGGATTGCTAGGCTCTTCCAGACCTAGCCTCAAACATCGTGCGAGGTTTGGGTCGAAAGGGACTCTGTCTCAGCCGGTCAGTTCATCGTGCCCGAGTAATTGCAGGGACGGTAGAGGTAGAGTAAGCCGGCTGGTAAGATGTTGATTGGATTATAGCCGGGTTAAACAGAGTCAACTGCTTGTCACGATACATGACATAACGTCTTCAATGATCTGGGACAATAAATGAAAGTTTATTGGATCATAGTTTGTTGTCCAGGTGTGTTGTAGATAGGTTTGGTTAAGAAAGGGCTGAGAGACTACGTGGTTAGAGTGTTATTTGCGGCAAGAATCTGCTTATGGCTTCCTTTCATACGTCTTTATCGGAGAACCTAGACTGCCTCTTGTTTACCATTGGATAAAAGTGTTGAGCAAGAAACCGACACGCACGAACGAAGATTAGGGAGTGCATTGTGGACTTGAGTTTGGCTAACAGAGAAGTGATCTGTACGATATCATTTGAATGCATAAGGTGCCTATAGTTTAGGAATACAGGTTGTGTAATAGTGGTGTTCTTGTGATTTTCCCCCTCTCCCTTGCCGGTATACTTTACATGTATGCCACAATTATGACCATTTTTACAATATTTTACACAATCATTCTCCCACGCAACGTTGATTCTTACAACGCCTATTTCGCCCCTCTAGCGGCTCGCTCTCTTCTCCGCTCTGCTTCACGTTCCCACCTCTCCTCTCTGATCTGCTGCTGTCGCTGTCTCTCATAGGCTTCAGCCTCCTTCTTTCTCGACTTCTCCTTTCCGGCTTCGAATTTGTTTCGTCCGGACTTCGTCACCTCGCTCGCCGCATTCCGAGCTCCTTCCCACGTGCCCATGACCTCCTTCACAGCACCAATGCTTTTCCAGCCCGATTCTGCGGGTGCAGCGGTAGCCTCGGGGGTATGGGACTTAATCTTGACGCTACCTTTAAGAGGTGATGATGAGCTTGGCGGTTGTGGAAGAGGTGCCATGCCAAGCTTAGCGCGGATTGAGGGTTTGCGGAAAGCTGTGGCTTGGATGTAGGAGAGAACTCCGGTGACAAAGAAGGATAGTTGAAGACCTGCTGGCAACCAAGATGTGAAAACCAAGGTCATGAGTGGTATACCATACATCAGCAGCGTTTGCATTGCTGGTGTGGTCAAAGCAATACCAGTCTCTCCACCACTCTGTAGACCATTAGTCTCAAGTCATTTCTGATGGAAAGGTTACTACTTACCCGCATCAGCCAGTGGAACATACCAGCGGTCACTACGGGGAGGATGAAGAAAGGATCAGGTATGGTGAGGTTTTGGATCCACAACAAACCACCAGTCTCCCAGCCAGGAACAGGTAGATTTGCCATTCCCCTCATCAGCTTGAAAGTGCCATAACCAATAAAGATCTGACTCATGGGCACCATGCTCTTCCAGATCTGAATACCAGCCCTCTTGTGTACCATCTGGAGCTCTTGTCTGAGCTTCCATGTCATTTCCGTGTTGCCTGCCCTCGACGCCGCTTGCATTTTCTCGGTAATTGGTGCGGTGATATGCTTGACTTGTGCCAACTTGGCTGCATTGCCACTGGCATCGATGTACGGCTTCAAGAGGAGTAGACGGACTAAGACAGCTGTTATGCAGATGGATCCCCACCATGGAGTACCAGCCAGAACATGTACATGTTCCAAACACCATTCCATAACTGCCGTAGGGCCCCAACCATAGTCCAGACCTAGGGACTTGAGATAACCGATATGTTCCGGGATATCGTACAGCAGGCTGTTTGTCGTGAGATCGGTGGCAGCGTCAAAGGTTGGGAGGGGAGTTTGGGCGGAGCTAGCAACAGCATCTGTCGGGGACGCAGTAGTTGCTGCGGCGGCGGGTGCAGCGGGTGTGGTAGATGCGAATCGTACAGCAACTCCACTACGAAGGATTTGCGAGCTCTGTAATAGCTGAGGTCGCGCAGCAGTTCTTAGGCCCGAGGCGACCGGTCTGGAAAGGAGTGGACTGCTTCTCTTGGAGGCATTTTGTATTGGGGAAGAAGAGAACTTGAAATGTAAGCAATTGGAAACCCAAAAAGGGCCGTCAAGGCTCTTACCTGTCTGGCAGATAATAATTCGACTCGCCTTCTAGCCAAGCCAATTTGGCTGGACCACCGTAATCCTCTGCTGGGTAACATCTTGCCTGCTAGAGTCGGAATGTCGCGTTCGAGAACTTTTTGGAGTTGTAACTTTTGTGCACGTGCATAAATTATGCTTAATTATGAGGGGATCAATCCTTGAGTTATGAATCAATCGACAAGAGAACAGGCCTTGTCGCTCTACCTCGGTGGTGACTCTTTCATGGAGTTTCTAAGCTTGAGGTAAAATCTCCATTTCAGTAGACATTTTGTACCATAGATACATTTCAGACAAAGTAGTAGGCCCATGCATATATATCATGTAACTCCTGTACAAATCCCTCCCTCCCGTCTTGGACTGAGGTAGGGCAAGGTTTTCCCCAAATCCTTGTGAATATGCAGCTACTCTGATTTTGGATCCCCTAAGGTGTTTGTATGTGAGCCTTTTGCGAATGCCATGCACAATGCTTGCAAGAACTCCGATGCGCCAGTGTTGCGTAAGTTGTCCCCAATTTACTCCATACTCGTCAGATCCTCAAGCTGACCATTCCTCCGTCTCTTTTCGAATGGATCGTCTCTAACCTCAATGCCAGGGCCAACAGTTCTCGAGCTTCGTCCGACTGGAAAGACCTGAAAATGGACCGTTAGCATATCCCTTTGAAGCTGATTCACGTTCTTGTGACGCGCAGAGAGCTCCGGGCGATATTAGAGCAAGGTAATGGCTCTCTGCAGTGCCAGCACGAAGTGAGAGATTGCCATACCTTAGTTCCTCCCCATCCTAACCTGAATGCAGCTTCGTGTGCAAACAATTCTCCAAATCCCAACATAAGTCCATTGACAAATGGCAATACCAAATTGATAGCAGCTCCGCGGAGCAAACCCCAGACTGTAGGCGGGCTGTATAAAATCATAGCAGGCGAACTTGAAGAGGAAGGTGGTGATGGAGACAGCTCATCGTTGCCGGAGTATTGCTCGGAATCGGATGGGATGGTCATGGCCGATTCTGTCATGTTGTTGAGGCTATCATGGGAGGCCATGATGCGCGTTGTAAGGGGGAGAACTAGTGCCCAGTGGTCGCACAGCTTTCAAAGCTTTGAACTTCAAATGTCCCAGAGTTGAGTGGTGACCTGGAGAAAGGAAGTCAATGTTGTTTGAAGCCATCCAAAGTTCCATCGGCAATTCATGTTGATACCTTGGCGATGAGGCAGCTCTTGATAGTGACGTCCGCGTTCGTGCCTGAGTTGCTTCCGAGCTCGAAGCTTCCAATTCGTGCTGCCAAATCATCTTCACATTTGCCTCTTGTACAGTCCACAACAATTTCATATAACTGGCGGTACCTACTCGGCGTTGCTTCACGCTTTCCTTACATATCCAACACAACAACTCCAAACCAAAAACCTCAAGTAACCATGGCGGACGAAGGCACTCATGATCAACTCACTTCCGAGTTTTGTGAGCTGACTGGAGCTTCTCCCGCAGAAGTGGGTGGAACTCATCCTTATTGTCATATGCGCGACCAGATGACAGATTTGCTAACCTAGTCTGTCATGTAGGCTCAACAATTCCTCGCAGCAAACCGGTGGGATCTTTCAGGTGCGGCAGCGGAGTTCTATACTTCACAGGAGGAGGGCATCTCAAACGCGCAAGAGGGCGCCGAAGAAGATCCACAAGAAGAAGAGGCATACACAGGACCAAGAACCCTGGATGGCAGACCTGCACCACAATCGATCCCCTCTGTTGCATCCAGCTCTAGAGCTGCTGCTGCCCCACCTCGAAGAGGGGTAGCAGGCATCCAGACGCTCGGTTCCATAGGTCAAGGTGCACCTTCTGGAGGTCATGCTGGTCACGGTCATTCTCACGATGATGACGACTCTGACGACTCAGATTATACACCAGAGGGTCAGCCCAGAGATCTGTTTGCTGGAGGAGAGAAGTCCGGGCTCGCTGTTCAAGATCCAAACAGAAAGAATGACCCAAAGAAGGTTGTGGACGACATTATCAAGAAGGCTAGAGCGTAAGTACAATCTGTGATGAGTAGAGGAAGTTCCTATTGAGTTGACACTGTTAGAAACGCCGCACGTACTGGCGGGGAGCCAGCAGCAGCAGCACCTTCTCGATTCCGTGGTAGCGGTCAAACTCTTGGTGGCGACGATACACCTTCTCAAGTCATCCCTGATCCCCAAGCCAGCACTGCCCAGCCTGGTCCAGTACAAACCAGAATCCTTCATCTTTGGGAAGATGGCTTCAGCATTGACGACGGCCCACTTCGTCGCTTCGATGACCCTCAAAATGCAGCTGATCTTCAAATGATTCGTCAAGGCCGTGCTCCTCTTCATCTTATGGGTGTCCGGTCAGATCAACCAGTTGATGTTCAATTACACAAACACGAAGATAAGTACAAGGAGCCTCCAAAGGTCTACAAGCCATTCGGCGGTAGTGGTCACAGACTTGGAAGCCCTACACCTGGAGGGTCTTCAATGTCTGCAGCCCCGGCAGCAGCACCCACTCCAAGTGCATCGGCAGCTTCTTCAGCCCCAAGTGCACCTGAAGTTGAGATTGACTCTTCACAACCAACCATTACGCTTCGTATTCAGATGGCTGATGGCTCCCGCCTTCCAGCCCGATTTAACACTACACACACGATTGGTGATGTTTACGGCTTTGTCGAGCGTGCGCAGCCGGGGAGCAACAGTCGACCATGGGTATTGGCAACCACCTTTCCCAACAAGGAGCACAGCGACAAGAGTTTGGTCCTTGGAGAAGTTGCCGAGTTCAAGCGAGGAGGAACTGCTGTTCAGAAATGGAAGGATTGAGGGGTGTCTCGGAGACATGCAAAAGGGGCAAATAAGAGGCATTCGCAGATAAGAACCAACAAATGGCAGCATGGCGGCGTTTCGGCAGGTGGAAACCAATGTGTTGTGGAACTTTAGATGATGACCACGGAATAAACAGTAGATGAGATTCAAAAGTCGCTTAACTTTTCTAGAAGCCCAAGAGAATCGGTGCCAATCCCCAAGACCAGCCTATGTGTTGTTTTAATCGTGCTTAAGATGCCCAGTTCAGAAAAATAGCTGCATGGTGCTTAGATAATGGGGTTTAATGATACTTTCGGGCTATAACACAGACTTTTCAAAGCTCTTTGCCAGTGACAATTCCTGAAGAGTGACAAACTCCACCTTCAGATAGTAGCTTTACCAGTTTAGCTCGCACACTGAGTTATGTATTGGTGCCCTTGACATATTTTGCTTTCTTGAGCCAAGGTCAGAAGTTCTGACGATCAACAAGATTCTTATATTCTCAAGCCGTCAGATATACAGACAACAGATAGACAGACAATTATGTAATCACTCACACATATTATACGATTACGTATTATTATTTCAGATACATAAGACCTGTTTCATCTTATATCTCAAAACCCAAGTACAGAAATTCAAGAACGCCTCGTCATCAATCATCCAATATACTTTACCCCCACCTCCCCACCTACCCATCATTTCCTTTTCCACTAGAAGCACTACAGCTTTGCTTCACATAACTGCAAAAACACCCCCAACAACACCCAGCACCAGAGCCAACTCCCTAGCTGCCATTGAACCCTGCCCATTGTGTGCTCCATTTTGGACCTTGACAGTGTCGCACTTTGAACCGTCACAGAGAGTGTTATATGGGCAGCAATATCCGTTTGCACAGTTGATTGGCTGTTGGGGAAATGTCTCCGTCAGTACGTGATGATTTCTTCACATGGGTTGCGTAACAGAGGTCTTGGAAGGAGAGGGGAGGACTCACATAGTTTGGATCCGCACATAATGTGGTTTGTCGTTTGATGGACTGAGGTCCCGCTGGGCCCATGGGGGTACCGAGCACAGCAGGGATAGGCTCAGGGTTGGGCTCGGGGTTGGGAGCTGGGACTGCTTCGGCGTGGGTGAGGGGAGAGAGGATGACGAGTAGACCGGTGGCGAGGAGGGATTTTGAGAACTGCATCTTGGGTATTGTGGTGAAAAGGGCACTTAAGGCGGAGAGACTTTAAAATGTGAAGACGGTTGTTTCCTTTCTTTGTGTGCTTGCTGAAGATAGAATGAATGGGTGAGTATACGAACTTGAGGGAGTGAATTCCTCTTATACTTCAACCACCTTGGTTATTGGCACCTCTCCCTCTGCGTATGAGGGACTTTTCAGCCGTTTTCATTTCCCATACCAGTTCATCTCATCGCGTCCTCACAGACTATACTCCAACTAAGTTCCACAAGTCGTCCCATCTTCAGCTCAACCACTGCAAGACCACCCGCAACCACACCCCGGACAGCCAGCACCACCAAGGAAACTCCCGCAGTCCGCCTTGCCAAGGGACCAACAGAGGAATTGTATACTGGCTAGGAAGCAGCCACGGGCTCTCCATGCTCACTAGAAGCGACCCTTTCCCAGCCCACGAGCTAGGACTTCAACTCCAAACCCGTGCGGCTGAAAACCTTTTGAAGCCAAAAGATAGGGCGCAGAGGAAGGCCGACAACACGATACGCTCTTTTACGAACATATAAGACCCAAAAGGGAAAGCTCCGGACCAAAGGCACTTCCTTTTGGAGGCCCGCAGGCTGCCGAAAAATTGTGTGGAGAGGAAAGGAATTTGGGGCTTGGATGCTTGAATGCAGGGTCGCGGGTGGCGCCTTCCTGTCAGAAACCTCTGGAGAAATTGCGAGGTAGCTGCCACTTGGCAGGTATTCAGCCTCGAATGTGTACGCGCTGGACCAAATACTGTGGCCAGATGAGGATGAGAACTGATAATTGAGAAGGTAGGAGAATGGCCTGGTTGGCTGGCAACGGATAGAAACCAAGCGATCGACCAGTGCCCTCGAGAGACCCGACGCTCAGAACATACGTGATACCTGTTCTCCCAAGTTAGAAGTCCTGCACGGCAAACCAAATCAATACTACAGCGGCAAAGCTGTCCCAATGTTGTCACCTCGTCGCCTCCAATCCCGCATGTCAGATTCCGAAAACAGATGTTTGCACAACATCTAATACTATAATACCTTAGCCGCCATGTTGCCCAGCACAAGCATTCAGCCTCCTCTCCTCGCTAAACCATGTATGAATGTCAGACAACTCAATCCAATCACCGTCGAGACAAAAAAAGCAAACATCACATCAACCGTGGCCAAGAACGAAAACAGTGCACAAGTCCAAATTTAAGGTTTCCAGCCTTCAGCCGCAGATATGAGAGGCCTGAAAAGCCGCATCCAGCAGATGCTTTACAACACAATCAGGATAAACAAACCCCTGCCTGGTCTTTCGTATCAAGGGAGTTTGGCCAATAATTTGATGAGATTCGTCGTAGCGAGACTACAGGGCATGGGTTTGTTTACTACAAGAGTATTGATTGGCAGGAAAATACAAAAGAGCAAATCAGAGAGGTTTCCTGAGGTTTTTTGCATAGCCGACGCAGTTGATTCGGTACACCCATGGCAAAGGAGTTCCCAGGAGAAAGTTAAAGGGTATCTAAATTTTGGGTCTGTATCCATCTAAAAAGGGTAGGAATTCATCCCCGAGAAAAGTATCAATGGTTTACAAAATAAACAGTACCCTCTGAATATTGCATGGACTCCATGCATGCCGGCAGAAAAAGCCAATGTGATTATGTTCCCAGACCCCTTTCTCCCTTTGTTGCTTCTTTTCGGCTATTAAAAGACTGTCCCATCGCTAAGGATCTGAATTGGGGGTTCCTGATCTCCGAGTTAGTTTTCTCTCGTGGGCAGCGTTTGAGACATGCTTACCTTCGTGTTTGGCCTTGATACTTCGGAGATTTCTCTTCCTCCCTTCCAACTACCTGCCTCAAGCATTTGTGGTAATGTCAACTTGTCACTTCCGCTGAGCCCCAAAGTTGAGTTGACCTCGTCGAGAAGTAGATCTAGGAACCCAACCGTAACAGCACGCCACTCCACCACAACATCGTCCTCCGGTGTAAACAGTGGGACCACCTCCAGAGCATCCTTTCCAAGCTTTTGTGCATTTGCGTGAAATGCCGCCAGCCCACGCTTAGTTTCGTCGGGCTTGAGTGTTAACACCCCAGTATCGATGAAGAGACCACCATTTCGATACTCGGGAAGTCCGGTCATTAAATCCGCGCCTGCGAAATGGATGTTCATGAGCTTGGTCATAGGCTGCATGAGAGAATAGCAGAGCCACTGGGTAAGCTTGTGAAAAGGCACAATATTCTCCCAGGGTGCGCTGGCCAAGGGACTTAGGACGGATAGTGGCCACGCATCTCCAAGGGAAACTCCGTCCATGGTGGTGCGAGATGCTGGCCATACGGGCGCAAGACCGTCAACCAGGACTGTCCATAGTGTAGGAAGTGGAACAATAGGAACTGACGATGCGTGTGTGGTTGGGTGGGAGATGAGGTAGTCTACCAAATGTTAGCGATGTTTTGCTTCCCCACAGCATGAGCTCCTGAATTACCAAGCATATTTCCAGGTCGACCATCTGCTCCAAAGAAAGTGACATTGTCCAGGGCCTTTGCTAGCCTGACCAAAAGACCTGTTCGTCCTTCCAGCCCAGCAATTGGATTGCTGTCGGAAACTTGCAGGCCTCTTGCCATCATGTCCACTGTCAGTGTTCTCAAAGCCTCTGCATCTACTTGGCAAGGTTGGCTCTGATTGCTACTGAAAGTTCCAGCCTTAAACATTTCCAAGCTGGCAACTGCGAGTCCTTCGCTTCTCCGATATATCCGGCCACTCTCTTTGCTCTTATATGACCAAGCTGTGCCAGCGCCCGCATCGAGAAGGACCGACACCAGGAAGAGATCAAGTAGGCGGCGGCATCGTTCTGAAGAGTCGACAGAGGGCCAACTGGTAATAAGATTCATAACACGATCGCGTCCACCAACATTAAAATGCTGCCAGCGTCCATGTGGCGGAATTTGTGAAAAGTCTGGTGCGAAGTCGCGCTGTCTTGAGTCAGCAATGCCACTACATGGAACAATTGATAACCAACCTTGATAATTGAGCACACGAATTTAGTCGTGTCCTGGAATTTGCTCATGTCAACCTCGAAATGTTGCAGTTCATTTCTTTTGGCTTTGGCTAGAACGATACTGCATCGTTCACGGACAGAGTAGATGCTGCGTAGATAGCCTGCGGGATCAAGGTTTGGATCCGGAGCCTTGGGAAGGGGAATCTCAGGGATGGTGGGGGAGAGCGACATCTTGCCGTAACCTGGAGTGGTTGGCGACTTGATGGAGGACTGCGATGAAGCGTAGGAATGGCCATCCGTAATGGACGGATCTTTCCGTGAAGACGGCGTCGAGCTGTTCCGGTCTTTGCGAGTGAAGAGACCCATCGTGGTTGATAATTTGTACAACGACGTGAGCTGTAGGTATGTATGCACCTGCCGTTATCGTGGATCTGTGGATCGATAAGCTTTGGGCAGTAACGATTCAAAGGCGATCGGCGCAGTCCTCGACTTCCTTGGCAAGCGTCCGACTCAGAGGGTAGCAATGTGGTCACGGAGATATCTGCGTTGCCACTTCGAAGCTCTTTCTGGTGGGTGGGAGAAGAAGGGATTGTCTGTCTAACCAGAGCTCGGCGGAAATATGGTTCTGCACGGCGATGGTCGACGAGCTGCCCTCTAGGGATGGGATCGAGTGTAACGTTTTACGGCGTAGTCTAGCTAGGTGCTGGCTCCTCAGCACCTGTCACTCTCCTTCTTTCCTTTCCCCGTTGCCGAGCTGGCTGGATCGCTGTTCTTTTCCTTCGCCTTGGACTCTGCTCGTCTCCTGGACTGGACCTTGTTCGGACCTGGACACTTGGGACCTTGTCTGACCTACCCGCACCCACTGCACATCCACGTCAAAATCACCCTCTCAACCGCCCCCGAGAGGTCCCTGTCAGCGAGGGATTCAGGGGTACAGCACGGAGACTGGAGCTCGACAGGGAAGGCCGCACAGGCACCGTGAGCGTAAATTCTGTCGGAAGCGCGAAAGGCGGGGCGGACGCACTGGGTGAGTGCCACGATTCGTGGGTTGCCAAATGATGTTGCTGTGGGTGACGCAGATTCTGGTAACGGGCTGCACGTCAACCCAGTCTGTCACGCTGTGATGGGATTCCCAGAAATTAAAAGTCGGGAGCCTTAGCTGCTTGGATACAGAACTGCGTTGGACGTTCGGAGGAAGAACCCAGTCTGATATATTATGGAGATGCTTGGGAACGGCCGAATGCAGGTACGGCAGGCCCAGGATGGCTGCCGTAATACAGGTAACTGGATGCAGTAAGGGCATGGAGGGGGGCAACGCTGCGAGGGCTTGGGGCTTGGGGCTTGGGGCTTGCTCTCTCCGTAGAGACTTCACGGGCTAGGGGCTCAGACTGGAGTCGACCGTAGATTGCGATAGACCTCCCGTCGTCTGGGCGGGCATGGCTCGCAGCTAGACTGCACCTAGCGTGAGGGTGCCGCCGTGATGGGGGATGGCAGGATGGCAGAATGGACGTGACATGTGCATGCGGATGGCGATGGCGATGCGACGGTTCTGGCCCAGCCAAGTACCGTGGCCAGCACGACGAGCACCGTCGTATCAAGCAGCAGCGGACAACGTGGCCAGCGGCCGTTGATCTGCCTGTTTGAAGCTGCTACCGGACGGAGATGAAGATTACCACTCTCGGGATTCAAGCTGCGTGTCACTGTCACTGCATTGGGACCAACGAGCAAGCGAGGCGGCAAGGACATCGAGCAGGACTTTGACCGCGTCGCTACGCTCGTGAATGCCGCTGCCATGGCTGGATGACGGAGGTCGGGGAGAATAATCAGCTTGCCTCCTGTTTCGACGATTCCGACCGTACCGTATTTTAGATCTATCGTACCCGTCGAGCATTGGGCGTGCATGGGCAGGCAAGGGACGTCCAGTGTTGGGTTGCTGGGTGGGTTTTCGTCGTCCTTTACGAGAGGAGTACCGTAACCCGATTCGGGCCAACTAGATGCAGCAAGCACCAAGCATGGCCATACTGGATCGTGTCCGTTCTAGTCCGCAGCGTGGCAGCCACGGGCGTTGGTTGCCGGCAGCTGGCTCCTGTACGAGCTGCTCCCGTAAATGACAGATGCACCGATGTGCCCGCACCACGATCCCACGCAGGATGTGATATTGTCGTCCTGTAGCGCGCAATTCCTCCCATACAGCCGGCCCGCGGGAGATCCTCGACTAAGAGACTTGCCTTTAGGATCATGGTAGCTGCCCATTGCAGCCGGTGCTTGGCTCGAGCTTGTGGAGACCGTGTTACAGCAACTCCGTTCTAGAATAATGGTGAGCTGATTTGCGCCTCCCACTGCCGTTGCCTGATGACTAGAGCGAGATGAGAAATCATATGCATTAGGTAAAATCAGAGTCCTTGCCCCGATATGGAGACTGGCATGTCAGGTTGTGCGCGAAGAACTTTGCACAGCTTTCGTTGTGCCGGAAGCGCAAGCAACGTAAAACCAGCCTCTGATTTGGAAAACTGCAGAGTAGTAGTGGCTCGGATTGTCTGGCCTACAACCATATTTGTCACCTCCTGATCCATCTGCGGCCCGTTAGTACATCGGCAGGCTCGTCCTCGTCTCAGAGAAGAAGATCTCGACCAGGTGAGGCAAGTAGCCCTCGCGAGCCAAGCCAATAAGGTGATGCTACGCAAAGGCGAGCGCGTGTCGTCCACACTGCCGTCCTGTCATCTGAGGGTGGTCCGGAGAAGCATCAATTCGATTGTTCTTGGGGCGCGGCCAGCCGCGGAACACAGCTGCAAGCGGCCCTTCGCCGCAACTGACTTCCATTCGCATTCCAAGCACGGTCAGGGCAGGTGGCGGTAGTCACAGACTCCATCGCCTTCTGCCTTCCCTTACGGTCTCTCCATCTTGGGGCATAGGATCACGCTTCGATAATGGCTAGATTCTTATAGCTGGAGGGCATGGGCTCACCTTTTCTCGTCCATCGTAGGCGAAAGCTCAAGTTTGTATGAAATGGCGTCCTTCTGCCGGCAGATTTGAAGGCGGTGACACAATCTTGCCTGAGATAGATGTCTTATCCGCGCGCCAGTTACGGCACGCCAGAAAGCCACTAAGCGCAATGCAATCATCATGATGCCAGCGAGACATCTCAAACCATGGACTCACGACAGCGCCGGCGTACGAAGGACTTTTGATACACTTGTTCCAGTTTATGAAATGTTTTGCAGCTCCTCTTAGCGACTCAATGCCCGGATGACAGCCCTCATCTTGCTGCTATGGACGATCTCAATGGCCTAGACTGGTCTTCCAGCTCCTCTTCCACTGCCAATAAGGTACCCCCAGGAACGGGCAACTATTATCCTACCTTACGACCTACTCCCCCACCAGCGAATTCGGGGCGCAACACCCCTCTCTCTGCGCAACTTCCTAATGCCTCCAAGGCGTTCGTTCCTCCGAAGACTTCCACTCCCGATAGCTTCTCCAACCTCGTTTCCTTTGGATCTTCCAAATCGACCACCCTTACCTTGCAGCAGCAACAAGAAAAGCTGCTGGCGGAGAGGCGCAAACAGGAGGCAGAGAAGCAAAAGCAGTTTGATAAGCAATTTGGCAATGGCCAATTCTGGGACGGACTAGGCAATAAGAGCCAAGGATCTGTGGGGGTTTCGCCGATAGCATCTCGCACAGCTACACCGGCCGGCGCATCCCCGTTTGGCCTCCCATCGCCTCCCCCAACGAACGGAGCCAGCATTACTGGCAGTGGTGATGATGTTGACTTATTTGCGGCATTCAATGCGGAAACAAAAGTTGACAACTCAAGCCATTATCCCGTCCCGTCTGATCCATCTAGTCGGACGGGCACGCCAGGATTTGCCCCGAGCCATGTCAACCTCTCCAGCCCTACGGCTTGGAGCCAACCGACAAGTGCATCTAATGACGTGAATCTCGGGGATGATGATGATCCTTTTGGATTGGGTCAGATGAAGGCTCAGAATATTCCTCCTCCACAAACGGTCTCTGCAGATGATGATGATTTCCTGGGTGATCTAGGGAAGCCGGTCGAAGAGGTCAGAAAGCCAGTAAAAGCAGCAACACCACCACCTGCAGAGTCGGACTCTGAACCTGAATCCGCCGATCCTTGGGACAAAGCCGTTAGCGAGCTGGTGGACATGGGATTTTCTGCAGAGAATTCACGACGAGCTTTGACCGAGAGTGGTGCTGGTTTGGATGTACAGGCTGCTGTGGGGTGGCTTCTCAACGATGCCCATAGACAAGCGAAAGCCAAGTCACAGAACAGAGAAACGACGGGCGATGACGGGATAGTACCACAAAGGGAACGGAGAGACAGACCCCGAGAAAGTGCAAGAAGTGACTCTAACCCTGCTTGGATGCGCGAAGAAGTGGGCGAGAGGTCACAAAATAGACGCGAAGATACTCGATCACCGGCAACTGGAGAGGTAGATCTGTCAAAAGCAGCTGCGGCTGTCGGAAGCAACATTTTCAAGACAGCAAACTCTTTATGGAAGACTTCACAAAAGAAGGTACAAAAAGCTGTTGCTGAATTTCAGTATGACTCTGACCCGGGTCAACCGAGATGGATGCGAGAGGCAGCAGAAAACGAAGCACAGGAACGCAGGAGAGCTGCACGGGGTCGAGACGAGAAAGTCCGCCCTGAGCCTGAGGTCACAGATGAAGCTCTGATGCTCGAAGGAGGCTCCAGACCACAAAGAAAGCCAAAGGTAGCGGAGCCTCGATTTCAACCAAGTTCGAGCTCCTCTCGTGACCAATCTCCAGTATTTTCCAACGCACTTCCAGAACGACCAGCCTCAGCACCACGATGGCAACAAGCTCGAGCAACCCCTCCGCTAGACGCAAAATCACGATTAAGCAAGCAGGCAATAGAAGAACAGACAGCTCAAGCGTACGTTAGTCCGGCCCGTCGCAAAAAGGCCACTCCACAGCCCACATCTCAAGCGGAGCCGGACCTGCTTTTCTCTTCTCAGCCCCCCCAAGCATCACCTCAAATCAGATCAAGCTCCTCACGACCCGCACCAAAAGCAGCCCCAGTACCATCAAAACCAACCACGCCTATTCCCACTCGCCCCAAAGCACCAATACGAAACATCCCATCTCTGTCTCCTACAGCATTGGCAAACGCCAATCAGCATCGAGTTGCAGGCACTACACACTTCAAGCGTGGTGACTATGCTGCAGCCCACACATCATATACTTCATCTCTCGCAGCACTTCCTCAGTCCCATCCTATTGCCATTATTTTATTGTGCAACCGTGCTCTTACAGGCCTGAAAACTGGGGTACCCAAGGAAGCGGTTACAGATGCAGATAAAGCAATACTGATCATTGGCGTTGCTAGAGGTGAAGGAGAAACAATTGACTTGGGCAGCGGTGAGACCAAAGAGATGAAAGAATTCTTTGGTAAGGCACTCATGCGTAAAGCGGAGGCCCTGGAGCAAATGGAGCAATGGAAGAACGCCGGAGTGGTGTGGCAAGAAGCAGTGGAAGCTGGCGTTGGTGGAGCCACGTCGATTCAGGGTCGACAACGATGCGAGAAAGCTCTGGCTCCAAAACCAGCTGCAACTCCACGAACCCAAACCCCAAGGCCACAGGTAACTCCTAAGCCAAAGTCAGCTCTTTCGGACTTGGGTCCTAGCAAGGACAGTGATGCGGTTGAACGGCTACGAGCTGCAAACGCTGCAGCTGAGAAAGCTGATGACGAGAAGTTCGCCTTGGCTGATAGCGTTGATGCAAGAATCAGTCAATGGCGCGATGGTAAACGTGATAACCTTCGAGCATTGCTGGGTAGTTTGGACAAGATTCTTTGGGAAGGCAGTGGTTGGAAAAAGGTTGGGATGCATGAACTTGTCGTCAATTCCAAGGTCAAGATTGCCTATATGAAGGCTATTGGGAAGTGTCATCCCGACAAGGTATGCCTAATGTCCTTTCCGTACATGGCCGGATGACTAACTGATGTATTCTAGTTACCACAAGATGCTTCAACTGAGGTTAGACTTATTGCTGCAACAGTCTTTTCGACGCTGAATGAGAGCTGGGATAAGTTCAAGGCAGAGAATGGGATGTGAATGGCTCGAATTAGATACCATGAATGATTACAATGTCCTACACATAGTCTAGAGAATAGATTGCTAAGGCCGCCTTTTTGAATGCGGTATTGTGCAAGAGCTTCAAAGATGCGATAGATGCCCGTCGTCGTAGCTCACAGAATCTTTAGACGATGGTTCCGCAGGAGGAACCCTGAAAGTTGCCAATTTCAATGACTGTTGCGGGGAGGCACAGCCGAATCACCGAATCTGCACCTGGCTTAGAAGTCATTAATGGGCATGGGCACATGGCCAAGGCGAATCAGCGTTTGGTTGGAAGTTCGGTAGTTCCCCATCCTTAAGTCGTGAGTCACGGTCAGCCGGCTTTAAATGCTACTTTTTTCTGGGCCCCGACTTCTTCAGATACTCGTAATTTATATCATTCAAAGCTAGCACGCACTGTCGCATCTTATAAACACCTGTGATGACTACGACCCCAGCCCCAACCATCGTAAATGTCTCTCTCACTGGTTTACAACCAAGCGGCCAGGATGCAATTGCCATCTCTCCCAGCAGAGACGATGGTCGTGATGCTCAATTGGCAACAGGGGATGAAGTGACTGCTGTTGAAGACGGGCCTGCATCGACCAGAGAGAGTAAGACCAAGTTAGCCATCATCGTGGCTTCATTATGGGCGAGCTACCCCTCGTCACTTGGCTTGCGAAATTGCAAACTGACTAGAGGGTCATTAGTTCTCCGTGTTCCTTGCGGCTCTGGATTCCGTAAGTGTTCCTCAACGTCCATCTGTAAGCCAGGTTGGGAGCTCATCTCAGCTAGACAATCACAACCACAGCTCTCCCCACCATAACCCAGCACTTTAACTCTTCTGCGGGTTATACTTGGATTGGTTCAGCATACCTGCTTGCCACCGCCGCTTCGACGCCTTCGTGGGGTAAATTTAGCGACATCTGGGGTCGCAAGCCCATTCTGCTCACGGCGGTTGCTGTGTTCTTTATCGGCTCGCTGCTTTGTGGTGCTGCGTCAAGTATCTTTCTCCTCATCGCCGGTCGTGCCGTACAGGGCATTGGCGGTGGCGGCATTTTGACACTTGTAAATATTTGCCAGAGTGACTTGTTTAGCCTGAAGTCAGTTGCCTAGATGGATATCAATTGCTTGCTTGAGAAGATTTACTAATAAAGACAGGAATCGCGTACTCGTCTTTGCCTTCGAGTCTCTGATCTGGGCTGGGGCTGCTGCTGGTGGTCCCATTTTAGGTGGCGTCTTTGCCGAACTATGGTCGTGGCGATGGTGCTTTTATATTAACTGTGAGTCTTGCCAATAGAGTCTTCAATTTCGAGACTGATTTGTCATAGTGCCAGCAGCAGGTTCCGCGTTCATAGTCTTGTTGATCTTTTTAGATCTTAAATCACCAAAGACGCCTTTACTCGCAGGATTGAAAGCTGTAGACTGGCTTGGAAGCCTTGCAGTCGTTGGCACAACTGTGTCAGTTCTGCTAGGACTCGAATTTGGAGGCACGTTGCATCACCGTTTACAATGCTAGAATATCATGTCTCTATGTTGGCTAATCTACAAGAAGGTGTCATATTTTCCTGGAGTTCGGCGAAAGTTCTCTGCCTAATTCTATCTGGTTGCTTCATGGGTGCATTATTCCTATACAACGAAGCCAAGATCGCTAGATATCCTTTGATGCCATTGAGGCTGTTCAGGAACTGGAACAATGTGGCTGCCCTTTCGGTTGGATTTTTGCACAGCTTGGTAAGTCTTAAATTGCCTAGGTCAGACTCAGGCTAATATTATCAAAGACCTACATTTCGACTTCATACTATATTCCGATGTACACGCAATCTGTGCTATCGCTGTCTCCCCTTCAAGCTGGTATCAACCTGCTTCCTTTCGCCTTGGCGCTACCTCTAAGCGCTGCTCTTACGGGGCCTTTTCTACATTTTAACATCCCCAAGTTTCCGATCAATTATACTCATGCACTCTATTTTGGTATTCTGCTGCTCACACTTGGCCAAAGTCTCCTCATAACTCTCTCCCCGTCTACTTCAAGAGCACATTTGTTTATCTTCCAAGTTTTAAATGGAATCGGGGCAGGTGTCAGCTACACCATGCCTCTCATCGCACTACAGACAGGTGTGGAATCATCGGAGAACGCCACTGCGACAGCCACCCTGGGATTCCTCCGGAACTTAGCAACCGCAATCTCCGTGGTGCTGGGCGGGGTAGTCTTTCAGAATGGCATGCAATCACAGTCCCAACACTTGACACAAGTCCTTGGACCAGATATTGCAGGTTTACTGAGCGGAAAAACGGCCGCTGCCAATATCCTAGCTGTGCAAAACCAGCCGCTAGATGCGGTGCAGAGACTTGTTGTTAGGCAGGCGTATACGAAGGCTCTGAAAGGCTGTTGGATATTGTATGCCGGCACTGCAGGTGCAACTTTGGTCGCGAGTGTCTTTGTCAGAAGGAGGGTGCTTAGTGAGGTGCTTGTGGAGGTTGAAATTGGCTTGCATAGTGAGGAGAAGAGGAGGTTAGAGGCTCATGAGAGAGGCAGATCTACGGTTAGGGAGTGAGTTGCTGAGGTGAGTGTAAGAACTGAGGAGCGGGAAAGAGTAAGATCGGGGCTCGGATAGTAGGAACGAAGAGGCAAGAAGTACGAAATGATTGGCTACGTCAATGCAGCCTTATGATGTGACTTTATAAAATGGCGAACTTAAAACGAACGAAAAAGAAGACAGGACTTGCTCGTCTGCTCGCTTGACTTCGGGGCGTGAGCCAATTCTTGATGGAAGCTAGCCGACGGGATGCATATCCGGATGTACAGGAGGGCAACGAGCGTACGCAGAATGCATTGACAAAATAGTTCACGCACGAGCGATATCGAGAGTCGCAAAATCACTCGTTCTTGTGTATCGGATTTAGCAGACAATATCACTAATGAGCTTAAACTGAGGAAAACAGCAACTTCCCAACCGTCGACCAATTCACTCATAAGCAGCCATATTTCAACCCAAGCAGTAAGAGAAAACTCCAGAAAAGAATCAACGAGGCCAAAAGATCAAGGCAGCGCCAACCAGACTTCCACCATCTTGGTGAAATCAGGCGTCCCAAGTCCCGTGACAGGATCCCAGCCTTTCACGGCTGTAAATCCAGCAGTACCACACCCTTGGTTACCACCCTCGGTTATATCATTGAGCATATGTGGGTGTGTATATAAGACAGGGTTGATAAACCCGACAGGACTCTTACCAGCATTCAGTCGAGCCGCGTTGATCAGGGTCATGACACTTCCGAATGTAGGCGAGCTGGCTGAGGTGCCGTAAACATAGCTGAAAGCACCATCAATTGCAATCACATAGTTGACACCGTTCGCAGCAACATCAGGGAAGCCGCGCGATGTCTGGGAGTTGTTGTACTGATCTGCGCCATAAGGAGGACTATGCTTCGCGAAATAGGTTGCTACCGCTTCAGCTTGGTACGATGGAAGGCCAAAGACGTTCGAGAAACCACCGCCAGAATAGATGACCGACTCAGCTGCTTCCTCGGGCTGTGTCACGGTCGCATTGGGCTTTACTTGCGTGGCCCCTACGGAAGTCACATAAGGACAGCCGCCTGGAAAAGACGGAACGAACATTCCAGATGTGCCTACAGAGACGTCAGCTTTCAGTGGCTCATTGTCGATGGAACGACTATATCGTGTACCATTATTGTATGCGCCTGTGGTGGGATCGATGCATTCACCACTGTTGCCAGCGACACCATAGTCACCAGACGAGTACAAGAATGTTACACCTTGAAGGCCCAGCTTCATGTACTCATAGCACTGCCGCATCTCGTAGAAAGCAGTGAGGTCAGCCTCGTTGTAGCCGTATGAAGTCGAGATCACATTGGCTGCAGCAAAGCCTCCACAGGCTTCAGATCCGCTGTACTATTCACGAAAAGTAAGCACTTGGAGTAGCAAAGTCAGAGGCATGTCAAGAACTGGCATGCAGAGAAAATTGGCATACTTACAAAACCATAGCCTGATCCATATGGATCAGGATAGACCCCATCTTCAGTGACATCATCCCCTCCCTCGTAGGTACAATAACTACCATCGAGTGCGTCAAGGAAGTTATTGAACGATGCTCCTTCGAAGATATCTCCCACTTGGTACAGAGTGACACTCTGGGGATATACAAGAGCCATAGAATATTCAAGGTCAAGGTCCTACAAGGTAGGTCAGCATTGAGTCTATCAGTGAGGTAAGCCGCACTGACTGATTCACCGTTATAGTTGAAGTCTTCCACAATAGTTTGAAGCAAACCCCCATCAATGGACTCGAATTCGGGTCTTGATCCAACCAGCGCCGGAGAGAAATTCGCAAAGAATAAATCCAGGTCACTTGGTAAGTAGGCCTGCGGTGTATATTCTACGATACCGTAAGAATCTAGAGGCTATTAGCTCATCGCCTATATGCATGCGCAAGTTGAGTTTGGCTTACTACTGGCAGCGACTGGGTAATCAATTGGGATCTTGTACAAAGCTCTCAAGCAGTCGGGAACGATTGAGACATCGCAGTTTGCCAAGTCGTTATTGAGATGGGCCACTGCACCCCCTGCTTTGGGGAGAGATCCATCCCCTGGATTACCGATTGAGGTTCCTAATTTGTATTTAGTCTTGAGGGTCTGGCGCGCGTTAAGCTTCGCCTCTCGCGAGGTCAAGCTTCTCTTTTGCTTCTTCTTGGAAATTCTGGCATCAAAATGGACAGTTGGTGTGATGAGGTCAATATGCTTGCGAATATCATCAGGAATGCTATAATCGTCACAAGCGACGTGGGACGTTCCACTTCCAACATGGATGAAATGCCAGTATTTTGTCTGCAACAGGCTTTCTGCCTCTGTCACAGTCAAATTGGCATTTACCCAATTCATTCCTGGAGAGAGTTTGATGCGCTCCTTGTCAATCCCACTCTCAGTGAGCCAGTCAAGTATAGCATTGATAGCCTCCTCGGTGGGAGCAAAGGTCTCAGCAATTTGTTGTGGAGACCAATGCTTCCCGAAGTTGGGCGAGGAGGGGTGGGAGACATCCATCAAGAATTCGTCAGCCCTGTCAAGATTGCTCTGGCTAAGTCCAAATCGCATTGGCAAAACTGCATGGCTAGGAGACTTTGCTTCTTTCCTCCAGCCGGCGGGGAGTCTCTCTCGGCGTTCGTGGACAACATGGCGCTTGGAGCTAAGTGCTGGAGCAGCAATTACTCCAGCAAAAAGTGCGCAGGTAGCAATGAAAGAAAAATGCATAATTTTGAACTCAAACTCAAGCACTGCCCGATCTCACTTGAGATGCAGGCCAGTATATATCGCAAATATGGAAGCTTATCTCTTACCTTCCCCGCTGGGACAGTTGGTCACTGGCCGTGTATTCCTGAGCCTTGTACAGGGCAAGCTGGCCCATTGCGAGGCTTCTTTACTATTCTGCACCTGGATGCGATGATGTGATGTATGTTAACAAGTCATCCAGGGTCTAGACGCAGTTCGTATGCAAGCGTCGTCTGCAGAAAAGCTCCAAAACAGTTAGTTTCCAAAAACTAACAGGGAGAGGGTTGAGATTTGATCGTTCCTGAAGGTTGCCTGCAAGGTGGTGACCTTCGCGATTCTGCAAAAGCAAGAAACCAAGATGGACATCAGATGGTTATCGAGGAACCTGCCCAAAGAAGTGTAGCCAAACGCTGCACCACCGTTCTGATAGCCAGGATGCAATGCATATCACTCCACTCCCGTGCCTAGCCGCTCAATGAGCTTGCCTGCCCCTCCGATAAGGATAACGACATCGTCTGCAGAAGCTTGAGAGAAGCATGCCGCGTTGTCTTCCACGGCACTTCTATTTCCCGTGATGCGTGGGAAGGTGGAAGTGGTGGATAAGAGCCATGATGCGACCGATGTCTTCATGTCGCCCGGTCTTGAGATTCCGACTTAAAGCATCATTTCCAATGCAAAAGATGAGTTATTTCCCTCACACGGGAGTGAGGTGCCAACCTGGCTGTGCATGGAGTTGGGACATACCTCAAGTGAGAAAGCAGGCATAGTAGGGTCAAGCCGGTAAGTCTAGTGGTAACTGCCCCCGATGGATAGAATGAGCTTCGGATGTATTTTCTCCGCAGCGATCTAGCACGCTGCCGGGGTAGCCGCTACTACACTCACACCTCATGTATACACCTCAATTTCCTATCAAAGTCCTCATCCGAGAGATACCAAGCATCTCGTACCTGGCGTCTAGTGTGCTATATTGAAAGTGACATACTTGCGACCCCCCCCCCCCCCTTCTCCAAGGGAGTATCGAGGGGTAATATCATACCGGGATTCACTTCCTGGAACACTACGCCTTATGCTAATACGTTCAGGGGATATATTTTGGCCCTTTTGCGAACGAGATCCATCGCCGTCTAGTGTCAGCTCCTTTGACATAGCACTTCAATCAGGAAAAAAGTCTATTGGCTTAGATTTATAAAATGCAGCAGGATAGTATGCATCTGTGTTGTCAGTGAAAGTAGAAGGCAGTCTTCCTGAGCGACCGTGAGCTCTGGATCAACTCCCCACCCTGAGATTGCAGCGCAAAACAACCAGCCGTTCAAGCTGAGCTGGCACGTCGCTACCGAAGGAATTCTCAAATTTAGGAGCGCGCATATAGTCTCCTTCACTGCTATACGCTTGCCAGCACCCATATCATGACAATAACAACCCGAACCACGATAAAAATAAAAGAAATAGCTCTATCTATTGGGCTGCTGACGCACTTCATCAATTTGACCTAGGGATACGTAAAACTCTAACTGCGCTCGAGTATGCTCTTTTACCTAGATTAATAGGTGACTATAGACTGCAAGCAAAAAACTGGGATATGTCATTTACAATTTACCTAGTTCAACGCCTCACAACATGGTATGCAAAGTATATCCTGTTGCAATCTCTTTTTAATTAGAATGGAAAGTTTCAAATTGATCTCAACTCTGAACCTAAGTGGTCTTCAACGCCAGAAGAGACAATGAATCGAAGCATCCTTCCTATTCCAGAACTTCATATTATCAAAACTCTTTTAAAGCCTTGAACAAGTAGAGGAAGGGCATTGTGGAATGCTGATTTTGTTACGAGAACGGGTAATGGGCAGGTCTTCCTGCTGCATGGTAAGACTTCTTCATGCAATAGAAACCTGCATATCATTAGGCTGAAAAAAATTGTATAGGTCGGCCAGGCACGGGAAAATCATATACTGTTGGTAAGATTCTAAGAAGTCAATTTATTATAAAGGATCTTACTGGCCGGGAACTTCAGAATGAGCTACAAAACAACCACTTCTCTCGCTCACTGTTGCTGACATTGGAACCTTCGAGGAGGATATGGAATCAATTCTGTCAAAATGGTTTGCCCTAGCGTCAAATTGGAATGCCGTATTTCACATAGATGAAGCTGATACATTTTTAGAAAAGCGAAGAGCAGAGGTATTGGAAAGGAACAGCTTGGTGTCTGGTAAGCAACACTCGTCCACAGAAGTACTCTATTCCCGTTGTTTTGGGTGTTGTTAACTTTCATAGTCTTTTATAGTGTATCGAATCTTATAAGGACATGCTTTTCTTAGTGTGTGTATCTTGTGCACGCTTTTGTGTACGATGCTAGTTGTTAAATAGACGACTTTCCTTTCTCAAACTTCTACTACCCTGACATACGAAATTCTCGATATCAAATCACAGAAGAAGACCTAGAGAATTTTCTGAAGAAAACAAAGAAATAGGAAAGAGATATCGCCGTAACATACCGTGCTACAGACTTGTCAACGAAGATACAGAGATAGGAAGCATCGCCTGGAATGAATGAGAAATCAGAAAGAGTATATTATCACGTGATACAAGTTCCGGAGTGTAAGCTCAGTTTCCTAGTTTCGGAGCACTACAGACAGCTATTGCGCTTGCGAGACACGACGTTGAAATTCCAAATCCGCGGCCGCCCAAGATTGAGGTAGACAGAGATCACTTCTTGGTTGTGCTCGAACGCCGAAAATCTTTCTGCGGTATCGCAATAGCATTCATGACCAGGATAAAGATGGACGTGCGTTTATGGAGAAATCGCGTGCTCCTCCACAAAAAGGAATAACTAGTGAACTATATGAGCGTTACATCTCCGGGACGATCTGAATTGTACATCAACTATAACGGGACTGCAAATTTCTCAACGATCCCTATTGTGGAGGTAGCACGATCATGATTGTCTAAACTACTTTCAGCAAGTTAATCAAATACGACAGAACTTCCTTCCACTTCGAAAGCACTCTGTATATTCAATAATCATGTTCAGAGTCTGTAAATTTGACACCCCGGTGTCCTCAGGAATTCAATGGCAAGGCGTGCAAGGCACTTCTTTACCTACCTTGACAAGGATATATGTCTTCAGTTCTAGTTTTAGTTGAAGTGGAACTGGTGGTGATCTTCGGATCCACAAGAGTGGCACTTTGTTGATCACTATCCACCTGATTATTCCCTAGGACTATCGTAATTAGACTATTTCGTCACTTCATAACTTTAACTCCATTGCCTAAATTACTTCCGTGGAATATTGCGATCATCCTTAGATCCAGTGATCATGCTTCCAAATCCAGTGATCATGCTTCCAAATCCATCACCAAGGTCTTCAGGACTGCAGATACTTGGCCGTTATCGCGTGGTGGGGACGTCTTCAGCAGCCCAAAGAAGTCCGATGATTTCCTCGCTCCGAATTCGGGTTTGCCAGCCCCGATTGCTTGGATGCCGTCAATAACTTGATGTCAGCAAGCGATCCGATTTTACCAAAACCAAACCCTCAGCGAGCTTCAGCGCGGTCGCCACAGATACTAGATCCCGATTCAATTGCAAGAATCGCTCGCGTCCAAAACCCAGCTCGGTTAAGATGCCGGCTTTGAACGATTGAGCAAGTTGATACAACACAGTTGGGATGAACAAACCCATACCTTGTAGCCCCGCCGGGTACGACGCTCATCAACTTATTGGGCAAATCCCCTTGAAGCGAAAAGCCAGGCAGGGGTTTGTTTATCCTGAGAGTATTGTACACGAACGAGTAGACGAGTCGAACAAGTAGACGACTCGAACGAGTATACGAGTCGAACGAGAATGTCAGTCTGACACACACATGTCTGGAAACTGCATGCCGAAGGGCGCGCAAAAGCACACCGCAACGGGCACGTCAGCTGTTAGTGCCATAGATATGATCTCCGTCGCTCGTATCGAGGGCGTCGGGGCACCCAGAGTATCTCTGATCCTGGCTCGTCTCACCAGCTTTCAACTTGGGGCACCACTTCACTCCAGCTTCTTCCGAAGATCCTTAAAGTCTCTTAGCAACCCAGGGCACAGAACTCTCAGTTTCTGAGGGGGTAGTTCAACATATCCAAGGAACTTTGCAACAAGAGTCATGATAGCATTCACTTGTTCCTAGATCCTGAGCGGAAACGAGGTAACATCTCGGAACTTCTTAGCAGCACCGTTTACCTCATTGAGTACTCTGGCTCTCTTAAGCAAAAGCTTGATGACTGTATGGATGAGTTCTGTAACATACCGAGGGTTGGGTACGATAGATCAAGCTTGTCTACAAGGAATGGGGCTCGCAATGCTTGCCTCAAAAGTATACGTTACTTTTGAGATAAACCGAACCCATGCCTATAGTCTCGCTTACGACGATTTTTATCTCCTTATTGGCCAAACTCCCTTGAAGCCAAGACCAGGCAGGGGGTTGTGTATCTTGAGAGTATTGTACATGTACAGCCATGTTGAGGCTGTGGATGTAACCAGGTAACCTCGAGCGCCTACTGGATCCCAGGCTAGCCAGTATGCAATGCGCTGTCGCACGTGAGCAAACTGGTGGATCTAGGTGACATTGCAGCCCGGAACTACACATGTACATAATGTCTACACTTCATACCGCTTACCTCATCCCCAAACGAAATCCTCTGTATCTATATTATTCAAAGTTTGAGAGGGGTATATTTCCTCAATCAGAACGTAGGAAGCAAGCAAGTACGGCCCCAGAAACTCGAAGCATTCCCTTATCTTCTCGTCTCAAAATGAGGCCCTAGTGATTCAACTCCGTTCCTGACCATGATACTGCAGGCTCTCTCGAAGACCTCACTATCGAATGGAGGCAACAATCAAAGCAGTCGATGTGCCGAGACCAAGCCAGCGAAAAGGCTCGCGCAAGGTGCGAACGGGCTGCATTACATGCAAGTGAGTCAATCGCTGGCGAATAAGTCTCGGGAGGGGACCTGACGACATCCCAGGATACGGCGCGTGAAATGCGACGAGAGAAAGGATGGTTGTTTGCGGTGCGAAAAGTTTGGGACGCAGTGTGATGGCTATGTTTCCGAAAAGCAATATGCACAAACTCGCGCCCTGGCTCCTCGAATCCAGGTGCAGTCCACATATCCGGCAGGTTGGCGAGTCCCAATACCGAGGCTTGCAGTTTCGGAGGCCAGTGATGCGATTGCCTTAGTCAACTCGCCGGCAGTTCCATTAAGCATCACGCAGCTGGCTTCCAAGCGCCTGTTCGAGAACCCACAACAACACAGGTTCTTCCAGTCCTTTAGCGATCAATGCTCCTATCAACTTACAGGCTGCTTTGAGTCAGCATTCTGGAATCGCCTGGTCCTTCAAGCCTCCGAACAGGAGCCGTCTATTCGCCACGCGATCATAGCTTTGGGGGCGTTGGACCCGGCGTCTTTTGGCGCTTCAACGGATCCCTCTGATGCGGTGAAGGACGACACAGATCCGGAGGCCTCCAGACTGGCATTGGCTCAGCGCTATGAAAAGCAACAATACGCGATCGCTGAGTACATGAAGTCCATCAGAATCATGAGGAAGACCTTAGATGCGGGGGAGCGGAATATCCGAAGCATGTTGATTGCCTGCCTACTATTTACATGCTTCGAGTCCATGTGCAATAACCACGATTCAGCCTTGGGGCAAGTCCAAGGCGGGTTCAACATGCTTGACAATTGGTATTTCAGTCAAGGCTCATCCAAGAATGATCATTTATCTGCATTTGGAATACGATCTCCCAGCCCAGGCATTTTGGAGGACGATCTTCTACAAGCCTTTAACCGAATGGACATCCAGGTCATGACAGCACTCGACATGAGATCTACAGAGACCCACGAATCTATGCAGTTTTGTGGGCAGGACAATATTGATTCTATGCCCCTCACCCTTCAAGACGTCAAGGAAGCACGGGTCTACATGGAGCTGATCATGCGCAGGCAACTTCATTTTGAAGCTGCGACCATGCGTTATTCTCATCGTCGCGGACCACCCACCAAGACAGATCCACGTCGGTCGATCACAATACGGCCTAAAGATATTGAGAAAGAAGGAACCCAACCTCCAAAAGCTCACAAGCGGAAACCAGGCGCAAAACCGCCACTAACCAGCACAGAAAAAAGGCCGAACACGATCCAAAACCCTATCACAAAACCTTTGGTCATTTGTAAATATAAAGTTATAGATCAGATACTAGGTACAAGTCCTCCTATACCAAGATATGCAATACAGGACCAAGCAAGGCATGTCTTAGATCTCGAGATATGGCATACCCGGTTCAAGCCGGTCCTCGAACACGCGCGGGGCCCACAAGGAAAAGATGTCATCTTTGCAGCCACCACCGTCCAAATGCACTACCTCGCCGCCAAATACTCCATCCTCAGCGCCTTGTTCACCACCCAGACGCCGTACGATCAATTCCTCCCTTTGTTCCAAGAGCAGATCCAGCTGACGGAAGAGCTCCTGTCGCATCGGGATTATTCAGCTAAGAACGGCACGTTCACATTTGATTGCCAGATCGTCATGCCACTCTTTGCCTGTGGACTCAAATGCCGCAATGGGGAGATGCGGCGGAAGTGTATTGAACTTCTGGAGAGATCCAGTCGGCATGAGGGGCTCTGGGATGGAGGAGTGGCGAGTAAGGTTTTGAGGTGGGTTATGGCGGTCGAGGAGGAAGATTTAATTGATGGGGACATCATTGCAGAGAACAACCGTATCAGAGGGGTAAGAATGTTTTTTGATCCGCAGGACAAGGTCCTCAAGATGAGATGTCTGAGACCAAGTAGGGACTATCCTGGCATGTTGGATATATTGGAAGGGACAGGCGAATCACTTCTCTAGATCCGCTTTAATAGCGAGCCGGGTATTATACATATATTATATATGATTAAGCTATCTAGGCACCGATCTTGAATCCACCAGGCATGTTGGTCTGGAAGAAACGGGTGGGGTCATATTCCCGGGAGATGCTGAGAAGCTTTGCCTCATTCTCAGCTCCGTAACCTGGGTAGATGCTCTGGAAACCAGCGGAATCACCCATGTAGTTGAATGCGTCGTAGAGACCAGCAGCCAGAGTGGCATTGTTGATGGCATAGGTAGTGCTCTCAACCCAGTCGGCAACAATGGTGTCGTACTCGCTTCCAATCCACTCGACGACCTCAGCGTAGCAGAGGTAGACCTTGGAAGAGTCAAGACCAAGTGCGTTGCCTGGCTTGCCATTAGCGGTGGATGCATCAATCCACAGCGCACCAATTGGTTGCCAGTCAAGCTCAATAATGGAGATGTTAGCCAGTGGGATTTGGGCATAGAGGGCTGGGAGAGCGCCAAAGAAAGTATCGTTGATGATCTGAACACCTTGCATCAGTTCATCGTAGGTGGTACCGGCAACAGTTCCAGCAACGAAGACATCGTTGATTCCATCAGTGACGAC
This sequence comes from Coleophoma cylindrospora, assembly GCA_003369665.1. Classification (NCBI taxonomy): domain Eukaryota; kingdom Fungi; phylum Ascomycota; class Leotiomycetes; order Helotiales; family Dermateaceae; genus Coleophoma; species Coleophoma cylindrospora. The sequence goes on from PDLM01000002.1 coordinate 1,904,887, forward strand.
CTGTCCATTCTCAGCAGCAAACTCGGCGACGGTCTTGAACGCCATGGTGTTTGCAATACTGGGGATATCAGTGAATGGCTTCAAGCAGTCAGGGAAGCTGATGGTGTCGGAATCGTAGAAAAGAATGGCCGCGCCGATCGTGTCGGTGGGGTTAGGACCAGATGGTACGACGGCTGGGACAACGTGAGATAGAGGATCGGAAATGTTGGACGAGAAGTTGGCGATGGCCTCAAGGAATTGTGGCAGGTACTCGTTGGCAACAGACCAGGTTCCGGCCCAGACCTTCTTGGAAATGAAGGTGGAGAGCTCGAACTTAGTCACAATACCGAAGTTGCTGCTACCTCCCTTCAAAGCCCAGAAGAGATCTGGGTTGCTGGTGGAAGTGGCATTAACGACAGTGCCGTTGGCAAGGACGACCTCGTACGAGACGACGTTGTCAGCAGCGAAACCATGCTGGTTGCCTTGGATGCATGTTAGTGTTGGTTGACTTCACTCTGGGGTAGTTGGACGAACCATAGAAGTTGATACCACCAGCGAGGAGGAGACCTGGGACACCAACCGGTGACAGACGTCCTCCAGCAACAGAAAGATTATATGGAGCAAGGAAATCAAAGACTTCACCCCATCTATAGGCGGGACCGACGAACAAAGTGCTTTGGTCGGACGACAGCTCGAGAGTGGTCAAGTTGGACAAAACCATGAGCACACCATCATTGATACTGTTAGCACCCTTGATGCCCACTACATATGGTTGTTAGTATTTCGGTGGCAACGATGGGTTGCACATTCAACTCACTATGTCCACCGCCACGAACAGCGAACTCAGCGGCGGTAGATTCAATGGTGGTGAATGCGGTGGCGATGTCCGAGGCAGACGTTGGTCGGAAGATGCATATTGGGCTGAGGATTTCCGTGTTGGACCAGAATTGAGAATTCTCGTAGCTGTAGACGGTGCTGCCTGGGTAGAAGACCTTAGTTGGGAAGGCCGACTCCAAAGCTACACACCCAGCCGCAGCATCTTCCTCGACACATGCATCATCCTGGGCAAAAGCGGTTGAAAGAGTGAATAGAGGCGCAAGCACGCGAACAAGGAATGAAGAACGCATGGCTGCTACAGATCGTGTCGCAAGAGACGTAGGCGATCGTGACCTGAATTGAAACCTGTATTCAATAATCGGACGGAAGAGCAACAGCACAAGATCTTATATACGGCCATTGTTTGGACGATCTATCGCCGAGGCTTCATCCCTGAATTCTCGCAGGTGGGGTTGCTTATTGTGGCAGTTTTTGGGGCTGGAGGGGCGGATTTCTACGAGATCTAATTTCGTGGCGGACTAGGCCGCGAGGTAAAGTCGAGATACAATAGTGCTTCTTGCAATGCATAACAATGGAGCGCAAAAGCCGGACATTAGCTACGTTCTTGACTTTATTCTGCGACCAGAGAAGGGCGGTATCTTCCGGCGAACCACGCTGTTATGTTTTAAGGTGCTGGTGGGACAGCAGGGATGGCAGTTCGTAAGCCCACCTTGGATAATGCTCGCTTGCTGCCCTGGGGATGAAGAAACGTGCTGCCCTAGACAAATGGGGCCCTTCTGTCACCGGAAATACCGATCAGGATGGCCACTACGCCCGGCAACAGATCTATACCGCTTGGAGCCCGCGCGCAGTGTTGGTCTTCGCTGCTTGGTCGTCCTCGAAATGCCGATCGATGACGCCCAATATTCGAAGTGACAAATCTGATGCTGGTCGACCGTCAACGCCACCAACAGACAGCTTTCTCAGATCGCAAGCCACTCTCCACGTTTTCGAAAACCTTCTTTGCCGCGCCTCCCTTCGATTGGATTATGCAGCAGGCCAAGCGAAAGTAACGCCGTCCCCTGAAGCAAGGCATGGCGCCGCGGCTGCTGGCAACATTATTCCCCTTCGCATGTCTATAATAGAGCTCTCTTGGTAGGCAAGCAAGCCAAACATCCGAGATATGTCCTGCAACGTGCATCGGGGCGCAGACGTATCCCATGCTCCTACTCCACTTTTGCAGTTCCGCGCCTGAAAAGACACCACGGATGGACGAGGCCGTGGTGAGTGGTGGTTACCCTCCGGCCCATTCGTGCCGAAATCCCAGTCATATATGCGATTAAGCGACGACCTCCCCACATATCCTCCCATCCATGTTGTGAGGTCCATTAAATCTTCGGTCTGCGGAAATTGTACCACATGTACAAATCTTGTATACGCCGTGGATAATCTAGCACGTAAGATGTTCCGGTAGCAGAACTGGGCTATTCCATGCTTCCCCAGCACAAGTCTTCTTCATCGGATGGTACGGGGAGGGGCCCGATATTTCATATACAGCCCCCCCCTTGACCGCCGCTTACACTGGGTCAGTTTTGTTGTGCGAGACGGCGGTGTTCGTAAGAAATGTCACAGCTTGGCCAAGCGTCGCCCAGGCTCCTATTCCCGTTCTAATGCGGAGGTATGCCCGGGAACGCTATCCACACGTGGTCCAAGTCTTGAGAAATACAGTATAGCGTTTATGCTGGGGAGAGGATAATGTAGTACGGAGTACTTATCGCTTCGCTGTGGAGTTTTCTCTTGCCACGAGGTTCACGCCGTAACAAGTTATGATCATCAGTACTGGAAAGAGATGCAGCAGAAACCCCTGCCTCGTCTTTCCCACAAGGGTATCCGGCCAACTCCTTGCTGCACCTTCTGGAAGATGTCACAGGCAAAGAGAGGACAAGGGTTCATATCCGAGTGGTAACAGTAAGCTCGCAGTACTACTCTAGACGTCCTATCTGGCTCTAGTCTCCTGCAGCAGGTGTTTGAACCACGGAATAGAATGCCGGTCCTGCTTGCCGTGGGAAAAGGGTACAAATCGTACGTGTTAGAGCACACATCTCGTTTCTAGAACGGGGATGTGGCCTGGAGAAGGCGTGGAATCGTGTTGGAACTATTTCTGCACTCTAGAACAGTTCTAGATAAGGTAGGCTTGGAAAACGGAATGGAGATTGTGGGCCCGTTACCGTCTCATAGATATGTCTTTCGGCTATATAGATGAATTCGATTAGGATGCTGCAGGTACGTAGGGGGTTGACGCTGAGATGGATGGGCCCTGGTCATTATGTGATAATCTGTTGCAAGTCTTCTAAGGATAGATCAACCATTCTCTTTCCTGAAAGATTAGGGCAGGTTGATCGGTGCCCAGCTTTTATGAGGGCTTCAGTACCCACTGGAGGTTCCCGCAGCCCTCATCTTCTTTTCTGGCTCGTTATAACTGTATTGTATAGTCATTCCTTCAACGTTGAGACAGAGACCGGAGAGTTATAGTCACAATGCCGTCGAGTACCATTGTGTACTCTATGAGTCCGCCAGCAGGCCAAACTTCGGACGGAAGTATTCCATGGCATGCTCCGGCTCTCGTCGCCTGTATTGGCGTCTTTGTTCCCCTCGCCACGATACATGTAATTATTCGTCTTTACACGCGAGCAAGAATTGTTGGAAGTCTGGCGCTTGATGACTGTAAGCTAGCTTGAATCGCCATTGAGAACTGAGCTAATGATGACAGATCTGATGGTGCTGGCGTGGGTGCGTGAAGCCTATATTCTTACGTGTACTTGGAGTTTTATTGACGCTCTGTCGCTAGGCAACTTCAGTTGCACTAACTGGGAGCATACTTGACTGTAAGCCTTTATCAACTGAGACTGATCAAAAGCCCGTACTGACTTGCCGTCTACAGTATTAAATTATGGATTGGCAAAGCATATGTGGAATGTACCACTGACGAGTCTATATCCAGACTTCTTGAGGGTGATTATTATCTTTGTGTGTACCGAAGGGCACAGAAGAGATGCTAAAGTCCTGCTCTAGGTCAATGTGATTGCCGCAGTTCTTTTTTGCGCCGCAACGGGCTTTGCGAAATGCTCCGTCTTGCTTTTCTATCAACGAATCTTTCCAAACAAGACCTTCAGAGCAATTGTCTGGGCCGTCATTGCCTTTACGGCCACATACTCTACAGCAAGTGTATTTGTAAACATCTTCAGTTGCAATCCAGGTTAGTGAATTATGTTATTGACCAAGAGAAAGTCACTGAAGGAAACCAGTTGCAAAGTCGTGGGATCTCAAATATGCGAGCGTAGGAACATGCATCAACCGCCCGGTTTTCTATTTCGCTCAAGCCAGCTTGGGTATTTTCACGGACTTCGCCACCGTTATCACGCCCCTTCCGATGATGTACAACCTACAAATGCCAACGAGACAGAAGATTGCAGTTGCTGGTATTCTGACAACCGGTGGATTGTAGGTTACCAGCTCTAGCAGTGGGATTTCACTGACGCTTTTCAGTGTCTGTATTGTTAGCATTGTTCGACTGAAGTCATTGTATGATTTGATGAATAGCAGCGATCTTACTTGTAAGTCAAAGGCCGTTCTGGGATGGTGGAAAGAATTGACACAAATACAGGGGCGACGACGCCTGCTCTCATGTGGTGTGTGATTGAACTGAATATTTCAATCATCGGAGGCTGTATCCCAACCATGAAACCATTTCTCCGAAAGTACCTGCCCAATATCTTGGGATCCTCATCTCCTCAATATGGCTCCCATGGCTATGGGTCTCGAAAGCGAACTGGTTCATACCCGCTCCACTCTTTCGATCCTTCGCGATCAGGGAAGGGCACTCAAAATCAAGTTACTGTGAATGGACAGGGCGATAACGAGAGTGAAGAGTACATCATCCAGAATGACGGAGGAGAGTCTAAGATGGGTTCTATTGTTAAGACCGTGCACTATGGTTACAAAGAGGAGCACGATGAAGCTGATAGAGTTGGGTCAGCAATGTAAAAGAATTTTCGTTTGTTAAGCTCTGGTTATAGCGTATTAAGACTATAATGATCACTTATGTTCAACATCAGCCTGCCAGTTGTATTAACTGGAACGCACTTATGTATGGTCAAAGGCTGACGAGTAATTGCCAGTTGGTGTACCGGCTCTGGCGATTGTTTCAAAGTAAATGTATTTCTAGGATTGCACTTCGAAGTTTTTCCAACCCATCGACACCGCGTTTTGCATGAGAATCGGGAATATTTGGATCTGCTCTGTTGAGTGACTCGTTGAAGACCTCAAGTGACAGCGGCCCGCTATAACCGGTGGCCAAAATCGCTGCACCAACCAGATTGACTGGCATATATCCTCCACGGTCTTCTTCACACGGGTAAAGCCTGTGGAATCTTGACCAAGGCAGGAGGATTGGCTGATTCTTATCTTTGGGTGGCAGAAACTCTCTTGGATCAACCCTTTCAGCATCGGCAAGCTGGCAGAAGAAGATCTTATCTCCTGGCACGGTTAATGCCAACGCTCTCATGGAAGAGCGTAAAACGTCAATGGAATTCTCCATTGTTGAATAGATTCTTCCATGTCCTGCGGGGTTGTAAGGATCTGCAAATTCGACGGCCAAAATGTTGAACGAATCCAATACCAAACCAACATTTTCCCGGTTTGCTGCTCGAACAACCTCCCAGGTAGAAGCCCAAGTGTTTCTAATACCCCAGGACAATCCTTCATATCCAACTTTCAGCATTCTACCTCCATCGTTTCCTGCGTAAGCTGCTGCCAGGTCGCCAAGTTCTGCCAAATCTTTGGCGACAACTTTAAAGTCCGAAGTGACACCATCATCAGTTCGCGTGTTTGCGCACAGAAACACCAGATCGGTATCAAAAGCCCGCATGAGCGGAAAGCGCTTCGTAACACCAGCAAAGGCAGCCTCCCGTTCTGCAGGGTCCTTTATTCCTTCAACATCCCGACACGGTTGAGTACATGCTATGTGCATGCCCAAACTCTTCACAAGATCACCCAGTTGCCGGGCGACCGTCAGATTGGAGTCAGTTGCCTCCCAAAGATGGTTTCCATCCAGGCCATGCTCTTCAAGGTAGGCCGCCCAGTCTTCATCGAATAAATCAATCCACTTGAAGCCCGCGTTCGCAGCTGCCTTCAAACGACGTTCGAGTTTATGCTCTCGCCAGTTTCCAAGGGAGAGTGTAGCGATGCCGAACTGATTATCGATCTTTTTTAGAGGCAATGGAGAAACCATTTTGAGACAGTCAGCATAAAGTGGTCTAGATCCCCGATTGTAACGGAATTGAATGGACTAAACGATTTACGAAGGTACAGAAACCTAGATGGACTTGACGTATGAGGTTATGATTATCACATGACTCGGCAGAATACTTTTCCGCTACAGTTCAACTATGTGTCGTCATCAATATCAACAATTCCTTTTCCATCACAATCCAGACGTCTCAATTTATTTACTGCAAGATGCTTAATAACCTTACCCCGCGAAAAGCCTTTACGGTACGTGTTTATCATTTATCCGCCAAAACCATTCTCTTTGCGTGTAGAGGAGTTGTGCCTGAGCGTGCAGGTGCGCAACAATATTGTAATTGCTTTGGGTTTACTCCTAACACTTCTTGACCCCAGACTTCTGTGGATACTAAGCTACGCATGTTACTAGGTATTCTAGCAACTGCCTTTGGAAACTTGGGAAATGACGTTGTAATTCCAAGCTGGCTGTTCGCAACACGAGGGCTGAACTCGATCAACAACGGACATCCCACTATATTCAAAGTTGGAGATATGACCTCAGCCGCTCGTTTCACTGCTTTTTATCAATCACAATGGTATGCTAGTGCATGGATCTCTCGGATGCACATCTTTTGAACTAGGCAGAATGGTTCAATGACGATCGTTTAGGACTGGAGCTTGCCATGCAGCTAGCTGTAGAACAACTTTGATCCTGGACAACAAAATGGACAACTTTAGTTCACCGGATCTAAGTGCGCAGTCCTCTGACGGTTGTCCAGACGAATAGTATTTCCTTTGAGGAACATTTGTGACAACTTATGGATAAAATCCCCCACGGCTTCTATGGGTTCAAGGTTTTCCCCAAGAAGAAGATGGCTATAATACAGGGAGCGTGTCGGAAGCCTCCAGCACCTCAGGCTGCAACTTTGAGAAGATGGGAGGTCCTACAGTCCCCAAAATGATCCAGGAGGCAAAATTAGGGAGCAAGCTAGACGCCAGCACTGTTGGCATCTGTAGGGGCCAAAAGTTCCGTGGACATCTCTCCTGATATATACTAATTTGCACGGACTTTCCCTTACTGCAGATGTCTGGTATGCGAGAAGTTTGTGGAGATTTGGCAGCTATGTACAAGTCATGCCAAGACAGACAGGCCTAAAATATTGTTTCCGATCGGTCTGAGACCCGGGTTTAGAGCATCTGCAAGCGCTTATCTGGGTAACATCTGCCCGGGCAAAGTCCAGGGGAACAGGAAGCTTCGCCTTTGGCCAGTGCGGCATTTGAAGAGTGACAGCCTTGCAATTTCTCGCGGATCCCGGTAGAGAAACTATAGAACGCAGGTAAATCCTGATTAATCCTAGCTCACGACCCGGAGGTTGGAAAAATTCGAGTTGGGTAGACGGGTTTCTTCCTTGTTCAAGTACGCGGGAAAAGCCCCCTGGCTGTACGGTCCACGCACGAGACTTATGGGATGAGGGTCGCCTGCAAGCCAGAAAAAGCAAAGCGGCATTACACGTGGCCGTGCTTCCGCCACGGTGTAAGATGAAGACGAGGGAAAGCGACAGCGCCACCAAACACGGGATGACTTGGACTTTCCCGTCTTTCTTTTCCGCTTTTGAGTTTGCCCCAACCAAAGAAGCCGGCGTGGGCAGCGGCCTTGAATTCCTTTACGATGTCGAAGATGCAGCGCTTAACCTTCTTGGACCGGATTGGCGTTCATAGTTGCTGCGCGGCCACATCCCAATGCGAAATTGCGGGTGTTCCGAAAAAGGAAAAGGAGATCCAAGGTGTGGTTCCGAGATTCTGGCCAGCGCCGCATGTAGAATAGGCGATTGATTTCCCAGCGCGGAGACGCGACAATCGTGCTCACATTTGCAAAACTAATCGCTTTGGTCATGTTGACTATCGCACCCCGACTCGTTTGAGCTTCCCAGCGGCTCGGAAGGGCCAGATCGTAGTCATGTCCATGGAAGCGATGTGGGAGAAGATCGGTCATGCATGCTTGTCGTCAGCAGGATGTCGCTAACTCCTGGATTGAAGCGAATAGTCCGTCGTAGAAGACACATCGATACGATGGCATTGAGGAGAACGTGCGGCGGTTGTTCAGCTGGTCAGCGAGGCAGCAGAGGCCTTTCAGCTTGGTGTGTAGACGTGCTGCATTATTATTGCATGGGGCTCTGTCGTCCCTGCCCGGGCCAGCCTTTTCTTGGACACGGCATGCGAAAGGATCTTGGCGGGAGTACCTGGAGCTAGACTACTCCCGCAGATGCCTCCGATCGCTGCAGGCCTCCTCGCGATGGTGAGATGCCCGTGCATGTCACCATGCTGCCACAAATGGCCTGCCAACACGATTGCTTCTCGCCGGCAGTGGTTGGCTCACTTGGATCAGAACCCCATAAGAAACAAGTCCCTCGAATGTTGGAGATGCAGCACCGCTCGATGGGTCACGTGTCGGCCGGTCAGCCATTTCTGTTGTCCTGGGCGTCTTGGTGGGCTGCTGAACTGGGCATACATGAACATGCTTTACCTGCATCTGCATCGCTCTACGCCTCTGGAACATCCCCTTTTCCCTGCAGGGCATCCGAAGGCCAAAATCCCCGACATTGCCATAGCTCGGCGCCCCAGCTCTACACTAAACCTGAATGCAGTTACCATGAGCCATCGCATGGTCCTCGGTCCCAATATCGGCAATGCGAAAGATGCGGGAGGTTAGTCTATTGCCTTGCCGTCCCTTTTAGGTTGAGGCTTGTTATCTGCTGGCGAACTGCACCATCCTCGCCAATCAGCATCTTGCCCATCGCGCTTTTCTTCACGAGGAACCGGGGCTTTCAGCAGCCATAACGCTTTCCATGCTCGGATTATCGAAAAGTGGCCGCCTTGCCATACCAACGCGGCCAAGCCTAGAAGTAATGGCCGTGATGGTGAGTTATGTGTGGTGACATCCTGCGTGGCCCCGTATCGCGTGTCCAAGCTGCAAGTTGAACGGCAGGCACTGACCAGCGTTGCCAACCAAGGCATGCGAGCACCACCCTCCTTGTCCCTCAGCCCGTACACTGCAGTGCGGCCGGGGACGAGGCAACCAAGAGACGAACAACGGTATTGCTTTGGCTCGGCTTCGACTCGTCAACTATGTCCGTCTAGTAGTACCTGATCTAGCGCGAGTGACTAATGGACTGCCTCGCGGCGCTTGCTTTTTGTGCAGGCAACTAACAAAAGCTTTCATCGTAGTGCGGCCGGATGGGGGTTTGATTCTTTTATTGATGGCTTGCCAGATAGTGCGCTCCAGCTATGACGGGCCCCGACACTCTGGCAAGCCCATGGCTGATCTTTGGAGCTGTGCCTATGCCTAAACTTGGCTCTGGCCGAGCGGCTACTGCCCAGAACGCCCGTCGGTCGTCCTTTCAGTCTCCCCCAGCTCGCCATCTATGGACAGAAATAGCCATACCGCGATATATGCTACGGCATCAGCCGGACTAGTGGCGCTGGCTCGCTGGGTATGTGGGTTTGCACCTCTCTAGGAAGTAAAGAGTGGATAATCAACAAATATAATGAACTCCCCCTCCAAGACCCATGGCTTGATTCATTGCAAGCCTATCTCCTTGTCAACAAGAAGCCTCGTTGACTCGGGCTCTCTTTAATCTACACTTTCTTCTCCTTCTCCAGCTAAAACAGTGTACCCGTACTTCCAATCTCCCCGGGACACGATGGCGGACCTGAACTTTCAACTACCTAATAGAAAGGCTGCTGAGTCCCCCGCCCCAACTTCAGCATCTTCTCCATCACAATCTGCAAACAATATGTCGCCAAGTTTGCCCACAGCGCTTCCTTCAACCGTAAATGGTACCTCGGTCACATCAATAAAATTCCCACAACCTCCAATGGGCTCCCTAACACCTGTCACCATCTTGAGCCCATTGGGTTCAGCAGACACCACCCCACGAACAAGTATAGGCACGAGAAATGGGCGACGATCGATATACCCGAAGGGCGACTTTCGAGAATCCGTTGTCAGCATGCAGGAACTGAAGACAATGCAGAATGGCATGATGGCAGAAACTCTCAACAAGGAACAAATCCGAAAGCTTTGGACATCTAATGGCGCCAACGAAGGTGTCATTCTCAAAGTGAGCAAGGGAGATTATATTGCTCGCCCACAAAGTTTGCAGCACGAAACGAACGGATTATTTCATCAGATCCTAGCAATGAATGTTCGGGTATGTATTGTCTCGTGGGATTTATTTACTCATACTTACGAAATTCTGAACAGTGTGCGATGACCGTCAACACAAAGCTTGTCCGCGTTGTGATGACTGAGGTAGAGGGCGCCCATGTTTCCCTGCTCAATGGCAGCAACATACAAATATTACCGAGTCTGGATGCCCTCCCATATTGCTCAAAGCATCAATTTGCCGCATTCATCAAGGATATGAAGGTATTGGTCGTTTGGGACGACAGCCCTGAAAATCTCCTCCGACGTGCAAGCGAGCTCGAAACGATGCTGCTGAACACAATTTGGAAAGACCACGACGCATTCTGTGCGGATGAAAAGTCCAACACGGCTCCTTTTGAATCAGTCGTTGCCTTGGGCCCTCAAGCAAATGGATTTGATTCTTCTGAGGATCTGGAGGCGTTACTTCCGGAGCAAAGGAAAATTATTCTCCTCAGTCCTATGATGGTTGCGCTTACCCTCGCTTTGATAATTGCATGTCTTGGATTTGGATGGCGGGCCCTTGCTGTGGAGGCTGCCGTTGATGGCAAATACACTCGATTCGCTCTACTCGCTACATCACCCTTCCTGTTCTTTCTGGGACTGGTACGTATTATCTTAAACCCGACGTGCTGCGTACGCTAACAGCGGTATTTAGTTCATGATGCAAAGTGTTATCGGCTGCTTGTTCCAAATGTTCGCGCCTGTCAATCAGATGATGAACAACTCCATGGGCTATTCCGGAAAGGCACCACGTCGGGTACATGGAGAGATTTTGCCACATTTCACTATTCAAATGCCTGTTTATAAGGAAGGTCTCAATGCTGTCATCCGACCCACTATCCAATCTTTGAAGCAAGCCATTTCTACCTACGAGCTCCAAGGTGGTACCGCAAATATCTTTATCAATGACGGTATGTTTTAATTTCCTCTTGGAAAATCCTAATCTAATTTTGTGCAGACGGTATGCAGCTGCTTTCCGAGAGTGAGGCCAACGAGCGACGTGAGTTCTACGACGAGCACAACATTGGATGGGTAGCCCGACCAGGACACAATCCTCGTCCAAAGAAGGCCGATCCAAACTTCGATGAATCCAAAATGTTTGTTCGCCGCGGAAAATTCAAGAAGGCATCCAACATGAACTACGCTCTCATGGTCAGCAACAAGATCGAAGAAAAATTGGCCATCATCTCCCGTGACGAGAACTGGAATCAACGGGATGAAGAAAAGGTCTATAAGCATGCAATGAACCAGGTTCTCTCAGAACTAAATGGCAGAGCTTGGGCCGAAGGAAACATTCGCATGGGAGATTACATTCTGATTATTGATTCGGACACACGTGTTCCCGCGGACTGCCTGCTTGATGCTGCTATCGAGATGGATAATTCTCCTGAGATTGCCATCATGCAATACTCTTCTGGTGTGATGAAGGTCACTGACAGCTACTTCGAGGTAAATGATTCACAATCATGCGCAGGTATAAGATGCTAACGTGTTGTACAGAATGGTATCAAGTTCTTCACCGATCTAGTCTACACAGCCATTCGCTTCGCCGTCGCCAGTGGTGACGTCTGCCCTTTCGTCGGTCACAATGCCATTCTCCGCTGGTCCGCTCTTCAACAAGTAACCTTCGAGGAGGATGGATACGAAAAGTTCTGGTCTGAATCACACGTCTCAGAAGATTTCGATATGGCACTGCGACTCCAAACTATCGGATACAAGCTTCGTCTTGCGGCATACCAAGGCGAAGGATTTAAAGAGGGTGTGTCTCTTACCGTCTATGATGAGCTTGCCAGATGGGAGAAATACGCATACGGATGCAGCGAACTGATCTTCCACCCATTCCGTCTTTGGCTTACCCACGGTCCAATCACGCCGTTGTTCCGAAGATTCGTTTATTCCTCAATGCCTATTGGCGCGAAGCTCACCATTATGGCATACATTGGAACCTACTATGCTATCGGTGCAGCATGGTTTTTGACTCTGGCCAATTACTTCCTCGCTGGCTGGTATTCTGGATACACGGACAAGTACTACCTCGGATCTTTCCAAATCTACTTTGCCATTATTATTGTATTTACTGGACTTGGAAATGTTGCCTTGGCAGTTCTGAGATATCGAACATCTGAGAAGGGCCTTCTCTCATCGCGTAAGTTCCTTCAGCCTTGACGTACTCTCATGCGGTCGACTGACATCCTATAGTGTTCGAGAACTTCCAATGGATCTTTCTCCTGACCATCTTCCTTGGTGGAATCTCTCTACACGTCTCACAGGCTCTTCTATCCCATCTCTTCGAGATCGACATGTCGTGGGGCGCAACGGCCAAGGAAGTCGAAAACACCAACTTCTTCACTGAGATCCCTAAGCTCACCAAAAAGTTCAAGTTCACCTTCGTCTTCTGTTTCGCCATGGTCGCTCTCGTTTTCGCGGGGTTCTACGCCTTCCCTGAGCTATGGCAAATCAGAACTTTCAACGCTATCTATCCATTATGTTCCATCGTCTTCTCTCATTTCATGCTGCCAATCGCTCTTAACCCGGCACTGATGATGTTCACATGGTAGATCAGAAGTTATTCTTATTTATGTTTCCTTAATTTGATGAAGGATGAAGACGAAGCGGTGTACAAAGCTGGTGGAGGCATCGGGGAGGGAGGCTTGGTATTGAGAGTGCTGACGAGTAAAGTGATACCTTTGAGATTACGGATTATGGATGGCGCACACATATATGGTTGGGGATTTGTTTCTAGAGGAGTTTCATGCATAAAATGGCGCATAATGATTAGATTACACATTAATGTTGAAAATTCAGATAATCACTTATACACCTTTGCTATCACACACTCTTGACTTTCTTGTGCTTTTTTGAAGCCGTGGAGTCTATAAATTTACAGATGGTTAAGGTGCATGATGGTTACTTCCGTCTCCGGATTCTTGTTAATCGCTAACAAGATGTGTCCATCAGATTCTTGGGGTTTTCCTGCGCCTGTACATTATGAGGTTCGGCTATCGCAGAGTTCCTACTCGAAAACAGAACATATCTCTATTTTCCAGCCCTGAGATTTCATGTCTATATGTTTTTCAAATGCCGATCTCGTTCACTAAAGACTCCAAAGCCATAGGCTGGATATACCTATAACTTACTGACTGGCGTCCTCCCACTCCAAGTCTTTATTTCTTGTATCCATCGGCCATCCACAATCTGCCTGTGTGGCCCTTTTTTCCCTTGCCACTTTTCTGCCATCAGTTTCTCATCACAACGAGATCGCTCTACTTCGGCTTGTATCCAATCACCAAGCGTATCTGCCGTCTTTCCGATATTCTCAAAGGGAAAGAAATGGCCCCCTTCCACAGTCGAAAATTGGACTCGACCAGTTTTGACCCCACCACTACCGCCCACGCCGGTCCCCGTGTGCTCAACATATCTCTTCATCCTCTCCTCCCGGCGGAAAGGGCTCTTCTCCCCGAACACGAACAACACGCTCGGCCGTAAACTGGACAGCTCGAAAAACGCCGTGCGGATTTCGGAGCGGTAAAAGGGCGCTTTCGACTCATCCTCGGGATAGATATCAGGGTGCATGAGTTTCTCGTCCGCCGTGGCTGCGCCCCGCACCCCGACACCCTCGAAATTCGGACGCGCGAGCGTGAACGCTTCCTGGTGCTTGTTCGTCACCATCGTTACCTCGGCAGACGTTGATGCATTGGTTCCAGGTCGTTGGCGAAAGCCATACTGAATCACCCGGTCCTTGACCCGCTCATCCCAGGTTTGATAGAACTTGGATCGGCGCACTGAGCTTGCGGCTTGCTCTTTTGTTGGCCACACGTCTTTGCGAAAGGTGGCTCCTTTGGCTAGGCTTCCATCGCGGAAGGCTTCTGTGTGTATTACGGGGTCGAGGAGGATTAGAGAATGGAATAGGCGCGGGTGCAGAGTTGAGAGATGTACCCTGCCATCGTTAGCGATCTTGGTTGTGAGGAGGGTGAGAATTGTGAGGTTTACATCTGCGCAGCACCCATACTATGGCCAATGCCCAATATCGGCCGGGTGATTTGTTTCCGGAAGTGGTTCACCAAGTGAAGCAAGTCCCGAGAATGGTCGAACCAGTGTGCTGGATTCCTGCAGCTTTAGCTTTATTCAAGAAACCCAAAATTTTGGGTTGGAGGTTGGCTCGAAATTATGCTTTGGCAGGTGCACTCACGATCACTTCCCAGCTTCTGCTCATTGAGCAACCCACTCGTGCCTTGATGAGCCACGTCGGCCATCCAGATCGCATTCACCACTACGCCAGCCTTTTGCAAGCGAGCGGTGAGATCTTCCCACAGAGGCTCATACGTTTCCTTGCTCGTAGTTAGTCGAGACCCGGATCATCCACTCCGACATTTTACTTTACTTTAGAGTATGCATTGGAATGGGCTGCAATCAAGGTTACGCCCTCCCGATGCCTGTCCCGCGGTTGGTTATCATTCGGAATATACTGCTTGACATGAAGCAGGAGCTCTTCATCTTGTCCCGATATTGTGGCATGGAAATATTCTCTGATATGCTGGCCAGGTAAAGTATGTTCAACGACAGTGAATCCGGCCATGGTTAACAAGAAGACAGATCAATCTAGCACAGATGCAACTAAAGCACTACTTGTGGTTGAGCGTGAGACGGCAGGTTTGTTATAATTGCTTCTTGCACATGCTTTAGGCTCAACAACGCTACTTTCTAAGACCCAGAGTCAACACTAGCACATGACGCAATGTTTCGAGGCTTGATGAATCGACACCAGAGGACAAACCACGCATACTTGGGTTGGGAAGTCCTTGCTGTGAAGAGCGAGTTTATGCATCTCTGTAGCAGGGATTTGCGTCTGATTGGGAAACAGTGTTTGGACAGTGCAGACAGGCGGCTCGGAAGATTTAGCCTAGATCGAGGGACTAAGGGAAGGGAGATCTAAAATGGGGCTGATTTCAGCACTGTCACTCGTTGGACGGGCACTTTGACGTCACTCTGAGGCTTAAGCGATCGCTGAAGCGCAAGAAAGTCAGGGTGGATAAGGAGAAATCATTTTCAGTGGGCTTGGAGTGTGAGCCTGCTTCAGATCAGTGCTTCTTCCGGCTCTTAGCTGCCTTAGCCCCTGGAAGATCTTGTCTCTAACAGCCCGCTGATGGCCTCGTCTATCATCTGTGGTACCAAAGATAGGTACTTTGCGAGGTCAATATGACTTTT
The DNA here is from genome assembly GCA_003369665.1 of Coleophoma cylindrospora. NCBI lineage: Eukaryota > Fungi > Ascomycota > Leotiomycetes > Helotiales > Dermateaceae > Coleophoma > Coleophoma cylindrospora. The sequence goes on from PDLM01000002.1 coordinate 1,920,377, forward strand.
CTTCGTCCCCACCAGACCAGATTGCAAGACGACCGAAAAACGACCTGCCATGAATCCCGTCGATGAAATAACAATCCCCGTCTTTTACCATGTCAGATAATACCATAATGTCTACTTCTCGGCTGCCCAACACAGTATATTATACCAATCACTCAGAGCTTCCAGGGCGCTCCGGCGACGTGGAAAATAGCATTGTGCCGGACGAAGATAACGACTATCGAGATGGGGATTCAACCAAACGAAACTCCATTGTTGAGCCTCCAGGATCCGGGTCACGCCAAATTGTGGTGGACAAGACCGATACAGAGAAACAATCGAGAGGACAACAGGGCTTTTTGGTAAGCTGGGATGGACCAGACGATCCTGACAACCCTCTGAATTTCCCAGCCCGAGTCAAATGCACCATTGTCCTTTTGACGGGCGCTGTGACATTTTGCGTGTCCTTCGCCAGCAGTGTCTTCTCCACTGCCACCGCCGCCACTGCGCTCGAGTTTCATGTTAGCGAAGAAGTTATGATCCTTGGTGTTAGTTTATATGTCTTTGGGTTTGCATTAGGTACGTAATGTCAGCTGGAAGTCACCTCTTTTCCGGAGACTGAAAATTTTCTAGGGCCGCTCATTTGGGGGCCCATGTCGGAAAGATATGGGCGATGCCGTCCCATATCGATTGGCTTTTCTCTCTTCATTATCTTCCAGATCCCTGTCGCCGTAGCACAGAATCTTGAAACCATATTTCTTTGTCGATTTTTCGGTGGAGTTTTTGGCGCTGCTCCTCTGGCTATTGTCAGCTCTTCTTATGTTGACTTTCTTTCCATGGTCGACCGAGGAGTGGCGATGAGTGTCTTCGCAGCCGCCGTGTTTCTCGGTCCAGTTCTAGGTCCGATCGTCGGATCATTCCTGACCGAGAGCTATCTTGGATGGCGCTGGACTGCTTGGATCACAATGATTATGAGTGCATTCTTCGGGGTGCTATATCTTGTCTTTGTGCCTGAAACCTATGCGCCAATCTTGTTGCAGAGGAGGGCGCAAGTCAAGAGACATGCAACGAAAGAATGGGCATGGCACTCTACACTCGATGAGACACCAACGACTTTCACGACACTCTATAATAAGTACTTATCAAAGCCATTTCGTATGATGTACTATGAACCAGTTGTATGTTGAAGTTCCGTTCTACGTTCTGAAAACCTCTTAATTAGTCTAGCTCGATGTTTTGGTCGCATATGGTGCCCTTGTCTATTCAATCTTATATGTCATCTTCTTCGCATACCCTTATTCTTTCCAGAAAACAAGGGGTTGGTCACCAGGAATAGCCTCTCTTCCTTTCCTTGGGCTCATGGTGGGAGTAATCTCCGCTTGTATCTACATGGCTGTGGACACCAAGACACGCTTCCAGCGGGCACTGAAAAGAGACGGAAAACTAGTCCCTGAACAACGCCTTCCACCTATGATCGTTGGATCCGTAGTATTACCCATCGGCCTCTTCTGGTTTGCATGGACAAGCAGTCCCAAAATCACTTGGGTTCCGCAGGTGATCTCGGGTGTCTTTATAGGAATGGGTATGACGACTGTCTTCTTCAACGGAGTTCTGTACCTGGTCGATGTCTATCTACAAAGTGCACCCTCAGCATTGGCGGCGAATACTTTCGTCCGAAGCGCCAGCGCGGCTGGCTTTCCCCTTTTCTCCACCTACATGTATCAACGGCTAGGGGTCGCATGGGCCACCAGCCTGTTGGGTTTCTTATGCATTGCCATGTTGCCTTTTCCGATCATCTTCTGGTTTTATGGCGCAAAAATGAGATCTAAGGGAAATTTCACGATATCCTAGTTGGCTGCCGCGGTTATTTTGTGCATAGACGGTTTCTTGAGAAGCAGTCTCATGTCCTATCATTATCTTTCCAGAGATTCGGAGTCTGCTCAACTAAAAGTTTGTTTAGCTTATCTATTCTTCTTCGAGATTTCCTTTTGGCTATAAGACAAGTATAACATCACTATCGCAGGAAACTGACTTGCGGATTACTTCCCACATAATTAACGCCACTTAGCCTCAAGGAATATTCATACTTGTTCACATAAGCCGAAAATCAGTAGATATCGCAGTTCATGAACTGTATCATGTCTTTACATCGTTTTCATAGTTCAGTCAAACCAAAGGTCTATCATTGTTGATTTATTGATCGCCAAAACTGCTTCAGGAATTGTAACAATATCGCGTTATAGAATCCATCGGTAGAATGTCCCATCAGACAAAATCATCATTGCGCCTCTCATCCACGCGAGCCCGTTTATGCTCATCCTGATTTTTATGCGTCGAGGCGAGATATCCTTTAAACTTCTGTGACATCTTGACAACTCTTTTAAGATGCTCCACTTCCAAAACTACCTTATCCTTGTTATGTTTTCTAGCCTCATACTGGGCTAAAGCTACCGCGGTCTGGAAAGCATTGCGAATCTCCCGCCCATTCCATTCTACAGCCATGACATCTGAGTCAGTAACGGCATAGATTACGGTCGCCATTGCTACTGTTACCGTCCCTTCTTTCTCGAGACGAGTGAAGTTCTTTTGCCAAATCTTCTTACGATAATCGTTGTTTAATTTCTTGTAATGCAAGGCCACGTGGATTCGCGAAATGAAGGCTTCATCAAAGACACCAATTCGGTTTGTCGTCAAGAATAGAATTCCACGGAAATACTCGAGGGTTCGCAGAAAGACTAGACTTTGTATTAACCACAGAAACCTTCACTGCCTATGGCAATCGAAGCATACCTGAGACAAGGCTGTTCCTTTGTAGACTTTCTGATGTCCGTTGCTCCAAGTAGATGTCTGCTTCATCCATAAGGACGACAGCCCCCCATTTCTCACCTAGATCAATAAAATCCTTAAATGTTGCTTCGACTTCATCTGCAGTAATACCCATATCTCCACAGGTCAGTGATAGAAGTGGGCGTCGGATCAAATCTGCAACGCATTCTGTATTCATTAGTTTTGGATTTCTTTTTGCAGGCTGCACGCTTCAGTTTGCCATACCAGCAGTACACCTGTCATGTATACATCAGCTCATGCAATAATGAAAGATGTTACGGACATTGCCAGGAACTTGGGTGAAATATAACCACAAAAATTCATTACTCACGTTTTACCAACACCAGGAGAACCATGTAATAAGAATATCCGACCTTCTCCTTTGCTCTTGATAAAGTCGGTGCTCCAAGATTGTGCTTTGGCGTCCGTTTGGATATAGTTGCTAACTAGAGCTTCTATTGTCTCCTTGGTCTCATCCTCTAACACAAGATTCTCAAAGGGCGAAGGATCAATGGCTGGTTCAGAAACTCGATCCAGGTGGAGGGACACTAAATTAACTTAGCACGTTTCATTAACGAAAAGTAGTTCCGTACCCCATTTCCTTTCCTGCAGGGCATAACCTCCAATTTCTGCGGAACAAATTAAATAGAAGTCATCAGTGACTTGTTGGCGGAATATGGGGTTAAAGGGGTTGTTGAGCCAATCAAGCATTGGTATAACTCTTCTGGGTTTGACTATGGACAGGCAAGCTGCACATTCGCAACCAATTCCCACGGCATCAATTTTGTAATAAGGAAATTCCTCGCGCCATATATCGCCACGGGAATTCCAAGATTGCTGATCAATCATGACTTTCCCCGCCACCTATGGCGAGTTAGTGAGTTAATACCAAAGGGAGTGTTACTCACATGAAGTTCCTCACCCCCAGCAGTCCTTGCTGATCCAAAATATTCCTTATAGGATGGCTTGCACAGTTCCCCGTAAATCTTACCTCGATCTATATATTTCTTCTCTAGCTCGGCAGGAATGTTGGAGAAAGATCTGGGACATATGTTCAAAGTCGAGATTTCTCTTTCGCCTTCGAACTTCTGGACTTCGATAGTATCTGATCTTGGGCATAATGACATAGCTGCGTTGAAGTGAATATTTGCAATAGTAACAGTGCCGCTCGCACAAATATCCGCGGTAATGGCAGGTCTTGGCTCTTTGTTTGGCTCCTGTAGCCAAACTATTTCTCCATAGGGGTATAATAACCACAAATTTTCCCATGTGCATACTGGCGGGTTTCTCTTGTGGCGTTCAAGCTCGACCTGTATTTCCCCACCTAGCTCAGTGCTCAAAAGCTTCAGTAGCATATCAATATGCTCATTGGTAGTATCGATCGTTTCCTGGGAGTGACTTGAAGGCTGCTTAGTTTTGTACCCCTGAAACGCTTCCATGTAGTGGAATAGTGGCCCATATGGACTTCTAATCTCTACAGGCTCTTTGTTCAAAGAAAGATCAGGATAATATGCTATGAGCTCTCTCATTGCATTGATCAGAAACGGTGAATGAATCTTGAGGCAAGTCTCCGTCAATGTTGGCGCTCGGCCCTCCATAATTCCATAGCCTGGGTTTGGAGATTTGGTCGTGACGACCTCCAATACTGTTTGTTTAGTGGCTGGTGCAAGTTCAATTCTTCTCATCTGAATAGGCTTGTCGTCTTCAATTTTCTCAATAACTTCACCATCTCCGTTCCGCACGATATAGCGATAAAGGATTTTGCCGCCAAATGTTGGAGGTGCCTGCAAGCCATCCAGAGCACTATCATCGCTTGCTACCCCACTGGACAGGGCCTCAAGCGGTGTTTTTTGATTTGCTGTCATATTTTTACCCAAGAAAGACTTCTCTCTTTCTTTTTCTAATTGGCTCTAAAGTAAAGTTAATGGCATGCAAGCTTAAGGAGATATTTGACTAACACTCACCTGCTGGTGGCCTTTGGGAGCTTCAGGTGGCATCATAAAGATCGCCTATGGATGTAAGAAAACGAGATGAATGTTAGTGAGGTCGAGCTGAATGAAAGCTGGCAAATACAGAAATATTTAGGTTCTGGGATAAAGGGGTTTATCAATTACTGACTAATGGCGCTGGCATGGATTATCATGACTGCATGAATGGTGCGCCGTTCACAACTTCTGAAATAGGCTCTACCACCAACCACGCGCGTCGTGGTGTGTGACCCGAGGCGCCTCGTGGGGGGCCATATTGTTAACCTCCGGATCATACAGTCAATTTATCCTCCTCAGCCTCACATCACAGATCAGAATTTCAACTAAAGACAAACGCCCCAACTTGAGACTTAGATCTGCCAGAATGGAGCTCCAGATTCGTGAAGAGAGAGCACAATCTATTTCCGTGGTTGAAGACTTCAGCCTTAAGCTGTACAGCACACCCGGAGCTGATGCTGTCCTATCACCGGTTCTTCAGCATGAGGTTCACCGCAAAAGAATGGACTTCGGGCGCGCCTGGAAGGACTTCTATGAAGATTCAGACAAAGTTTCCCGGTCAGTTAGCTAATAGCTGCATTATTATATTTACTGATACTTCACAGTTCGCCCGTGGAAGCGAAACTAATCATGGAGAGTCAAGAGCTACATAAGGCTTTGGTCCCAGAGCTGCAAGGGAATCAAACCTCAATCTTTCATAATATGATGCTTCATGATGCAAATACTTCTATAGCCAATCTATTGAGTACTATCACGGTTATTAGGCGCAAGCAAAAGCATCAAGGGAAAGCGCATAGATATCTGGGGAAGATCTGTGACACATTGGACTCACATTCAAAATTGCTCGACATGTTACCAAATCAGAGCATCTATGCTTCGATATTATGCGGAGGAATCAAGACTCTCATTGGGGTAAATATCACCGGTCAAAAATAAGGGCATTCAAACAGTGACATACTGACACTCTTAGGCTTCAGTAAATCATCGTAAGATCTTGGAAGCACTATCCGGTGATCTAATGGAAGTTGGAAATCTTATTCAGTCTTGTGTCCATCGTGCCACTCTCGTAAATACTGCTGAAATGAGGACTCTTGTACAGCAGCTATATGCCAAAGTGTTTTCATTCCTCAAAGGAGCACTTGCTTGGTACGAGTTGAAAAGGTGGAAGCGTCTACTAAATAGTTTCAACGACAATTATTACGGCACCTTTTCTAGCATTCTCAACGATATGAAGGAAATTGCAAATCGCATAAAGACCAGTGCGGATACAGCGCATCATGCCGAGACACGAGACACCCGTCTACTGGTGGAAGAGTTGCAGGAACAATTGAAATTTGAAAGGGAAGAAAACCTAGAACTTTGGAAACAAAAGTACAAACAAACAGAAGAGCAAAATGAGATGCTTCTCGATATGAAAAACAGGGAGATGCTAGGGAATTTCCTGTCAACATTGTTGATTGAGGATGCGAGCAAAGTCGCGCCAAAACTTCTTATGCTTCAAGCAAGTCTTCCAGGTGTTTCTCAAAAGGATAGTAAGTGTCTTTTATTCAGCCTCTCAGCAAGCTTTCTGACAAAACCCCAATAGTGCAATGGTTGCAACCACGGAAAGAAGTAGTTACCGACTTAGAAGCTGGACCAGAAAGGTGCAGCGGTAATAATACTATTCTTCGTAGTAAAAGTAAGCAAACATATACAGCCTAAAGAATTTGACTGATAATAAATAAGACCAGTATCTGAAGGAAGACTTTCAAAACGACTCTAAAACATTGGAAGATTACATCACACCTCCACTAGACCCAATGGACATAGTCTCTGAAACACAAATATTCGCAGAGCATCGAATAGTTGAGGCTGTCCAAACATTCTGCCGAGCAACAACATCGCAAATGCTCTGGATAATAGGTACCAAATCTCGACGTTACCCATCACCGATATCTTCGATAGCAGCGAGCATCATCAACGCTTTAGACGAAGCCTCAGTGCCAACTCTCAATGTATTCCTCGACTATCCAGTAACAGATTCTGGTGCGATTATCAATCTTCAATACTCTTTGATCCGCCAGATGATTAATCTGCTCCCCACGCAAATCACTACCAATGTTGACATGAGCCCACGAGTATTTAGTCTTCTAGATGGCACGTTGGAGTCTTGGGAGACCGGCATGCTCCTGATCGAGGCTCTGTTCGAGTATATGCCTCCCCTGCTATTCCTTGTTCTTGACGGACTCGACCATCTCGACTTTCTAAGCCCGGGCGAACAAAACCTTGACAGTCTCATCAAGTTGCTGCGTAAACAGGTTCTGCTTACTATCGACGAGGGGAATGCAAAATCAACCCACACAAGAACTTTCAAGGTTCTGTTTACCACAGCGGGAAACTGCGCAACTCTGAATGCTTTGGAAGAGAAGTCCTTCACGATACTGAAAACGAGCGACAACCAGAGTGCTCAGCCAGGAAAACCGAGGCCAGGGCGCTCACAGATTACACTTGAATGATGCATAATGCACACTGTGATTAAAGACATATGGATATCTGTCACGATGATCTCTTATCATGCCATTGTATTTTCTCTAATAGCGCAGAAAACAAGTATACTTTTAATTGTGCCAAGATCGCCTAGAATACTAATTAGTGCTGAAATATGCCGCTAATGCATTGTTCCTGCTGCAAGCTGAAGTAGCTTATATTAGTTTTCGGCTTTAACTGAAATTTCGGCCGATAAAACAGTTACAAGTCTTCGAAATCGGGCAACACCCAACGACTTCCCCACAAGACTCGTATTGTGGGAAGAACTAAATTCCTCTATCTCTACCCGGTTCCAAGGAACTTCCTCTTGCGTGCTTAGATAATCGGACCTTAGAACCCCAGACTGAACCGCTAGTATTCAATTATCGTCAGCGATATCCACTCGATTGAATAGATTCATTCGATTGAAAAAGTTTATGTCACTCAGATAACCATTACCCTCATCAGTGGGGGCCCGAACGCCAAGAGAAATGTAGAGAGGTTGAATAAATGGCTAGAGAACACCCAATTGTCAATTGGCCCACCGAACTACTAGAAGATTGCCTGCTAGTGCCGAAGCCTCTTCAGTCATATTGCAATCTTAACCAGGGATGGTTATCTTCCCCAGTTCTATCTTGCTCCTATCTCAAGTTTTAATGGGCGTTGATAATGGCAAGATAAAAGCTCCGGCAGGCTAACAAAACCTCGAAAGTTATAAAAGCCAGACCACGAGCCATCCTCATCAGCAAGATTCTCAAGATTATCGATGGTCAACTGGTAAATATTCGCCATGCTACAATACGCTGTTACTTTGGTGCTTGCCGCCACCACGATTCTTGCCTCACCACTCGAGATCCAGAAGCGGGAGGACCCCAACACTGGCCTGACTTGGATCTACAAAGACCCATCCCTGCCCAAGGTTATGTAAGTCAGCCATGTTGACAAACTTTTGTTTTGGGGTTTTTGAGTTCTTCTCACTAATGTAATAGGCTTTACAACACCGGAGATGGAACCATTCTTTCTGGCTCGACCTATGGCCGCTTGGACAACATCAATTACGGGGGCGGTGTTGATGGTTTGACTCCCGAAACGCTTATTACCAACGTCAGCGAGGTTCTTGATATCGCTCAGTTTGCCGTTCGCAATATTGGCGGGGGCGGTAGTGCCAATGCCAACTCGGATAGGTTTCTCAATATTTCGATGGACGCCAACCTGCGTATGTGCTCTAACAATTCGGACATTGTTGGTGCTGTTATGATCCATGGCACCAACACTCTTCATGAGACTGTGAGCTTAGACTAGGATGCGCTTTTTTGCTTTACTAATGATGACCATGCATAGGCTTTTGGTGTTGACCTCACCTTGAACTGCTCCAAGCCCTTCATTGCAACTGGGTCTATGCGACCCAACTCAGCTCTGTCTCCCGATGGACCATTTAACTTCTATGATGCTGTTAGGACCGCAATCCACCCCGAGGCTCGCGACCGTGGAGCGATGATAGCTTTTAACGACCACCTGGTCTCAGTATTCTACGGCACAAAGACTAACGGAAACACGGTCACAACATTTTTGGCCATGGACCAAGGGTACATTGGCCAATTCCTCGCCGGACAACCTTACTTCTTTTACGGACCGTCGCTACCAAAGGGCAGACACTACTTTGATCCCTTCAAGATCTCCTACCCTCTTCCTAAGGTTGTGGTTCTTTATGGGCACCGTGAGTAAAGACCCTTGGTATTTCCATTATTAATATTGACACATTTTAACAGAGGGGTTTGATGCTAATCTCTTATATGCTGCTGCTGCTGATGGCGCCAAGTAAGCTATGCAGCCTGATACCGTTCATTCGGGAAATATTAACAGTCACAGGGGAATTGTCATCATGGGTGTTGGCCCCGGTGGTCTCAGCACTGCAGCTACAAATGCTGCCAATGACCTCTATACCCAAGGCGTCATTACGGTTGATTCTCTCCGCCCTTTCTTTGGTGCAGTTGTGCCTAGACCACAGGTCAATAACATGTATGTCTTGTCTCCTTGTTATTCCAACCTAGGTTGTTATACTAATGTTCTACAAAGCATCAGCTCGGGTTTCATGCACGGCGAGCAATCTCGTATCCAACTCCAACTTGCCCTTGCGTCAGGCTACAATGTTGATGGCATACGGAAACTTTTCGAGGGCGAGATCCGAGCCGCTGTCTATAATTCCGCCACGTCATTCTATAACGGCACCGTGTTGTAAGTCGTTATACAGTCTCGCTTGGTGTACATACCGGATCTGTTCAAGGATTTAAATGAAATACCAATTTGGTATATTGCACTGCCAACGACTGTTATATTTGGATTCGAGATATGAAACTGAAATACCAGATATTGGCGCCAGAGGACAGGCAGTTCTAAAATATCTTGGCGAGGGATGGTGTAGACCAAAAACAGACCGCATCCAGAACTTGCTTTATCATTCATTTCCTTCAATAGCGCGAACAAAGCCAACAAGATCACATTATTAATTCCTAGTCCAGTAAGAAAATATCTCCATTCACCACATCCACAAAGTTCGGCTTCTCCCTCTTCCCTTCTTTCGCTTCCTTCTCATCCTCGGCCTTTTCTAGTTCGAGGGCCTCGTCTACGCTGCCGGCCTTGTCTACCTGCACCAATGCCATGACTCCCGTAATTCGGTGCGGTTCATCATGAGTTGAAATCCAGTATCTCGGTGACAATTCCCTTACAAGCCTTAAGCCATGGTTCGCCCCGAGGTTAACCCTAAGTGCTTCGACTCCTAATGTCCCCGACGTCTTTGTTGTATGCAACATTGCTAACGTATTGAAATCCGATTTTGCCGTTTCGAAGACCTTCATGTCTTTGTCCAAGATTCCATGTGGAGAGAGGATTATGCACTCAGTTGTCTCATCATTATCGCGAGAATAGGTTAGCATGATTCCGAAGTGCAGTTCGAAAGGTTTCTCGCCCTCTCCCAGACGTGAGAAGCCAAGCCAAGGCGGTAGTGGGTACTCAGGCTCAGGTCGAAACCGCCAATCAAAAATGCCGTCTTTGCCAAAGTCAGGGATCTGAAACACATTGTGAAAGTGCTTAAGTTCTTTCACCGTACTAAAGGCGTTTGGAGAGGTGAAGACCGGTACAGTGGGATTGATAGAGAGAAGCGTAATCATGTTGGTGTGGTCAGGAGCTCTATGGCTTACTAAGACGGCGTCTAACTTGCCATTTGAGGTCTCAGAGTTCGAGGCAGCGGCTTCGATATCAGCAACGTACGTCTCTACATCTGCGATGCTACCAAACGCGGGTTCCGAGACGTGATGGATGGTGAGGATCCATGTAGCGACCACAATGGGAGAAGTCAGCCATGGATCGATGATGATGTGGTAAAAGGCATTATCCAGCGTTTTTGATGCAGATATTGGGATGGGAACAGATAAAAGCCATGAGTTATCTGCGTTAAGATGGGTGAGAAGGGGACGGCGGGGTGTGGATTTGGAGAGCAGGGTCCTGAGCTTAGACTGTCGATCTAGCCGGCTGATAGAGGCCATGGTAAAGCTCGTAGCGGAAGTAAACTGTGCGAGTTGTTACCAAAATTGCCCGATGATGACTTTTTGTTCTCTAAAGGTCCGATGTACAACATAAAGTTAAAGTATGGACGTGGTCATCGCGCGACTGAAGGTTGACCTTTATCGACAGGAACTTTTCCAAGAGCTATATGTCAGCTGAGGTGAGAGCGACGTATCCTTGACTATAGCATAGTCAGACTTTAATTAAACTACAGCGAGTCGTCTTTTAATCCCCAAGGTCAGGTTTATCTTAATCAGAAGGACTCAGAATACGTATGTGAGCAAAGGCAGTCACCACCTCATATCATGTAGCTCTTCTACTAGAATCAAGTAGTAAAGGCATATTAATGTATTGCAAGTCGCTAGGGTTATTCTTCTCACCACACCTTGATTACATCGATTCAAATAAGGCTTGGGCCCACTTTTGTTGCCAACACCATAGAGGCTAGGTTAGTGTGGTCTTACCTAGAAATTGTACGTATTACTGAATTGAAATTCCCAAGAGTTTTTATAGGTTCAAGGGTGCCCAGGGGCCTTTGAGCTGTGAAGTCACATAAAATCTAATCACCTGATGCGATCAAAACCAGGAAGCAGAAGACCTCAAGGTCTAATAGAAGAATAACGAGACTATATCTTTGATCTTACGAATCATATCAATCCTCATATCACTATTCGAGACCTTCTTGATAAGATTGATTATAATATTAAAAAGCATTCTCTTCAAGGCCTCTTACATGAGATGAATAAGAGGAAATGACTTTAATAGAAATATCCTTAGCTTATATAAGCGTATATAGAAGCTCGAAAAACTTAGGCTAAAGCTTATTTATATTATATACTTGAGGATTAGAAGAAAGTCGTCTAGTCTAATAAATATATAATCGAACGCGGGGCAGGAAAGAGACTTATCTAGATATTCACTCGACCTTGAGATCAATTACGCCTTCACGATGTTCACGCTATATAGCTAAGTAGGAAGAGAGTCAAGAAAATATTATAGGCTACTGTCGGTACACTTCCTGTGGCATCAATAGCACGGTAATGAAGGCAATGAGGTTTTTGGTAAGAAGTCCACCGGTGTCAGCAGGCATCGACGTCGTTGGAGACGACGTCTATGCTCGCTGGCGTTGGTGGTGCTTCTGTTGGTTGATTAAGTATGTTACATGATGGAAGCCTCTAGTGTAGCTTCAAAATAGGGGTTTGAAAAGCAGCGTATAAACAATGCTCGATTAGGTATGGTGTAGTTTACATGGGTTCAAACTTTTTGCACCCCACTATAATAGATGGTTAGTGATCTGACTTGTTCTTATCTTGTAGTTATCGTAACAAGTGTCTACTTGAATCTTGTTAGAAAGATTCTATCTTATCTTAAATTATTTAGATAGCTACTTGTTTATTTGTTCGTATAATTTAACGCGGAATAATGATGTATTAGCTAGAAGCTGACGGTCGAAAATTCAAATGAATACTACTTACTAAAGGTTGGAGAAAGCCTAGTTTCCTTTATTGTATCGTTGTAGAGAGCTTCTATTGATTTGTTTAGTCTCATGTAGTAAGCTACAATCTTATAATATTGTTATTTCACTTCCTACTTAGTTAATTTTCCTGCACAAGGGAAAATATTCTTTATTACCATAGCCTAGGAAGTAACAAGAATTCAGGACAATAGAAACAGCTAATAGATACTATCTATCGCAAAGTCCTAGCGCTTGTAAGGCGGCGATGAAACCATAACCGCTGTACCACAGGCGGCTTTGTGACTTGATGTTCAAATGCGAAGTATAAGCGAAGTTATACCTTTCATGGAAATTTATCTTTAATCAGTTGTGCCGTATAGCCCAAGACATAAGCGCTTTGCGCGAAATAATGATTCCAAGTGGATGGGTCGTGTTTACAAGGCCCCACCCTTAATTTCATGAATGGACGATTTCGTTGTACCTTGTCCAACATGTTGGAAGGATTCTGCACGTCGACACTTCGGGAGTCAATATGATACGAGTTTGGAACAATGGTGCACATCGATACTTTGGGAGGTGATATAGATGGAGTCCCAGTTTTAGATAATTGACTTGCATCCCACTTCGAGTACTTGTATTGAAGCACGCCCCATTTCCTGTCGTGGATCTGACTTTTTGTACCAAATCTAACATATGTTCGAGTGTTCGAACAGCCAAACGAGCTGGAACTATCTACTACTCACTTAAAACAACTCAATTGTTGCATTTCGAAACGATGGCAATCACCGAGCATGATACAAATGGCGCGCTTGGATATGATTTTGAAAACAAAGAGACCCGCCTACAGCTGGAGCTGATCGATGACCTCCAGAAGCTAGGATTGTCCGAATATCTGGATCTTCCGCATGCAAGAATTATACCCTTTATAGTCCCCCAGGATACTTACAAGGCGTAGCTTGTTGTGGTTGGCGATCAGAGTACCGGCAAAAGCTCCGTTCTCCAAGCAGTGACAGAACTTCCTTTCTTAATCGATGATAAGATGTGCACTCGCTTTGCAACGGAGATTGTGCTCAGGAGGACCTTGCCAAATACGCTGACGCAAATCGATATCTCCATCATTCCCGATCCTACCGAGAGCACCGAACGGAGAGAAGCCCTACTCGCATGGCGCCCCAAAGGCTTCGACAAAACGGCTAGCCTCAATAAGGTAGCTCTGGGAAAGATCTTTGAGCAGGTATGGCAGATTTACGGATTTCAATGTCATTGACTGATCTCGTGTTCTCGCAGGCCGAAAGAGCAATCTTTGGGAGTTCTAGCAGAGAAAATAACAATATCGGCGAGAAGCACGCGAACCGTCTTAGCAGCTCGATCTTACGGATCACCCGGCACGGGCCGAAGGAAACGAACTTCGCGATTGTGGATATTCCCGGTCTTGTTCGTGGTTGGTGTACCTTTCCTGGGCGAGTTATGCACGCTGACCGTGACATAGGCAACGAAGCGAACTCAGAATATCGAACTGCTAAAGACCTCGTTGAGAAATATTTGAGGAACATGCGAAGTATAGTTGTGTGGGTTGCCGAATCATGCTTTCTCTCGGTTGTAGCTAATGAACAGCGTCGTAATCGATGTTGTGGATCTAGAAAGGCAGGAGATTTTCCAGATGTTGGATGGGTTACCCGATGAAGAGTCTCGAGTGATTGGCGTCATTAACAAGTGTGATACTAAACAAAAAAAGTCACACGACTGGGTAGCTATGCTAACGATCCACTGCTTTGGCGTTGATTTGGCTGATGGTTCAGGTATTTGACCTTATCCGCAATAATCCCTCCCAATCGAGAAAATATCTGAAAGAAGGTTGGTACGGCCTACGAAATCGCCAGCCGTCCGAGACAGATATCAGCGATCTTGAGAGGGACAGCCTTGAGGAGGAATTTTTTGCTGCTGGTGATTGGATATCCCTCAACAAAGAAAGACTAGGAAGACATCAGTTAAAAAAAGCACTCATCAAGATGCGAAACCGGCACATCAAACGCAGCATCCCAGAACTTATTTCGGAAATCCAGCATAAGCTCGATATATGCATGGCACGCATCGACGAGCTCGGGGAGCCCCGCGACACAAACCAAGCGCAATTCAATCTGGTCAATAGAATTGCAATGAAGTACTCGCAGATGGCTTATGGGGCACTCAATGGACAATACAAATCCTTGTCCAACGATAACCTCTTTGCCAGAAAGCTCATAAGGGATGACCTTGACCGATTCCACGCGAATATGGTCGCGAAGGGCCTGGAAAACCCGTTCAGCACCGAGATCCAAGATGCAAGAGTCGTTGCAAGCTTGCCAGAAGAAGATTGGGCAGCTAGTATCATGGAGATTCCCACTTACAAGTGGATATATGAGACAATCAACCGCTACCGAGGAAATGAGGATGCTGGTGATGTAAACCCGGAAGTCAAGAACGAACTATGGAAGCAGCAAACTGCCAGCTGGAACGGAATCGCCACTGAAATCCTCGGTCGCATTGAGCAAACTGTTCGTGGGGTTCACACCGCCATACTGGAGGAAGCGTGTCCAGAAAAGGATCAGCGCTCGAAGATGCAAGACTGGCTACAAGATGCTTTGATCGAGGCTTCGGAGGCTGCCAGAACTGAATTACAGCGTTTGATTGGCGACGAGCGCGATGCACAACTCTTCACTCTTAATCCAGCCAAAATGGAGAGGCAACAATGGTACCGCGAAGCAAGAATCCATGCCATCACGGCTCAGTGCAAGATAGATCGTCCAGAAATCGGCCTGCCCCAAGCAGCAGAACCACCTTCGAAAGTCAACCGTGTGAACGCCAATGTCATCATCAACACCATCATCTACGGCAACCCAGAGCTGGCTAGTGTCCTCAATACTCACGATAGCCTTGCTGCATACTTCTATGTTGCTCTGTATCGCTTTATCGATAATTTTGCAATGCAAGTCGTCGAGAGACATCTTCTGGGCCCTTGCAGTCCTCTACGCCTCTTTACATCAGAGTACGTATCTCAGAAACTATACGGGGAGCAAAATGCGGCCGAGTTGAACGACTTGGCGAGCGAGGATCCCGCTAAGGCCAAAGAACGACATAACTTAGATCTAGAAAAGGTGAGCCTTGAAGAAAGCAAGAAGCGAGTTCAAAACTTCAGGATCGTCTAGGTCGGTGGGGGCCGGGGGTGATCCCCCCGGAACAAAAATCACGTAGGCTGAGACAGGGGCCTAAAACTAGTGGTCAGTCAATATAAAGTAATAAGCACGCAATTTTCCAACAATCAGATCTGCGAGCTTGGCACCAGAGAATCTAATTATGCATAATCTGCCACTGACTTGGGGCTCGGGGAAAAAGTGAAGAAAGTAATTACGAACATATGCTTGATACCTTCCGAGCATATGCAGAGTAGAATTACTTGATAACTGTAAGCTATGAAGTGTCTTAATTTATTAAGTATATACTTAGTACTTTTAATAAGTTTGTCTTATAATCAATGTTCTATATTCTTACATATAAGAAACAAAGAACTTCTATAGCTAGTAGATAGTGATGATAGATCCTAATACTGACTCAAGCTCGGCCAGTGTAGAAACATTCTCCGACATTTTCCGGCTAATTCCTACCACGCCGGAGGTCTCTCTACACGAGCTGAGCTAGGCGTCCGGATCCAATTACTAAGTAGAGTAAAGAGCCAGCCGGGGTCTCCTCCATGCATGGCCATCCATAGCTACCTAGATTGGGGGGAATCCTGAACGAACTTGGCTTCCATAGAGCAGGGGTCTGGATGAGGCACAATACTCTAATTGACTGACGCCTAATTCCCAGCAGCAGCCCGCAATATGATTTGTCGTGCTGCAGGAGCGCGGCGTCGTGTGTTGTATCCTCAGAATATGCTCTGCGCCTTCATCTCCCTGTTTGGGGGCTGGGAGATTCCGCCCCCATACAGGATGAGTTCTAAAAGCCCGCCAGCGCCACTCCCGCCATTCGCCCTCTTTGTACTGTACTGTACGTTTTCATCTATCGCTGAAAAACAAGAAGGATGCCCGCCATGCCCGCCATGCCCGCCATGCCCGCAGTTGATGGTGGAGCGGAGCGCCCAAGCTATGGCGGACTGCCGGTCAGCACTTTGACAACAAGCGACACCCACCCTGGAGAACAGCCATCGGCCCGGTCCTGGACGCTCGTCCTTCCGTCCCCACGCACTGTACAACTGTTGCTTCTGTCCTACCTCCTTCCCGTTACCCAAGCCCAGGAGTTTGTCCCGGCTCAGTGCGACAATACCAACCAAAGCGTCTATTGGAAGCCCGAACAAGCATTCGACATTCCGGCATGGCTCGCTCGAGGCCACTGCGTCCGCGGGAACGGGAACTATTCACAGTGCCAGGCGAACCTCCGGTATGCTCTCGGCAACCTGGATTCCATCCATAACACGGAATACAGCGCTGCATCCGGGGTACTTACTCTTCTGCCCACCATTGGAGCCGTGTTCGGAACCCCTACGTCGGAGACATGGGCTTTGCTGACGCTGGTGCCCTTCGGCGGGAGTCTGGCCATGCTTCTTTCCTTCGGCTCAACCATCATGCCCGATCGACTTGAGGACTATCAGAATGCTTTCGCTAGGCATAGCATTCGGATACAGAAGACGGATCATGACGATGTGGATGATGATGAGCTGGTCGAAGATGCCGTAACGTATGAGCGCAAATTAGTGGAGGATATGGAGAAAAAGAACCTGTCATTGCAGCTGTTATCCAAGAAGATTCGCGCGCGCCTGAACCAGCGCAAACGCCAAGGGCTATCCCGAATTCTTCTGGTGCTCGGCCTCATTGCCATGGTTGCGTTATTCTTCGGCGTTCAAGTATCGATGGCGATTGTCGAGTATGGCTCTGTCTACTCCGATTATTGCACAATGAATGCATGGTTCCATGCGTGGTATATTATTAGTGAGTACCGATTTCTCTCGCCAAGTTTCACACGTGTGCCGTATCCCGAAGAACGTCCGCAAGCAAAGTACAGCATTGAGTGGGTGCTTTTGGTGTGATGGGCCGTTTGTGCTGACTTGCTTAATAGTCACTTTCATTGCAATAGTCGATAATTGGTGCAATGTTCCTTTTGCGAAGCACTGGAAGTTCTACATATCAAGTATTCCCTACGATGTCGAAGTGACCGGCGGAGAGGCCATTGATGCCGACTTTAGTCAGAGCCAGACGGAGCAAGTGCCCGCCGCAGACATGGTGGGACTCGCATTAAAACAACTTTCCACTGTCAAGCCCGCCGCAATCCGGATGACCGTATCCTCGCTACCAACTCAAAATCGCAACTCAGTTCTAGTTATGGTGTCCGTTGCACATGATCCGCAAAATCTGCCCAGATGGCGTTCGGGACTCCAAGTTTTGGCAAAGTGCGGCAGTCTCATAGTCTTCGTCTTCGGAACCTGTATTTTCTCTGCTGTCACGCTGTTGGCGATGCCTATGGTGCAAATGGTCGTGGTGCTTATTCTGGCTGCTGGTATTGGCTCGCGGCTGATCGCTAAAGCCATTGTTGCTGAGATCACGAAGACGGAGCCTATGCTACACGTCGTAACAAGTGACGAATCGCAAGCCTTCGAGGCCATTGCCGAGATATTCAGGCTCCAGCAAAAGCCAGACATGAATTTCCAGGTGGAAGTCAAAGGTCAGATATTTGTGGATGGGAAGCGAGTTGGCAAGCGGTCTCCATGGCACAGGCGGATTCTCGGAGTCTTGGCTAGTACCTTTGACTTGAGGAAAGTTAAACCTTATGATATGCGTAATAAGTAGTAAATCCTAACTAAGCAGATTCTCCCATGGCCTGTATCATACCCACGGTTCCATTCGCAGTCCCAATGAAGTTGCTCTTCGCTTTCTTAATTATGCCTGAAGTGCTCCCGCCTGCTTCCTTATTTCCCCACCCTCCTCCGCCAGGAGATTCAACAATGATGCGATCACCAACTTGCATCATGGCTGTGTTCTTTCCCCCAAGATTGATAGCTCTGCCCGACTTTTGCAGCCACGTATTCCGGCCTCTCCTGCCGTCTTCACCACCGCAAAGCCCGTATGGGGCGAATGCTCGTCTTTCGCTGAGAATGGAAACCTTGACCGGAATGGAGAATTCGATATCCCGGATGATTCCATTACCACCAGGATGCATGCCGTCACCACCGCTACCTTCTCGCAAGCAGAAGCGCTTGAGGATTGCTGGGTATCGTCTTTCCAAAATCTCAGGGTCCGTTATTCTGGTGTTTGTCATATTCGTTTGCACGCCCGATGTGCCATTCCATTCGGCACCGCCACCTGAACCTCCACAGATCGTCTCGTAATATCCGAATCCGTTGTCCTCGTCATCCGTTCCAAAGCTAAGGTTGTTCATGCAACCTTGACTTGCGGCCACCGCGGTGAATGCCTTGAAGATGACATCTACAATTCTTTGGGATGTGAGTACGTTGCCAGCACACACTGCTGCTTCAGATGATGGTTTCAGAAGAGAGCCGTCTGGGATCTTGACCTGGATGGGTCGGATGGCTCCTTGGTTCAGTGGGATATCCATATCCACCATACATCTTAGGGCAAAAATGATGGCAGAATTGCAGATTGCAATCGGTGCATTCCAGTTGCCGTAGGCTTCACGTCCCGTGCCTTCGAAATCAAAGATAGCCCCTCCAGTGCTGGGATCAATGGTCACCTTAAGTTGGATAGGTGTGCCATCATCCATATAGTCAACAGCGTAGAGGGATTCGCCGGGAGACTTTGCGTAAATGTCTTTAAGCATGTTTCGTACCGAAACCTCAGCCGCGCGCTGAATTTCTTCCACTGTAATGTGTCAGCTCAAACTTTCTCATCCAGGTTTGGGAACGTCTTACTATAAAATTGAACTGTCTCGAGGCTGTAGTCCTGGACAAGAGACAAAATCAATTGGCTTCCACGATGATTTGCAGCAGCTTGAGCCTTGATATCGGAAATATTGTCACGTAGACACCTGGTGCCTTTGCAGCCAGGAATCTGTTCGGGTGCCATCAAGAGTTCTGTCACCTCTTGGTCTTTGAACACGCCCTTTTCAACGACTTTGAAGGCATGGATCACAGCACCCTCTTCCCACAGATGTTTCGAGTTCGGTGGCATTGAACCCGGTAACACACCACCAATATCTGCATGGTGCCCCCGGGAAGCTGTCCAGAAGATGATGTTCTTTCCTTCGGCATCGAAGATTGGGGTAATCACCGTCAGATCAGGCAAATGCGTTCCACCGCACACCGGTGCATTTGACAAGATGACATCTCCCGGATGCAAGTCCTTGCCCCAGTGATCGATTTGCCACTTGACAGCGAATGCCATGCTACCAATCATAGCCGGAACATGAGGAGCATTGGCAACCAAGCCACCATCGGGAGAAAAGATTGTGCAAGAGAAGTCAAGACGTTCTTTTATGTTCGTGCTTACACTTGTTTGCTGCAGAGCGCGGCCCATCTGCTCAGCAATACCCATGAAACGATGGCCAAATATCGAGAGTTGAATTGGGTCCACCTGCTCTGCGGATACGCTGTCTTGTACATGCGATTCGATATCGATGACAACTGTTTCTGACAATATGGTGGCCGAAGAGCCTGGTACGATGATGATGGTTTGCTTGTCGTCCATCAACAATGCTGGTCCCGAAATCTTTGACGATGGTGATAAGGTCTTCAAATCGTATAGCGGTGTGTCATTCCAACCAAGATCTTTGAAGTATACGTTCTTTTTCACGAGAGCTTTGGGGAACGAGAATTCCTTGATTGAACCTAGCTCAGATGGCCATGCCTCTGGAAGTTTCGCAGAGCTCACACCAACAGAGCGCACTCGATAGTCATCGACTATCACGTCACGATCAGTTGGTAGGAAACCGAATTGTTGGGAATGGGCTGCTTTGAACGATTCCAGAATGTCCTCGGAAGGCACTTCGCGGATCATCAATGCCGTATCGCTTCCCTGGAATCTCAGATTAAGATACCTCTCAGCCTTGATGTTCTCGGGTCGTATTTTTTGGTTGAGGAGAGAAGTGCGGCCTATGCTCTGAAGCTTGTCGAGCTCGACAGCAAACTTAGTCTTTTGATCTTCTGAATAAATCAAAGCCGACGGGCCTCGTTCTTCGTGGACGACGTCTGCCAGGGCCATGCCATATGCTGAGAGAACAGAAGAGTACTTATGAATAAGAATGCGCGATATTCCCAGTCTTTTAGCTACATCGCAGGCATGTTGGCCACCTGCTCCTCCGAATGAAGCTAAGTTATGAAGGTTCGTGTTGTGGCCCTTCGCCTCTGTAAGGATACGAATGGGACGACACATTGCCTCGTTGGCAACATCCAAGAAACTATCTAAAGTAAGTACCAAACGCATCATGATAGAACGAAAATAGCTTACCCAACAGCAATTTCTTCCAATGTCAACTTGGCTTTTGTGTCCTTGTTGACTGCTTCGGTCATGGCCTCAAAAAGAATTCGGCTAGCTTCAATATCTAATGGCTGATCATTTGAAGGACCGAAGATCTTGGGGAACATTTCGGGTCTCAGTCGACCAAGAACAAGGTTTGCGTCCGTGACTGTCAGTGGACCGCCTTTTCTGTAACAAGCCGGTCCGGGATGAGATGATGCACTTTCCGGGCCGACCTTGAACATGCCATTCTGCCATGTGAGAATGCTACCTCCGCCTGCTGCGACTGTATTAATATCTAATTGGGGACTTTGGACGGTGATTCCAGCTGTCGTCGACTCAAAGATTTGTTCCAATTCTCCCGAGAATCTGATTGTAGTTAGCTGGAGGCTCCGGTGTATTTGCATGACGAACGAACCGAGAGACATCAGTACTTGTTCCTCCCATATCAAATCCAATCGTTGGTGTCTTGCTGATGGGATCGTAAGAAGTCCTTGCATAGCCAACGACACCTCCTGCGGGTCCGGAGAGAATGGCTCTCAAACCTGAAAGACCCGAGAATTCCACGAGGCCTCCATCACTTTGCATGAACTCGCAGCGGCAGGAGCTATTTCTAATGTCCTCGAAGCCGGCTTCAAACCCAGCAATGTATTTTTTAATTTCCGGTGTAAGGTAGGCGTCAGCTGTTGAGGAATTGCCACGAGGTACTACTTTGACCACTGGCGATATTTCTGAACTAGTCGAGATATGAGTGAAACCTATCTCCTCTGCGAGCTCTTTGACTGCTCTCTCGTGATCGCGAAATGTGTAACTGTGCATCAAGCATACAGCTATAGATCGATAGCCTTCATCGTAGACTTCCTGTAATGACTCCTTCGTTGCTTTTACATCTAATTGCAGAGTCAGATTCCATGGTGGTGTAGTTTCACGAACATTGATATTTACCTAGTGGCTCCAGAACCCGCACTGCCTCACCCGTAACTCCTAGGACAAGAGACGGATCACTGGAAACATCTATTGCTTTCGCTTTACGACTCTCAGTCCAACTTTCGAGTGTCACTCTTTCCGAAACTTCAACGACTTTTGAATATAGTACGTCTGGTTTATTAATTGCCAGGTCGAATAATTTTGGCCTCGATTGATTTCCGATGTGCAGTAAATCCTGTTAAGAAATGTCAGCGACTCTTATGGGATTATTCACGTAACAAAGGCTTCCGTACTTTGAGCCCCTTAGTAACGAAGAATGCGGTTTTCTCCCCTTTCCTTTCCAATAATGCGTTCGTTGCAACCGTTGTTCCCATTCGGATCGACTCTACGAAACGTTAATCCTTCATCCTCGGGATCACATTGCGGACTGCACCCACCAACTCCAGCAAGCGATATTTTCTGCCCCTTCGGATAAGGCGTTTCGTTCGCAAATTCTAGGACCCTCCGAATTGCCTCAACGGGAGCATCTGCATAGTTATTCGGGTCGACAGACAGAAGTTTGACTAAATAGTCATTCTGGCCTGGTATACTCGCAATACACTAACCAATCAGTATATTCCTGCAGTTCGTCTGGAATGCTGTGGTGCTCACATCGGTAAACGTTCCTCCTCTATCTATGGAGATCCGGATACCACCTTTCGGCGTCGCGATAGATCCCATGTTGTATTAATGTAGTTTGACAGTCAGCAATTGATCCAGGCAGTTCAATGAAGCTGAGAGATTCGGAATAAGCCTTGTAATGAGGAACTATATCTTCATGGCGAGCACCAGGGGATTTTGTATGGCAGAATTTGGAGAGTCTAGAAACCAATGTGGTGCACCTAAATTTCAACGGAGCTCCACGTCCTTCAAAATTCTACTCCAGAGCGATTTGAAATGATATCGATGGAGCAAATCACCACCTGAATGCGATTGTAACAACCCGAACTAAGCGCCAAGGCACACGCTCATTGGGGAGTCGGGCTCGGGAAAGTGGGTTGGGTGCCGGTCGTGATATCCAAGCTGATCGGTTCATAGACGTGGTCGCCGAGTCCTGCTACTGTACCCCACTAATGACTGCCTTATCCTGGTCGCTCTCAAACGTTAGTTCTGTCTGGCAAACTCAACCACAGAATGGTGCAAAGGAGCGATCTTGGGTGGACAATTTCGCATTTGTAATTACTAGAACGACCACATATTCTGCTTATCAGACTTTGCGGTGAGAATACTCATGTTATGAACTTGCTTCTGCGGGGACCTTCAAACCACCATCGTATTACTATATTTGATTTGGTATTACAACCACACTATTTCTATCACAAGCATGTTCACGGAACTTTAGGGTACGGTCATGGCTCATGTTGCTAATATCTGAACATTCGTTGATAACTACGAGTCCAATATCCATCCTTGTTCTGGATGCTACTGAATATTACGCACTGTGCTATCAATTGCCATGGCAAAATATTCTACATTCTTGTCATTAAGACCAGCAATAGAAATTCTCGAAGTATCGGCCATGTAAATATGATATTTATCTATTGTAGTGTCAGTAATTGAAGAATCAATTGCGCTTCTTGGACTTACCTTGCATGTGCTTGATTTGAGCAGGTGAGATGCCAGTGTAGCCAAACATTCCAGACTGTCGGATTATTGGAGACCAGTCCCCAGGTGTTTGAAGGCGAACAAGCTCATCGTACAACTTCTGTCGCATAGCCTGAATCCGTGACGACATTGTGACAAGATCTTTGGCCCATTGATCTTTGATATCGGGATTGTTAAGAACTGTCGATACGATGTGGGAACCGTAAGCAACAGGACTAGAAACAGTTGCTCTTTGCACGTTCTCGAGGATGGAATTGAGATTCACTGCCATTTCCGGGCTCCGCGTAACGAATGCCACCATACCTGTTCGTTCTCCATAGAGACCCATGCTTTTCGCAAAGGAGAGCGCCACTGCGGCCTCGATATTGCATTCCTCGATGAAATACTTCAGAGCCCAAGCATCGGCATCTACTGAGCCCGAGTTGAAGCCAAGATAAGCCGAGTCGAAAATTGGGAATAGTTGTCGCTCTTGGACGACCGATGCAATTTCTTTCCATTGGGCCTGGGATGGATCACAGCCAGTTGGGTTGTGAGCACAGGTGTGCAAGACAATAGCTGATCCCGGAATTGCTGCTTTCAGCGACTCCATATATCCATCGAAGTCGAAAGCGCTGTTCTTGTAATATGGCATTTTGTGGACCACAAAGTTGAGCGACTCGAAGAGAAGTTCGTGATTTGACCAGGTCGGATCAGTGATATACACCTCACCATTCGATGCGTTTGCTTTTTTCAACGCAAGCGCTGCAAGATGGAGTGCTCCTGTGCCTGAAAGCGATTGACACGAGGCAATCTGAATTTCATATGCATTAGAGATCGTCTCAAATAAAGGCCAGAAAAATACTCACGCAATCATTTCGCAACGCAGTTGTATCATGAAATACAAGTTCAGTTACTCCTGTTCTGAAGCTTTTCAGCCCCGCAATAGGAAGATATTCATGGCCACAGTCTGCAATCAAGCTTTTGGCCATGCGCACACTTGGCAATACCCATGGTTGACCATTTTCGTCGCGATATGTTCCAGCACCAACATTCACCTTCTTTGGATCGGAATCTGCAAGGTAGTTTTTGGTGACCTCAAAAATCAAGTCAGGAGGTATATAGGGAGCTGACTCGAAGACCGAGCGCTGGTTCGTCTTGGACGCTTGAATTGAACCCATTGTGTATGGACAAGAACAGAGACTCAGGAATTGACAATACGGGTTTTGACACTAAAACATGGATTCTAAGGAACGGCGCATATCGCAGCAACTCTTTAAAGAATACCTCTGACATTATTATTGCACTCATAAACTTTGAGCTCCAACACGTATTCGGTCATGCCGGCATTGCTCGCTCCGTAGTCGGCTAGAAGATCGGCCTGTTCAGCAGGATGCCGAACGCGAGCCAGAAAGTGGGATGAGATTCTGCCACAGATAAGTTCAACGTATGCGCTGTAAGTAAAAGCGGTCTGGGCACATGTTATGGCCTGCACTCTGACCGATGTCAACAATGCTAGTACCTACTGGTTTGGTAACCTCCGAAGACTCGGAGACAGTGTCCAGCTCGTCTGTGGCGAAGATAACACTAGGAACTATGTCGACTTCTCGTCCTCATCAGTCTACCCGCGTCGAGCATGGATCTCTTGAGACATCTAGAAATCCACCTGCGAAGTTGATGCGGAGTTGTGTCGCATGTCGACGGTGCCATGCGCAAAAGGTGAAGTGCAATGGCGAGCAACCGTGCAGAAACTGTCGAGGTTCGAAAACTCCAGTGGAATGCGTATATCCGGTTCGAGATCGAAGGGTCACTATATCAGAGAGGTAATGTTCTATGCACTGTCCAATGAATAGAATTGTCGACAACATGTCAATACGCATGAAGATGTGGTACTAATTAGACTGAAGTTATATTCGGAAGCTCGAGGCAGAACTCAGCGCAGCAAAGCGAAAAGCATCGCCTGAACAGAGTTCAGAAGCGGAGGCACTGGCAGAAAGACAGCCAAAAGCTCCATCGCATGCCCGTCACTCACATAAGCGTTTCAGAGCCGCAGCGGTTGACGCCCCCAGTCCGCAGGGCGATGATGGTTTGGTTGAGAGCCCTCCAGAGCCCTTCTTGGACGAGATGAATATCCAGCCAACATATATCGGCGAAGCTGCTTGCACGACTTTCGGAAGCAAATTCCGCCAGTTTCTTCTTGGGGGCTGTACTCCACCTCCTGTTCAACGTCCAAAATATTACAAGAACATTAAGTTACTGCGTGCATCTTGTACAGAATGCGAATTGCCCAACCGTAGCGATGCACAGCTCCTAGTCCGAGTGGTCCTCCGTTTTGTAGGAGCAGATTATCATCTCCTAAGAAAACGATCCTTCCTAGAGAGGCTGGACGAGACATACAAATTACCAGTTCTAGATGACCCTATCTGGCTATGTCGAGTCTTCACTGTATTGGCATTGGGAGAAGTGTACTCAGTACGCTCTTCTAGACTGCATGGAGATGGTGTTCCAGGAACGGCCTTCTTCGTGAAAGCGATTGAGTTTTTTCAGGATCTCTATGAGGAGCCGACATTGGAATATATTGAAACTCTTACTCTTCTTGTAAGTATTTTTCTCTATAAATATTTCATATTTCCCTGCGTATATACATTACAAGGCGTGCCAGGTATTCTATATGCTGTGGAATATTTCACATCAAAATCTTCGACTGATATCCATCACTCTTTTCTTACAGCGCTGACGAATACACAGTCTTTCTACTCGGTCATCCTCAACCGCCGAAATACAGCTTATACTTATACCGGACTTGCTTTGCGATTATCAGTAATGCTTGGACTGCATCGTAAAGTGGAGGCTGATTCTACTATAACGGCTGCTGATCGAGAGCATCGGATTCGCGTGTGGTGGACAGTATATTGTCTGGATCGCTTGATGAGCTCCAAAGTTGGTCTTCCCGCCATGATACAGGATGAAGACATAGACACTCAGCTACCTTCTATGGAGGGTCTCTCTGCCCAGGATATGCAGGACTTCTATGACCCAGCGCATCTTGTTGCACAGATCCATTTATCAAGAATCACTGGAAATGTACTGAGTAAGATTTATCATATACCGCAGCCAGGACGAGCAAATACTTTCATTCAAGGGGTCCAAAAGACACTCACGAGTTTGCGAACCTTTCACGAAAATCTACCTGCGCTTTTGAGGCTCAGTCAAAGTAATCCGGTGATGTATGCAAACAGATCTGTAGCATCTCTACATCTTCATTTCAATCAGGTATGCAGCTTTCGCAGACGCCTCCAGGTCATTTTCTAACTCATTACAGTGCGTTATTCTCACCACGAGACCAGTCTTGTTTTACACATTTCGGTCAAAATTCCAAAACTTCACGCATGGAATGTCAGAAGTCTCACCGACGGTACCACCGATAACACTAGCTTTGGCAGAAGCATGCATACAGGCAGCGCGAGTATCAAATCGCATTCTATCCCAACTTTGGGTTGACGGATGCTTGGCTGTCTATGGTTTTTACGATGCCGTTTCAATTTTTTCGTCCACTTTAGTTCTTATGATCTCCTCGGCAATGCAGAATCCCGAGACAGATATTGACGCAGATGGTATCGGTACAGCGTGGAGCGTGATCAGATCAATGCGAGAGGAAGGTAATGTACCAGCAAGTGAATACTTTGATCAATTGGTGCATTTGAAACAAGACCTAGAAGAAGCCTGTGCAAGAAGGAGGCGCTACAAACTACAACAAGCTTCTTCTACTAGTGGACCGGTTGCATCGCCACAGCAATTGACAGCTCCAGCTTCGAATAAGCCTCCAAATCTACACGATCTTGCTCATGCTGCCTCGCACATGTCAATTCCACAACCAGTTCCACCAGCAACAGAACCTGTTGGCGCCACCGATAACGTTCTTCAAGATCCAACTCTGTCGGATTTCCTTGCTGAGCCGCTAGCAAATTGGGACCCGAGTGTATTTGATCAAATATTAACTGGTACCAGCGGCGACCAGAGCTTCTGGAACTTTGACTGGGGTAAAGCCAATCTGGTCTGAATGCATCCTGAAACTAAATCTCTACAAAAATAATGAAGCCTATAAGAGCTTGAGAGTGTTATATTAGCAATGGACCAGGATTCCCAAAACCGAGTATTAGTACTAGCAATCAATCTTCGAACAAGGAGGATTTACTCAATAATTGAAAGAACTTGAAAAGTTATTAGAATCTTGGAGATTAAATATTGGTTGACCATAGGTGCTTTCATGAAGGCATGCGACTGTTTTCAACTTGGCGTGGTGTGTCCAATCTCTTTCTGGATGTTCAAAAAGCATGCAAGAAAGTCAATGGATTTCAAAAACAGCGAGCGACTGTTGCTTTCTCTCTATATTAATTTCGCATTATAAATATCGAAAATAATCCCTATCTAAACTATGACCGGATCGCATTTTCTATTGACGATGAAGATGCCATCTTGGTTTCTATTGTAATACTACACACACTTTCTAGTTCTGATAGGACTAAGCATGAACCACGGCCAACTCGCGTGCGATTCATGGCAGCGAATAGATAAGGCCGGGCTTCTCGGCCCCAGGCAGAGTCCTGCCGAGTCGGAGTTGACACGGCGAAAACAGATGGCATAAGTGGTGGTAGAAATTTGCAATTCAATGGGCGTGTACAGGGATCATATTGCTACACTGCGGCCGGCTTTTTGTAAGTCCCGTTAGTGATAAGTGAGCCAAATTTGCAGGATAAGTACTCTTCCTTTCACATGAATTCCTGAAGACTCTTGTAGCTAGCCAGCTCCAGGAAGTTACGCTGTGGAAAACATGCCACACAGATCATCTTCACCGCGGCCTGCGGGCATTCTCATCGCGATAGACAGAGGCGGAACTTTTACCGACTTGTGAGTGCTATTGCAGCGTGTGGGAACGCAATCACTGACCAACTTCTAGCTGGGCGAAGATTCCTGGTCGTCAAAATCCTATGGTATTTAAGCTTCTTTCTGTATGTCCAGACGCCTATCCCGATGCACCAACGGAAGGCGTGCGAAGGATCTTGGAGGAAGCTACTGGCACTTCAATTCCCAAAGATCAGCCACTTGACATCAGTCTTGTTGAGTCCATTCGTATGGGAACAACTGTCGCTACTAAGTGAGTGATTCAGGAAATACCACGGAACTAGCTTATACAGCGACACTAACAGTTCCTCAGTGCTTTACTGGAAAGGCAAGGCGAACCTGTGGCATTACTTATCACCAAGGGTATGCTGGATCTCTTGATTATTGGAAATCAAGCACGACCACACATTTTCGATCTCACTGTCAAGAAACTTGACAAACTTTACGAGAAGGTCATTGAGGTGGACGAACGTGTTACAATAGAAGGATTTTCTGAAGATCCAGAGCCAAAGCCAATAAATGCGGCCGACGATCCAGATCTTGTGGAAGGCTTGTCCGGTGAAGTCGTGAGGATTTTGACAAAGCCAAATTATGACAATGTTCGCAAGGATCTCCAGGCGCTGTGGGATGAGGGATACAGAAGCCTGGCTATCGCTCTCATGCATTCATATGCCTATCCAACCCACGAGCTGGAGATTGCACAGATCGCAAAGGAGATGGGGTTCAAGATTTCTGTATCCTGCGAGTTACAGCCTATGATCAAGATCATTCCACGAGCACAATCAGCAACCGCTGATGCGTATTTGTCGCCTGTTATTCAACGCTACCTGGAAGGTTTTGCCAAAGGATTCCTCGGCGAGTTTAAAGACGAGAAGAGCTCGAAAAAGCTGTTGCTTTCACAATCAGACGGAAGCTTGACCACCTTTTCAACATTTACGGGCCTTCGTGCCGTGTTATCGGGCCCTGCGGGTGGCGTTGTTGGCATGGCTCGAACTTGCTTCGATGAAGTCTCGCAGGTTCCGGTGCTCGGTTTCGACATGGGCGGCACTTCGACTGATGTTTCTCGTTATGGAGGATCTTATGAACACGTTTTTGAGAGCACCATTGCCGAGGTCACAATCCAGAGCCCTCAGCTTGACATCAGCACTGTGGCTGCAGGAGGTGGCTCAATGTTGTTCTGGCGCAATGGCCTCTTCGTGGTCGGCCCAGAATCTGCTGGAGCATTTCCAGGGCCTGCTTGTTATGGAAAGGGTGGTCCTCTAACCGTTACAGATGCCAATCTGTTTCTCGGTCGTCTAGTTGCGGACTTCTTTCCATCAAAGCTTGATCTGGATGTGGTCAAGTCAAAGTTCGCAGCATTGACCGAAGAGGTGAATTTGGAACGAGCCGGCTTGCCGAAGATGACGCCAGAAGAAGTTGCAAATGGGTTCTTGTCTGTCGCCAATGCGGCGATGGCTAGGCCTATCAGAAATCTGAGTGAAGGCCGTGGTTTTGACACTTCGGCGCACAACTTGGCTTGCTTTGGTGGCGCTGGTGGTCAGCATGCCACAGCTGTCGCTCGTGATTTGGGCATCAAAAGAGTTCTCATCCATCGCCTGTCAAGTATATTGTCAGCTTATGGCATGGCCCTTGCGGATATCGAGGTCGACCTTCAAGAGCCAGAATCCGTTTCCTTCAATGAAAGTACCCAGCCTCGCCTAGAAAGTCGGATGGAAACTATCAAAGAGAAAGCCAGTGCAAAGCTTGCTTCGCAAGGCTTCAGTGAAGCACAAATAACTCACAATTATTTCCTGAATATGAGATACAAGGGTAGCGACACATCTCTCATGGTACAAGGCACGGGAAAAGACACAGATTTTGGAGCTGCTTTTACGAAGAGGCACATGCGCGAATTTGGATTCACCCAACCTCGAGAGATCCTCGTTGATGATATTCGTGTCCGAAGCGTGGGCCGAAGTGTGAACCTCGAGAAACTTGGAGGTTTGGAGATACCCAAAGATCTGAGCAAACTAGAATATGCCGGGAAAGACAAGTCGGCCTATACACGACAGGTCTATTTCGAAGGTAGTGGATGGATTGATACTCATGTCTTTCATCTTGACAACCTACCTGTCACCCACAAAGTTTCCGGTCCAGCTATCGTCATTGACCCTACCCAAACCATCGTTATTGATCCGGCCAGCGAAGCAATCATCCTTCCCCAGCATGTTATTATTGATTTATTAGACTCGAAGAGCCAATTTATCAGCTCAGAGGTGGTCAATCCTATCCACCTGTCGGTTTTCGGACACCGCTTTATGAGTATCGCCGAGCAGATGGGCACAACGTTCCAAAAGACTTCGATATCGACAAACATCAAAGAACGACTAGATTTTTCGTGTGCCATTTTCTCCTCTGATGGAGGACTTGTGGCAAATGCACCTCACATCCCTGGTCATCTTGGATCTATGGCCTATGCAATCGCATATCAAGCTAATAAGTACCCTAAAGGACAACTGAAGCCTGGTGACGTCTTGTTGTCCAATCACCCTATCGCAGGAGGGACACACTTGCCAGACTTGACGGTTACAACACCAGTGTTTGACGACGACGAAAACCCACAAGAAATCCTATTCTTCGCGGCAAATCGTGGTCATCATGCGGACATTGGTGGCATTGCCGCTGGATCCATGCCACCTAATTCCACGGAGTTGTGGCAGGAAGGCGCTGCGATTGAGTCTTTCAAACTAGTTAAAGAAGGCGAGTTTGATGAAGATGGTGTCACGGAACTGTTGTACGACATTCCTGGATCTTATCCTGGCTGCAGTGGAACCAGATGCCTCAAGGACAATATTGCAGATTTAAAAGCCGCAATCGCAGCCAACAAGCGTGGTATATCTCTACTTTCTGCCATGATCAGGGAGTATACATGGCCGGTCGTCAAGCTTTATATGGCTGCCATTCAAAAGAACGCAGAGGATAGTGTTAGGGATCTTCTCAAGAAGTTCAGCGTCCGCTTCCATGGCCAGCCCCTGGAAGCTGTGGATTATCTGGATGATGGAACCCCTCTTGCCGTTAAGATTAGCATTGATGGTGAGACTGGATCCGCCAAGTTCGACTTCACAGGAACAGGTCCAGAGACCTTCAACAACTTGAATGCGCCACCCGCGGTCATGTACAGCGGCATAATGTACTGTTTGCGATCGATGATTTCCACTGATATTCCATTGAACCAAGGCTGTCTCCAGCCCATCGAAGTTTACTGTCCGCCAGACACCGTCCTTTCTCCCTCACTGAAAGCAGCCACAGTTGGATCGAATGTCGAGACTTCGCAGCGTATCATTGACCTCATTTTCAAGGCATTCCGCGCTGCTGCTGCCAGTCAAGGCTCAATGAACAATCTCACTTTCGGCTACGGAGGTACAGATTCTGAAGGAAATGTCACTAAGGGTTTCGGCTACTACGAAACCATTGCTGGCGGAGCTGGAGCTGGAGACGATTGGCAGGGACAAGATGGTGTCCATACGAATGCCACAAACACCAGAATGACAGATCCCGAAGTGTTTGAGAAGCGCTACCCGGTAATCTTGCGAGAGTTTTCAATCCGCAAGGGCAGTGGTGGAAAAGGCCGCAATAGAGGTGGTGATGGTTGTATCCGTGACATTGAAATTCGCCGCCCAATGCAGGTTAGCATTTTGAGTGAGAGAAGAGTCATTGCTCCATATGGGATGGCGGGTGGAGAAGAAGGAAAGAGAGGAGTCAACGTTTGGATTCGCAACGATCCGCTGGACGGCTCCATTCGTACCATTAGCCTGGGTGGCAAAGCATCTGTTATGATGATCCCTGGGGACCGCATTATTGTCAATACCCCTGGTGGAGGAGGTTACGGGGCCCCGGAGGTGAAAAATTGAAGGTTTAATCTGAATTACTACTCGCTTAACGAGTCGGTGTTTGGTGTTATATAGTTGTATAGGTAGATTATGTCAAATTTCATGGCTTAAACATAAAACTTAGAAAAAAGGTGAAGTTTCCGGTGTTTGATGGCTTTTCTCCGTGCTTTTATTGAGGTATTTCTTGGAAAGTTCTTTGTCACATTTAAGAAAGATTATATCAGCTAAGAATATGCAAGCACATCCCACAATGTCTTAGTGCAATTGCAATTACTTTTTCCACAAAGTGGTTTAAGGAGAATTCAATTCCATAGAAGCTATGACTTTTCGAGGCAATGCAATGTGAGTTTCTTGTAGGCTTGCACAGCGTCAAGCAGCTCATCCACCTCGATCTGCTCGTTCTTTCCGTGTGCATTTAGAATTGTACCGGGCCCATAGAGATATTTCTTGTGCTTTCCTTGAAGTCGCGGCACATCCGTACCAAAAGCTGCAGCGTAAGTCTCGAAACCTAAATGATAAATATCAGCATTTCAAATGTATTCTCGTATCTCCATAGAGCCAGACTCACCTTTGATGTCATGATCCAACATGGTCTCCGGGTACTCAAAGTTAAACGAGACTTTCACATCAGGATATCTCGCTACAATATCGGATATCTGCGATTTGATCGCGGGGAGATTGCTGGCAACGCGCACTGCACACAAGGCTTTGGCAGAAGCTGCCAATACATTGTAGGCAACGCCGCCAGACATCTGGCCAACATGGAAGGTTGACGGACCGAGCAGGTCAGATTTTGGCCACTCCGCTGCTAGCAGGCTTGAGAGGGCGCCAATGAGAGCTCCATTGGCACTTGATCCTCTCTCTGGATAGCCAGAATGGCTAGCCACGCCCGTGGCAGTCAGCTCAAAGACCAAATGCCCCTTATGGCCCAAACCTAGCTTGCTCTCGGTGGGCTCGCCAAAAATGACTGCGTCCCATTCTAGTGCCATATCGTTGGCAGCCAGCATTCCTGGACCTCCCTTCTCTTCGCCCACAACGAAAAGAAAGCTGATATCTGAGCCTTCTTCGCTAAGCTTCTTCTCTCTCCGGAGCTCCTCGACCGCTTCGATCTGTGCTGCAAGTGGGCCCTGGTCGTCACATGCGCCACGACCGAAAATTGTCTTTCCGTCGTCGGATACTGTCATGGGGATATGAGGTGGAACAGTATCCATATGACTTGTCAAGCAGACTTTGGTCTTGCGGCATGACTTGGGCCCTAGGTAGGCATAAACATTATGGCGTGTTGAACCAGGAGATATGGGGATTCTCTCGACTGTATAACCCAAGCTCTTAAGATGTGCCTCTAGGAAAACCCCAACCGCGAGTTCATCGTCGCTTGTGCTGGGAATATCGATGAGCTGCTTCAGCAGAGCGACAACCGGAAGATCCAGAGGTGACATAATTAAGTTTTACTTGATCGATTATAAAACTATTCTGAGCAGATGCAATACTTTCAGTCTCGATTCTGCAGGTCATTATCTGTCCTGCATGTCAGATAATGACCTGCATCGTGCATCGCAATTGGACTCCTTGATTCCCTCTCGCTTAGACTGCTCTTGCGCTTAGTGGCTCGTGGGCTGTTGCTGTTGGTGTTAGTCGTTCACCCCCATTATCAACCGCCGTCTTATCAACGAGATCGGTGGTTTTCTGCCCGAGCCGATCAGCTCCCACTGTTGAGTGCCTCCTCGCTACCCTAATCAGTCCCAGTCAAATCTTATGCTATTTTGTGACCGACAGCTCCTGATGCGGTTGACAGGCTCATGACGATGGAATCCTTGACCAGTACACTAAAACG
The DNA here is from genome assembly GCA_003369665.1 of Coleophoma cylindrospora. Lineage (NCBI taxonomy): Eukaryota > Fungi > Ascomycota > Leotiomycetes > Helotiales > Dermateaceae > Coleophoma > Coleophoma cylindrospora. Next base: position 1,954,276 of record PDLM01000002.1, read on the forward strand.
CAAACCAACAGTTCTGGTCGTCACTTCAGCAGTTCGTGCGACACAGTCCGAACAATGGAAGCGAGCTCAAGCCCAGTACAATATCCTGACATACGACTGTAACGATGTCGAGGAATTCTGCAATCGACTTTCTCCGGGAGGGTTATATAGCGAGATTGACGTGATTGTGCGCACCGGGTGGCTCAAAGCTGAGCCTTATTCCAATCATCTGTTGTTCACCAAGGCGGTTGCAGAATACTTCCCGCCCACTTTAAAGCTCATTGTATGCTCGGGCCATGGCTACGATGCAACTGATGTGCCTGCCTTGACAGCGAAGGGCATATGGTATTGCAACACACCCGACACCTGCACGGAAGCGGTTGCAAACACCGCTCTGTACCTCATTCTGGCATCGTATCGGTATTTCACTTTTGCCGAGCACTGCGCACGCCATGACTGGGCGGCAAGTCGGGTTTTGGGAACGAAGGCGGTCGATCCCCTAGGAACTACCCTTGGGGTCATTGGATTGGGAGATATCGGGATCCGTACTGCGCAAAAGGCTGCGCTCGGTCTTGGAATGAAATTATGCTATTACAACCGACGCCGTAATCTGGAGAGTGAGAAACGGGTCGGCGTTGAGATCACATATTGTGAGTCTTTGGTCGACCTGTTGAAAGTATCGGATTGTGTTTTGGTCGCATGCCCATATACACTCGCTACTCATCATATGCTGTCAACCAAGGAGTTCAACCTTGCTAAAGAAGGAGGAATGCGAATTGTGAATATTGCTCGAGGCAAACTCATCGATGAGGCAGCAATGTTGCAAGCAATTAAAGACGAGAAAGTGGTTGGTGTCGGACTGGACGTCCATGAGAACGAGCCTGGAATCAATGAAGCTTGGTCCGAGGACTTTATGGCCACAGTCTTACCACATATTGGGGTTTGTTCAAGGACCAGTTGGGATGGTTTCGAGAAGGTATGCTGGGAAAACGTTGAGGCTTTTTTCGAAACCGGAAAACCACTCAACCCTGTCAATATAATTAGTTAGTAACACGAATTGGCACAGAGCTTCATATTCGGTGTATCCATTGACAATATTGTCGTTTATCCATTCCCCATCTCTTAGACTCGCTATTTCGAAGAGTTCAAGGCAATTCTTCTCGACTTGATTCACTCATTGTGGTATCGTGTTCCTTCGTTCTTGTGGTCGCCTTCAGCGTTTTGCCTTCCATTGTGGCATCGTCTTCCTCATCCGCCATCTCCTCTTCCTCCGACAATGGCCCACTTTGCAGATCAGCTATGGAAACCTCCAATGCTTGCTCATTAATTGTGCCCCTTGGTCAGCAGTCAGACATGGATCGGAAGCTATGAGAGTATCCGCGGAACGAACTACCCCTGACTTTGATAGCATACCGATACAGTGCGTCTTTTGGTATAGGTATAGCAGTCATTTGAGCAGATAGAAAACCAAAGGATGTTTACGAAGTCATAGTATCAGAGAAAGCAGTGGTAGGAAGCATTAGCAGTAGAAAGTGATGGTAAGCGGCTCATCAAATCACACAAAGATAGAGGTCCCATGAGACAGGCTTAAAGATGCACAGTACTCCGTGGCACATAACGTGCATCGACTTGGTCTTATATAACTTCTTCGCATCCTGCAAGGCATGAAACTTGTAAGCCTGGCTGATTTCATGGCTGTTTTAACCGTCGGTCCGTCAATGACTCCACAATAACTCTAATATAACAGTATAAGCATTGCTATTAGAGTGTATCACGATAAGAATCAGTTTCTAGCTAATATGTCTTTTAGATCAGTGACTTAAGGTTAATACTAATATGTCTTCTACATCTATCTATCTATTCTTCGAATCCCTTTACATTCTCTTCAATATGTGTTCATGCCAGCTCTACTTCGATAACGCTCTCAACCGACTGCGGCGGTCTCCAAATCTTAATAATTCGCAGCCCTGAATCTTTAATAACTTGATTCCACTCACTCTCAGTTCTTTCCTTGGCCGCAAGACATGCCATCATGGTCAAGTCTGACGTAGTCACACGGGCAAGCGGCTTGACACTACTAATCAAGCTCTCATGGATGAGCAGCTTTGAGTATCCCTTTTCCATGGCACCCGCAACGTTCTCGAGGATCTTCACGGCGGAATCATCTGGCCAGTCATGCAATACATTGTGCATGAAATAGATACGGGCGCCCTTGACTGGCTGTGGGGCGAAGAAGTCATAGCCTTGAGCGGAGATGGCTCGGTCTAGCTGCACGTCTTGGACAACCTCTGGGAGGTCTTGCAAAATGAGACTTCCGTCTGGGATCTCCGGGTGGCAGAGACGGAACTTCTCCAGATCGTGGCCCTTGCTACCGCCAATATCAACAACGAGAGCACGGTCGGGTTTGGCAGCGCTCACGACGGTGTCCGTGGGATACACCTCGGGCCAGGGCGTGAGATTGTATTTGGAATGGCACTGCATGGCAGCATGGAAGTCATTAGCCATGGCCGGGTTGATGGCCAGGTCCTGGAACAAATTGTTGCTGGTCCCTTTCCAGTATTGCCAATTACAGTCGTTTACATCAGTTGGGTTCCTGAAGCCTCGCTCCTTGAGGAAATATGGCAGGCTTCGGAACATTGGGTTATTAAGCTGACCATAAAACTCCCCGTACACCGCAGACAAGGCAGGATCAGCGACCAGAGCCGTGGCCCAAGGAGTAGGAGCATAGGTATCTTCTGCCGTCTCGATGACAAGATGCTGTCCGGATATCTGCCGCATCAAGCGCTCTACCAGGTAACACACGATCAGTCATGGTCTGGGGGGGTCGGGACCATCAGCAACCTACTCAGGAGCAATTCATCAGCCCCTGTGAGCTCAGCCAGCTCCGTACATGTCTTGGGTCCTCCCCCGGACTCGGCCCATTTCTTGAAGACACCAGCGTCGATGAGGGTTTTGATGGAAGCGTTCGTGGCGCCATTCACCCAATTCTGATCCCACACGATGTCCCACGGAGACTGGACCCTCCGCAGCGCTTCGAAAAGAGCATCTCTAGTACGAACTCGCTCAGACTCGTTCGCAAAAGAGCTTCCGCTGATCTCACCGAGGTCCGTGATCAATTGATCTGCGGATCTCATCCTTAGAACTTGTGTAACTGGGACAGTATAACAGACTCACAAAGTACCTATACGCAACAGGAAGTCCCAGAGTGAGCACCAAGTCAGGATATATTGCAACGCTGCAGTATCCCCCTTTCCTTTCCCTTGATAGTTGCCATTATTCGAGGGGTAGGGTGGGGTAGAGCCGTCCTGGCAGCGACATGCGTGCCCAGCATGACTTGATACCAGCTCTCCTGCTCCTGGGCCCCATTTTGCATGGCGGAGGATTAATCCCATTCCTTGGAGCTCTGTTGCGGTTGGCTCGGTGCATCCATTTGTGTGGTACCAGCGGTACCAGGGAAGATTGGGGAAAGCCATTTCCGGGGGGCCACTTCAACTTCGCTTACTCGTTAGCATGTAGGATGTCCTGTCGTCGCTCGAATCGTCGTCATCTGAGTACAATACTGTACTCTTGGAATAAACAAACCCATGCCCTGTGGTCCCACCGGGTACGCTGCTCATTAATTTATTGGCCAAATTGCCTTGAAGCGAAAGACCAGGCAGGGGTTTGTCTATCCTGAGAGTATCGTAGTCACTCCACGTCTCCACTTGGAGTTCTCTGCTCATCAGTCGGGCCACTTTGCTGTAAATGCTCCCCCATCCTGGCCTACAATACAGTACTCTGGGGATAAAGCAACCCATGCCCGGAAGTCTCGCCTAAGATGCTTCTCATCAACTCATTGGCCAAACTCCCTTGAGGCGAAAGGCCAGGCAGGGGTTTGCTTATCCCAGAGTATCATACAATATTGTACAATCGACGGATTCTTTCCTCACAGTGGACCGCGTGAAACAGAGCGCCTTCTCCTTTCCGGCATCTCGGTGGTGATCCCCAGCTGATCCAGAGTGGTTATGGCAAAACCCAAGCGACCAAACAACCGCGGGAGGCGGAGGGAACTGCCATTCCTATACTCGGCACCCGGCTTCACGAACGACCAATGTCACGGTCTGGGTTGTTCCCTGCTCCATTGGGCTGTTTCTCCGCTACGTGTAAACAAGCAATTCACATGGTCCGTCTACTGGCACTGCGTCCCAAAGCAAGGCCTGGAGCAAGCTTGTCTTGGGTCGGTTTCTTCGAACCCCCTGACTCTCGTCTTGGATGCGTCGTGGAACGAGGTCGTAATACAAAGACCGGGAGAAGATTCCTCCAATTCGGTGGGGACAAATGATCTTCTGGCTCGAGGGGTTGAGTAGACGCGAGACGACCGAAAGCTGTTAGATCGCTGTGGCTACTGTTCTCTCGGGCACAAATTATCTCTCAGCAGCAGCAGACATGTTAAATGTGGAACGTTTGATGCCGGTACGAAGCACAACGCTCTTGGGACAAACCAACCCAGGCTCGGTAGTCTCGCCTATGACATTCGCATCCCCGGATTGGCCCAACTCCCTTGAGGCGCAAGATGAGGCAGGGTTGTATGTGTATGCAGGACAGCGCGGTACAGTAATTCTCAGGGGTGCATTTCTATCATCCGGTCTAGTACGGAGTACGAAGCGCCATTAAGCATCATTCACTTTGTGCTCTGGTTAAGGAAGGGATCTACCGAAATATTGTACTTTTGTGAAGTAGAGCTCTTGTATGTGCGAAAGGTGGGACTACCGTTGCAATGTAAGATATAGGCCAGGAACAACCTTTCCCCTGTGCAATACAATACCTGGAGGCTGCTTGCCTCCAATCAAAGTATTTGGTGGTATATCAGGTATAACGGTACGCCGAATTACAGACATGCTTTCCCTCAGAGTTTTGTAACCCAGGTAGCATCAAAGCTACGGCTTTATATACCTGAACAGCTGGTACCTCTCAAATTATTCCTTTGAGACGTGGACAACATCATTAATTGGGTTGTAACTTGTGAGGCAAGTCAGACTAGGAATGGCCTTGTGGGAAGCAGAAGACCTCGGTATCCAAGCCGACCGAGCGTGTTGGGCATTATTCGCAGTTACGAGCGGTTCGTCACTACCTTCGCTATCTTTCTTTCAGCAGCCCGCAATACTGACGGATTTCCTTCGCAGTGGTCGTTGGGCTCCGAGTCGTCTGCCGCATGTACTTCGTTCGCGGAGAGAGAAGGCTAGGTACCTTAGGTCTCGACGACTACATCACCGTAGGTTGCGTCGGTATCATTCTACTTACTTGTATTCTGGTAACCATTGGCTCGCATTATGGCCTTGGACGGCATATAACGACCTTGGGAGCTGCGGACTCCGTGCAAGCGCTGAAGTGGAACGTAATCATTAGCTCCGTCTTGATCTGGAGCTTCTCGATGCCCAAATTTGCGATCATTGCTATCCTCAAACGAATCCTCAACTACGGCAACAAGACATCGATACTTTTCTGGGGCCTTGCCCTCTCCTCACAAGCTTGTATCTTGGCCACCTCGGTCTGGTGGTTTAAACAATGTACACCGGTCGAGTATGGATGGAACACCAGTATCGAGGGAACTTGTACGCCCATAGCCGTCCTGGCTGATCTCGGGTACTTTACGTCGGCGTACTCAGCATTCCTTGATATCTTCTTTGCGCTATATCCGATCCCTCTGATCATGCGACTGAACATGCCCCTCAGGTCCCGTATTGCCGTCTCTGTCGCTCTCGGCCTGAGTGCGCTGGCTTGTATCGTGTCCATCTACAAGCTAGCGATTTTCGGACAGGTTTTTGATATTCTCGCGAAGGATCCAACGTGTAAGACTTTTCCTCTTTAACCTCTTTTCTTACTCTAGTCGCTAGGAGTAAAAATTGACCAGCTCCAATCTCACAGATCCGGTCCCCTACCTCGACATCCTTGGTGTCGCAGAGGGCGCTATCCTCCTCATTTGCGCATCGCTTCCAACGCTAGGCCCGGTGTTTCGCTTCGCGAGAGGAACGCTTACGAGCAGCGATGGCAGTCGAAACGCATCCGATCAGGTTGGGAATAACAGTCAGGGTCATTCTGGTAGTATCGGTAACGGTACGTGGGCCAATTTCAAGGGCAATAAGTTGGATGACCTTGAGCACGGGTCGAGTGGCATGGCTTCGAGTGTGGATGAGATCCCTCTCGTTCCAACAAATAAGCAGCAAAAGCAGTGAACGAATACAAAATATCACGGTTTCTATTAGCCAGCGGAATCGTTCTCGCCACCCCACTTCTCACTGTGACCTGTAATACAGGCGAATATCAGACGGGAGTAGATCGTAACTGACTTTCATAAAGCTCTTGGAGGTCCTACGGTGGCTAAGACAGGCAACAAGAGAAAGCTGTAAAGTGACTTATTTGAATTGGGATAAACAGACCGGTCCTGATGACCAATCCGCGGGATTGCTATGTATGATAGAATATATTATGCATGTCATGCAGTATAAGTGATGTACAACTACGGTCTAATAGGAGAAAACCGCTACAAATTATAATTGTAGATTGAATTCCCGCAGGAGGGAGAATTCTATGCCTCATGTTTCACAATTCACTCATATTCCATGTCTGGTACCTCATGCGAGCTTCCAAAAGTTCTCAAGCTTACCGATAACTTCTTGGCCTGAAAGAATGATACGGCTCGGCTTCTTGGTGCACAGGGCCTCGAGGAGCACTGTAACCTAGCTTTCAAGCGACTAAACAAACACAAAGCGGAATTCAAGGTATATTATGTCGTAGATTATAAGGCACAGATATGGATTTCATATAATATCAAGAGCTCTATAGCTCGTAGTCTTATTCGTAAGTATTCCAGTACTCTTTCTATGGCTAAGACTTTGAAAAATTACGAAGGTAACGGCTTTGTGCTTCAAGAAAATTCTCTCTCGGCGCGATACCTTAGCGAAATCGAAGAAATGAACAAATTCCGAGAAAGCGGTTATTGTTCGAAGTATACTCGAGCTAGATACTCCAGGATTTCCTGTGCGGTCCTCTGGTATTAATGATATGGCGAATAAACTACCTCATCGCTTTGGATAAAGTCGTTCTAAGTAGAGTACCTGAAGTAGACATTCATGTCTCCCTTCTCGGGCTCGTCGGGCAACGGAGTGCCAGCTGCAAGAGCTTCCTGGATCCTAGTTTCGCGACGCTTGTTGACGACATTCATACCAACGACTAAGATGATAACCTATCAAACAATTAATCAAAGCGAACTGATATATATCAGTGAAGATGGAACTGTTACCATTAATCCAGCCAAGACTGTAAGGCCGAGCGAGATCGAAAGTCCTTTGATATACCGGGGCGCGCTGTCCGTGGTGAAAACCTGGCCAACGGCAACACCAGCGGTATTTGCACAGGTGAGAGTTGCGCCAATCATGGTTGCTCTCTTGAAATGATTGGAGACATTATCGTTCATCCACATGAGAGACATGCCAGTCGTTGGGTAGATGCCCATCACAACGATAAAACAGGCAAAGTAGCGAGCACCAACACTGTTGACGCCGATGAGGATTGCATAGCCGATGACCAGGCAGAGAAGTGGCCCACCGATCCAATATCCTGCAAATAATTTTAACAGCCAGCCTGCAGACAAGCAAAAGTCAACATACCTCTTTGAGACTTATCCGACATCCACGCGACGAAGCAGAACCAAATCAAACCCCAGATATAGATGGGCACAGTAAGTAAGTTCGCGTTGACCGACGAGTATCCCATGCCCGTGATGATTTTGGGCAAGAAAGTGGTGAAGCCGTAAAGCGAGATATCGACTGAGAATTGGAATACCACACTTGACGATATTAATCATGGGCTTTCTTAAGAGTTTGGGAGGTGCAACTTACAAGGCATACCACTTCGGATCAACGAACGCCGAAAGAACAGAGGACCAGCTAAACTCCTCGTCAACACCCCAATGAGGATCCAATGCGTATCGCAAGTCCATCATGCATTTTTCCTCTTCTGTCAAAAACCATGCAGTCCGAGGGTTCTGTGGGAAAAGCCATAGAAATGCAGGGACGACCACGACAGTCAGGATGGCCTCAACAATGAAGAGCCAACGCCATCCGTGGAAGTTGCCCGGACCCTTGATCTGAGTAAGTCCGTAGGCCAACAGGCCGCCAAAGGCACTGGAGAGTGCGCTGAAAGCGAAAATCAATGCGGACCGCTTGCCTCGCTCCGACTTCTTGTACACAATGCCGATGTAGACATCAATGCAAGGAATCAAGCCGGCCTCGAAGAACCCGAGCAAGAGTCGACAAATGTAGAGGCCCCACCAGTTCTCGATGAATCCCATGCCAAGGGTGACGCATCCCCACGAGAAGGCAATAAAGCTTAAAAGATACTTTGGTCCAATAATTTTGAGGAGGATGGCGACAGGCGTCTCGAGGGTGACGTAGGTTGCATACAACAAACTGACTGAAGTCCCGTACTGATTGCCCACAAGCCCAAGATCAGTCGGCATACCAGCAATGTTCGCATTACCAATGTTGCTCCTGTCATCCTGTCAGAGTCGTTCGCGAACATCAATTCAGGTACGGCAGAACATACCGGTCCAAGTTTGCCAGCATGTAGAATAATCCCATCAAGCCAATGCAGTAGATCTGCAGAGAAGATTAGCATTGACAACCTGACCAATTCCAGTCTTGCTCACATCGAATTTCCACATCATCTTCCGCTCCTTGATGGGATCGATGCATTGCTCGGCACTGCCATCGATAGCCTCCTTCCCCGTGCTGATCGCTGGGGACTGCGTTGCGGTCTTCTCCTCAACCGCCGACATTTTGAGAGATCCTGGATCACAAACAAGACGGTTCTAGGTGGAAGTGAAACTATCCAAAGAGCATCGAATTTTTAGAATCCAAGTGCTGTTTCGAGCGACGTACAGATGGGCCATTGACCAGTAGGGTAGATTATAAACCCCCTGGTTGTCATCGTGGTGCCATCACTGATACGCCCGCCACCCACCTTGGAGTCATGCTCGGCCCCTGAAGATGTAGCCGATCATCATGATAAGGCCGATAGGGAGCAGTCGCGTGACTATGAAGCGGTCTTGAGATCTTGCGCTTGCTATCCAGGACGCGCAAGCTCAGTGGTCGCAATATGCTGTGTCAGGAAGTGTATTTGGGTTTCTTGACACGGGGATATTCAGAGGACTAGCCTGACGACTGATAAGCATCGAGGTAGGCCCTATACTTATGCGGCCGACACTCTGGGCTAGCTGTAGAACAAGTCAGGCCTGTCGGGCAAGCTCATCCTGGAATCACATGATTTTACCGACGGGCGATACCCCTCCATGCAAAGTGTTGGAGGGGTGAGGGTCCATACTCAGGCGTTGAGAGAAGTAGATGGATGACCCCTCCAAGCATGTAAACCCGACTGGATCGGCTTTTGTTCCACGACCAAGAAGTCTGTTGGTGACAATACGCTCGGCGATCTGTTGTCAACGCCGTCGCAGCTGTCTTTCCAGGCTTCATCGAAACAGCCAACTGCTTTAACTTAGACTGCGCAAGATCTTAGCATGAAAGTCAGGTACGAATATTGGAGCTCTTTAGGTCACAGATGAAGTGAAGCAGGTGGATGTGGTACTTGTATTTCCCCCTCGGCGCAAAACATTATTGTATTACTCACGGAATACATTCACGCTTTGGTGGACAATAGTGGACAACCGTGATTCGGCTCAAGGCCGGCCATCGGCTTCCCCGCCACGATGCCGACCTGACAATCGGTCGCTGCAGTCCAAGAATCGATGCATTCGGTGTCTCTTCAAATAGCACGACATCCCCTCTAATATCTGAATTTGAAGCATTCTTTTCTAGCCGAAGACCCCATACGTTATCGCCATGTCTACAACAAGCTCGATTCCTCCCTCGGGAGTTTGGTGTCCCGCCGTAACCTTCTTTAATCACGACAACGACACCCTCGATCTCGCGGCACAAAAGCAGTACGACGCCTATTTGTCGAAAACTGGCCTTGCTGGATTGGTGATTCTAGGAACCAATGCCGAAGCCTTCTTGCTCACCCGAGAGGAGCGATATGCACTGATTGCTACTGCCCGTGAGGCCGTTGGGCCTTCGTTCCCCATCATGGCCGGCTGCGGGGCGCATTCCACGAAGCAAGTCCTCGAACTGATTGCCGACGCAAGCAAAGCCGGAGCGACCTATGCCCTCGTCTTGCCTCCAGCTTATTTTGGCAAGGCGACCACCCCAGCCGTGATCGAGAAGTTCTTCGCCGACGTCTCGGCGGGCTCGCCTCTGCCGATTATTCTTTACAACTTCCCCGGCGTCTGCAATGGGGTCGACATGGATTCGGAACTTATCACCAAGCTGGCCAAGAAGCACGCGAATATCGTGGGCGTCAAGTTGACATGTGCCTCGGTGGGCAAGATCACGCGTCTCACAGCTTCTCTTCCGGCCTCCGAGTTCGCGACTTTCGGCGGACAGTCCGACTTTCTTCTTGGTGGTATGGCCGTGGGTTCGGCGGGTTGTATTGCTGCGTTTGCCAATGTGTTCCCCAAGACGCTGGCTAAGATCTACAACCTGTACAAGGATGGCAAGACGGAGGAGGCCTTGAAGCTACATCGAATTGCTGCATTGGCTGAGAGCCCTTGTAAGGCTGGAATTGCCTCTACCAAGTATGCTGCAGCCATTTTCACTGCTCGGGAAGCCGGCATTGAGGGTGCGGAGGAAAAGTTGAAGCCAAGAACGCCATATTCCGAAGCATCGGCAGATACCAAGGCTCATGTGAGATCAGTCATGGCTGAGTTGGCCTCGTTAGATTCAGCACTACCATTGGTATAGATAGATAATAATAGATTTCAAAATAAGAGGATTGTTTATCTAGAAGCGCCTGCAACAATTTGCTCTGTGTCGAAGATAAAGATAAAGATAAAATATCACAATTATATGTGCTTATGACGAATGCATTAATGTTTCTCTTTGTCGTCGAGCGTCATTTGTAACGAGTCCATCGAGGGTACGACGCTTATGTATGGCGAAAGTTCTTGGTCATATTACGCCATGTATTAGCCAAACATCTGCTGATTTCGAAACAATGGGTCACATATTCAAGATCAACGCTACTCCGCAATTAATACTCATATCTAGGTTTCTTTTCTTAATTTTCACTGTTGGTTTTACGTTCGAACATCAAAGCAACCAAGCCGGAATCCTACGAACATACTCAAGATGCCGCAGGTACGAGACGAGCCACCTCCGACTCGGCCAATCAAGTCAGTGGCTATTATTGGCGCCGGTGCTTCGGGTAGGTCCTAAAGCTTCTTTTCACCTCCATCCTCCACATAATGGAGCCTTCATAGAATATATTACTTTCTTTGTGAGTGTTTAACGTAGGAGTATAACCTCACAGTTGAGATCTCCAGTGGGGTGAAGGATATATAGTTGGTACCATGAAGGAGACACAATTACGGAATGAGGAGCTTGAAGTGGTGAGGGATTTCTAGTCAACTCATAGAGGAGGAGGAAAGATACACAAAAAAAGGCCTGAGGAGCATTCTATACAACGGTCATCATTGGGATCATTCTTTACCAGAATAAGAGCTGATTAAATATTTCCTTGCAGGTGCTATCACAGCTGCTGCCTTTCATGCTGAGAACTATTTCGACCGGATTCGAGTTTTTGAGCGCCGGGAGACTGCTGGTGGAACTTGGTAGGTGCTCTTTGTTAAATCCGATTCTGATTTTGAGCTTCCAAGATCTTGGAGAAAGGAACTATCCAGGTCTTTCTATGAATTACTAAGACTTACTCAAATGTCTTCAGGAACTACGATGCAAACCCGGATCATGACTTGACCCCTAGGCCAGGTGCTTTGCCGGCAGAGACTGACCCTCCGATACCCCTTCCTACACTTAAGGAGGGCCATGTGAGGACGATAAAACCCAATGCACAACAGAGATATCATCAGACACCAATCTATGACAACCTTACGTGAGTACATTATTCTACTGGCAGCTATTAAGACTCGATTTTGTTAAGGGGATAGTTATGGTGTTGACAACGGATAGAACAAACGTGCCAGACATAGCAATGTCCTTCTCAGACAGGCCTTTTGCTTATGGGCCATTCGTTCCCTATTGGGTACCTCGACAGTATATTGAAAACTATTTCTCTACGCATTCAATAGATGGTTTCCTTCAGTTGGGGACAACGGTTGAAGATCTGTCAAAGTTGAAAGATAACGACGGCTGGAAGTTGACGTTACGGAAGTACAACGGGATCCAACAAGCTGATGAGTGGTGGGAGGAGACTTTTGACGCCGTCGTCATTGCAAATGGGCACTACTCAATCCCATATGTACGGAACTACCCCCCAACCGGGATACCAAAAGCTTACGTGAGAACCATAGATTCCATATGTTCCGGGACTAGAAGCATATATGAAGAAATTCCCGCAGCGAGTACAGCATTCCAAAAGCTACAGAAGAGCAGCAGATTATAAGCGTCAAAAGGTTCTCATCATTGGCAACTCCGCGTCGGGCCATGACGTTACCGCTGCTCTCCTTGCCAACGCAGAGCTACCTGTTTATCAGTCCCGCCGATCGGCTTCCCGCTGGGACGGAGCAGAACCACCGGATGGCATTGTGTGGAAACCAATCGTCTCGGAGTATCTCCCAAATGGACGGATCTACTTTGAAGACGGGAGCTTTCTGGACGATGTCGATACAATTATCTACTGCACCGGTTACAAATTTTCATACCCGTTCTGGAACTCAAGAAACAACGGGAGAGCTCTCTGGGATTATACCGAGAACAGAGTGCCGGGGACATACCTCCATACCTTCCTGCCGGCCCACCCAACGATCGGACTTGTCGGTGTCCCTCGTGTTTTGACTTTCAGAAGCTTTGAGTACCAAGCGATTGCACTCGCCCGGGTATTCTCAGGCCGCTCGAAGCGTTGGGGAAGTATTACAGAGGAGGATAAACAGAATTGGGACGAAGACCGGCTTCGGTTGATCACAAGAGAAAAGAGGAGGTTTCACGATATCGAGTGGGATACTGGGGAGACCTGGACGTGGTTCCAGCAGCTTTTTGAAATCGCCGGCCTGGGTACTCTCGGAGGAGAAGGAAGACTACCACCGGTGCTAGCAGACAAGGTTGTATGGGCGATTGAGAACGTCAAGAAGTATCCTGAGCCCAATAAAGATGGACTTAACGATGGCAACGACCGCAGATCAAATCGCGCCATCCAAAAGCTCGACGAGGATGCAGGGTGGATAGTTGTAGGAAAGGGAACAGACGAGCCGGTATTGCGGGCGAAGAAGGATTTGTTGAGCTACATTTGAGAGCTCCCCATTCTTTACGATGTCGCAATAAGCGATATGCATATTCTACGGGTCTGCATCCATAATTGGTAATAGCTGGAGAGCACCTGAAAGGGCCATAAGGAAAAGCTAAGATAATCCAATCATCAAGCTTTGCAATCATATCAGTTATTTATTTCAACACCAGCTAGAATAGGCAGCTCGCTAGATTCATATATCTATGAGCGAGCATCAAGCGACCACGGGATGAAGCTCGTGCTGTGATGGCGCGATACCACGCAATTAAAAAGATTCTTGGCATTCACGATCGCAAAGGCGTCATTGTCCAGGTTCGGTTTGTAATTTTGCAGCAATGAAAATCGACTGCATGAGACAACCAAAAACAATATGAAGTATATAAACAATCCGTGCACCTGGAGGAGCAGAGAATTCCCGCTGGGGGTAATCTGGTATGTCAGTAGGAAAGCACCCAGGCAGCACAATGAAAACACTCGCTTTATGCGCTTCCTTGCTCATTGCGACGGCCAATGCCGCTGCCAATGCAACGAGGTCATCTGGGCCATTTTTGAAATCCCTCGACTCCGGGACTGGCTGGATCATTGGAAACGATCTCTGGAATATCACCATTGGTGAAATCTACGGCAAAAGTCTGTTCTACCAGGGCCAAGACCTCATTGGTAATGCGGCTGGACATTACTCTGGATATGGTAATGGACCTACTTCCCAGCACAGAATTGCCAGGCTAATTCCAAGCATAGATGGCGAAACCAACTTTGTATGGACGTCGGCAAGTGTCTACCAAAACAGTTCAGAGTATCTCGACGTGGTGTTTTCGGCTATTGAGGTTGACCTGCACTGGGTGATATATCCGGAACTTGCAGGTGCATATCAGTACCTTGTCAACAAAGCCCTCCCCACGCTCGCAGTGTTGCGAACGCTTTGCCGTCTCGACAACACAACCTTCACGCATGGACGGACGAACGCCAAAGACGATGCATTGCCTCCTTACGCGGATATCCTGGCCGCAACGAAGGTCCAGGACGAGACTTGGCAACAAGCTGATGGCACATACATCACGAAGTATGATTGGTCGGCTTTCGTCCGCGAGATTGACTTCCACGGAGTCTATGGCGATAGCTTTGGCTCCTGGTATATTCGCCCGGGACGCGATTACATCAATGGGGATCATTTGAAGCAGGAGTTGACGGTGCACCGAGAGAGTGCCACGGGCGATGCGGTGGAGTTGAACGTCATCCACGGCTCGCATTTCCAAGTCACTTCCTCGGCGACTTTTCCAGTGGGTAAGACGTGGGGCCCTTGGCTCTGGTATCTGGTCGGTTGTTCCCTCCCAATGGTGAACAGAATTGAGGTGCTAAATATTTTTGACAGAACAATGGCTCGAGAGAAGATGCATCCAGCAGAGCTCAACAAGAGTTTGCAGCTTGGCCGTACACGTTCCTGAACACAACCGGCTACCAGTCTCGTGGCAGAGTATCGGGTAGACTCGTTCTTTCTGATGGTCGACCAGCATCCGGAGCGGCAGTATTCCTTGGTGACAACCAATCCGACGTCTCTACGCTGGATCAAGGCACCGATTATTACTACGCCGGTTATGCCGATGACGAGGGAAACTTCAATCTCGACAATGTTCGCACTGCCGAGTATGCTCTCTATGCTTGGTCTAATGGCGGAGATATCTCGGATGTAGCTGCCACCTTTTCTCAAAACAACATTGTCGTGGGAGACCGTGAAGCCCTTGCTCTAGGTGATCTTATATGGAGCGTCAAGACACGCGAGCGTATCTTCCAAATTGGAGATTTGGACCGCAAGGCATTGGGCTTTCACAACGGGGGCGCACCACGTCAGCATGGCCTCGTCGCCCAGTCCCCCGCAAACCTCACGTACATCGTGGGCGAGTCGAACGCAAGCGACTGGTACTACGGACAATCAGCCCTCGGGTCGTGGACCGTCTTGTTTGACCTGCCCGAGGCATCGAATCGAAGTGCCACCTTGGCCATCTCGCTTGCGGGCTACTCCAAGAGCTCCGATCTTGTCATCAGCGTCAATGGGCACTCAGTCTCGCAGCTGCTCTCAGCCGACTTGCTCAGCGATCCGGCCTTGTATCGCTCGGGGACCACCGCCGGGGAGTGGCATTACTACGAACTCCACGTGGATAGTGGCGTGTTGCAGGCGGGCTTGAACAATGTTGTTTTCCAAGTCACTAGATATACCTTGTGGCGCGGTTTCTTGTGGGACAGTGTGTTCTTGGATTGGAACTGAGGTGATTTGCCATACCATACCATACCCAGATAGAATTTATGTAAGCCAAGCGAACGCATGTATCTAAAGCACCATGCTTGTTTGTAGACTAAAAGGTAGGCACCGGGCGAAGATTCATATGGCAAAGACTGCAAATCAAAAGCTTTATCAACGATTTCAAGTAGTTTCACTGATATCGTATGTAATCTGAGGTTGAATAGTGGAATACGCCGGTTGCGCGGAACTACAACGGCTCGTCCCATCAATATAACGATCTTACAAGAGATAACAAGAGAAGGAAGAATAAGAAGATTACTTTACGAAACTACCGAATTTTGATCTGGGTTCGCATTATAAACGCGGCTTCTTTCCAAGAGGTATCAAACGTGACGAATACTAGATATATGGCACCCCGGCCGGCTCGGGTCGGAACCACCACCACGGATTCGGATGTAGAGGACGAATCCACGGAAGTAGCAGTCAAGGGTTGCCTTATGCTCCAACCCCCTGAAGAAATCCCGTCGATCATTGATCCTGCAGGACAAATACGTTTTCCTTTCGGGACTAGTTATTAAACAAGCATTATATCACTAGCAATATCGTACGTGCAGGAGTGGGTTATTGAACGTGGAATTGATTTCATTCATCAGAGTCCGGATAGGCTCAGACTCCAATCCTCGAACAAATCTTACTTGAAAAATTTTCCCACTCCTAGGTCGGAAGTCTTCTTGGAAAATGGTGTTCGGCCAGTTGCTTTTCATTCGCCGATGGTAGGCAGATTGGTTTCTGGAGAGGATTAAGCCGTCCTTTTCCCGGTCTGTGGTACAGGGCGAAAATAGGAGGTTATTCGCTTGCACTTCTACGGACCAATCAGCTGGTAAACACAGAGGTTTCTCAGATGATCTGAGAGGCTCACCCATTGAACTCTCAATCTTATGATCCCGGAGTCGAATATAATGCTCCTATGATAGGATCTGTCAGTCCATCGCAGTCACTTGATTAGCGTTTCCAACTACCTTCGTAAATCAGGACGTGTTAAAGTAGCCACTAAGTGATGAACTTCGTCTATTTCTAATGTTTCGGTATTATCATTATAGTATTAAGATTCTAGATTCTATCTACAAACAACGCTGTCGGAAGGCTCTCTTATCCTTCTCGGGCTCCGGCCCCAGCACGTCGGGATACTTCCATCGCAGGCCCCAGCTCCACCACAGCTTGAATTTCTCGCTCGCCTTCAAGGCCTTCCACTTCTCCTTGAGCTCGGCCTGCTCCTCCACGCTCTTCGCCTTGTACGTGGGACCCACCCAGCACAAGAACAGACAGCTGACACAGCACCAGGAATACGGCATGCCTCGTTTGCGCTGCTTGCCCAACATGAGGCCCTTGAATGACATCCAGTTCTCCCACAGCCCGATCAGGATCCATAAGAGAATCCAGCCGACGGGCACGCAGACCGCAATGATGATCACTTCTTCGTAACCGCATCCGTAATAGCAGTAACCATAATAGCTGCTGCTGCTGCTCGTGCTGGGCGTGTCACTACCATAGCCATAGTCCGGGTCATACGCGAAGGTTGGGGTGCAGGTGGCGGTAGCTAAGCTGGTTTCGCAATAGGTGGTGGGGGTGTAACAGTAGCTCATATAATAGGGCGCATAGTCTGAGGACAAAGTGGAGATGGTATCGGCTGGGACATCCGTGGGGTCCAAGACGGCAATCATGGCGGTGGTGCGGGTGATCCTGTTATTGTCGTAGTAATAAGTGTAGGACGCGACGGTGGGGGTGATGGTGGCGGGAGTCAGTTGGGTCTGAACGATGCTGGGGATGTCGACGGGCAGATTGGTTACGAAGGTCCAATTCTGGCCAGTGCAGGTTGGCAACGGAGTGTACGTGACGGGCACGACATAGCTGGTAGAAGTCGTTGAAGAATAGGCGTCATAATTGGCGGTGGTAGTACGGCCACTGCCCGGAGGGAGGATGATATTCACCAGCGTGACATCGGCATAGGAAGAGGCATCGGTGGCAGTGCTGATGGCATTGGTCACCGGAGTCGCGGTTGGAACAACCTCCTCGGTGTATGTGTACTCAGTCGTAGGATATGTTGTGTATGCGTTGCTCTCGCCCCCATAAGTATAGACGGACAACTGGACATAGCTCGTCACCACGTAAGGTGCGGGCGCGGCGAACGTGCAGATTGCAAAGAGCAAAGCGGACAGAAGAAAGCGCGAAATCATTTCGAGCTCGTGGCGGGGACCCAGGCCAAAAAAACCGATTAACCAACTGCTTCAACAAGACTCAAGATCCACGACAAACGAGTGCTGTGCACGTAACTAGAACGACCGGACGAGCAACAAGGCTCACGAACCGACAGACCGAAGCACGAGCGAGCGAAAAGTGCAAAAGAAAAAGTGAAGAGCAGTAAGCAGGGCGTTGACCCTGAATGTATAGAATTAAGCTTGAAATAAACATAACTGTCGACCCGCAGCTTTGCCGCGCCGGTGCTGCTGTGCCGCGATAGCAGCCTGTGGCCGAGTACCAAACGAGACATATATCCTCGTGTAAGATTGCGCTGCCTCCTTAACGAGGCCCCGTTTCTAGGCTGCACCCTTCGATGCCGCCAAATATAGCTCGGCCACCGGCTTGGCACCATTTGCTTTCTCGCATTTTGACTCAACCTTGACAGCCGCCACCAGCACGAAGTCATGCGACCCAGTCCGACGAGAATGCTTCACGAGCACCGTCATGTGCGGTGATGGGGATGAATGCCTGGCGCTCGACGATGTTCTGAGAAGCCATCTGGTTCTTGTCTTAGTTTGTGAGGAATTTCATAGACTATATCAAACTCATACTTCAATTCTTACTTCGAGGTCATGAACTGATATGGCATCGTAAATTGATGGATATGTGACTGCCTCTGTATCAGTTCTGAATAGAATCTCCGGGGACCATTTCATCCACAATCTTTTTGTGCCAGACTAGAGCTCTGAATGACTTCCAATATGCAGCATGTCGAGATTCCAAGACACCAACTCGGGGCTATAGAATGTGCGCGGCTAAGAACCTCCAAGTGTTCTACCCCAAAGTCTTACCAATAGTTCCACTCAAACAAAGAAGATTCTTGTGGTTGAGTGGAAATTCACACGACTAAATCGCATGTAGTTAGGCAGCCTCGGCTCTTCCTTCTTCATACCTCTCGATACAACATCGAGTTGGTCCTGTCTGCTTCCTAAGTACCTCTTGCGTGCAACTCTCTCTCGGATTGTGATACCGCATCTCAGTGGTAAATTTTGAGCGTAAACCGCAGTGCTCGGCCGCGACTAAGCCTTCTGGTTATATGGCTCCATGGCACTTGGTATGGTAAATGAGTGTCTCGGTTGAACTAGACCAAACCGGATCCGCGAGCGTGGAGCGAGACAATCCGAATTGCTTCGTGCTTGGTTGTACAGGGCTGAATGAATGAGTGACATGTTTCTCAGCCAACATACCAAGCTTGTCGGGTGTCTGACCTCCAAAGTAGAGGATATTTGGTGTCTCGTTACCTAGAACCATTGATTATGGTGCCAGCTGCGTGGTATACATCAGCTATGGTAGAGTAGGCCTAGAACCTGGAATCATCAGTTATCATGCACGAGTTGGGTAACGCACATCAATCCATCCTCCCATCAGTACTTCTGGTACAACAGGCCAACATGTAGATAAACAACCCTCGCCTCATTACTGAACTTCCCACCAATCCAGACTCTACCGTGAACTCTGACCTTCAAGACCCGAGAGCGTCATACCTCAGCAGTTCTCTCACTTGGCTTAGATCACCTACCTCAGACCACCATGCAATCTTTTCTCATCTTTCTCGTAGCCACCAGCGCCTTGGTGGCTGCTGGTCCCCTTCCAGCCGCGACCATGCCTTCCTGCGGCAGCAACAAGCTGCTCTGCTGCAATGGTACGGCCTACTTAAAGACCTCCCCCATTCCAAAGGTCACAGATACCGCATTTACTAACGATGGTACAGGCGCTCAGGTTTTAGGTGGAGTAATGGAGAATAATTGCATCAACTATGATGCAAAGAACGGTATCTGCCAGAAGAGCAACAATCTATACTGCTGCGATGGATTTGCGGTCAGTTGTCAAGGCTTTTCTGGTCCTGGCCTACGTATACTGACGACATGATAGGGTAGCGAGGCAACGTTTTGTACCAATCCCACCCAGTGATGTCCTCTCTGCCCAGAGACGTTCCAATCTGTGAAGGGAGGAATAAGGTGATGACCTTACGGCTGGCTTGGAAGCATAAGAATGGTCAATATGTCAATCGTTCGGTATTCTTCGAGGCGTGGGGGATGACGATAGTCACTGACTTTCCCTAATTGAAAATATTCCATAGTAGGCTGAATTGCTATGTGTGACAAATTGTGAACAAAACCTGCTTACCTAGGTAAATTTTGTAACTCAGCAGATTTTTAAGATATTCGGTATTTTGGATGCTCTGTGAGCTGTTAAATTGACAGTAGAATACAATGTCATATATGACAATAGGTCCATCGAGTTTCGCTGCATCTTTGAACCTGGAAATAGGATCAATATCTATGCCGACTTTGAGCACACCACGTTCTCGAACGAGAGTCGGACGTGCCACACTTCCGGGTTGATGAAATGTAGAATGGGTATCACCAAGCTACATTGTGGCTTTATCTGCCAGTGAACACAGGGCGTCTCTTTTCCTTGAAAGCTTTCAAAGCCTCGTTGCGATCCTCCGTTGCCACAACTCGATCATACATCTTGGTCTCCACCTCTCCTCTTGCCCAATGTACTGCTTGCAGAGCACTTCGGACAGCCACCGGAGCACCCTCACAGATCTCGCCTGCAAGCAATACTGCTGCTCGCAAGACCTCCTCCTTTGCCCTCGCCAGCACTTCCTTTTCATCTTGGCCCTCTTCAGGTGTGATTTCAACCAGTCTATCGGCAATACCCAGGAAATATGCTTCCGGGGCAGACACGCGACGTCCCGTCAAGATCAGGTCGCGTGCTCTGCTCATACCAACGAGTGCAGGAAGGCGGTAGGTTCCTCCAGCTCCAGGAATTATACCGAGTCGTGTCTCTGGCAGTCCAACCTGGGCCGTAGAGGCCAAGACGCGCAGGTGGGTGCAGAGAGCAAGCTCG
Source organism: Coleophoma cylindrospora (assembly GCA_003369665.1). Classification (NCBI taxonomy): domain Eukaryota; kingdom Fungi; phylum Ascomycota; class Leotiomycetes; order Helotiales; family Dermateaceae; genus Coleophoma; species Coleophoma cylindrospora. Next base: position 1,974,977 of record PDLM01000002.1, read on the forward strand.
AGTCCACCCCCGAGGGCAAGAGAGGAGACGGCGGCGATGGTGGGAATGGGGAGGGCGGAAAGCGCTTGGAAGGTGTTGCGCAGGTTTGCAAGGAACTCATTGGTCCTAGAAACTGTCAATTGATTGCCTGCAAGCCAGACTGGTGAAAAAAATACTCCTCGGGCGTAAAACCTGCTCTCTCCTTCAAATCTGCGCCGGCGCAGAAACAGCTGTCGACCTCACTAGCCAAGATCAATGCTCGTACGGGGCCGAGGTCATTTTTTCCCTCGATGGTCTTCGCAAGGTCAACTTCGTTCCCATGCGAGTCATATTGGCTTGCCACGCTCCGGATGTTGTTGGACAGCTCTAGAAGCAGCTGCCGCGAGATTGCATTGCGCGCGGATGGACGGTTGAGGTTTAAGATGCGGATTCGACCACTGCCCGGCGCGGGGACATCGTGAACACTGACTACTGGAGATGGCGAAGGTGTCGAGTAGCACCGACGGACGATTCGGGGGAGAGAAGACGGAATGGGTCGGTGAAGGCGCATGGTGAGGGATATTTTCATGTTTTTGTTGGCCTTCCAGCAGCGCAAGAAGGAAAAGCTGGGGTACCTCCCGGTAGCCTCGGCTCCATTCCACCTATAGCACCAGTCAGGCCGCGAGAAATTCGGCGATGTCATCATTCGTGCATCCTTGCTCGATTATTCAAGCAAGTCTTCTAGACTCTTTGCTTTGAAGGCATATATATCTTTGTATTAGCTGTCTTTCCAAGCCTTCGAAAGGTCTCCCCCCTCTCTTCCCCCAAACCCCCCGCAGTACCATACGCTTCCTTCCTGTCACCAAAGATCTCATCCTACACAATGGCGCAGACCAGCGGAAACGGCGGGCATAGCGTACAATCACTTCCCCCCGAAGCGATTGCTCTTGCCACCAGAATGTTTGATGCAGCAAGATCTGGGCAACTGGATATCTTTCAACAGGCTCTTCCGGTGGGGTTGCCAGCCAATATGACAAACGACAAAGGGGACAGTCTTGTAAGTCTTTTGATTTTCTTATCTAGCTGCAGAGCGTTCCATCACGTGAATGATAGGTAATGTGCGAATATGATTTACTGTTTATTCGGACCTGCTATTGAAAGAACTCTAAAATGTATACTAATACAATCACAGATCATGCTGGCAGCATACCATGGCCACACACCGCTTGTCAAGTTACTCTTAGAACATGGAGCCGACCCGAACGTCGTCAACGACCGAGGACAATCACCACTAGCAGGAGCCGTTTTTAAGCAAGAAACAGATGTAGTACAGGTATTTCTGGCCTTTCATACCGGATTCTCCGCTTCAAATATTAATCCTCGTCGCAGGCTTTATTGGATGGAGGAGCAGATCCTGAGCACGGTCAGCCGAGTGCTATGGATGCAATTGTGATCTTCAAGCAGGAAGATCAATGGAAGACGAAATTCGAAGAAGCCCCCGGCAGGGGTAAAGTTGTTTCATCTCAGAGCAGTAATCAGGAACCTTGACCAAATTAATACAATATAATTATATGTTAGAAGTCCGAGACTCACTTTGCTACGTTGAGTCCAAGGAGTTTTTTCTTTTTGCGCCGTGAATTGGCAATTATCCTCTCATGTAACGCTTTGCAAACCCTGTGACCAAACTTTTTGATGCTTGTTCTGTATCAAAATGTTATAAATCAGGCAAGGAAGCCACTGCTTCTCAATCAAACAGATTTGTATTCTCAGGGAGGATTAATTACCAAATCCTGTTCTGTAGCTTTGGAAGATGTGAGAAGTCAGGCGAGCGAGAACAATGCCCCAAAAGTCAACAAAAAGAAAAGAAAAAAATATCCTATAAAATCCTAGGGATCTTATATTCATATCCCGCCAAAGGACTTTGACCTGAACCACCAAGCCTAGTGGTCGCCCGTCCTTTGACCTCCACCTGGAAATTGATTATCTGGCTATATATGCATGGTCTTTATTGCACAACCCTAAGGGATGAAGGTGTACTTGAGCCCTGAGGTTCTACATAATCCAAGGGCCTTCCTTCCCAGACTAGCTTATACCAGAAGTTAACATGACGAAAAATCCTTCATTCACAATGACTTGTTTCCATAATTCAATAGCTCCTAGGATCTATAGAGCGATATCTATATGTATAGTACTAGCACTCCGGGTCCTAGACAGAAGGAAGGCTTGGGTCCATTGTCGTTTCTTCATTGTCTTCAAGATTCTCCCATGCGCTTTCCTCGGACGCGCTACAGATTAATAAACAACCTCACAGACTCGTATCTTACAGAGAGGCACAATTCATCTTCGCGACACTCAATTTGATTTAATAGACCCAGCCTCCGATTATAGATGCACAGCCTTTTCTTCGCATCTTAAAAGTGTCCTTCTGATCTGGGGACATAACTGTCACGAGATATAGACGCACGCACATCTTTCCATCGCGTCTTCAGTTCCTACTCTGTACACAATCGCCACAGGACGTAAACCTCGCGTATACATATCTTGATCGAGTTCAGGATCACGACTACCACATTCCGCATACCCAATTCAGCACATAATATAGAGAAAGAGCACAATACTTTGAACAACTCGCTTACACGCTACCACCGCCAGAACACGCAACAAGGAATTGAAAAATTGCGCAGGCGAAAATTCGTTGCAGTTCTATTCTGTACAGCAACAATATTAAGCGACAAGCGACCACAGCCACCAAGTGACTTGCACTGCTGCTCACATCTCAACTGTTCCCAAACAAGAGTTTCACCCTCAAGACAATCAATCATATTACCAAGTACCCACACAGACGTCATGTCGTATGTTGCACCACCAACATGTCACATGGACACCAGCGCCCTACCACCAGCACCTCCTCGTCTGGCATACGGACACTGCACGCCCGCGCAAGCACGCTGGGCAGCCGAAGCCGCTCGAGTCTGGAGCCAGAGCTTACCGTCATTGCCAAACACCGTCTACAACCCATGGGCTGTCTGTGGCGTATGCAACCAGTTCGTTTACACCCAATACAAGGGTATCGAAGGCGACAAGATCGTTTCTGACGGCAGCCCCCTGGGTCCCATTCCCGATGCCTTTGCACTGAATGCATACAAATTTCCGCCCAGTGATCTACAGAAGTCCATCACTGTAAGTAGTGCGGTTACATCTTCCGCCAAAGAAATTCCATCGCCAGCGGGTCCATCATCTGGCCCCAACGTTGAACAAGCCTTGGACGCACCATATCCCCCCGAGGCCAGCACCAGCACAGGAACGACGAGCCCAGTAAATATCACAACATCGATAGTCAAGACAGGATTATCTTCCACACCGAGCCTCCCCGAGGCACCTGACGCTGAGACATCGAGTTTCCGTCGATCGAAGCGTGCCAAAAAGCCTGCAGCCAGCAAATCCCCGCCAGGATCAGAAACAAAGCCCAAGCCCGAGCCGCCCGCATACATAGCATTTCAACCCGGCACCGTACCAGTGAAACGCGGCCGGGGACGCCCTCGAAAGTATCCTCTCCCAGCACCACCACCGGGACCAACCCGTTCAGCTCAACCAAGCAGCACGGCAACCCATTCACAAGTTGGGCCCAGCGAAGGCAAACCCGGAACCACCCAGAAACAAGACGGGTCCAGCGACGGCAATCCCGGAGCCGCCCAGAAGCAAGCCGAAGCTCAAGAGCCGAGTCAAGCAGGACCAGCCAGCCAGCCAGCCAGCAAACCAGTCCAAGCCCGAAGCCAAGCTCGGCGACGAGCACCCAAGGCCGCGAAGCCAGCAGCAGCAGCACCAACACCGGGCAGCGCGCAGTGGCTATCGGCAGTAGCAGCTGGAGTAGCGGAGGCGATCCTCGCGCCAGACAGCGGGACGCAAGAAGGACGGCAAGCGATTTACGGCGTGGGGAAAGGATTAGGCAAGCGGTTGATGGAGGAGTTGGAGCGGCGGGGGAATAGGAACGAACAGGTCAAGGAGGTGGCGGAGGCGTGGGCACAAGGTGTGTTCAAGGGGGTGTGGTTTCCTGGACTGGAGAGTGAGTGGGTGAGAGAGTGAGAGGGAGGTGGTCGGATGCCTGCGGAGCTGGACGAAGGGGAGATCCATTAGAGCCTCTTGACATCGCAAATTGTCAATCGGTGCTGGAATGGACGCTTTATGATTTGGGAAGATGGCGAGGTGATGACCATGGATTGCAATCAGCGGTGGTATTCCCTGTTGAATCTTCCAATGCTGGAAGGTTTTGAGCGACAATTTAGACATGGAAGAAGTCAGCACGATCTTGCAATAGAAGAGAGAAGCCCATAAAGCCGAGAGATAAATAGTTCCTTTCATAAGATATCGTAAAACTTCGTCTTCAATCCATGCTGCCATGCCCCCTCGTAAGCTCACTCGTTATGCTTGACTTTCTAACATATTAAAACCGTAAAGATAGAAGAGAGCACCACCGCACCCAAAACCGCTTTTCCTCGCACAAAGCATAAAGTACAACCAAATGGTAAACGAACAAAGGTGGGTATAATGAATCATCAGAAAAGAAAACAAACGCAACGCCGGCCTTCAAATAATAAGCCAGCAAAGATACTTTCCAAACCCCATTTTGCACCAGCGCCGATCCCCATGCATATATGCATACACGCCTCTCATCGTTCAAGTTCCAATGTAGTCTAGCCGTTCACAGGCCCGTCTTCGATCTCTGACTCTGCTTCGTCTTCTCGGTCTTCCTCTTCGCGGTGTTCCATCATCTCCTTCTCTTTTGCCCGCTCGGCATAGGTGTTTTCTCTTGAAGTTTGTGCAAAGTGCAAAGTATCAATATAAGTTCTGAATTTGACAATTTCTCGCAGTAGGTATGAGGACTTCTTCTCCCAGTTTGCCATTGCTTTTTGTGCATTAGGGTGACGTGGAGTGAACTACACAATTCATTAGTATTAACCCTGTAATTTTGGTATATGGACTTACAGCTAATTGCATAGGGTTGCGAAGTAGGTTGTGTTTCTGTAATTCCTCTTCGATCCCAGATACGTAATCGGTCAAAGTCTTGAGTTGGTCTGCTTCCATAAGAGTTGAGGAACGCATGCTTTGTGTAGGCGGTGTCCATTCAGAGATATTGATACGGTCACCAGGCAAGCGTCCACGGATGGCTCCGCCAGGGCCTTGGTCGAGACTTCCACGCAAAGAGCTTTGCATGCTTGGCCGAGCTCCTCCCGTGGAGGGTCTACCAGCTTCGTTGATGGCGGTCACCAAGGCATTGTTAACAATTGCCTCACTCCAGCCAAATTCGATGTTAGAGATACCGCCAACGAGTGGATGATTGGAAAGACGAGCCGACCAGTAATTGGCTGTAGAAACAAATTCCTTGACAATGTCCGGGGTTCCAACCTGGAAAAGATGAACAGCACCAGTGGGAAGACTCAAGGCCCAAACATGCGGACGAGCTTTGCTGTATCCGGGCGATGGTAATGCTGAAGCAATGGTTTGCCGTAACAAAAATGAGCCTAGTGATTCTGCGTTCTCTTGCCAGTTTCCTCCACCTACAACTGTCTGCCCTGGAGCTTTGGACTTGGCCTTGTGCCGAAGTGACTTTGTTGAGAAGGAAAAGAGGGACATGTACCCCTTCTCAATAACAGCAAATGTTTCAGTCCAGTTGCGATCTTTGGCTTTCTTATCCAGAGCCTCCAAATGATGTTTGTGTTTAACAATGCCTTCTTTTGCCCATGGGGCACCTGTCAACTCTAGAGATTCGTCTTCAAGCATAGGCATAGCACGAATGTCTTCTGAACCGGAATTGGAAGTATGTGACGTGTGTGATTCCTCCCGAATAATTGCTTGTGATAGCGCATTGGCAAACCCGATTGATTGTTGATAATCGTTGTTGTGCCAGCTAGATCCGAATGAGTCCACAGACATGGACGTATGTGTTTTCCCCAACGAGTACTTGCTCCATGTACTAGAGGCGACGGAAGGACTCCACATTGAGGATTGGTCATCCAGACTGGTACGACTTGACGCCATACCAGAATTTTGGTAGACACGAGCACGGGATCTGTTTTTATTGGTCCATTTGCCATTGGGCGCGCGAACCGTGTCTGCAGTCCTCCCACGCAAGTAGCTCTGAGTCTCCGAGGGGGCTTTGCTAAGAACACTAGGAGTACGTCGAAGCATTCCACTGGCAAAAACCGAGAGTGTATTGGAGGATTGCGTCGGCAAAGGCTTCTCAGTGGGGGCACCAAAAAGAGGAAGACGCTCGTTACGGATAGAAATATAGAAGTCCTTGAGAACTATCTCGACTTGGACTTCCCAGGTCCTTAGAGTACCATGGAAAGGTGCTTTCACGAGTGGTCCACAGTCATCCATAGGGGTATCGTAATCCAAAGGAGTGGGTGCATTACCACCTAGATCGGAATCCGATCGAGGCAGCGGCCTGAAGGAGTTCCTCCATGATGGTCTCTCAACATCCAGTGAAGGTCGTTCGGCCTTGGCTGGTGTTTCTCCCTGTTTCGTGCTTGTGGGATCTATGAAAGTTTGGCTTTTGCCCGGTAATACTGAAGGTCTCTGTGGTTCAAATGCGTCTGGCGCAGAGTCCGCCACAGCTCTTCTAATAGTCGGCATAGTATTCTTAACAAATTGACTGCGTGTCATCTTTTGCTCAATGTCTGCCATGTGAAGATCCGTGTTCAAGAGGAGAATTGAGTAGCAAATCGTATGGACGACATCTATGTATGTTAGTCATGCTCGATCGTTTACATTGCATCACGTCACTCACCAGTAACCTTGAATCCATGGTCTGGGTTGCATTGACACCACCTTTTTGCGAACGTATCGAGGATTCGGTCAACCTGCTGACTCTCTGCTTTCAGGACCAACCGGCCACATAGATTGCGCAATGCCGCAAGGATATTCAAGTTGGCAAATTCGTAGAGCTCCATGTACGCCAGCAATGTTCGCATGCGCACTGGGCCTTCCTCACCCATCCACGCTGCTGCTTTCTCCTTCTGTATGAAGTCCTCATTGCCATCATAAATCTTCTTGGCCTTCTCTCGCTCTCCTTCCGTAGGAGTTAGGTCAATAGGCGCGGGTATTAGCTCATCAAGAGCTCTAATAGCCTCGGCTGCGGTCAGGAGCTTTCGGCTCGAGGGGAGATCTTCTTCGCTTTCCCCTTCGATTTGTACAATCGGGAGACTGGTCGCAGATTTGGAAGAAGGATCGATTGAGCCAGACACACTCGCAACTTGCTTGTCCTTCGGCAATGACAACTTTGATCCAGTAAGGTCTTCCTCCGAAGATGTGGGCTCCAACCAAACACGATGGTCGTTGGTTTGCGGGGCTTTCGGGATTTTTGTTGGTGTAAGCATAACCCATTCCTCATCCGCTCCGGCCTTAGGCTTGGTTGTGCCATTCTCTGGCATGGCACTCACGCTCTTTGACGAACTCAAGGCCGGCGACGATGCTCGAGCCAGAGTCGAGGGTGATCGTTTCGAATGGACGCGCTCATACTCAGCAACGAGCGCCATGTCTCTTGCTACAGTAGTGGTTGGTGCCATTGATGGAGATACCGGAGGCGCTGGACTTGGAATCCATTTTGTACCGTTTGCATCCTTTGCAAGTATGGGTTTCTCATCCGTGGCACTACTGTGAGCATCGCCGTTTTCGCTATTATCTTGAAGAAACGTGACGTCGTTTCCATCTTGAGCGTTTCCGTCTGCGGCGGCTGCTTGAGTGCTAGAATTAGGGTTCAGTAGTCCGGACTCGGTACTGGGAGATTTTTCGAGGCCTTCTCTCGATGGCGTCCGTACTGTTCTTATAGTGGCATTTTTATCCGGGGTATACTCTGGCGAGAATCCTCGAATATCTCGCTCATCATAATCCGTATAATCACTTACATGGCTCCCCAGCGTGCTCTGCGTGTGGGACTGCTTAACCCGTCCAGGACTTTGCAGATATGGGCTCATGACCTTGCGAAGGCTGCTTACGGGACTCGCTTGAGGCTGAGGCAAGTTCTCGCGCTCAGCTGGAAGCAAGGCTGGGACTATGGGTACAGGAACTGGCACCTCGGGCTCAGAGACAGACTTCTTGCGTCGACGAAAGAAGGAGGAAGGCTTTTTAGAAAGGACGTGAGTGTGCTCTTTGGGAGGCGGTGGTTGTGAGTTTGGATTTTTGTTTTGGGACCCAGCCTGTTGCATCTTACTGCTTGGACGCTCCATGGTTTCAGCAGACGTATTGGAACCGTGCGACGGAAGTGATTCGCTAGCATGAATGTTCTTCGATGATCCGAATACCCTTCTGAAGAATCCAGGTCGCTCCTTTGGCTGCTGCTGTATTGGTGCTGGCAATGCTTCTTTTGTCTTTCCGTAACCAACGTGAGGAGCGGGTGCTGGTTCTTCTTTATTGAATGCTGGAAGCGCTGGCAACTCGCGATTCTTGTCTTGGAGTCCATAATCATACATATGGCTTGCAGCAGTGGTTGGTTTCCCTTTGTATGCACTCTTGGTTGACCTGGCACTCCGCTTTCTCTCAAGCTTCTGCATTGAATCGAGGGACGAAGATTCGGGTAGCATTATAGGGGAGGAAGGTCGTGTCCGTCGCGGACCTCCAGGCACAGTCGGAGTTGGGGCAGCTTCGTAATCGTAAGGAGAGAAGGAGGTTACGCTGGCGTTTAGATGAGCGGCCATTGCATCTGCCTGTGCCGTAATGCTGTGTTGGTCGTTTCCATAATCGAAGCTCGCGGCTCTCCCCGACAACCCATGTGTCCATCGCTGCGTGCCTGTAACCTGCGCATAACCCATATCCATGCTGGCTGTGCTGCTTCCCTTACTGCTTGATTTACCGCCTCGCGAATGCGTCTTCCGAGCAGGTATGGGTATGGGAGGACCCCTTTCTGTGAATTTGTGATTCCCAGCGGTATCCTTGCGAACGCTCTTGGTCTTATTCAGCCCCGTCGGAAAGTTCGAGCTGCTGTTACTGCGTCTGCCGCGAGCCAAATGGTCAGAATATCGGCTAGAATCATCGGCGTTGTCATAATCTGAGCTATAGGAGTAATTGTGTCCTGAACCTCTAGGCTGTCTGGGAGTGAATGTCTGCGCAGGGGGGTATGGTTCTTCTCGGTCGTTGAAAGAGGAATACAGCTGCTCTTCCTCCACCGTAGGATTCCTTTGTCCAAAGCTCGTATTGAAATTGACGTTGTCGAAAGAAAATTGGTCGAGGGAGAGGAGCATGTGGTCCACCAGCGAGTCTCTGGTAATGTTTCGCGGACTCAGCGACAGGTCGTGAGAATCGCGATTGATCCGACTTCTTTCAGGCTCTGTCTCATTCTCTTTGTTGGATTGGCGATCAACAGGTGTTATATCATCCAAGAATGTCTCCCTTGGGCCCGTCTTCACCCTAAGCGCCCGGTTGGCAGCCGTGATGCTGGCTTTCGCAAGACGAGGTTTTGATTCGGGAGTTTGTGGCGGCGAGACCTCCTTTCCTTTTCCTTTGTTATAGCCGGTGTCAACATTCAGAGACACCCCGAGTCGTTTTGTTGGAGATGTCACCCTGTTCTCATCGAAATGCTGCATGGCGGCTAAGAAGCGGAGTAGAGCCAACCGTTTGCGTCGAGATGCAAAGAGCGCGTCGAGCGATGGTTGAAGTTGGCCCTCTTTTCCTCACCACCTCCTGACCCTGACTCTATTCCAAGAGCAAGTTGTGCTTAGTCTCATTCGGGTTCGGGCAGACGATCAGCTCGTGAGGAGGCTGCGCTATTGATCGATCTATGGCAGAAAAGGGTTCGAGGCAGCAAAGACGGATAGGGCGCTGGGCTTGAAACGGGTCTAAAGAATCTTTCTTGGTACAGCTCAGGGCAGTCGCAGCAATTCGTGGATTCGGTAGGGACAGTGGTGATAATTAAAAAAAAAATTAGGCCTGGGGGTTATCGGGCAATTCTAGGGATTAGGACAGTGATGCACAAAGCAACGGGAATTTTGTATGGAGGTTGTCGCAAAGCTCTGATCGCCGTAGTTTGGTATGCAAGTGCAAGAGCTAGTCGCGAGGAAAAGAAGCAGCGCGAAAGAAAGAAGAGTCCTTGCCAGCCAGAAGTGGGAGAGGTTGGATGGGAGCAGCAGGGAGGGTCCACGTGAGATTGGAGGTTGGTGCAAGTGCGAGGTACACCCAGGTATGGAGATGGACTTTTGAACCAAATACTCTCTGTCCTGCAATAGCAGAGCGGGTCTGGTCAGTATCGGACGAGGCACCTCGTGGCTGCAGCTGTCATATATCACGACCAGGGCTCGTCGGGGCGATGCTGTAAGGTAGATTCTGTACGACAATAGAGTTCCAGATATATCGTATGCTCTTCTCCGCATTCTTTCCGCAATGGATGTTGGGACGACACGGATTTCACGCGGAAATTGCAGCCAAAGAAAAGCGACTTGGCTGGATATTATTGGGGTGCTTGCAGCAATGATAGACAAGAATAGATGGCTGATCAGCACAGTTGGCTACGCTTGCTACCACCTATGCATGCATGGACTGCCTCAAGTTTGCCTTTGGCACGGCAAACCACATTCCTGGCCATGGAAGCGCAGAGAGGACTTGGTTTCAACGCAACTCAGTGATACACGGCATGAACAGATAGCATGGACAACTAACTATGGCGACACGTAAGGTGTGCTGGATGATACGACTCGTGCTCGGCTCTAGTGCTCGTGCTCGTGCTCGTGAACAATGGCTGTGTACGAAGTACGGTCTTGTCTGCAATGGCATCCTACATCGATTAGTCGGTACCGTCTCATGTGGGGTCGACCAGGCTGGGTTCACTGTTCTGGGCATTCCCGGCTTTCGCACGACCAGGCAGGCTACGGTAGTATCCAGGTTTGCTCGACCGACTCGATACGGAGGATGCTTCTTCTGCCATGCGTCGCCCAAGCGCTGACTCCCGCGAGCATGTACTGTACTGTACGGTATGATATCTCCTGAACGTCGCATAGCCGGCTGCATTATTGGGGAGCCCCTTTCCTGGTACATATTTGGACTTGTGCCTGGCATAAGCTCGCGGTGGCGCCAGCAGTCTTATTGTTCCAATCAGATACACCGCTCTCTATCGCCCTTCGCCATCCATGCAACCACCACCACCACCTAGTTCGCCGCTTTGAGCCAGGTCGAGGGCTGCGGAAATTATGCTCAGGCTATATCTGCTTCTGGGGGGCCATATCACGGCACCACGTTAATCCCCAGCCGACGCCGATGGCTTTCTCCAAATACAGTCCACGGCGGCACGACTGCGAGCCTGGAGTTAGGACAATCTCGGGGATCTGCTGCTTCTTTCTTCGAGGCCAATCAGTGCGAGCTCCTTACCGATCGTCCCCTCCGCGCCATTGCTTATTATTCTCCGGCGCAAGGGATGGAGCAACGAATGTCTAAGATCGGAGATGAAGAAAAAGAAGAAAAACAAATACCGTACCACGGTGGGGAAGGCTTTTAAAGGGCAGTCAGTTATGTCACTCTTCATACCTGCCCGCCTGAAACACCGTCAACGTCGACACTCACGGGTCCCTCAGCTCGTCGCAAGCATATCCTGGCCTTCCAGCAAGGAAATTCTGCTTCGTCGCTTTCCTGCAGAGCGAGACAGGCGTAAAGGTCGATCAACTTCCTCTTCGGCGCCGGGCGCTCGTTTTCCTCGAAATGTGAGGGCCGACCGGTGCGAGGGACGGTTGGTCTACTTCCACCAGTTCATCTAGTATCTGGGTCTCGGAGCTTTGAAGGTGGCTCCATTGCTTGGGGCCGTTTGTGTACAGCAGCAAGTACCTTGCTTCCGCTCACGGGCAGCCTTAGCGAGCCCAAAATCGAATTCCTAATTGAACTTTGAATCCTATCGATATTCCAACGATGTCATGCGGGAATGCTTAGAGGGTATTGGAGTGCTAACCCGACTCCATTGCATCTGTTGGAATGAGCTTTTATAGCAACTTGAACACAGTGTCCTGGCACGTGGCTGCCTGCCGTCCCAAGCCGCTGTATCATTTAGTTGGGAGTGTCGACCTGCGTCATATAGCTATGTCAGAAAATGTATACAGGTGTATACGTTGCAGTCATAAATCCTACTTACAAATATCACCAAGACCTGCAGGTGAAACTGGGCTATCATAAATCTCCAATGCTTGCGCGTCTATAGCCTGATTCTAAGCGCTCAGTGTTCTCGTTGATTTCCACGCATTCAATGATAGGTACCTTTCTACGCCCATTGTTCAAAGAAACAATGGGATTTCTTTGCCTTGCTATAATTAATTTGGCTCCAAAGCTGCTTCCACGGGCTTCTTTGAGGCACTAGTGATTGGGTGCAAAGCTAGCTGGCTGCCATTCATTCCTGCCAAGGCTCATCATCATGGTACTACTTAGTCCTGATCACAGAAAGCATTAAATTACACCCAGTGTGTCCCCATTCCTGGGTCACTAGTATGGAGTAACTCAGGTTCTGGCAGCTGAACAACCTGCTAGCAGGTACGTTTCCACAGCTCCTGGGCAACCTCCGTGGCAAAATACCAGCTCCGCCGTCGGGGGATCACCCACATATCCAGCCAGCTAGCCATCAGAAATAAGCCCACCTAGCGTGGAAGCGCCCTGGGCCATCACAGCAAGCTTGCAAGGCCATGCGGGCTCCCAAAAAGCATGCCAAGAGTGAGCCAGCGGCGATGCAATTCTCATGCTATCATTGTAGTTGGTAGCGATCTCGTGATCTCTGTTCTGGCTGCGGCTTCGTGGACCTTCCACGACGATGACTTGGTGACCCATGAGCTGGTATCACTGGATGTCAATGACAAAGCTACGATGCGTCGCAACCATCCTCCAAGACTCTTTTGATCTGGCTTCTGCCACCCCCCCCCCCCCCCCCCCCCCCCCCCCCCCCCCCCCCCCCCCCCCCCCCCCCCCCCCCCCCCCCCCCCCCCCCCCCCCCCCCCCCCCCCCCCCCCCCCCCCCCCCCCCCCCCCCCCCCGCGACACCCCCAATCTCGGGTGAAATGCGCGGAACCATGCCCAATGGCAGTGCTACTATTCCAAGCCATCACCTCTCTGGCTCATATGGAGATGCGGGAATCTTTGGTGAAGATTCCATGCCTTTTTCAAGTCGATGTTTGGCTGCAAGAGCGGGAAATGACATGAATCTAGCATTTTGTGTTGGAAAGGCAGCCTAATTGAAAATTGCGAAATTTGTAAGAAATATATTTGCACATCTCTGAATCATTATAACACGCACAGTGAATAAGCTCAGTGGTCGAATATTTGAGTTCTGGTGATTATTATGAAAATAATAAACTCGCTTGGTACTACATTGTGAAAATTCTGCCTGCTTTGACTCGTCGCCTTTAGAATCCAGAGTTGAAATCAGTGTCAATAATCATGAAACTTCGGAAGTGTTAACTCTAAATGTCCTTGAGATTCGAGGCGGCAGCTCAGAGAAAGCCATTAAAGCACTCCTTTAAAATCAGAAAACTCCACAAATCGCACCTTACCCCCCCCAACCCCCCAACCTGACCCCGCCCCAAGCTCTGTGCCAGATCTGTAAATAATTCCTCTGACTTGGAAAGAAACGAGCTCAGCTGAGTGTAGATTTCACCCAGTGGTAATCTCTGAAGCCAACAGAGGCCACTGCTATTGTTTGGGAGGAAATCTGCCTCGTGGCACCGCATCAGTTTCCGTCGCTTAAATAAGCCGTGGTCCGGAGGCCATCAAGGCTGGATACCTAGGAGAATCAGAATAAGCAGGACAAGTCTTACAGACGTTTAATTTTCTCGGAGTAAGGGCCACTGAATATGCAGTGCACTGAGACACCGAGAAAGGATCATTCAAGCTGAGGGAAATGGGCCATGCTAGAAGTTACCAGTGCAGAGGATCCAGCAAGAACTCAGCTATCCCGAACAAAGACAATAAGCAGGGGTAGGAATAGGGTCATCCACTTAAAGGGGGCCGAAATCCCAACTTGTTTTTCGAGAAGCATGTGCGTAGGGTTGGAGAACGTCCCAAACTTCCAGAACTTCTAGAAGTTCCAAGGACGAGCATGCACAGTAGCGAGGTGGATGGTCAGCAGGAAGGGAGCTGCAAGCCACCATACATACTTTTCATCCCAAGCGCCACAAATACATAGGGCGTTGCTTCTGCCATGAACGCAACGTGGGCAGCAAACCAAGGCTGTGCGTATAAGAAAGGATCAAGTCCCGGTTCAAGAACAAGCATTCCCCGAGTAGAGAGCTGGGAACTACTCTGACCATCGCGAGATCCCTCCATGAAGATCTGACCACCAGAGATCGTAGCATGCTCGTCAAGCCATAGGACTTTGGACTAAGGCATACTCTGTCAACCTCCCGACGAAAAAGAATGCCTTGGCCCAATCTCCACCCATCAAAAATCCCCCCAACACCACCAGAAAAACCCATCCAAAGGTCGGAAGCCATATCGCGCCGTCTTACCAAGCCCCGTTCCCATGGGCCATGAACACGCCCGCCCGACAGCTGAAGCAGGACCGAAGACAGAGTTTGAACTAAGAAGCTCGCAGGGGGCGCCAGCCACCACAGCACGCACCGCTCCCCCGCATCACCTCAGCTGCACGCAGGCACAACCAGATGGTCTCTCTCTTGCTCGCCCATCATGTGCGCCCGCCTCGACAATGACACCGGGACGGTCGAGAGAGCGAAGTTAAGCGACGCCAATCGCAGCGCACCGTATTCGACCCCCCAATCCATCCAGTCTCCAACCGCATGCCAGTCCAATGACGCGCGCTGACTGGGCGAAAAGCCTAGGGCTGAACAGACAAGACCAAAGGGTCCGACAATGTGCATCACGCATGCATGCCTTGCCTGCCATGATTCCCAGGCTTAGACACGCTCAGGGTCCGGCAGCGAATGATTGATCTTGCGTGGGGCCCTTCTCTTCGCGATCCACGCCTGGATTGAGACGACATAATTGCGGCCGTTGTGAGTGCGGTTGCGGGTGCTCATCGTAGGGCATATTTGGGCGGAGTTTACCTGCGCCTGCCTTCTTGCCTGTGAGCGTCAGTGATGGATGATCCATGGGTATAAGAACCGTGGGAAGTCTGTTATTTCTTCTTTGTTTTCCTCCTCTCCTACAAGACTTCCTCAACTGAACTGCTTTACCTGCCAACCTTCGGTCGGATTGTGCTCAGAAATCCAACCACCACTGTGATCGACCACTGCAAAAAGACATTCCTACAAGATTTGAAAACTACACATAGCATTGCTTGAGAACTGCAACTCCGACGGCCAAGATGGAGAATGGACAGTATGGTACGTCCCTTTACATATGCACCTGCCGGTTCTCTCTGCCAGCGAATGCTAACACAAAGAACAGTGGACGGCAGTCTCTGGTTCTATGCGCCCAACAAGGTGGCACCGATAATCTGGGCCCTTCTCTTCTCGGGATCCTGCATATGGCACATCTACCAGTGCGTGTAAGTCACAGACCACTCACCCCCCCCACCAAACCCCCAAGGAAGAACCATATGCTAAGTGAAAGCGGCAAAGACACTACAAGTGCTGGAAAGTCACCGGCCTCTTCCCGTGGGCGGCCCTGATCTTTGTCGCGGGCTATATCCTGCGTGAAGTGGGAGCGTACAACTACTCGGGACTCAACGTGTACATTGCCAGTCTAGTGATGCTATATGCAGCACCGTACGTCCCTCCCCCTCCAGCTTCCCTCATAGCCCCCAGAGACTGAAGCATGCCACCGCAACCACAGACCCATCTACGAACTCGCAAACTACTTCATCCTCTCCCGCATCCTGTACTACGAGCCCTACCACTCCCCCATCCACCCGGGCCGAGTGATGACCACCTTCGCCGCCCTATCCACCGTCGTAGAATCCCTCAATGCCAACGGCGCCTCCTACACCGCGAACAGCTCCCTCTCCGAATCACAGCAGGCCACCGGACGCGCGCTGCTAAAAGCCGCCTTGATCCTCCAGCTCGTGATCCTAGGCCTCTTCGTCCTGCTAGCAGCGACGTTCCACAACCGGTGCCGACGAGCACGGCTCCTGCCCACGCATCTCAACAACGTGCTCCTCACCCTGTACGCATCATCAGCGCTGATCGGGTGCCGCACCATCTACCGCACAATAGAGTACTTCAGCACCGCCGCAATCCACATCACGGCCAACTTCGACCCGAGCACGCTCTCCCCAATCATCCGCTACGAGTGGTTTTTCTGGATCTTCGAAGCCACGCTGATGATCCTGAACTCGTACCTCCTGAACGCACGGCACCCGATGCGCTACCTACCGCGGAACAACAAGATCTATCTGGCGCGGGACGGCGTCACGGAGGTGGAGGGGGCCGGGTACGAGGACCTGCGGCCGAGGTGGGTGACGTTTCTGGACCCATTTGACTTCGGGGGTATGCTGAAGGGGAGGAATATGAAGGATAAGTTCTGGGAGACGCACGAGCGCGAGATGGGTGAGGTTAGCTTGGTGGCTCGGCCTCCCGCGGGCGAGCGAGGACAGGATATTGAAGCGGGGACGGGAAAGGGGGCTTGATGGGTGGGTGGCGTGAAGTATCTTAGGAGGGTGGTTTCCAGTTTTATACAATTGCAGAAGGTTCATGTCGGTTTTTAGAGAGAGCAGTTTTACATACCAGTAAAGTTACCGTGGTCACCAGGTGCTCATCAACTTCCTCCTGCCTAAACTTAAGCGACGCGAGCATGGGAAGCACATAGTGGCTAGTGTTTCTCTCATAAGCACGCAAGGGCATAGCGTCGTCTCATGACGTGGAAGGATGACCAGCATCTATCTTCGATTAAGCTGGTTAGCATGCCCGGGCCAGACCAATGGTATTGGGATGGTGCATCAATATCACAACGAAGCTCACGGAATCACCAGACACGGCAGACATCATAGCTCAGATTCTTTTTTTTTTCATTACATCAAGGGAAGAAAATATCTATGCTCGCCTTATTTCGTTCCCATCCACCATATTCCTCCATACAATCCATGGATTGTTGGGTCAAGCCCTCTGGCTTTGCTTCTGTTTCCTCCAACTCACAAAAACATCCAAATAGTAAAATCTTACACAGGTCTTCGAAGCAAGTACAAGTACAAATGATCCTGTCCAAAGCAACTGAAGCACAAGATAGATGAAAGAACTCGGCCATCCGTTCTGTCCATCGAGGTAGAGCGTGGCAAGTTCAGAGGCTGCTAGCAAATCGTGGGTATATCGAAGATGGGTACAGAGGCGGAAGAGTCCAATGTTGAAGAGGATTGGTGGTTGCTCAACGAGCATCATACGAAAGAGAGTTGGTTTGGTTGGAAATGACAGGACGGTGCGGAAAAGACGTGAATGGCAGATCACGCTGTGTGTATCGTAGACGCAGTAAAGAAACCGGACCCATATATGGGATGACTGTGTTTCGTAGCTCATTCGACACCACACCTATACACAAAAATATAAAAGCCATGAGAGCAGGCGCCTCAAACCATGAAGGACCACGCAGACCGTTATCGAAATTGGAGACCGAAAAACGCCGTTGATATGAGAGAGGCTAAGGGACATGAAAACGGAAACTCATTTACGTCAATTGCTTGCTACTCATGCATTGGTGACCTGTAGAAATTAGCATGAAACCCAAATGAATCTGAAAACACTACGCACCTTCAAGATACGCCGGGAGTAGTCTTGGTTATCAGCGATACTACCGTCACTCATTCGTCTTTGGGCCATGACAGCTGGATCGAGACGAGTGTCGGTAAAGGAAGCACTTCCACTGCTGGTCGACGGCTTGCCTCCACCAATGAAGCTGTTGACAGCTGCGTTTCTTCGGTGTCCCTCCTCGATCTCACGTCTCTTGCGAGCTCGAAGGAAGATGAATGCACCTCCAGCAATTGAGAGGGAAGCAACAACACCGACAACGACGCCTGCGGCGATGCCAGCCTTGCTTGTCCCAGACTTGTTGGCAGCTGCAGCTGAAGCAGAAACACTGCTGGCCTGGCTTGATGCTGTCACTACGATGGTTTGTCCCCCGACAGTCACAACAGATGGTGCCGCGCTCGTAGTTGATGATCCGCCCGAGGCCGAAGAGCTAGAAGACGAGGCAACCGCGTTGGCAACATTTGTCTTGGTTCCGCTGAGGTAGACGGTCCAGTAACCATCTCCACCACCTGTAAATCACGTTAGCTATCTTCCTTCCCTTCAACGGCGTCGTACATACACATCTCGGTATCATAACCATCACAAGGGTCGTTGCAGAATGAATCATCGACCAGGCTGGCAGCAGGTGGCAGAAGATCACCGCACCAACAATCGCTTCCACCGGTCGTAGCCAGTACCGCCTTGTTCATCTCAACGCATAGTGGTTGGCAGTATCCGGATGTTTGGTAGGTCCATGTGTCGTTGAAGGTCAAGCCGGTGCTCGAAGAAAAGCATCCCTTGGATGTCATCGACTTCAGTTGGACGGTGGTCGACGGGGCCGGTATGGCAACGGGGTCCGCGGAGACCAGTTGTGCGGCCAGCAGCACAGTGGCCGCGGCAAAGGAGAGGGGAGAGAAAAACGACTTCATGATGGCGGTGGTGGTGTTGAGGCCGCGGCAGTGAATGGAAGATTAACGACAGTCGTGGATCGCGATCGTCCGTCTGCAGTTGGAGTTCTTCCCAAGAACGCACACGGTATCGACTCACGTCGGCGTAGGTTCCTCCTTCTGTAGTGAGCGAGGTTGACGACGAAGGGGCTGTGAAGACAGGCTTGGCTTAGGGGATCGTGTTATTGTCGCTCTGGCGTTCGTAATAGGAGGATGGACGGTTTCGAGTTGTCGATGGTGCGAAAGGGTACCCTGTCGGACGATTCTCCTCGAGCACAAGCAGACGCGGCAGGAGGGTCGGTCGGCGGGAAAAGAGCGTCGTGAGGAAGAACAAAGAAGTCACAGGGAGGGAACGTAAGTCATCGACAGCGACTCTGGTGACGGTGGAGAGTCAAAGGTCGAAGGTCGAAGGTCGAAGTGGTATGATGAAGTGAGTGTGGGAGAGGTGTAAATGAGGGCGTTTGTTGAAGATGGATGGGCCGGCAAGTCGAAGATTGGGGAAGGACGAACGATCTGGGTCTGCGTGGCCAGCAACGAGGAGCAGAAGGAGCTTGAGAAGCAAGCGAGTTGGGGCTGCGTGGGAAGGAGCACAGCAAAGGAAATGAAGAGTGGGTGTCCGAGGGTATCCGCGCCGCTGATTGGCTGGGAGCTTCGGATGACGAGACAGGGGACGAGGCAGAGCCAGGACGAGGGGGTCAGAAATCGAAGGGTTTGTCGGGCCCCATGGGATGGTTGGAGCTGAGGACGATAATAATAATGTATCTGAAGAGGGCATTGCATTACATTCCATTACAGCTCTGGCTGATTCTATTATGGCCTTTGTTTCTTCGATTCCTTCGCCGGTCTGATCTCTCTCGCGACCTCCTCCTTTCATCCTGTGTTGATGGGATGAAACCCGGCGCGACCAGGATGGCGGCGCGATTGGACGACTTGTGCAATTTATGCCAGGTACCAGGGGAAACACGCGCGAGTGACCGCAAGCGCACAAGTGGCCTCCAGCGCAAGTCAGGTACCTTTTTATGAAGGGTGTCCTTGTGAAGGCTATGCCTAATATGGCCGACGCTCCTTGCAGCCACAGACCAGACACCAACGCCGCTCTTCTGGTCAGATGGCGTAAGGTCTTTGCAGAGTTCAGACCACAATTCCTGCCAATGGTCCACCGTGACTGCACTCTACCGGCAACCAGCCAAGCGGTGCCCCGGCTCTAACGAACAACCAAGATGGTCAAGATAAGGAAAGCCAGGCCACGCAATGCAGGAGGAAACGGAAAAAGGAGGTGAATCGCGCCGTCTCGCTCTCGCAATCCCCATGCCCTTTCGCTGTCCCGTTGCATTTCCATCGCGACTTCCAAGTTACCCAATTCAAATATGGGCTCTGTTCGCGATGGATCCATACCCAATCTCAATCCGATCGTGAAGCGCCTTTGTTGCCCTCGATTTGTGCCGTGCGGCAGAAGATAATGCAGCGAGGGTCCTCCGACGGGGCCCAAAATAACCCAGAATGCAATCAAATCGTGTCGATCACCGCGAGAGGGTCCCCTTCAAAGTTCCGTGAGGGCAAAGGCCCAAGGCCAAACGTCCCCAGCTCGTACGGAGGAGAGTCAGTCACTACGGTGCGCATGGCGGTATTTCCTGCCCATTCTTCTCTCTGCCAGCCCGCCTCGCGGTTCGCCTCAGCCGACTGACAAGCTGGGACATCCCTCTCGGGCACGCTACCCACACTTTTAAATCTGGATAACCTTTCCCCTACTTTCTGACCTCATTTTCCTCGGCCGGTCGCTGCTCGAATCGAAGGCCAGCGCGCATGTTTGTTTTGGTGTTTGTGCATGTCACTTGCGAGCTAGCTTGCTCCGACCCGTTTCTCGCTGGAATGGGGTGTTTTCGGTTTCTATTTCTATCTTATACTTCGCTGCCACCAACCTCCCGCGCTTCCGCGCATCCAGCAGAAACTCAAGTAAGCAAAATGTCCGTACCCTACCTTACCTTACTTCCACCCTCATTGTCCGTCGGGCACCCTATCGTATGCTCGTTCCTCGCTTCTCGTGCATGAACCGATGTGAGGTCACCTCCGCGCACTGCACGTCACGCCTTCAATGCAGCCCGAACGGCCATCAGGTTTGCCATCCTTCCAACGGTATGTATCTCGTTGTCACTGCTGCTGTATAGCATGAATCGCAACCCCGGTCGTCCTCCGTCCTTGTTTTCGTTCTGATACGGAATGCTGTGCATCCTATTGCAGGATAGATAATACTCACGATGCCCGTGTTGCGTTTCTCGCAGGAGAATGACGGTAGTAATCTATTCTCTGCCGTCACTGCCTCAAAGGAACCTGGGTTTCGTCGTCCGACGGCTGCGGGCCACAGAGATCTGGTGCCGACATCACGAGCCAGGAAACACGCACATGCTTACAACGGATCTCTGCCGTCAGCGCCTTAGGTTCTGCCAGTACCCTATGGTTGTCTTTTTACTTCACTCATGCTCGAACCTGAGTCTCCACTTGCTTCAACACCATGACGAACCAACTGCGCTTGCACTTCTACGCATCCGTCTCACAGAGGTGTCTGCAAGCCCTAGACGTAGGCCGTTTGCTGTTCTATACTCTATACGGGCTGGCACCCCGGTGTATCCAAGCCTGTAAAACAAATGAAGGTAGCAGGCGCTATTGAGAAGGTTGGGTCTGCCCATAACGTAGCATGGGGTTACCTCTGTCTTTTCTACTACCACCCTGCTCATCCTTGTTGCTATTAACGTCTGATGGAAAAAAACCGAGATGGACTCGAGCCTTACTGCCGACCACCGTCATAAGCCAAGCGAAGCCGGCTTGATCCACTGTTACCAGACATCTCTTCTCGAGACCCGCTGACACGCTCACGGACTATTGTATGTCTTTGTACAACTCACTGTGGGACAACACCCATCCTTTCATCGCCAACAGCACGACCTTCCGTTGCTCTCGCGCCCTCGAATGTGATGGGGAAATAGAAGCCCGCACGGATATCTCCCTCCCCACCCAAATCTCTGGTAAAAGTATAACCAATCGCGATGACGGGCATGTTCCGGGCCTTCTACTCTTGGACGAGGGCGATACGTGACAAGAAGTCGGCGTTAAGGCTGGAGTTCTGATACATCGACTTGAGAGCTCAGCCGAGTTGGCATTCGTCTCCGGCATTGGAATTCACACCAATTGTGTTACGAATGAGACCTAACCCTTCGGGCCTTGATCACCAAGCCGAAAGTTCATCGCCGTTGATTGCAAAGTTCTATTAATAAAGTGCAGTCACTGTCGTCGGCAAGGCCCGCAAGCCTTTCTAGATCCTATTCCCAATCAATCAATAAGCGGGAGTCAAAGGCTGACACTAAGGCTCGGTGGCGCAACTAGTGAGGAATATTGCCTGTGACTCCGTCTCGTATTCCGATCTGACATGTCCTGATCGAGAATGAAGCAGGTTGACTCGAGTTGAGACGATCTAAAAGTCCTCGTTTTACCTACTCCGAGCTTGGCATTACTCGAGTGATACTGCTCCATTTTCGACCTCACTGAAGGGCACTAGCTGTTTTCTGCTCTCCGTTCTCAGCAGCCCGGAATGAAATGGCATTGTGCCACGTTCGCACTTCTACCTCCTCTGGTTTCAGCAGTGCGAATTGAAATGGCATCAATCTACTTTCTGCTTTCTATTCTGTTTTCAGTATAACGGCAATTTTACTCTATACTTCAAAAGGACCAATGGAGGTCTGGTTCTTCCATATCAAAGCGTTCGATTAAATCAAGCATATTTTCAGGGCCGCCAGGCATAAAGGTTGTGTCGATCCACTGCGGCTTGACGTGGTTGTAATATAGTCTAGAATTGAAGAGCCCAATGCTCATTCTCCTATATATCTAGCTACGCATCCCGAAACCATCGTCCTGATCACCTTGGTTTTGACTGAGCCGGACGTCGTGAAGAGCATGGAAATATTCTCACGGTACCAACACAGGTGGGCCTCTTATTTTGGAGATTTGTCCAGCGTCTTTCCAGTATATAAAGGCTCAGGGCTTAGCTCGAGCTAACGGAGATGGAAGGATTCAAGGCTTCACTGAGTTATGCATGCTACTTTCAGGCAAGGGCATCTTTATTTGAGTTATGGCTGAATGGAGTCAATGCTTTATTATGATTCTGAACAAGCTGGTCTAATATGATCTAAAAGCCTGCTCTTTCCCCTCGAGCCGCTTAATGCTGACCATCTCTTAACGATGCGGGCCACCACACCAAGAATGATAATCCTTCACTGCTAAAGACACTTTTAACGACTACGGTGTCTATTACCCGTCAATTCCGGGTCCCTAGATGTCAGTTTCCCTGAAGTGACCAGCTTTCTACAGGAATAACCTGACAATGGGCCCAGGAAATGTCGTATAGTTCAAAAGGATTCACCATAAAAACAACGAGTGGAAGCGAGCAGTATGTCGCTGCACGTTCGACGCCACTATGCATCCAGAGAGTGCCGAGAAGCCGCGCAAATCGAACACGAGCAAGCCATTTTCTTCGGATGAAAGTGCCGAAGATCCTGCAAGCTTTACGTGGAATACTCTAGGCAGGCGAAATGATCTGACCAAAGTCCAACACCCTCAGGGGGGCGGTTCTCTGTTATCACGGCGACTGCTGTATGGTGAATAACGCAGACCTTGTGGATGGTTTTGGTATCCCCTAGCTCCTCTGTATGAGCCACGCTGGCTGCGAGGCTGATGAGCTGGTCGAGCACTTTGCTGTGTGGAGGCTCCAACAGATTCCTTTCTCTGTGAACCTTCATTATACTGCACATTCCTGTCCCAATCCGTCAAAGACATATACGGACTTCTCAACCAAGCTCGCAGCTCATGCAAGAAAAGTCTTGTATTCTCCCTACCCAGAAATTCCTGCAACATCTCCTCGGCCTGCCCACTGCTGCCTTGTATATCCACCGTTTTCAGGATCGCCACGATATACTCCAACAAGAATTCAGCATTGTTGGCTCTTCGATCGTTGGTATCCCTATCACCATCCGGATTCAAGAACTGAAAGATCTGAAGCTCCCTCCTTATCCATTTTCGTGCTCTTGTCACGAGCTCTGCATCACTGCTAAAGAGTTGTGGCGTGAGATCTCGAAATCGAGACATTCGGTTAGAGCCGACATGAAGGGAGTAGAGCTGATTTTGATATATATAGCGTCGGCGTAGAAGGGCTTCATCGGGAGTTGGCGTAGAAGTGTAGACTCTTTGTGGTCTGTGAGGTCTCCGCTGACGAATGTTGCGTGTCGGTAATCCATGAGTGCTGGGTGTCCCCGAAGATGCGGCGGCTTTCACGATCGGAACCGTATATGATTTGTGACCCTGATCACCGAACTCGTAGTGAACAGTCTTGGTTTCTGCCTTGCATAACGGACATGACGTCTGCTCTTCGAGCCAACTGATCAGGCAGAGAAAGTCGAAGCTGGCATGCTGACAAGGTTGAGCGACTGCCTTCTCTGATATGCGCTCGAGGCAGATGACGCAGCAGTCAGCTTCCTCGTGCACCTCAGTGCTTACAGGCTGACGAGAAGATATCTCTGCCAGTGTTGTCTGAAGTATTTGGGACCTCGCATCGAAATCTTTGCTGTCCATGGAGTTGATGAGATTGCCACCCATGGAAGTAGCGAGAGTGTGAGGTCAGTGACGATATTTTGTGATAAGGCTCGGGCCGAAATACCAGATACGGAAGGCGGTGTACATTTTCGCCGGATTTCGACGCGTCGAAAACGCGACCTATGCAAATCCACTTAACGATTTTGCAAGAACAGAGGGCGACGCTGGAAGGATTGAAGCTGTCTATGCTTGTAACAATCTTATAGAGAACAAGGAAGGCTTAGGTTGAAGCCAAGAAGGACGCGTTGCAGCACGTCCTGGGGACGCTCGAAGGAAGAAAAATGGCTGGATCTCGAGCAATACCACGAGATGCCCAACCGTCATCTGATGCGCCAGAACACTCATCTCGACATCCAGGCGTTGCAGAACGATCTACTACTATTCGATCAGAATTGAAAGCCTGGGAAAGGGAATTCGCTGCAGCAAATGGAGGGCAAAAGCCTGGAAAAGATGACGTGAAAAGGAATCCTGGCATTGGTATGTAGAAAGTCCTATTATCATGGTCGAGATACTGATATGAAACAGATCTGAAGTATAAAGAATACAACAGATTGCGGGGGATTCTATCAGGCAAGATCAATCCCGATCTTCCTGTAGCCAGGGGCAAGGAAACCCCACGCAAAAGAAAGCACGATGCGGAACCGGCCCGAGGACTCTCAAAGAGGCAGCATGTTGACACTACACCTTCGAAGCCTGTTGAGCCTTGGATGATCGATCAATATGAATCACCCTCAGTTGTTCGGAGCTTATTCACACCTACAAAGAAGACTGTCATTGACCCAACACCACAGAAAGATGGTCAAGTATTAGGCCTGTTTGATTTACTTCAAGAAGATCCCACGCCATCCAAGGCAGGAGAGTTCAAAATACCGCAGCAGTCGGCGATCCATGCCACCCCAAGCAAACCACGAGCCACAGGTAAAACGTCTGGAACACCTAAGCATAGTAGAACACCTCGGTCCACATCCAGGCAGTATCTACTAGACACCTTTGCAACGCCCATCAAGAATCGCCAACCCAATGCTCAAGGAGATAAGACTCCTTCGAACACTGTATCTAAACTTAGTTTTTCCACGCCATCGTTCCTCAGACGAGAGAGCCAGCGATTTCCTATGGCCACAGTAAACGAGAATGAAGATGGCCCTCCTCTCTCACCACAGATGGTACGGGTACCGAGAAAACCACTAGTCCGGGGACTCAGTAGTATGCTTGCAGGGTTACGAAAGATGGAAGACGATGCAGCAGACGAGGACTTGGAGGCCCTACGTGAGATGGAGGCCGAGATGGCAGGAACAAGCAAGCCTGCACTAGCAAAGCCAAAACCAACAGGACCACCCAAACCCACGGAAGATATCTTGGTTCGAGATAGCCAGCCAGGACTTCCTCTGGGCGGGTTCGACGATGAGGCTTTATACGACAGCGAACCCGAGGAGCCAACATTAGGACGGGACGGCCTACCACTGAAAACTTACAAGAAGAAAGGCCAAAAGCGTACAACAAGAAGAGTGAAAATGCGGCCCAGCCGCGCGAAACCCACCTCAGAACCAAACGCACTCGCAGGAAGCGAAGAAGATGACAGCGAAGACGAACTACACCAAGATCCCGATGCTTCCACGGTCCGAGAAACGCAGATCGACCCCGCCACCGGCTTTGAGGATGCCCGCAACTTCGATTCGGATACTCAATCGGAGTATACGGCCTCGGAGGGCGGCACGAGGTATAAGCGACCGGATCAGAGTAAGAAGCAGAAGCGTATAGGGCGGGATGGGAAGATCAAGCGGGTTGCGAGGAAGGTAAATGCGTTGGCGCATCAGAATTTCAAGCGTCTGAAGTTGAGGAATTCGGGGGCGAAAGGGGGGCCGGGACATGGGAGTCGGTTTAGGAGGAAGAAGTAGGATGTGCACATGAGAGCGGGGAGGGGTTCTATGAAAGGGATGACTGGGTTACGAACATGTATGGAATGCATTTAATACGAAGCACATATGTATGGACTGCAATGATTGGAGGACGATGGATCCATTTAGTTATGCCCTTTCCCTATGTCCCGTTGTGTATAATTGAAAAGAACCACATACAGCACATACACAAAACTCAGAGACGGTCCAAATCAAGCGTCTTATCACGAAGGACAAGTCGACTTTCTTCTCAACATCTCGTCCCACCACCGCTCGCTCATTAAAAGACATTCAGGTATAGTGCATAAACCAGCTCTCGTCGAATCTTCATCCACATCCTCGTCATGTCCCTGTATTCCTTCCTCCTCCCTCTCTTCGAAATGACACAAAAACATTGCCCAAAGTTTCCACTCTTTCTTTGATTGAACTCCGTCCCAAATGCTCCAATGACAAGAAATACCCATGTATACAACGTTGAGAACCGAATGACTTTTCAAACTCTTTCGTCATCCAACCGTTGGCACAATCCACGACACGACATCGTGGTTGCTCGGTCCATCAAGACTATGCACGCTGAAAGATGCCAAATTCTTTTCTTACTTTGTCGTTGCCGCACTATTCAAATCTCATATTCGTCGTTTAAATCTCCATATCACTGTTCGGACGTGGAGTGGTGACTTAACCAAAAGTCTCACTAAGTACTCGGATACTGAGGATCATGACAAGCAGACCAATGGTAACAATGATCAGCAACGCAAATCCAAACCATCCAAGTACCATAGCGGTAGTTCCAACACCACTCTTGACGCTGCCGTTTCCTAGGTCCTGGGCTATTATTGATGCTGCCACCGACGCGGTGTGTTGCCAGAGAACGGAGACGAGCACAAAAATGGAAGCGATAAAGATAATGGCTAGAGCCACCTGAGAGACTGGTCGTGATGGGAAGGGCTTAACCTCTCGCTCGCTTCCGCTGGCATCTTCCTCCTCGTGCCATCCTGGGAAAGTAGCGAGCAGAAGAAGACAGACGAAGGCAAAGATGATAGCGACAATGCTGGAAGTATGTCAATGAATATTCATAACCAATGATCTCCCGATGAGATAAACTTACACTAAGTATGGGAACACAATCATATCCTTGAACTGACTTGCGAGCCAGAGCAAATTCAATGGATCCTGGTCTACGCTCACTTCATTCGCCAGCGCCGTTGCATTATTGCTGCAAAGCCATGCTCCTCCATCTGGATTGATACAAATACCGAAGTACCCAACTCTAGCTGAAAACTTGGCTTGGCCGACGATATTAGAAATAGCTGTGTGGACGTTGTAATCGGTTTGGACAGTTGAAGGTACGGCATTATATTGTTGGTAGTAGAGGGAGATGAGGAAAATTTCGGGAATAAGAGGGGATGATGATGAGCATCCTGCAAGGAGTAGTGCTATCCATTGGTTAGCAACGTTGTTTTGGAATATGAGTACTGTACTGACAGAGTAATATTATCGCAATGGCAATCAAGATCATAAGCACATGATGGTATCCGAGGAAAGGTACCAGCCCTGGGGTTTGTTAGCATGGAAGAGAGCAATGTGCAACAGTGTCGACGTACTCAGCCATCCAACCTGAAACCGTTGTTGTGCCATTCCGTCAGCTACGTCTCAATAACCTGCTCTCTAGTCTACCACTCCGGTCCTCCGTCTGCGGAGCGACTGAGGGAGACGAAGGTCGTGAAGTGCTGCAAAGCTTGAAGGTTGAGCGAGGAATGCGGGAGGCGCCAGACAGGAATGTGAAGGTTCAAGTCTAGAACGGCGGCCTCTCTTCGAGTCGTGGTAAATGTGGATATCGAAGCTTGAATGACTTGAAAGAAGGTTATGTCAGAGAATCTGCAATTTGTTCAAAGAAGGGTTGGGGGGGGATTCGTAGCAGAGATATTTTGAGATTTGTGTATGCAAGAGTCAAGGCCAGATGGGAGTTTGCGGGATCCTTCTTTTCTCGAGAGGAGGTGCGTGGTCAAGAATTCAAATGGCTGGGAAAGTCGCATTTGGAGGAGGCTGGCAATGCGAAGACACCCCGGCAATGTCAATAGCGCTAGTGGTTACCGCGACGATGGCCAGGGCAGCCTCAGACAAATTGGGGTTAGCGTACTGCTGGACCCGCTGTTAGCGGGCATGAGTGGACAGCAGTGCACGGCAGCCACACGCGCCACAACCACGGAAAGCTTATCTGACACAGCGCCCTCGTCATTGCACATCTAGATTGAGGGAGGAGACGGCATGGAGCGGGCAACAATGGGACAATAAGACCACCGCCTGTCGCCCAAGCTGACTCGAAGTTCTTAAACTTGAGTTTTCGTCTAATCTGTGCAACGGAGATTGTTCTGACATGAAGTACGATGCCCTCACCCAGTGTGCTACATGCGCGAATGTCACTGCCAACCACCTACTTATCGGCAAGCGACCGTCGACGGCTCGTGCCAACTCATATCACCGCATAGCAACGCGAGCAGCGGCCAGCTCGTCAAGCGAGCGATGGGTTGATCAAGTTTCACGTCAATCAAGAGAAAGAACATCGTGCGAAAGAATAATGCATTTTTAAGGCAGAAACGAGTTTTTGGATTTTCTATCTTTTCTGGCTCGGATTTCTACTTCGGAACCACGGGTTTCTGACCAACTACGAACCCTCACTTGGCTTGGGCCAGTGTCTGCTCCAGATCGATCACGCTAACCGTGACTTTGTTCGTCGTGCTCGGTGGGAGTTTGCCTCCGCCAGCAATGAGGACATGGTTCGGATGATCTTTGAAAACCCGCAAGCTGCGTGTATAAGATACAGACGCTGGCGTATCGGCAACCTTCCACGCGTCCACAGCACCAAGCTCGGTATTCAAAAAGATCTGAGTCAACGAGCCTGAGCTGACGAGAATGGTCCCATGGGGCCCTCCGATGGGAGACCAGGTCACGTACGGTGAGGATGTCGGGTGGATTCCGTTGGCGACCACTGGATGACCGATAGACTCGTTGAAGGTAAGTGGACTGTCGCTGATGCGATAGTAGACGGGGAACTCATAATCCGTAACGTTGCCCCAGTCTGGCCCCCCTCCGTATTCATAAGTCATAATATAACTCCCGTTGGGCAGATGCGTGACGGTGGTCATTCCAGGCCGAGCCGTGTAGGTGCTATACTCGACATCAGGCACGATGGGAGCCCATGAGACAAGATCAGAGGACGTTGTATGAACAAGGTTCTGGCCGTAGAGTGGATTTCGTTGGTCAGAATAATAGCAGATGATTTCGCCCTTGTAGTAGAACAAGAATGGCTCCCAAATTGCAGGAATTCCATTGTCGGGTATCGCAGCTCCACCGTCGGCCACCTTCGAGACAAACTCCCAAGTATAGCCTTTATCTCTGCTAGCATAGATATCGATCTGGGTCAAGCTTAGATCTGTGGGAATGGAGTTCCCAGCAGCCAATATTGTGCCCGCGGAGAAATTTCCAACTGTCACCGGCAGCTCATACAAGAAAGGCTGATAACGAAGGCCCCATCCATTGACTTGATCAGTGATCTTGGAGATCATCTTCCAAGTCTCGCCTCCATCGGTACTCTTATAGATTGGAAAGTAAACCAGTGGTGGTTCTGGAGAATAGTTTTCCCATGTGGCCAATAGAACGCCGTTCTCAAGCTCTACCGTACGAGCATAGAGGGTTCGAGGATCGGTGTAGTTGGCAGGGGGTGTAAAGATAGTGACGTTGGAAAATGTGCTGAACGGCTTCAGGGATGATCCACCGGGCTTATATGGCACAGCAGAGACAGCTACCGACAAGAGAGAGATACTGAACAAGGTATGAAACCACATGGCTGCGAGAATTGAGGGAGAAGAGGCACTTGACCAACCATCTGGTGCATGAAGGAAACCCGGACAATTTATACCAGTATTTTGGAGCTCCCTCAGGGACGGTCAGCCCCTCAATTGGAGCAGTCATTTCCCGGAAAATTACCCCGCAGAAAAAGATGCCATCGCCAAAGTCTTTGAATGTAATCCGCCGGGGACCGAAGAAATGGTAGGAAGAATAACGCCCGCCTGGATAGTTATGATCTCGCAACTTACCGCCGTATAGCCGGCGCATCTACATTAGATGCGCGCCAATCAAAAGCTCAGAGGCAGGGGAAGCGTACCAATCGAACGGTAGATTGGAACGGAACCGAGGGATTCTCTGGATAGTTTGGTACCTGTAAAGTATGCCGTAAAGTATACCGTCAGACCTTCTATATTGTGTGCCATCAGAAGACAATCAATTGACGTAGCGTTGGAATAGTTAGCGTTGTTGCTGTGTTTCCCGAGAAAGTGTGGAGATGAGCACGATGGGGAAGCAAGCCTCGGTCTTTCTTTGATCCATATTTGCGACCTTGCGTGATGTCACCAGCTGGCGAACCTGTGAGCTCAACCATATCAACATCTCCCATTGATCAACCATCGTGACCTAGAAATCATGGCTGCAACTTTCGCACTCCGCAGAGCTGCTCTGAATGCCTCTCGCTCAAGCAGAGGCTTCCACAGCACAGCCCGTTCCTTTATCAAGGTTGGCGACAAGCTACCCAACCTCGATGTTCTTGTTGAGAATTCTCCTGGCAACAAGGTCAATTTGAGCGAGCTTGCTACTGGTAAAGCTTTACTCATTGGAGTTCCAGCTGCCTTCAGTAAGTGACGCTCAAGCTTCGCGAGAACCTGCAGAGCTTCAGTTGATAGTAACTCACAATCCCGCGCAGGCCCTTCATGTTCAAACTCTCACATTCCTGGCTACATCAATTCGCCAAAGTTGAAGAGTGCCGGTGATGTCTTTGTAATTGCCGTCAACGATCCATTCGTGTATGTGCTCCTAAGAAAACTTAGCCTCGGGCCTAACAAATCCTAGAACCAAAGCCTGGGGAGCAGCATTGGACCCGACCGGTGAATCTGGGGTAATACCAGTCGAAAATCAGTCTGGGTTGAAAAAGATTACTAACTTTCGTAACAGATCAGATTTTTGGGTGACCCCACTGCAAAGTACACCGAGGCTCTGGACCTTGCCTTCGACGGCACAGCCATTTTCGGCGGGCCCCGAAGCAAGCGATATGCCATGGTGATTGAGGATGGAAAGGTCAAGGAGCTGCACGTGGAGCCAGATAACACTG
Organism: Coleophoma cylindrospora; assembly: GCA_003369665.1. NCBI lineage: Eukaryota > Fungi > Ascomycota > Leotiomycetes > Helotiales > Dermateaceae > Coleophoma > Coleophoma cylindrospora. Next base: position 2,006,198 of record PDLM01000002.1, read on the forward strand.
GTCTTGACGGTAAATTAGCCTTGAAAGTTTGACCATCCCACTTGTACTGACACGAACAGTCTCCGCCGCCGAAAAGGTTCTGAAGTAATGTAAACTTCCACATGCTCCGGGAAATGTATAACAGCCAGAACAACGTCTTTGGAGGGGAACTACTCAAATATGTATAGTGAATCGAATTGAATCTTGATATATCGAACTCAAAGTTCTGGTCTCAGATTGTGACGCATTTGTCGGAAAGTGTGACTTCTAGACACGTCGGGAAATAATTCATCTGATCCCAACTTTTCAACGATCACACTTTGGTGTTTCTCCTCCTTTGTCAAATCCGAAACTTATATTTACTGTACAAGCGATACAAGTTCCGATGGGATCTTCACTGGACTTAAAGTTCTGTTTCATCTTACTCCAAACGTCGGCATCTCCAGGTTGAGTCGAACTCCTGCATCCCAATATTTTCGGATGCGTCCTGAAACCGGCTTTAGCCATCTCTACCGCTCTCCCAGTGTAAACGAGTTCCATGCGTCTCAAAGCCTGAGTGCCCCGAGATCCAACTATTTGTACCCAGCAAGCGCGAAAGCGAACATGAAATATATCATGAAGACGAAAAGTATTGTGGTGCTTCGCGATAGCCATCTGCTCTATCCGAGGTTGTCACAATCGATTCAAGATGTTCTACCTTTGGTATCGGTCTACGCCATCACCTTTCAGTCGAACTATGACTGCATGCTGCAGAAGGCGTAAACCCCGCAGGAAATCATACTGAAGGGCTGAGATGACGTGAAACATTTCAGCAGAAACCTGTCTGTCTTCCCTCTGCACCAACATCAATGAGGCAATCAAAGCTCAGCGCTGGCAACACCCACTTATCCATATGAGCTCATCCATCCATATCTGAAGTGGTCATAACCTATCGAGTCCGGAGCTAGACTCGTCCTGGCCACTAGAGTCGATTACTATGTTAACGAAGCCAGGACTTGTGCTCCCATGTCTTGTATACTGTATTGGGCATCTCATAATTATGAGCCGAGACCCTGCATATCGATCGAGTAATCTTCGTCACGTGTTTCGGGAGAGATTCGGGTAGTCTCGAGAATCCGTCGAACGGACCCGCGCTGACAGATGATGATGCTCAGGAGCAACACCACGCACCGAAACGGTCCTTCCTCCACACGTATCAAACTTCTTCTGAGTACGACCAGATCTTCCTTACTGGCCCACCACTACCTCTACCAGGCCACGTTAACCTCGAGAGCATCACAAGACTTGATCCCATTCTTGTGTCTCACATCCCATACCGGCCGTCGTAGCCTTGCCTAGTGTGCCTGAATCTCGTCTTCATCTGACGGGTTCGAGCACATCTTTGTACCGCCGACATCATTTCTTCCCAAACGAAGAAGAGAAAGGCGGCTGAGGCGACTGTTGAACGATCCGCAACACGCTCCAGCAAGAGACTCGCCTCAGCACCAGCAGCTGCTGCCCTCCCAACGCCACTTACGAACCCAGCAAGCACCATGGACTCCGAAGACGATTTCATGTCTGGCATGTCCAGTGAGGACGATGTGCTGCAAGACGAGAGCGACAACGATGATGCATCCAACGATGGTAGGTTGGACCTGTCCCTGCTCCATATACACCACCTTGATCTACTTGTGCTAACGGCATATGTGAAACAGACTTCAATTTCGATGAGCCAGAACCAGATGATTTGGGATATTCACAGAAAGACGAAGTGAAGAAGGAGAAAAAATCGTTCGATGTCACATATAAAGTCCACCACCCGGAAGATATTCAACGCCAACAGGATGACCTCATTGACGAAGTCAACATGATCCTCGATATCAAGAAGGAGGAAGCTGCAATCCTCCTGAGACATTTTCGTTGGAACAAGGAGAGACTGATAGAGGACTACATGGATCGCCCAAAGAAAGTACTGGAAAGTGCTGGTCTGGGACCAAGCACCAGTGGGCCCTTAAAACTGGAGATAATCGATGGATTCGCCTGCGATATCTGCTGCGAAGACGAGCCAGGCTTGGAGTCATTTGCCATGAAATGTGGCCACAGATACTGTATCAACTGCTATAACCAGTACCTGGCTCAGAAGATCAAGGAGGAAGGAGAAGCTGCACGTATTCAGTGTCCTCAAGATGGCTGCAAGCGGATTATCGATGCCAAATCGCTCGATCTGTTGGTTACCGCAGACCTCCAGACACGATACCGAGAACTACTCACTAGGACTTATGTTGAAGATAAGGAAATCCTGAAGTGGTGTCCAGCCCCAGACTGCCAGAATGCAATTGAGTGCGGCATCAAGAAAAAAGATCTTGACAAAGTTGTCCCAACTGTTGTCTGCGACTGCAAGCATCGTTTCTGCTTTGGGTGCATATTGGCAGAACATCAACCGGCTCCCTGTGATCTGGTAAAGCGATGGTTAAAGAAGTGTGCCGACGATTCCGAGACTGCCAACTGGATCCATGCCAACACGAAGGAGTGTCCCAGATGCAATTCAACTATCGAAAAGAACGGGGGCTGCAACCACATGACATGTAGGAAGTGCAAACATGAGTTCTGCTGGATGTGCATGGGTCTCTGGTCCGAGCATGGTACGAGCTGGTACAATTGCAATCGATTTGAAGAGAAGAGCGGGGCGGAAGCTCGCGATGCTCAAGCAAAGTCTCGTGTCTCCCTTGAACGTTACCTCCATTATTATAACCGTTACGCAAACCACGAACAATCTGCAAAGCTGGACAAGGACATCTATCAAAAGACTGAGAAGAAGATGATTCAATTGCAATCTGCATCAGGAATGTCCTGGATTGAAGTTCAATATCTCAACTCCGCTTCACAAGCGCTCCAAACATGCCGTCAAACGTTGAAGTGGACATACGCGTTTGCCTTTTACCTGGCACGCAACAACCTTACAGTGATGTTTGAAGATAACCAGAAGGATCTCGAGATGGCTGTTGAAGCACTCTCCGAAATGTTCGAAAAGCCAGTGCAAGATCTGGCTGATCCAAAGTTAAAGGTGGAGATCATGGATAAGACATCCTATTGCAACAAGCGTAGAGTAATTCTGCTCGCCGACACAGCTGATAACTTAGCCAATGGTGAGTGGTACTTGGATCATACGGCATATAAGGGATGAACTTAACTAACATTTATTTTCTGCAGGGGAATGGGAATTTGGCTCAGATGCAACCGCTTAAACGAACAATTGTCTATTCGGACTTCTTCTGTGCTGCGTATTGCTTCGATAGCAATTCGAAAGAGAATTTGCCGAATCTCAATCCTTCCAATAGCTTCCGCATGCTTTCACCCCCAGGCATTAAATCGGCGTTGATTCAAGCTTTTTAGGGCTCTTCATTTTGTAATGTTCCTCGGCGTACACGATCTCGTCTCCGGCATACTACAGACTCATTTCCTATTATTGCATTCAACAAATTTCTTAGGGCATGGAAATCCGGAGTATCGAGGCGTATGTGAAATGGACCAGTCAATCACCGGATACGATTTAGCGATTGGGTGTCAATTCTTCTCTCGATTGAGGGATTTCAACGACCGGTGTTGGGATGGAGTGAATCCATCGGGAAGAACATTTGCCACGCAGCTTTTAAACCATAGCATATCATCCAATGCCATGCTCTACTCTTCCTACTAGGACACGATTGACGTTCTCTTGTCTCCTTTTTCTCTCCTTTGTTGTTCCATTTTTATGCCTGCTATTTTGATATATTTTGCACCCCTCTTTGAGATGTACTGTTCGTTGCTACACTTGTACCTACCTGTTTCTCATTGTAAAGCAGGACGAAGGAAACGAAGCAAACGAAGGGCAGGGACGGGAATTTCCCTTTTGATGAATGTGCGGATCAGAATGGCGCTCGAAGAAACTCGGAATAGGGGCGGTAGGGCAACAGAGATATTAAAGGCTTTCTGCAGTAGAATTCGAAGAATACATGGATTTTGACAAGACTTACCTTACTGTCATCACTTTATTCGTGCTGTGCTTTGGAGTCCAGTGTCGGAAGTAGTCTTGAGTGATCGCGCGACTTAAAATCTGACGCTCGAACGACACCGGCGATGAAAACCGCCTTCATTTTCTTTGACGGCTATCATTAACTGCCATATCGTTCAAAAGTATCTTTCTATTCGGATGCTAGGCTCGTGCTTGATGGGATTCTGAAAGTAATGCTTGTGTTAGGTTAAATTCCAGCAGAAACTAAATCATCGAGCACCGGTGATCAAGGATCTGTTGCTATGCTTGGACAGTCTCGGGCACCAGAAGTCAGAGTATAAAAGCGATGATACCCGTGTTTTCCTGGCATACAGCAACTATCTTCTACTCTCAGGTGCGGACGGAAATTACGAGTTATTGAGAATTTTCTTCTGTTCATAGGTACAGTCTGATTCACCTTGTTATAAGTGTACAGCGTCCGTCCGTCCGGCAATCCATGAATGTATACGCCGTTTTCCCATAAAACTTATGTACTGTCTCGAAAGTGAATACAATTGTTCAAAAGGCCTTCTGAATACGTCAATTTACTCCATGCCTTCCATTTCGTTAATTCCGTGCCATCAATAATATACGCCAAACACCATGCTTTCTTAATCAATAAAACCTCCATCTTTACCACTTCACCCCCAGGAACGAAGTACTGTGCTTCCCCGTCATATAATACATAGAATCAAACGACACCTTATTGGACGTAGGCAAATCGCTGGAAATCCACAGCTTTAAAGTTTTCTCTTGACTCTGTCTCTGGTTCAGACAACAGGGCATCCTCATCAGCCTCGCTGTCATGAATGATCATGTCTTCACTACCATTTGGCATTTCTAAAGCAACAATCTCGGCTTCATCCGCTATTGGTAGTGGAATCGAAGCTGGCACAGCCAAAGCAATATTCTCCGACTCATCAGGTGTTGGTAGTGGGATCGAAGCTGGGTCTACGTCGGGCTTCTGCTCCGATAACCGATCTTTCAGAGAAGTAATCTCTTGTGGCAAAGGACTCTCAAGATGATGAAGTGGAGTTGAAGGAGGTGTCATAAGTATATGACGACGACTTGTTGCACTTGCTCTTAAACGCTGCAGAGGCGTGAGCTTGGCCTGCATGGTGGAAATAGATGCTGCAGGTGGTCCAGTGCCATTCTTGACGGCTAGCGGTATTCTAGAGCGTCTCTGCGAAGGGATAGACACTGGAGTCAGGGGCAATTGGGAATCTCTTTGTGATAGGGGTGTCGATTGTCCTGCTGAAAAGCTGAACTTCTCTCTTAATCCTAGGCGAGGGGCTGGCAGATCATAATCAATGGGTGTCGAGGGCTGTTCTGCAGAACTTGCGGCTGATGTAGCAGGTGTCAAAGAAGGCTCGCGTTGTTGAGTAGTTTTGCCTTCAGCCTCGTCCATTAGAGAATCTTTCACGTTCTGATCTTTGGACTCGTTGAAAATAGCAATCTTCTTCTGGGGTTTCTCCATGGAGTTGTCAAAACCATTAAAATCAGGGAGATTAAGCATTGCATCCTCAACCGAGTCGTCAGAGAATATGTGGAAGTCTTCCTTCTTCGCTCTTCTGTTCTTGGTAACTCGGCCGGCAGTCGGACTTGGCTCGTACTTGGAAAAGAAAGGGCTTGCAACAAGCTCGATCTTCTTGCCAGTCACAGGCGACAGAGGTTGCTCACCTTCACACATCCGTGCTCTCTTTGAAGGTCGTGGCTCGGGTAGTATGGAAGTTCGAGATCTTGTCGTGCCGGTTCGCAACAAAGGTGGTGCCGATTGAGGAGAATTGACCAGGGGACTCGAAGAAGATCGTCGCACAGAAGGTCGAGGAAGCGAAGCTGGTGCAGGATTTGCCGTCCAATCTCCAGGTTGTCTTCGCAAGAGCTCTTCCTGACTAGGTGACATCGAGAAAACATTGAGCGGCAATTCCGCAAGTGGTGTACGCTTGAAATATCGATCGATTGGCGTGCCCTTCTTCACATCCGTGGAAGTCATAGACTGACGTGGCTTTGGTCGTGGAGTCGACCAAGGTGATGATGAAGTCACCATTTTATTCTTAGTTGGAATGACAATTGGCAGTTTTGTCATTGGATCCAAATCGCCTCTTGCAACGCCCCGAGCAATTTCAGGTTCAACGTATGCACCGATGAAGGTCATCTTCTCGTCATCAATTTGCTGGTCCGGCTCGGTATGGAAGACAATCGTCTCAGACTTGGGACAGAAGACCCGCTGGTGTAGGAAGGTGAGCTCAGCCTGGTAATACGCCTCGAGGTAGCCCTTGGGAACATGATGTTTGCCATCGAACTGAAGCATCCGGATAACCTTCTCGATCGTTTTGTGCTTTCGTACCATACGGTAAGCAGTTTTCAAGCCCATGTTGTTGATACTGGCCAAGTAATCACAGCCGCTCAAAATAGCCATGCGTCGAAATTCTACATCGGACCACCCTGTTAATGTTATTTCCTTGCAAGCACAAAAGTCCGCCTTGTTAATTTCAACACAGTCTCCGTACTGGTCGAGCTTGGTTAGAAGGCACTTGGCACCGAAAACGAGGAGATCCGAATCCTCAGACAGAATCCCATCGATGACCCCAATCCTTTCCAAGTAGACCATTTGAGCATCTGCTTCGTAGGGTGCAACAATATATTGAACACCAGATTTCTTCAGTTCGTCAATGAGTTGTCGTGCCATGAATGGGGAGACATCGACAGCTTTTTGGAATTCCAGGTACGCCTGTTGAACCTTTCCACTCCTCTGCAATTCCATTCCAGCTCTTTTACTGTCTTCTCTACGCTTTCTTCGATCTGCTTCAGTGGCGGCTTTACTTGGTAGGTAGTCCCCGTCAAAAATCAGGAACGGGGTGACGCCAAAGTGCTGCAACATTCGAACCCGGTGCATGCAAAAGTCGATGAACCTGTAAACAATCAGCTGTTGTGTTCCCATGTAGGCTGGAGAAGTCTGTACGGACTTTCGAGTAGGGTTACCCATTGCCAGATCCATTGCGCAGGCCACTGTACCTCGATGAAGCCAGCCATAGGCATCAACACCGAGAGTTTTGCCCTCGAACTTCCTCAAATTACATGGCTTGTGAATAGATTTCAACAACGGCAAGAGACCTATCGTCAAATTAGAAGCAAGTACAAGGTGTGAGGTGGCTAAAAGAGGACTTACCTTGGATGCCCATATTGACAAGGATCTGCCGCTCTCCTTCGGAGGCACGACCAAACCAAATATCAACACGACAACATATATGGGGCGCTTTGAATGCCTGGACGGACGAAACTACTGGGAAAGAGCTGCAGTAACAGGAACGAGAGTAACTAAATACGCAAAAACCACACTGCCCGTCGTAAGGATTCACATTGGTCGTCGTCGCGGAGTAAAGGAGTGTCGGCGCGGGCCAAATAATGTGGGAAGCTTTCACTGACGCGCTTTCCAAGAAAGCGCGTTCGCATTGTCGGCCTGGCAACATTTTCCAGTTCCGAAGCAGTCCAAACTAGGACTGTGCGTAGGCGGGGGCCCTCCGCCCAAGCGCCAAGCCCTCGATAAAAGAGATAGCGACAATACTGCAAAAAAAGTTCGGGAGGAGAGAGGACGGCATCCAGCAACGTCACAATCAGAGAACGGCCCGCTCAACACCGTCACTCGAAATGCCTACCACGGTGCAGAAAGCAAGGAAGGCAATTGCCAAGAAGAAGGGCAATATCACTGCATTGCACGAGAACTCTCGAGACTCGCAACGCCTGCGGAGAGCCCAGATGAGAGATGACAAGCTGGATCGAGTTGCAGCAGCACGAAAGAAGAACGATAGGCCGCTGAGTATGCGACTTTCTCTCTTGCCTTGGTGCAATGAATGGACGCATAGCTAATCAATATTTTCTATGCTAGTGGAGCGAGCAGCCTATTTCCAAGAAGCAGTCCGCAAGAACGACGGAAAACCACTGCAGCTAGACGCCATCCAGTCGCTGATCCAAACATTTGTTCACCAATACGACGAGGAGTTTAACGAGCTCAAGAAGAAACGTCGAGCTGGCAGGCCTGCAAGTACACGAGAGGACATCTTGCGTCTGAAGATTGCGACGGATGAGAAGGAATATGAGAATGGCTTTTGTACGTTCATCCTCTCTCCTTTGTGTGCTGAAAAAACCCCATTGAAGTCTTGGAAGATTTACTAATATGTGTATCTTAGATCTTCCGGATATCTCCCTTGAAGAAAACGCTATCTACCTTGATCGATGGGAGGGTGACTGGTCTTATCTATCAACGTTAAAATGGGTCAGGATCTCAAGCAATGGCACGACCACACCTTCGATCTTCCCTCCCAAGGGCAAGTCGTGAAGTAAAATGGAGAGAAATCCATGGGCACAACAAAGCGAAGGAGCATTGGCGTTTTCAGTAGGTTGCTCTCTTCGAGTTTTCAAGAGCTGGCGTTTCTGGAACATTCATTAAAAAGGGATCATGATCATGAAATCTGCAAAGTTTTTATACATAGACAAGTCTGAGAATGCAATTCTTGCAAGCTCTCCATGTAGCCATCTTCAACCCAGTTTGATCTCAGCACAGTGTTTCTTTCCAAGTTCATGACAGACGACCGCAATTCGAAAGTAGTGAAGGGATTTCAGAGCGAGTTAAGGCAAAACTGGTTTGAATCTTTGTCATTAAATACATATCACATCATGAAAAATCTCACCATACCAGAAGAGGGTATATGGCATAGAACAAAGTACTAGTATACATGCACAGCCTGCCAACGGTCCTTCAAATCCTCCTTGAAAGAGTGGAATAATATCAGCATGCTTCCAACGCTTGGAAGCCTGATCCTACGCCCCATCCCCAGCCAATCCTACAGTTTTAGTACAAGCACGCTTTGAACAAGCTTAAGCAGCAACGAATCCCTTGACGTTCTCCAACCATCGGAGATATTCCTTCTGCTCCTTCATATCGATATAATCAGGCACGAAGATGGCGAGGGCAGTGTTGATACCTCTCTCATCCAAGTACTTCTCAAGAAGGACTTGCAAATCCTCATCCAAGTTACCGAATGGAGGGCCAACGTAGAGATCTTGTCTCTCGTGGGCCTTCTCGACACTCTTTGCGTGCGCGTGGGCAGCATCCTTGTAGTAGTATACGTTGTCGATGACGATCATACCATCTTGGGCAACAGTCTCGATGGCGAGAGCGCCGTTGCCTGGCTTCTCGATAATGACATTAACACGTGCTGGGAATGAAGTATCTTCAGGGCCCTCTTCTGAGTCCTCGAGCGAGTCCTCTGGTGCTTGCTTGAAGGACTTCGGGTTGCCTTGGTTGATGTTGTCAGAGTCCATATCTTCGTCAGCGAGGCCGCGGTCTTCATAATCGTTCTCTGGGTCCATGTTCAGGTCTGCGATAGAAAAGGTAATTCGGATACTGGAAACGCAAAATTGTTAGCCAGCGGTTTAGCAAGCACGAAGGAAGCATTATCAAATCGAAAGTTGCACACGTACTCCTCGTTACCGAATTTCCTTGTCAATACAACATCCTCTTGACCAGGAACATCCTCGATCTTGAATGGGCCATTCTCAAGGTATTCTGTGATGCTAGCAGGCATGGGATCAGCCTCCTTCATCTCATTCTCCAACTGGATCTCGCTCTCGATCTTTGCAATCAGCTCCTCATCACCAGCAGCCTTGTAACGTCTAGCAGCCGATGAGAAGCTAGCAGCGAATTGAGATGTGCGAGTTGGCTTCCATGATAAAGCTGTTGACTGTTGTAGGAGGCTTGACTTGGCGGAAGCTTGTCTTTTGATGCTGGAGTTTGCGAGGCGGGAGACGGTGCGTGGCGCTGCGCGGCTAAAGGATCGAATGGAAAGCATGATGAACGATTTCTGCTACGAAGAGAAGATACCTGAGAGTAATGGATATTGTTGGTTCAAGTTGTAGTAATGAAGTCTTGATGGGAGCTACTTGCATGAGCATGGTGAACTTTTCCTTAGCGCGGCAAGGCTACGTTTCTTAGCTCAGCCTTTCACGCCCCTTTTTTTACGCGACGCCGTGGCTCAGTCCCTCGACGGTAACTGACATTTGCCAAGAATTGTTTAGGCATGGTGCTAGGCTTCAATCTTTTGAGGCTGTGGTTCTAAAGCTCCAGATATGCCTGAGATTTCTTTATATATTATATTGTACATACAACAATTGCCCCAAACAGCCGGCATCGGTTTCTGCTCATATCCAAGAAGAGAGCGTTAGGTTATGAGCATTGAACAATTCCTACTAATACACGTAACCATTCATGAATTACAAGGTTTCAGAGAGCTTTTCATTCGATGTCTTAATCACTATCTTCATCGTCATCGTCATCCTCTTCCTCACTATCTTCCTCTTCCTCGGCTTCCTTTAACCAGTCAATAAACACTTTAGTCTTCTGCCTGACCTTGTGTAACTCCTCATCCTCCTCGTCCCCTAACTCTTCAGCATCTTCCCACCATTTGAGATAGGCATCCTCCTCAAGGATTTCCATCTGGTACAGCCTCTGACTGATAGCATTCAAGATGACTGGGCCATTGGCTCTATGGATCAAGTCCTTTTGCAGCGCTCGAATGAAATCAACCTGGTCGGCTTCCTTCTTGTCTAGGCCAATCGCAACCTCCTTCAAGAATTTTCCTGCTCCATTGAGCCCGAAAGCTTGCTCTGCAGCTTTAGCAGCCTCCATGGCTTCGTTTTCAACCATTTGGGAAATACGCTTGGTGAAGGCAACAGCTATAGCGCGACGAATTTGGTGATCTGTTGCATCATTGGAGAGACGCAAGCCCATGAACTCAAGCTTTGCAGAATCAAAATCACCGCTCTCCTTCAAGGTGTCTAAAAGCCCAGCAACAGCATCATGGTGGAAGTTCTCATTGGTGGAGCCTCCTTGTTCATCCTCTGATATTGAGCCTGCAAAGCTGGAAAGACGAGATCGAGTTTGTGGCTGAGAACCTCCACTGATGGAGGATGAAATAGTGGATATAGACTCAGAGGAAATATTGAGGTGAGCGGTAGAGTAGACGAGAGATGTGTGGAAAATGTCCGACTCTTCTTCCAACTCATCCTCGTCCTCAAACTCATAGCCTTCCCCACCATCTCCTACAAGCTCCGGGTTTGTTGGTACCGGAGACAATGGTCCATCCTCATCGACATCTTCGGCTCTTCGCTTTGCCCTGGTTATCCGCGAGCCTTCCTTGACTTGCTTGTTGTCGGCAATTCTTACGCCAAAGGAAAGAAGTGTTCCTGGTAGGATATTGCACTTCTTGCCCACAACAGCCTCACTGGCAATGACCGCCCTATTAACTGTAGCTCCGTCTGCGACCACGACATCGTCCCAGATGTAAGAGTTTTGGATGTTGACATTTCTTCCGATTTGGCAACGCCTTCCAATAATGCTGTTGCTTACAACACTACCATCTCCAATGCTTGTGTCCTTTCCCAAAACAGTCCTCTTGCCAACCTTGCATGTTCTCGCGAGTATGACTCCGTCCTCTTTACAAAGTCCGCCTCTCTCAAACTTATAGCTCTGGTTCTTGAGGAGGTTGCTGTCTGGAACAAGTGGGTAAGTCCACCTTCCCAGAATGTCCTTGCTGACAGCTTCGTATGCCTGTAAGTTGGTAACGCGGGCAGCGTAGTGGTCAGATACAATCTCAGTATGTATTGTCTTGCCGTTCAGTTCGTAATCTTTCAAGACGCCGTGTAAGAAATGCCGCCTGGGGACCTCGTAATCAAATGATTCAGCCCATAGTGCCAAAACATCAGGCGTGCAGATGTCAATCCCACAGTCAATCAAATCCGTTCTAATTTCTAACTCGCTGTGCTCAGAGAGCAGTTCCGGGTCGAGATTGACATACTTATTTGCTTGCAAAGGGTGCATTTCTTCGTAGTGCAGACATCTGCTCTTGGTCGGGTCGTTGACAAAGACTGGAATGATTCCTTGGGCCTTAGTACGGTGTCCACCAAGCCCTCCTGATCGCAAAATCATAGTCATAATGGCATTCTTATCAGCCAGTCTTCTTGCTCGGTGCGATGAGAGAGCAGCATCAATAGGCAGATTCGAGACCAGATCTCCGTGTACCAACAAGAAATCGCCAACTATGACATCCCTAGCATCTAGATCTCGCATAGCATCTCCCACGGATCGCGCTGTAGTCTTCATGATCTCGAGCCTGGTGAAAGGCGAGGCGGGTGAGGTTTGAGGGAACCATTTGGAAGACTGGATATAGCGTTCAACCTCTTCGGTGTGTGAGCCGCAGTAGATGTGGATGTCAGAAACTCCAGCCATAGCTAGGAACTCGAGAGTATATTCTATTAAAGGTGTATTCGCCAATGGGAGGAGGCACTGTGCCATGAGGTCAGTTTCATTCTCGAAGTTCGTATGCGTGCCGTATGCATACGGGAAGCAGGTTCATACTCTTGGTTTCTCAATTGTAAATGGATTGAACCTCGTCTCGAACGAATCCGCAAGGATCTATTTGGAGTTAGTAAGTAAATGAATCTCTCGTAGAAAACTCCAGGACAGGACAATGCCACTTACCACTGCCTGCAAAGTCTCTTCTCTCTCATCTTCCACTTTCTTGCCCGAAGCGCCGCCCTTCTTACCCTTCGAGGCTCCTCCTTTACCTCCCGCAGAGCCCTTCCCGGACTTCTGTGCTTGCGCCATGCCTGGAAGAATCACACGACCAATTTCGAAAGGGCTGGGATCCAACAGCGACTCTACTTCAGTCCGGGTCCAAAATTTCAGAATTCGCGCTTCTATTGCAGCTTGGAGCTATTGATTACAAACTACACGCCAAATGGAACCAAACAAGGTGGCGTGAGTATTCTCCGCACGTGCAGTCGCTGAACAAGAGCTTGGTGATCCTGCAGCTCTGAAAATGGCGGGGTGGTATCTGAATAACTTCTCCCTCGCAAGCTTGCTTGACTCAGACGAATCGCTCGGCATACTGCAGAATCTCACCGCCTTCCACCCAAAAGAGCATCGACCTCAGCACGCGAAACAAAAAGAAACGAAAAAAAAAAAGCACAAACCACACCAAAAATCCGAACGCTCGGGACTTGCACTTGCCACACATACCACACTTCGCCCTGCTCGCTTCACGGCCCGTTACCGTTGCACAATAATGCATCGCCGCCAGTAAGCCATAGAAAGGATTGCCGGTAATTATAACCGCCAGGGCCAGGGCAAGGGCAAGGCCTTGGTTATGCTGGTGGAATAGGGGGCCTCGAACGATCGAAAACTTGCATGAACTACTTTACCAGGTCAACGGCGAGTTCTAGACCTCTGATGCCTCTACACTTTAATACAACGTCACCTCTCGATTGCATCTCTGCAGTTTTCAGTTTTCGTGACTTTTACCATCTGATTTCGCGCCCCTTAATTGAAGGTGGTACGTGGTGACAAGTGATGCTGCACTTTCAGACTTTGTTTTTTCTAAAAAAAAAATGGAGCTTGACACGACACCGATGAATAATACAAGTAGAATTTTCTGTGGGGAGGACTCCTCAATCCCCGAGCATACCGGACCAACTGGCCCAAGAAACATTACAGTTGTCCAAAGAAATCCGAAGGATAACAGAGATTTAAGTACTGTTGAATGTATAAATAACTAAGTACTACGAATTCAGAGGTTCTGAGATCAAGACACAATGGGCCAACCCCGGAACCGCCAGCGCCAGCAATGCAGTGCTTAGAAATCTTTCTCCAAGCCAAGCCACCGATCATCCTTGAAACGCCTTTCATATCAAACCCTCCCATGGGAATCGTTCTGCGGGCTATCTTCCCTATCATGCCAGCCCGCCCGACACTGTGATCCATCCTGATGTAGGAACAGAATATATACATGAGTAATAGCGAAACAATACTTTTAGACAGGACTGGTATCGTCCAGGTGCAACACGATGCTAAAATCTAAGTCGACTGCCTAAGAGATCTTAAAAGCTCCCCTGTTGTGGTTGATATATGCGCTGTCTTTTCACATCTGGGTGGTCTTCTTGGGCCGAAGCACCAGTCATGTCCGACAGTACCCTCCGATGCGGTCCTCCTGCACGTGGAGCGGATGCACCCATTGCTGGATTGGGCGGTTGGTAACCAGATTGTGGATGAGAATGTTGAGGATGTGCGGGTGCCATACTGTAAGGCCCATAGTTCCCTGACATGTTTGTGACAGGCGATGTCGTTGGCAGCTGACTCGGCGAATGCCATGATGATGAAGCTGTCGCGGGTGATTTTCCAGGAGATGTTTCATCCTTCATGGACTGCGCTGCAGACAGCTGCCCCATGTTCAGGTTTAATTGTGGTTGAGGCTGATTCGGAGCTACAAAGGTACCTTGTGCAGGCATTTGTGTCTGTGCAGGCATTTGTGTCGCTGGACTTTGTGCAAATTGTGGATTCTTTCGAAACTGTGGTAGGTTCTTCTCAAGAGCCTTAAGCATGCCCTCTTTAGTGAATGGCTTTGGTAAAACATCATTCATACCTTTACACATATTAGCACTTAGGAGCCCAAGCTGGATCTACACACTTACCGTATCGGAAGTACATGTCAATGTCATCAGCTCGGATGTTCGAAGTCATGGCAATAATGGGAATGTGTGGTCGAATCTCTCTGATGCAAACAGTCGCAGAAACTCCGTCCAACTGGGGCATAATGATGTCCATCAAAATAAGATCAAACTGGCTGGTGCCATTGTTGATTTTGTTGACAGCTTCGAGTCCGTTCGACTTAAAATAAAATTAGCCATGACCGCATAAAACAAGAATAAGCCCGGAAACTCACAGCAGTCTCGACGCCACATTGGAAAGCGTGTAAGAATTTTGATCCAATTCTAGCGCAAACTCTATCATCTTCAACAAGCAAGATTCTTGGTTTTGTGATTCCCCATGGCGAATCAACTGTGCTCTTTTTCCTTCCAGGAACTGAGGCTTCGGGCATCATCTCCGGCATCGACTCTACATGCATTAGTCCATTCGGAGGTAGGGCATAGGGAATGTTGTGAATATGCTCGCTGTTGATTGGATCAATGCCATTGGTGTGACCGACCGGATAAACCATATTATCAAGGTCATTGTGCATAGGATATCCCAGTTGTGTGATTGAAGTGGAAGCGGAAGTAGGTCCAATAGCTGCACTCGTCTGGTCACTTGGTGGAGTCGAGTAGTCGTGCCGTAGGTGATAGTCATCGGCCATCTTGGATAGCTCCAAGTTGGGTAGCGTCTCGGCCGAGTATTTGTCCAGTAATTCTGAAGCTTGCTGCAAAGGAGATGCCGGGTGATCCTCCTCGGCCGACGATGGACCTCCCATTAGGCTGGATCCTGCCGCACTGCCTCCATACGGCCCTGCCATTCTGCTGTTCCGCCGTTGTGTGTTGTCAACGTTATGTAAAAAGCCCATAACCTTGTGCATGACTCCATCGTGAGCCTTCACAAACTTTTGCAGTTGCACAACCTGTTGCAGCAGTACTACATGACCCTGAGCAAGATCTTGATACCGCTCGGATAATTGCTGAAGTTGCTGTTGGGTTGCCATTAATTGGCTATTTACGAGATCCATTTGTTGAGCTGGGTAGCTGTTTTCTTCCACTCCTTGCGCTGCTTTCCGAGGCGCAGGTGCTTTGCGCCTGATGTTATCTAAGGAGTCCTTCTTGTCTGCTTGGAACTCTGGGTGTTTGAACTCCCACGCCTTCGCAAGATTAGCTTGCGCAATATTGGAGTGAAAGGGGATTGCAACTGACATTAGGACCATACGGCGAGGGCGTGTTGTCCTCATTGTTTTGTCTAACTTTGTGGAAGTCGTACTTGTTAAGCTGACGTACGAAACTAGCAAAATTGCTGTGTTTGAAATGCTTTGGGAGAATCGATTTGGTAAACTTCTCGTTCTGTTCGACATTAGTCCAAAGAATAGACGTCCAGATCTCGTGGCGCATGCCTCTAATACAACGAAGCTCTGTCCTCCTTCACCCCATCGCACGATGGTTTCGTAGGAAGGGTCTTCCAGCATCCTGCCGACAGTTAGTTGGGAGAGCGCAGCGCGAGAGCGTACGAGAGGGCAGGCAAGTGGGATCGTACTTGTAGAGTTTGCGCACCTGGCGATCAGATTAGTCGGGGGACATAGATGAAGGGCTTGCTTGCGCAGAGAACATACGAAGTCGCTCGAGTTGTTGGCCGAAGGGCCTCCCATCATGTCTCCACCTTTATCCATTGAAGAACAAAATTTGGAACTGAGTTTGGCAACCTCGAGGTATCACCATATAACCCGCCTGTGTTGCCTTGGACTGGGTGTGCCGCCGGTGCACTGGAAGGCAGTGAGTGGGTGAGAAGAGCGTCAATGGGTGTGAAGGCGAAAGCGCAAAGAATTGGTTAGAGTCGAGAATGAGGTATCAAGTGCCAAGGCTATCAACAATGTCTCTCCCCTGCGATAATGGAATCGGGAAAGTCAAATAAATCATCGAAGGTCGGCAGGGGCCTAGACTTCCAGCATGGTCGAGAGGCTCGAGAAAGGGAGGATGAAGAGATGCTGAATGGACGAGGGCGCCCAAAGTAAAAGGCAAGGTCGGTTGGGACTATGAAGTAGCAATGTTCAGACAGGACGAGGGAATGAGCAGCGGAAACGAGGCGAAATTCAGCAACAAATGAGAGCTAAGACTAGCTGTGTTAGATGTCGGACAGGAACTGCCTAGTGAGTACAAGCCCAAGAGCGTGTGCAGATCTTCGCGACTTCGAGCGGGCATCTCCCAGATCAGCCAATGGACGGTGCGGACGGCGACCCACCTGGAGCGCATGTAGCCACTGAGCGCTGGCTACGACAGACGGTGGGTCAAGCGAGCAGAGAGATCGCTGCCACTTCGAATTCCAGCGCCGAAAAAGACTGGCTGTCTCGTTTCCGCTTAGAGCATTAATTCCAATTCATATGCAGAATGGCCATGCCCATCACCGTCCCCCATCGGCCCCTGTTGAGGGCTGGCTGCGCAACAAGCTTCCTCCGCGCTGCCTGCCTGCCTTGCCTTGCCTCTGCAGTCCGTCGCATCACGCCGTCACCGCGCACCCGGAAACAAGTAGCCACCGCAAAAGCCCCTGCGGGTAGCGGTGGCAAAGGCGCCCTCCGAGCCAAGGTCCCATGTTCCGTCCAAATTCTGGTGTAGGTTGAAGCACAGCGCACTGCAGGTCGTCGACCCGATTCCCGGGCAGCGCAGCGGAGTGACGTAGGGCACTGCCAGCGCCGACAATGAGCCTATGGGCGACAGAGCACTGGCACATTGTCGTCTGGCAATGCTTCCCAGATAGGATTGGCCCCATCCTTCTTGATCGCGTCTCCTTCCTTTATGCTACTCAGGGTGTGAGAGCTGACACTGACACGGACAGAACAGAGACCCGGGCACGAAACGAACTCCGCTGTGGGTGCGAAGCTCCTCGACATCCTCCTTCGTTCTCTGTGATCTTCCGTCCCCCACCCTAATGAGGGAACCATGGCGCTTGCACTTGGCGGCAGTCCACCTCGGCCACGGCAAGCCAAATGCCAATAAGGGTTCTTGGCCATACCTACACCCAAAGGTGAAGCCCGCATCACCTCCATCCCGAGGGCCCCCCTCACCCGCTCACGCCACGACCCTGACCACGTATAGTACTGCATCTTGTCTCATTTCATACCTTACGCATGCGGTCGCTGGAGATCTTGAAACAGCCACCGATGGGTTGGAATGCAGTTGATCGCAGGCCCTGACTCGGAGGAGCTGGCACAGCATCGTACATTGGACTGCTACAGTATACTGGCAGGATCATTTGACAGCTTGCCAGTTGCGCGAATCAAGGGTAGAGAAGCCGGCCATAGAATGGGATTTTTAGACTTCAGTAGCGCCTAGTATGCCAGCATGGCTTCTCGTCAGAGACTAAAACCTATGAGCGACAAACTGCTCCTTTGCTTTCCTTTGCGCAGGCGAATTCGGATTGAAGCGGGAGCCGCAGCAACAAGAATCCACTGGATGCGAATACTGGTTGGCTCAGAACCCCCGCATTCTGGGTATCTTGGCAGCTTTCGGGGTGGAGGTTCCCTTTCGTGCATTCAGCTTCTGCTGTCAAACGTACTGTAAAGTCTAACTAGTAAGGGCGTCTTAAGCTAGCCCTCATGCTTCAACCACATTCCCAAGGAAGGCAAGTGAAAGTTGTTTTCATCTAGGTCGTTCTGTCTGGGACATGTACAACCCTCAGTCAGCAACCATACACACGGCTTACTTTCCATTCCTCCGAGGAATGAGCATCCGGAGGTTTATCTATGGACTGTGTGCAAACAATGCAGTAATTCTATTCGTACTTCGGTGTGGCCGTTCGTCGTACGGAGCAAGGGGAATTTTCAGCAGTTTTGTATCAAGTTGTTTTGCCACTTTAAGGTTCACGCAAACCTTTACACGCTGTGAATTGGTAATGTGTATCTACAGATTGTTCTTGAGATGTAGGTCAGAGGTTCTAGCCCTGCCATCCCAGGTCTGGTGCTATAGATGTTCACGATTTCTTCCACCATTTTGAGTTCCAGCCATCTATACTGTGTTATTTGCTGGAGAGCCCAGTAGGATGCAATCAGGACATGTGGAAAGGTTGTTTTCGCACATCCCACTACATGTTGTACTTAAGCATTGGCCGCGGAGGGTAGCCTTGATCCTTCGTCCAAAAACGGCCTATAGCGAGCCCTGAAGCTTGGTACGAGGTTTGGATCTTGAGGGGATTATTCAATGACTGCAAGTTGCAAAAGCCCTTTGACTCGTTCGAGGCATGTCTTCTCATCACCCACAATGCCGGTAATAGAAAGTAATTTGTCTCGTGATTTTCCACCACGAATCACTTCAATGTCAGACTTGGGAACTCTGAGCACCTATATACCAAATCAATATACGAAACATCCCTTCACGCTCTTTTCGGACTAGGTCAGATGGAAGGTGGCTGCACTACTTACAGTACTAAACAATGCTCGCACAGCTTTATTTGCTTCTCCTTCTCGTGCTTGGGCTGCTACACAGACATCGATGCTTTCGTTGGATATCAACGAAATGCCCTCTCTCTGCTTGCTCGCACCCGGTTTGACATGACAGCGCAGGTGTATGTGACTGGAACCTGACTTGGAGGTCGACTGTATGAATTTAATAGCTGGAGTTGCCATGGCCGCCCCCCAACAAGCGCTCCGCTAGTGGGGTATTGGACCTCGCCTCGAAAGCTCTCCAAATACGTCAGTGTTATCCCGAGATGAGGTTATTAGTGCAGGTGCGCCATTGTCGATTATAATGAACTCATGACATACCTATCAGGGATCACTTAGTGCTCGGAATGGATAAAATTTGTTGATCACTCCTGTACAGAGTGATGTGCACGCTTTTCGCCAGTCCTTATTCAAGATGTCTTGGCTAGAATACTGCTTGATATACTGGACCCTCGAGGAGTTCCCGAGCCTTGTAGTCATTTGATGCAGACGAATCCTCCGGGCCCAAACAACGAAGTGTCGTATAAATTGATGCTGATTGTGACGCATCCAGTTTCTACCTTAGGCAGAGTAGCCTTTAAGCGAGCCTGTCACGCTAAAGCCCAGACCTCGAGGCTGAAGCAATAATGAGCAAAATCGCGACTGCCGTATCTTGCAAGACCTCTGACTCTGCCCTTGACTCATCGCTGGCACTTTCAAAGGGTCCTTATTCCCCCTCCTCGAACTCGTTGAACTTGGATGTGTCACCTTCACACGCCGGCGCACGCTTCACTACTCCCCAGAAATGCCAAGGTGGAAGATGTCTGCGTACCATGCATACCACAATGGCGCATCGAGTTCCAAACATACCTTGACGGCGCTGAGTCGCTGGTCAATCGCAAATAAGAAACTTCCAGGTGATTTGCACCTTGCAACCCAATGGACTGGAGCTAAGATTTATAGAAAGCGACAAAATAAAGTCGATTCATGTCTATGATTTTGATAACACAAGTAAGGACTCTTTGATCCCAGGTTATTGCAATAGCTAACCATGCCTGCAGTCTTCAACAGTCCCCTGCCCAACCCAAAACTGTGGAATGGTCCCTCTGTCGGCCTCCTGCAAACTCAAGACACCTTCGCCACGGGTGGTTGGTGGCACGATCCACGAATCCTTGGGGCAACAGGCGAAGGTGTAGAAATAGAAGAGACGCGGGGCTGGGCTGGATGGTGGAACGAGCGCATAATTGAACTCGTTCAGTTGAGTATGCAGCAAAAAGACGTTCTGACCGTTCTGCTCACAGGTCGTGGCGAGACCAACTTTTCCGAATTGATCAAGAAGATGGTGACTAGTAAAGGTATGGACTTCGACCTCATTGCGCTCAAACCCGCAGTAGGTCCAAACAAGGAGAAGTTTTCAAGTACCATGAACTTCAAGCAAGCATTTTTGACGGCCATGATGGAGACATACAACACCGCGGAAGATATCCGAGTCTATGAAGATCGTCCCAGACACGTCAAAGGCTTCAGGGATTTTTTTATGGACTATAACAAGCGGCAGAATGGTGTCGGAGGATCACCTACTCGTGGGCCAATAGTAGCTGAAGTTATCCAAGTCGCGCAAGGAGAAACACAGCTCGACCCAGTTAGTGAAACTGCAGCTGTACAGCGCATCATCAACGACCACAATGAGGCGTTGAGAAACGGAACGGTCGCAAAACGTGGCCCACCTTTCATGATCAAGAAAACCGTTTTCTATACTGGATACTTGATCAATAACACTGACACGCAGAGACTGCTCACTCTAGCTCAAATTCCACCGAGCATGCCGGATACTGAGATGAAATTTCTGGCGAACAATGTTCTCATTACTCCTCGTCCGTGCCCTGCTAGCATTTTAGAGAAGGTGGGTGGTATGGGTAGCAAGACGACTTGGGAAGTTACGGGGACTGCCGTCTTTGAAAACAAGATCTGGGCAGCTTGTGTTCGACCTATTCCTGCGACGAAGAAATACTACACTGAAAATCCCGTTCCAATCGTGGTGCTCGCATTGCGTAAAGGAGCAAGACCTATCGATGCAGGTAAAATTCAGAACTGGCAGCCAGTACCCCCAGAGAAGGCATTCGCCTTCGAGACCACAGTTGGTGAGAAGGTACTGTTGAGGATAGAAGAAGAAGATCCAGCAGAGGGTCATTACGAAAGTCTGTTTCCTAACAAACAACTTAAGCGCAAGCATGCTCAAGAAGATGACTCTGTAGAGACCAGACAACCTAATCAACCCCATAATCGAGGATCTCAAAACAACGGCCGTGGTGGTTTCCAACAGAACCAGCAACAAAATCACAACCATGGAGGCGGTCGAGGTGGTCATGGACGAGGCGGACGTGGAAATGGGAATGGAGGAGGTAAAGGAGGCCGTGGCAACCATCGTGGAAACGGTGGAAGAGGAAAGGGGCGTGGCGGTGGTCATGGTTATCGATCCCTTGATGATGTTGGCGGACCACCCGTACCAGCATACAACGCTGAAGTGACATATGAGGACTTTCCTCCACTGCAAAAGCAGTATCAAACGCCTCAGCAATTGGTACAGGCACAGTTCGACCAGTATCAGCAATTTCAGCAACAATTCCAGGGCAAGGGAAACGGTGGCAGACCTTCTGGCGGCGGTGGTAATGGTAATGGAGAGCTACAGTACTTCTGATCTCAAGATTTTTTTACTTCGGCGTTGGAAGGATTTTAGCTTCTACATCTCAAGTGCTGGGATAGAACGCATTCATGAGTCGACATCCAGCTGGTTTCATACCAGCCTGTAAAATTGGCTGCCACAAGACGCGGCTTGGATAATTATTATGAACATGACTATCTGCTCATTGTGCAGGATATCTGTATACTTTGATACGACATGGCCAGCTTGGCTGCAGTCAATGTCGATTAGCAGAATTTGCACATTTCTTATGGAGACAAATAGGAGAAGGGTATTTGTGGTAATCGGGACGTATTACTTGTTAAGTAAAGCTCCGTGGTACAAGTTCTTATCTTAGTCCGCTTCAAGCGAGGAGTACAAGTTTTCTTTCTCATCACATTCAATTCATGCCTTGTTGAAGTTATCAATGAAACATGTACACGGATCAACTTTAGCCGGTGCTTAAGCTGATCTCCTTTAGTGAGATATAGCTGGCCATTTCAAGGAAATGCTTTAGCTCTACAGAATCATCGCCCAAAAACGCCCACCGACTTTGAGGTAGGTTCTTCACATTGCTCACCTTCCTCGTGCATATGATATCTGCATTTCTTGTTCTCTCTGGTATGTGTGTTTTCTGCTTGCTCCGTGCACGGCTCGGTTCCAAATATTGAATTTGTCCTGGACAAGGTTGGGATGCCCACAAGTAGTGAAGATGTCGTAGATGGTGTCGAGACAGTCGAGTCAACCCGCTGAGCAGACGGTCCATATCTCCGACTCTGCTCATAATCTAAAATCCGCAGCTCCTCCGGCGAATATGTCTGATATCCCTCTTGGAAATAGATGCTTTGGCGACGATTCCATGGACAGACTGACGAGTCGGGATCATACCAAATCGTCGGACTGAATAGTTCCGTATCTTCCGTGCGCTGTAGACTGTTGTAGTCATGGCAGAAGTCTTCATTCGTTTGTGCTAGGGCTTGATAAGCTTTCTCGTCTTCATCCATGTTCAAGTCTTCGTTGAACTCAGAACCTAATCCGAACCCGGGAGTCGGTTCCAATAATGTCGACGTCGAAGTCCTGCATAGCGCCTTGGGAACTGTCGCGCCTGTTCCTGCAATATGAAACTTGTGAATCATATCGAGCGCATACCGTCGTAGTGGTGATTCGGAGTATGTAAGGGTGTAGATCAGTTCTACATGCTTGATTTCAAGCGCAAGGCGTTGTGTTTGGCTGACGTACGCTGTGATGGCAACGTTGAACAGTGCAGACCAAAGTATCTTCTCGGCGAATATGCACAGCTTTAAGAGTGCTAGATTGTGTGCTGCCTCGTCGATGTGCACTTGTAAGTTGCTGGGTGGGATTCCTGGAATGATAGGACCGTGAGTAGTGGGCTGCTTAATTCTTGGAAAGGGGTATTTCTTTTTGGTTCGTGGCTTTCTCAGGTGTTGCCAGGTGGCTGTATTTGTGTCCCGAGCAGCTTGGGAAGCATTACCCGGCTGCCAACTGCTGTTCTGGGTGCTCTGAGCACTATTTACGCTTCCAAGGCTTCTGGTAGTACCTGCGTTGGAGGCCAGGATGCTTGAGGTTGCATTCTTGCTGTCTCGGTTGAACATATAGAAAGCAAGCCGTTGCTGTGTATCGAACAAGGCTTGCGATAATCCATTATATGGTATCCCAGCAGTAATCGGTCGGATTGTACCTGGATTATAGAAAAGAGGGAAGTTGTTTCCGAACGGCAGATTCCAGTAAGATGCGGCTGGTGCGGGTGGCGGCAGCCATGGTACAGGTATTGTTTCACTGGTCACAACTACTGGGGGAAACAAGCTCAGTTGAGTTACGGCAGAGCCACCTCCTTGAATGTTGATCAAATCCATCATTCGCAGTTCCTCCGGCGAGTAGTTCCTGAACTTTGGCTGCGCACTGATATGGTGCAAGTGATTTGAGGTTGGTGCAGCGTAGACCCCTTCTCTGTCCTCTGATATAAGCTGGAATTGAAAGCCCGTCCCACGCATCGAGTCAATTTGCTGGGACAGAGGATCAATTATTCTCCCTCGAGTCTTGCAGGAATCTACAGTGGTATCTTCACCATTGTCAAAAACATCGAGGTAGTCTGTCGTCGTTGGAATACTGCCAGCATACAGCCAGCTGACTAGGATGCCGATGGCGTCTGGATCATCTTCCTTGAGATAGATCGTATTCTCTTCTGCCTCTCGAAAGGGACCATTGAGTGCTTTGTTGAAGTACTCTGATTGTGTGACAAGAAGCTTTTTGTGCAACAAGAAGTGTTTTCGTGATGCTCCGGCGTAGATGTTTACTGCTTCTGTGCCTAGCTTTCTGTAACATTGTTAGATCGTCAAGAGAGGATAATGAAGATACTCACAGCACAAAAGTAGCTTGACTGCCTAAAGAAGCCATGGTGGTAGCGACGTGTAGGCAGGGGCCAGATCGACGTTGTATGAAGTTGAGGAGAGAGAATAGAGTTGTGGGATTACAGAAAATGACCGGCCCCTAGGACGATCACTCAAGACCACAACAGCCTCTACATATTAACAAAACAACTTGGAGTCATGGTAGTAAATAAATGCCTGGAGCCTTGTCAGCCCTGTAAGCTTTCTGTGCAAGGCTGAGGCCAGCCTTGCATTAGCGCGAACCTCCCGGTAATCTAATCTCGCGTTTTCCATACAGCACGCGTCGCACGCGTCTTTCTCAATTGAGTTGTAGAGCGAAGCTTGATGCCTCAAAGTGGTCTTCAATCTACCATACTTGAACGACGGCTTCGAAAAGTTGAAAGATCCGAATATGCCTCATTCAGTTCCTTCGCACGACTCCCCGGATTTAACGCCAGATATGGATGCAACAACCAACGAACCAAATCCGGTCGAGGGGTTGAATAGAGAGTCGCAGGAGAGTGATGCGGTCGATCCGGATATGACAATGGCAGAGGCAGGAATCGAGGGCCAGGATATACCAGCGCCTGAATCTACGCCTGTTATCAAACAGGAGATCAAGTTAGAAGACCTCTTCGCCGACTATGAATCCGATGAAGAATTTCCGAGTTCGCACGTCAACGCTGTGAAGGAAGAGAGCTCACCTGAGGCACCTCCTTCTCCAGAGTGAGTATTTCCTGGGGTATCGGTGGCCGTGAGCTGACAGATACAAGAAATAATGGCTTCGCCCTCGGGGCTTCAGATCAGGACGTGATGCGCGAGTTCTACAAGCGTTTGTTCCCATGGAGGAACCTCTTTCAATGGCTCAATCACTCCCCGACACCTACGAATGACTTTGGACATCGAGAGTTTGCCTTTACTTTACAGAATGATGCCTACCTGCGATACCAATCTTTCGCTACTTCGGACTTGTAGGTTGTGAGAAAGCCTCATCACGACTTGAACTAATGATTATAGACTCCGTAAGGACGTACTTCGCCTTATGCCCTCTCGATTCGAAATTGGACCGGTTTATAGCACCAATCCTCGCGACCGGAAAACCCTTGTCAAATCATCTGCCTTCAAGCCCATAGCAAAGGAGCTGTGTTTCGATATCGATTTGACAGATTACGACGATATTCGAACATGCTGCGACAAGGCTAATATTTGTATAAAGTGCTGGCAATTCATCACCATGGCAGTTAAGGTAGTGGATGTCGCCTTAAGAGAAGACTTTGGTTTTAAACATATCTTGTGGGTATACTCGGGACGAAGAGGAGCTCACGCCTGGGTTTGCGACAAAAAGGCAAGGCAAATGGATGATCAAAAGAGAAGAGCCATTGCAGGATATCTTGAGGTCATCAAGGGTGGTGCTCAAGGAGGGAAAAGAGTTAACGTTAAGAGACCTCTGCATCCACATGTGGCGTAAGTCTATTCACTCTCTCGCTTGTTCTTGGCTGACTTCTAGAAGGCGGAGTTTGGATATCCTGAAACAACACTTCCAGTCAGACATTCTCGAAAACCAAGATCCCTGGGAGAGTGATGAACAGTTTGATCGCCTACTCCAACTCCTTCCCGATAAGGCTCTAAACGAATCTCTACGAAAGAAGTGGAGTTCGGTACCAGGACGAGCCTCAAAGTCAAAGTGGGCAGATATTGATGCACTAGCAAAGACGAGTAAAGGCTTGGACACCAAGGCACTGCTTGAAGCCAAGCAAGATGTCGTTCTGGAGTATACCTATCCTCGACTGGATATCGAGGTCAGCAAGAAACTCAACCATTTACTTAAGAGTCCTTTTGTCGTGCATCCAAAGACGGGCAGGGTCTGTGTTCCTATTGATACGAGGAAATTAGAAGCCTTTGATCCACTTGAAGTGCCAACGGTCACTGAACTCCTGGAAGAGATCGACCAGTGGTCTGCACCTGAGGGTGATTCCGATGGCAAAAAGCTGCAGGACTGGGAGAAGACAAGCTTACGACCTTATATCGAGTATTTCCGGTCGTTCTGTTTGTCATTAATGAAGGATGAAAAGGGAGTCTCAATTAAACGTGAGAGGGATGATGGTGACGCAATGGAGTTTTGATGGTTGAATCCCTCATGTTTCTCTATGGCGTTCAAGGTTTACGGGCGGCTTGGATAATGGGTATCTTTTATGTTGAAATGAATAGCAGCACAAAGTCAACGAGTGATATCCTTGATCTACCATCCTTGAGCTACCATCACACGGAACTATAATACCCCGGACTGAGAAGCCGTGCACGCGAGCAAGCTGCCGTGCCGATCACCGACGACATCCCATGCGATTGTGATACTTGACAATATCATTTGTTACTGCCATTGCGGCAATGCACTCTGCTCTCGCAAAAAGCTATTTGGTGTAGCACCGAGACATGATCAGCAGATCGCAAAGTTATCTCCAAATATAGCTGGAATCGCCATCTCAGCATGGCTTCAACACCAGAAACAGAAACCACTACCCCGCGATCTGCCCGTTTCCACCTGTTTGCCCAACTCCCCACCGAACTCCGACTCAAAATCTGGAAACACTGCCTGCCCGGACCACGAATCCTGAAGATTAGCTACAATGCCTCCTTGCGCGAATATACCAGCAGCACCCGGGCCCCCGTCACCCTCTCCATCAACCAAGAAGCTCGCGCGCAGACTCTCCTCACCTACAACTCACTGGCGCTCACCACCCCGCGCACCGCTCCGCCCATCCCCATCGATTACACTTTCGATACAGTATACATAAGTGATCTCGCGCCCATTCTGCAAATGCACATGCACGACCTCCTCTATAACCTCTCCACCTCGCGCTCGCGACACCAGATCCAGAGCCTCGCCATTGACCGGCGCGTCTGGAATGAGCTATGCGACAATGGCCTCTTGGGCATGCTGTGTCGCATGAGGACCCTGCGAGAGGTATTCATGGTGGTGGAGTTTGGCCGGGAGTTTGTCGGGGATCTTGCTTTCTTGGATACGCCTGACTGGAGAGGGGATCTGAAATGGGTCGCCGCGAGTGCGATGGAGAGTCTGGCGGAGGAGAGGACCAAGTTTGCGGGCCTGAGGAGGAAGGTGGGTTGTCGAGACTTGGGGGATGAGGAGATTGTGGTCAAGTGTGTTATTCTCATGAGAGGTGGGGAGCAGGCTTAGTGCTCGGGCGGCTCTGCTCAACTGGTATCACCAACTCTCACATTTCTGGTTTACTCTCCTTCACCTTAGAGGTCAGACTAGATGGGGCACTACGAGATTTTCGATGGTTTTTGTTGTCGGTGTTTTAATGCAGAGATGAAGTTAAACTGTAGGATGGACGGCGGAAGGAAGTCTAACAGAGAGTGATGATGGCGTATATAGAATCTGCTGTACTGGTTTGAGAAGGCGCAAACACCACAGCTCATGACTGACGATGAAAGTGTAGTATGTGTTTATGATTGCAGAGCTTCCTGCGGAAACGGCAATGATTGGATTTTAGTAGAAGAAATGGGGGAATTCGAATTTTAGCACGGAGTTCTCCCTATACGATTAGAAAGCACAATTTGATTTCAAAAACTCCTGGCTGATACTGAATGAACCTCCAAACTCCGTGAGAATTGCCAACCTCAGAACTCATTCCCAGTAATAAGTCCAAGCATCAAACCCCAAAAACTCATCCGCATACATCTTACACTCCCCTTCGGCCCCCGCGCCCGCCGCTACGAGCAAGGGCAAGAAATGCTCGGCCGCGCCCCGGGGATGCATGTCAAAGGCGTTGGGAAACTCCCTCCAACCTTTCAAGGCAGCGGCTCGCTCGGCCGGGTCCGTCTTGGACAAGGCAGCATTCAGCGCGCCGGTCCAGGCTGCGGATTTCTGACGGAAGGCGGGTGCGCTGGCTTGCCCGGACATCATGAGGCGGATGTTGTGCATGGATGCGAAGCCCGAGCCGATGATGGCAATGTTTTGGGAGCGGAGAGACGAGAGGGCTGCTCCCATCTGGAGGTGCTGTGCTGGGTCTTCGGATGCTAGGACGGAGAGTTGGACCACGGGGATGTCGGCCTCGGGGTGGATGAGGATTAGGGGGCAAAAGGTACCGTGATCCCAGCCTATGTTGCAGTGGATTAGCTAGGCAATTCTGACCTGAAATGTCTGCAGAGATGAGAAGGAAAGACTCGCCTCTTGTTCCATCCCCCTTCGCTTCCAAACCAGCGTCATTCAGCAACTTCAGGATCTCCTTCGCAACCTCTGGCTCGCCTGGCGCATTGTAATTCAACTCATACGCCACTCTCGGGAACCCACCATAGTCGTAGAAAAGGTCGTGCTTCTTGCCGTTAGAAACCGTAGGGATGTTGGTTGTCCAGTGCGCTGTGACGATTACGATGGCACGTGGTTGCTCGGGTGTTCCGAGCTTCAGCACCTTCCTTAAGGTTGTCCGAAAAGATTGGTTGAGGGCATTGTGGCTAGGATCACCGAGAACACCCATGGGTCCTATGTAGGTTGTTAGTTCTTTGTTTCGGTTTGGCTTCGGGGGAGAGAGATGGAACTGTGATGGGTTGGGGGTGAGCTGAGAAACAAAAACAACGAACCTCCGCCATGCGGGATACAGACAGCTGGTGCGCGAGACATAGTTGGAATTTTGGAGTTTGAGATTATGGGCTTAAGAAGCCAAGTCAACTTCTCTCTATCGACAATTGGTTAGCTGAGGAGCTTCTGGGGGCTGAGAGAGATCATTACAGCATGCAGTACTATCTCACGTCTTTCCTTTCAGCTCAAGTTCTTTGGGAAGTCCTCGTCTTCGTAGTATGGTTCAGAAAACTGATCTTGAATTTAGATACAGACGTACTTCTAGGAAAGAATTGGGCTGGTGAATTGAGGAAGCAGCGACAGCAAATATAGGTGAAGGTGACACAGCCACAGGAATCGCTTAGCGGACTTCATAGAAGTTCTGAAAGTCCGGCGACATTCCGCTTGGAGTCAGTCAAAGATGCTTGTTGTAAGCGCTTTGTACAATTGGCTTTCCTTACAAATCAAATCGGGCGAGAAAACCGGCTCGGTTCCGTCTCGTGCTTAGTTCGGTCGGCTCTTTACCTGTATGTACGCTTGCTCTGCTTTCTCTTGTTGTATCTTTCCCGCTTGGGATTGTACTAATCGGGAGTACGGAGATTGGGTTAGTGTCCTTGAGAGATTGCTGTGACAGTGAAGAGCCTCAAATCGCAAGTACCGAGTTTGACGGCTCTTCTCTTCTACCAGAGGACAAAGGCACGACTTATAACGCGATTAAGGACAGCAGGCAATTTCATGGCACTCGAGAACGAAGCATGCATTCATTCATTACTGAGAAACAAAACGCCCTCTAATGCCGCGCTCCTTGAAACGGAGACTGAGGTTGAAGAGTCAAGGCAGAATAGAGGAGTGGCCTAGATAAATAAGCTGCCTTCATTCCCCAATCTCAATCATCAATAAAAGAGCCCAAGTCAGATTTGTGAAAACAGCATTTCAGACCCAAAGACGCCACGCCAGCCATGTTTACAACTGCCTAATTTCTCTCGTGAATCGCGTCTCAAGGTGCCAAGATCCATGGATATATCACAGCAACTTTTGATGGTCTTTTTTGAATCCCTTCCCTATGCCCCTTCCTGGACCTCATGATTCGATGCACTACTCAAATTACTCTGCTCTCACTTCGCTACCGCAGCACTCAATACTTGCGTTCGGAAGAAGCCACCCTTGGTTCGCTCGATAACTTGTTGGTAGACGCTATTTTGTGGGTGGTTCATAATGACTGTGCCCTCCTTGTAGTCAATCTTGGCATCAAGTCTGGTGTCCCGGATAAGGTTAACAATCCACTTCTCACCCTCATCTTGATCGAGACCCAATCGAGCACTTAAGTCTTTGATGTCAATTCTTTGGTGGATCTTGCAGTATGACTCGGAGATCAGATGGCGGGCAGCCTCAACAAACGCATCTGAAGAGTTATTGAGGAAGAAATCGGAACGGAGAACGGCCTCTGCCTCAGAAAGCTTCTTCTGTGCCTCCTCAAAGTCAAAATCGATGTAAAGAGCCTTGATGAAATCGGTTACAGGGTCGTTGTATTCGTAGTTCTCTTGCTTGACAATACGGATAATGTCTTTGAGTTGCTTTTGATGTTGTCCGGTGTTGCGAGAGCGGCTACGGTTGGTAACAACTGCTGCTACGAGATAGCGGAGGAGCCATGGACAGGCTGTTTGAATTGTGTTGATGAATGGTGCGGAAAAGAAGAGCTCACAGACGGTCTCGCGAGCTGGTTCGTAGTTGAAGAATGGGAACAATGACCAGTGAAGTAACCATGTTCGGTGGGTGAGTTGAGCGAGTGGGTTGTTGAAGAGCTTGGTGTCAATGGACTCCTTGACCTTGTTGACCTCCTCCATTGCGGACTCCCAGTTTGTGGTCAAGATCTCAGAGGCCAGCTTTCCCCAGGTGGCCGCTGTAACCTTGTCGTTATCGGTGGAAAGGACTCGGAACTGATAGAGAAGCTCTGAGGCTGCACCATAGTTACCGCAGCTGTATTGGAAGTTACCAAAATCGTATAGAACGTTGACCATCTCAATAGTGACCTGGCGCAACATTAGTGACGTTTCCCCACTCCAGATACCATACAACATACGTCGTGCTCCTTCTTCAAAAATTCCAAGTTTGCAACTTTGTCACTTCGCAGACTGGTAACAACGTCCTCTCTTGACAACAAATCCGTGATCTTCTCTGTATCCTGCTCGAACTTTTCCAGGCGTGCCAAAACCTCAGATCGCTTTGTCGCATATTCCTTTGGTGGTTCCTCCGCACCCTCAATCTCGCAGTAAAGTTGGGCCACGTAGTCGGTCATGTTCGTCGTCTTCAAAAGCTCAAACTTGGCCTTGGTGATATCGGGAGACGCATCCTCCTCATCGGCTGCGAACTGCAACAGGGGAAAGATCAGGTGGCGGTCCAGGTTTTGCATCAGCTTGGGAAGCAGATCGTGGTTTTCCATTTCAGCAGCCATGATTGCGGTCTCTGATCTTGTTCCTGTGGTGGGGTCGCGGTCGCGGGAGGGCCAGAGATATCTAATTTTTGATTGTGCGAAATCGCGACGGCGAGATTGAAGAAGCGTGACTTGTTAGCGCCAAACCTTAAATTCCGTCCCCAACTTCAGTTGTCTGTAAGGCAAAGCGCGCAAAAGCTTAAGGTCCATCTCCAGTTCAATAACGTCTTCAATCTCTATGAAAATGCTCCTCCCACTCTCGTTTCTCAGGCCCATGCGCCTACCAAGGCCATCAACCATCCAGCGATTCCTTAACACTGCGGCAACAACCGCAGCAACCGCAACTGCCCCAATCCTCCCCTATAGAATTGCGCGGACGCCCTCGAAGAACCTCCCCATCTACCTCTTGAACAAAGCTGGTGGCAACAAGAAGATGACAAAATTACGGAAGATTGAGGGAGACATCAGTGCCTTGCGATCAGAGATACAAGCTACGCTAGGATTGGATGAGAAGGATGTGGTGATCAACCAGTTGACAAGGCATATTTTGATAAAGGTATGCTTTGATGGGATGTAAATGCATACGGAGAACTAATTGTCTGAGTAGGGTCACAAGAAACCGGAGCTTATAAAATTCTTCGAAGAAAGAAATATCTAATGCGGCGGCGTGTATGTTTGGCGTGTACGATATAGTGCAATGAAGAACGGCAGCCCGAATTTGGCTGTGACGGCAGAGAAAGGTTGATCTAGAGATGGACAGTCGACCGGCGTCATGGAATATCAAGGCATTTTGGTTGGCTTATTTATTATGGTCGACAAAAGTTCTGGGTGCAACAGCTTTTGCAATTGCTAGATCCTAGTGCTCACACCTGCATATGTACAAAGACTCCTTGACCTCGACTTCATTTATCCATGAGTCTGACTGAATCCACGCCTATACAATCCATAAGCTAGCCACTGAGGTAGATCATTGGTCCATAGCAATGGACTAAATAAAATCAAATAGCAACGCCGGCCCCTCGCTCCCAACAGTTCATTGATGTGTCTATAGAGAATTGGTACACGATAACATCCGTATGCTTCACTTATCCAGTCCTGCGTATGCACACAGTTGCTTCAACACCACCTGTAGTCGCGGCTGTGCTATCTTCAGAGCCCCAAGAAGTTGGTCCTTAGCAGGCATTCCCGGTATGACAGTAATAGCTTCCGGGTTGTCAGGGTCGCGAGACTTTTCAGCCAGCCGGCGAAGTACTGCAATGCCTCCTAGGGTGATATGCAGCAATGCCTCATCCTCCACTCCTTTCGGTGGTACTTGGCCTCTTCCGTGAGGAGCCGGCGGGGCGGTTGTTTCCATGCAGAGTGACAGAATAAGTCGCGAAAGATTTTGAGCCCATCCATCCTCGGAGGCTAGCCAAGATCTCGACAGCCTCGCTTCATTTCCTGGGGAGATTTGAGCCAGAATATCAGCAGCGAGCATTCCTTGCATGAGATACGGTTTCCTGTATTCCACAACTGGTCCTAGAACCCCTCGTTTGCTGTCTTGCTTCATATCCGGAATCGGTGATATGGCAAGAGCGAATGTCCTGGTCAGAAGATCATACGGCGGAGACGAGGTCACGTCAGCCGCAAATATAATCTTGTAGTACGTCCTATTCGGTTCGTCGCGAGCAAGCAACTTTGCTAAGCTGTCAACCGCAGCAGGGAGGTAGCGGTGCGTAGAGGGGTCATAAGCAGCGAAAGAAACCTTGTCCGACCCCAAAGCATTGGGAGGTGGGCTAGGAGCAAAGGCAAGCACAAAGTGTAATAAACAAAGTGCTTGCTCCCGGCTTGGCAGTTCCACAGCGTGAGCAACATTCGATAAATAGATTATTACATCCTTCATGAAGTCCAAAGTGTTCGAATGTGTGCGCAGAAGCATGTTGCGAGTTCCGAGGTGTCTGATGACCACGCAAAAGAATTTGATGACAAGCTCATCCGCAAGAGGACCTTGGTTAGAATCGGAAAAGGAGAAGTTGCGAAGAATCGTAGTGATACATATTAAACGGTCAACCGCGCGATCGAGCTCATATGCCAAGGTCCCGTAAGCTGGAATGTCTTGCAACGAGTCTTTCTCCGACCTGCAACCACGAACCACGTCCTCGTAGGAAGTCACAAGCATTACGTCGGAAACTTCAGCTGCACTCTCGGCGAGTAATTCGACCTGAACCTCCGCACAGTCAACCAGACTCTCAACCAAATCTTCGCAGGCTCTCAAATCGAGCTGCAAACGAATCTCGACAGACATTGAGACTAGCGTATCCAGTGCCAGGCGGACTTCGGCATGTATCCCGCTTTGGAGACTCATGGTGAGGGCATGTATGTCTATCGTCCCAAGGTCTGCCACAGCCGGAATGTCCGGTTTGACTTGTGTAATAAGGGCTCCAAGTTTCAATAACGAAGAAAGTTCAACACCGCCATAAGTGTCCAGAATTCTAACTTTCGGATCCAATTCGGCTGGCAAACTAAATTCCGCTGGTGTCTTCGGCGGTCCAGCGCTAGGAGGAAGATGTTCTGGAGGCGCCTGCATCGGTATGCTTCCTTGTTTTACTACAGTCGCGGGTGAGGGCATGCTGAAGGCGGTCCCATTCTGTGGTGGGGTCGATTCTATGCTTCTCGAGAGGCTGTTTCGGGAGTGACTCTGTGGGCCGATAGTGTGCGGCGGTTGAGGTGCTTGTGGGGTCGAGAAGCCATTCATTGCTGGTGGCATCGATCCCATTTGCTTCGAGGGAGTTCCCTGGGGTTGCTGCACTGGGTGCTGTGGCATTCGTTGTTGAGGTGGTGGCGGTTGTTGTTGCGCATTGTACGGCGAAGATTGTTGCATATGGGGTTGATTAACTGGTTTCGATGGAGACATCTGCGGGCCTTGACCAGGAACATTACCACCTTGGCCTTGCTGCATCACGGCAGCAGCTCTTTGGCGCTGCTGTTGCTGCGTCCACGCCTCCTCAAAAGCCAGTAAATTCCTCTCGTAATGAAGCTTCAACTGCTGAGGCGCGCTTGGGTTCTGCATCGGGTGAAATTGCAATGTTTGTGACACTTGGGCCCAGCCATTCTGTTGTGTGACTTTGCGATATCCTCCAAACTTGGACACAGCCATGTACAACATGACCAAATTTAGAGGGCGATCGCCCACCATTGGATTAAGATCTAGTTGCTGCTGTCTTGACTGCATGAATGCCGATAGGTTTTTCATGAATTGATCAGGATTATTGGGGCGAGCCACAGGCGTCGGTTGCTGTGGTCGCATGTTTGGTGGAAGCTGGCCATTCGACATTTGAGAATTGCCTAAAGGATTGACATTTGGAGGCATGTTCTGGTTTCTCTGCGCCTGTAGCAGACTTCCCTGCTGAAGTTGCTGCTGCAATCTCATCTGATACAACATTTTTTGCTGCTCCAGACTTTGCGGCGGCCTCTGCTGCTGCTGTTGTAATGACGGTTGCTGTTGTGGCTGTTGTTGATTGAACATCTGCGGTTGCATATGCGATTGAGGCATATGCGGCGTTGACATTCCCTGCTGAGGGGGAGCTGACGTTCTCCCTGGCGGAGGTGTGAAATTTGGATTGAATCCAGGATTGAAACCTGGGTTCTGGCCATATGGGTTGTTCTGCGGCGTTTCTGTCCGACTACCATGCTCTGATTGGGGAGAGCCGTGTGCTGCAAATTGTGGTCCGGCTGGGGAAAACGGATGAGGTGAGGCGGTCGACACCCTCTGCGGAACACCGCCAGGACGTAACTGGTTTCCCATAATGGGTGATGGACTAGCATTTGCGGATCCATTTTGCAGATGGGAATATGGTGTCTGTTGAGGTGCGAAAGATGGAGCATTGGGATATCCACCTTGTTGGGGCGTCTGCGAGCGGGAATTTGGCAGCATGCCTTGAGGTTGTCGAGGTGATGTGCCCATACTATCCTCCCTTCCTCTTGGTCGCTTGGACGGTATTACTTGATTCGTTTGATACACTGGGTTGTTGAAGGATGGAGAAGAGTTGCGCATTGGGCCGTTCTGCATCCTCTGTTGTAACTGCTGATTCTGGAATGGTGTGGGATCAAAGGAGGATGGATTGGCCATGAAGGCCGTAGGATCGAGCATGTTGCCGGGGGTATTAGGGTCGTTGAGGTGGTTGAAGCCTGCGCCATTGTGGTTTTGGACAGCGGCGTCGTTCATCCAGGAGCTCATGTCTGTTCGAGGTGGCAAAGGCAACCCATCTGCAGCAAGGGTGAGATGTCAGCAAGACTGTTCCATACCGTGGCCTTCCCCAATGGTCTTGCAGGTCAATTCAAGATGGCCAAGCGCGCTGGGAGAGCGGTCGCGATGAGAGTCGCGTCGCGGTTGATGAAGCTGATGTGGGTGCGTGTGAGACCAATGGATCATCACCAGCATCAACACCAGCGATCAGCAGCGATAACGCGTGAAGCAATATCTAAAGATCGTCACGAGACATCGATAGGCCCAGGATAAGAGGAACAGGAATGAAAGGGAGGGTCTTACATAGGCGCGCTGATGTGGTGGTTTACGTCGCAAATAACAACGAGACTCGGCTGCTGAGCGTTGTTTCTTGATGTAGCCAACCCGGATTGGGCTTAGTCGCGCCGTCCGCGAGATCCCAGGGCTGACTGAGCAAGAAAGGCAGGCGAAGAGTTGAGAGGGGGGATTCGAGCGGTGCTAAAATTAAGGTCTAGAAGATGCAGCAGAATGTCAGTCCCCAGAAACGCGTGATTAGACTCAGCAGAACCCAGTCAGGGCAGTGAGATGAGCGTCAACAAGGAGAGGAAGGCCGGAAGTATTGATGGCATAGCGCCGAAATTCGGTGCAAAGGGGTTCGGCCAATGCATAAAAGGCGGTCGCAACGAGAAGTAAAGCATACGTACCTGAATCGGAAGAGGCTCCTACAAGGGCCGGGATGGGTTCAGAGGCTCACACGATGAATAAGTGCAATAATGATGACTGGTGCCGAGCCTGCACATGGGACCGGGCAGAGAGCAAGAGAGGGGAAAGGCAAAAGGCTGCTGTAACACTTGCGGCGGCGTCAGGATCAGGGACGGTACGGTAGGATGGGGGAGGTGAGAGCAACGAGGTAAAAGAGGCGGGGGAAGAGAGAGAATAGAGCGAGCTATTGAGATGGATGGAGCAGTCAAGCCAGTGCCAGGTAAGGTGTACGAGACGTCTGTCTAGAAAGAACGGGTGATCGGAGTGGGAGTAGGGCCCTCGAAGTCGTGGCAGACAGCAAGCAACCAGACAGATGGTCAGAGCCTGAGAGCTGGTGGACCGAAAAATGTAATCTCCACGCTAGGCCCCATCCAATCACCGGCGCGCGCCTGGCAGATCGGGCTGGGTTCCTCGGGCCATGCTGCTGCTGCTGAGGGTGCCGCCCATGTCGAGTTCCTGCGACGGTGCAGATGCAGACGCAGATGCACGCCGTGGACGTTCCTGTTTCCTGAATTCAGTTCTTTGCTTCCTCTGAGCCCGTGGTTAGTGTGGTCGGTATAGCAAAGCGGGCGTGGTGATTGGGTTGAGCACCAGCATGTGTGTCCGACTCGATGCGGCCAAACCCGGTGCCGCTTGAAGCTGGGCCAACCTTAGCTCACGACCCGACGCCGACATGGACGAGGACGGGCGTGCGTGAGAAGCGTCAGCAGGGCCACCGGGGATGCCAGACGGTCGTGGGACCGTCGAGAGAACATCGCCGTCCGACCGAGTCTGGATGACAGCGTGGGCGTCCGAATCCTTACTCTCGTCCTCGGAGCTTGGCGGTGCGTATCCGTACAGCGGCAATCATGCCAGTGGGCTGCGAAGCGGGAGTGCCCATCGAACACAGCGCTGGGAAGAAAACCAGAACAACAACAAAGTAGAGCTTGGGGGGCAGAGAAGAGAGGGGGGAGGAGGAATGAAGGAGGAGAAGAAGAAGAAAAGAAGAAGGAGAAGGAGAGGAGGGGAGGAGGGGACCGAAAAGTCTTAAGGAAAAGGCGGAGCACCCGGTCAGGCAGGGAGCTTCTTTCTTAATCTCGATTTTCGAGGTCATGTACATGTACCGTAGACGAAAGGAACCTGAACTCACTCGTCCCTCCGGGTCAGCAATGAATGGCTCGCAGGCCTTCGCTGCACTTGCTGTTCCGGCCCCAGACTTTCCAGCCCTGTCAACCCAAGATGCAGAGGCCCAAGGCCCAAAGTCAAAAGGACGACGGACAACGAGAATGACAGCTGGGCAGAGATTCCCGTCGACCCCTACTGTCCCGTGCCTTGCCTGCCTCGGATTTCGAGCAGACTGATGGTTATGATTATTATACTTTGGTGTCGTAAAACACTCCTCGCTCCTCCACGACGATCCCCAAATCCAGCTACTATGCCGCCTGCCCATGCCTGTTTCTGCCTCTCGCCTTTGGCCCAGATTGGCTCGTTCATTCCACCCGTCACGTATCGTGGCTTGAACATCATTCCTGCTGGCTGCTTTCCTCTGCACACCGTGCCCCCTTCGGAAGCACACCTGCGTCGATGATAATCTGCATTGGCGGATGTGCTAAAATAAGGTAAGTGATCCCAAGCGTTTGGCGAAGGGCTCCATCACATCATCCATGCTCGGAGGTCATGATCATTTATGGTCTGGGAGAGATTACCATTCGTTATCCTCCTCCCTTTCTCCACCTTGGTCAGTATCCAAGACTGGGCCGGTGCTACGTTTGTACAATCATCATTTCACATCTCGAATGTCTCACCTGGCGCACCATCGCGTCTACGAGAGGTCCAGGTCGCAGCAGAATGACATCCAGCATGCGACCGGTGTCCAAGGGATTTGTGACATCTTGAGACCGTGCTGGAGCTGCAGGCCAGAATGCTGGCGCTCAAATCGGCAGTCGGCCTGTGGGCAGTGCCACTTTATGGCAGCTGGAGGTGGAGATCGAGGACGAAGACACTGTATCTCCCACGCTGGTTGTCTGTTGTATGGATGGCAACGATGATGGCGTTCTAGCAAGGGTCCAGCAAGCTAACCTTACTGTCACCTTGACTTGCATGAGCCCGCCAATTCAGTGCTCCATACGCGGATTGGAATCGGAAATGATAATCACGGTGCAGAAGGGGATCGCTTTGATCAGGCGTGTCAGGGCACCTGTGTATATCGCACGTAGCAAGTAATATTTGCTCCCGTTTCCTCCTGCTGAACGCTGGAGGGAAGTCAACTCTCGCCGTACCGCGCGGACGCCTGCCGAACCGCAGACATGGCCAGAGTCGCTAGGCGTGGACTAGCTCGTCCACACCCCTGTATCCTGGGGATTGTAACATTGAGAGTTCTCGAGATTCATTTGCTCAACGGCTCCGCGTCATCCACACCACGCCGCCACGACGCGATTTCTTAATACGTCGAGATGGCCAAACGAAAGGCGAAGGAGATTGACGCGTCCATACCGACCGAGGAACCAAGAAGATCAAGTCGACGCAAATCTACCAAAGAGGAAGTGATTGAGGAGAAGTCGCTGGCTGCGAAGCCAGCCAAGAAGCCCAAGAAGGAGGCGGGAGCTGAGGCAGAGACCACAATCGGAGTAAATAACAGCAAGAAAATTGAAGGCGAAGTTCGTATTTCGTTCGTATTTCGTTCCTCTTTAATACAGGGTGATATTGTTTTTGGGGGGTTGTCACTGAATCACAGTCACCTGATCCACCCACAACATACTCACACACCTGTCGAAGAAACAGCTCTACAAGCTGAAGCTAGTTTCACCGAACTAATTATCTTCCAGAGTCTTGAAAATGTTGACAAACCATCCGATTCCAAATCCGTAGCGCAGTCGCAGGAGTCAAAGTCCACATCAACGGGTCGGCAGTACTGGCTCATGAAGGCG
Organism: Coleophoma cylindrospora; assembly: GCA_003369665.1. Taxonomy (NCBI): domain Eukaryota; kingdom Fungi; phylum Ascomycota; class Leotiomycetes; order Helotiales; family Dermateaceae; genus Coleophoma; species Coleophoma cylindrospora. The sequence goes on from PDLM01000002.1 coordinate 2,045,071, forward strand.
GAGCCAGAATCGCGCATAGAAAGGGGTCACGATATCAAGTTCTCTATCGACGATCTCGCTGCTAAGAAAGAGCCAGAACCATGGGATGGTTAGTTTCCGCCTTGATGGTTAACAGTGTACGGCGTGGCTAATCATTAGACAGGTATACGGGCATATGCAGGTAACTTGTCCTTACTTAATTCGCAATGCACAATAACTTACCCACAAATCAGCACGCAACAACCTGCGTGCGATGAAGAAAGGGGATCTAGCATTCTTCTACCACTCCAGCTGCAAAGTGCCTGCAATTGTAGGCACTATGGAAATTGTGCAAGAGCACAGTCCAGATTGTAAGCCAACGGCCTCTTTATACCCCGATCCTCGAAACTCACATGTCTTCTCGTAGTATCAGCACATAATCCCAAAGCACCCTACTACGACCCCAAATCCAAGCCTGAAGATCCAAAATGGTCAGTAGTGCACGTGGAATTCCGCCAAAAGCTGAAGACGCCGGTCACGTTGAAGGAGTTAAAGGAGTGGCAAACTACCAAGGGACATGTATTGGAGAACATGCAGATGCTTAAGCTGGCGAGACTTAGCGTAAGTAAGGTGAGTGAGGAGGAGTGGAGGTTCTTGACTGGTGTTATGAAGGAGAATGGCGATGTGATTGAGGACTGATAGCTAGAGTGCTTCGCAATGGTCGGAAATTGTGGTCGCCTCGATAATGCATCACCCAGCCCAGGACGAAGAGGCTAGAAAATCACGTCGCTTGAGGTCGTTTGCTCGAGGTGCCTTAGCATATACCTGCGTCTTGGAGGCAGCATATTAGGTCTTGTATAGCAACATGTTTTAGAAGCCTGAGATGATCAACGTCTCCTCGCCCTTCCGTCCTATAGCAAGTGTACTCGGGTGCACGACAGTCAAGTGGTCTGTGGCGGATAACAAGTCCACCGGTCAGATTCTCAACGAGTGGCAGGATACATGAAGTTGGGCTTACACTCAAGTCAAATAAGTCCTCCAGACATCTGCCTTAGTCAAGGTCCGGGTGAATATTACATACTGTATGTACTCGACATGGATCGACGTAAAGTGGAAGGAACGAGGAGTGACCAATGTTTGGCGGGCTCCGATGGCCGAGCTTTTCCGTGTTGTGGATCTACCAGAATAATGACATTCCAATGTGGGACAACGCGCTCTCCCAATATTGAACGAAGGTCCCGGGGTTGGGGGTCAGTCTTCTTGGCCCCGGGCAAGTATGGCATGTAGATGCTCGTGAGTATCAGGCGCTCGTATATGTACATCGGATCACAGCCTCAAAACAATCCCATATCACTCGAGTACATTTTGGTTGCCAGAGCTTCACCGAGAGAACAGGCTGGTAGAAGTCTGTGCATGGCACGTGCACGCAAAGCACCTTCTGGCGATAGCTGCACAGCATATCACCCGTGGCAAAGCACCGTCACTAAGTTGTCAATTTCCAATTCTCCAACCCCGCTCTCGGAATAGCACTCGAGCGATTGCTGACATCCTCAAATACATGGTGTCTGGGGCTGGGCTGGGGGATCTGATCGTGCCAGATCAGATCCTTCCAGGCTTTTTTGACGTTCGTCCCATATGATATGTTGTGTCTGGGGCTCGCAAGGACCCAGCCAAGTGTCTGGCTGGCTATTGCTGAGCTGCGCCAAGGGCAATGCTTTCTCTGGGATGGCTTTGCATCTTACTTGCATCCGCGATCCGGTGTCGTGGGTCGCCGGCAAAAGAGCGATGGCTAGCGTCCACAGATCAACAGCGGCGGCTTGTGTTCTGGATGGCGCTGGACCCGAGTGAAGGGAGCGTAGTCTGGCAAAGGGAACGAGCACCAGCGCTTGGAACTTGGCCGTCGCGCTTTCACGTCAATGGGAGCGCCCTCGCTTAAGCACGCTGCCAGGCTAAAAACAGCCAACAGGTCCTGATATCACGAGGATCGCAGCATAAGCATCCTCCATCTCATGCAGAAAAGGGACGAGGCCTTGGCGGTATGCTTAACTCGGATGCGCATGCTCCTCGTGCTTCCTTTTCTGTATCTGTGGCACTGCGGACTGAAGAAAGGTAGCCCTACTGTTGGGCTTGTTACCTCGTTAACCGACCTTTGGCGAGGTGCTTGCCATCCTACTGCGTTCCTGACATCAGATTCTTCAGTTCGTCAATCTAGGTCGGGCAACCGCTTGTTCCTCAATCTGACTTAGGTATTCGGGTGAGGGTTTTCTAGCTGGCCTCTTGGGTAAAATCTATGGCAGGATGCAGCGCTACTACGTAGAATCCTCCTCTGCTCGGTCTTCCGTGAGTTTCAGTAGGCTCAGCTGGCTGGCTAGCCGTGTCGTTCAAAGCAGTATATATCTGGGGCGTGTCCCTTGTTTGGATTATCTCTCGTACATCATTCTACATCCAATCTCTCCTCTGCTTCCATCATAATCCAATTTCATCAAACTCGTCATACTGGAGAAATCTGTTCAAGTTTGAACTTCATTGAGTCCAAGTCGCCACCACTCGCTACCATGCTTTCTGTAAATTCCCACAATCCAACCGATCACGCTAAGGAGAAACGCTAATCGATGAATAAGTTCAAATCCATCATGCTGGTCACAGCATCCATACTCTCTCTGGTTTCAGGCTCCGCCATTCCAGTTGAATCAGAACTTGTCGCAAGAAAAGCTGCTGGTAAGTTAATAGGACGGTCCCGGCTCCGGAGCAGGATGAAGAAAGAGAAACTCTAGAAGGGCTTCCTGCATGCATCATTGCTAACACCTTTCTCAGGTGGTCCAGCCATAGCAAATGTTGCAGTGTATCCGTCGTATACCTGCACCGGTCCTACCGTAGCACCTTCTTATGACGCAACCATCAAATCCATCTCCGTAACAGAAGAGACCTGTCAAGTCCTCTCCGTGCCCTTGGGCAGCGCCGTCTCGGCCAATCTGACGCAAACTCCCAAGACCGGTGTTGCAGGCTGCTATATCAACTTCTACAAGGCCGGCAGCTGCGCCGTGTCCTTCGATAACTACTATGTCGGCTACGCTTTCCAGGGAACCAGCGTCGGAAGCAAGTTGCCTTGTGTCAACCCCATGGGTGCCGAAGCTAAGGGTGCTATTGAGATTACATGTTTTTAAACCGCCTCGTTTGGCTTTTTCTTTCCTCCTTGGTTGGGGTCTTCTGCGGTGTCGGTATACCATAGATATTTTTACGATCTGCATGATTATTATATTTAATGATTACGAACGATTCATTTAAATGTTAGCCACTTTCTCTGCTGGTGATTTAATGCATTTTACACCTTCCACTGGGACTTTTCCGGTAATTTGAATCGTAGCAGTTTGTATTTTTTACCTTCATGTTTGGGGGCTTCTTGCCCAGACCTCCGTTGCAGTCTGGCTGCATAACCGGTACCAGACAGGTCACTAGTTACAAGTTCCCGAGAACGTGAAAGCATAGTTGACAGGTAAGGAGTCTCTCTTGCAGTGATGCACGGTTCACGGAAGTGCCAGCGGATTGGGGTCCATATTGTGGCTTAGAAGATGCGCTCGGATGGAGCTGGGGGTGATGCAAAGATGAACATGTCGCTGGCAGCGTTTGAGAACCTCTTCGAAACGAAATTTACGTCTGTCAACTCACTTAGTCTGAACTGGTAAAGGAATACAGAGCAGTTTGGCATTGTTTGCTAGGGCGCTTATGATCCTTCATCTCCCTGGAGATGTGCACGGGTCTTGTCGCGGCAGCATCTCCTGATCCGAACACCATTTATTTCGCCCAACTCTCTTGTGTCGAGTATCATAAGTTGTAGATGGCAATTCGGCCGTCTCAATAAAATGGCTTAGTTTCTGTTTCCTTGTTTTGTTGCACATCGTCCCCCCCTTGTTCTCCTTAGCGTCGCTCCTAGTCCACTGACTAGCTGGCTCCAGGGTTATTGTTACCAGGATCTTCACAGGTGAAAGACAAGCCAGGGTGTATGAAGACACTTAATGCTTCAGACACAGTGGGTAATTGGGAACTTTCCAAAGTAGAAGTAAATGGAGCATAGCAGTCTGCTCGTCATTCTTTTCTTTCACTTTAATGATTAGTCGCATTTGGCACTGGGGGCGTTTTCACCATTCGTACTGAAGTACACATCCACTTTTGGTTCCGCACAGAAGATCTTCAAAGAACATAAACAAAAATGAAAGAACTATATCGATTGATAAATAGGCAAGGTTGAGACAGCAAGGAAAGCTCTATGGGCCATTGCATAGGGAGGTACTGCGCTGTAAGAATCGCTACTAAGCGACGTGAGACGAAATGTCGAGAGAACCGGTTTCTGACAAAACGCCCCCATGATCTCAAGGACTGAGAGCAAGAACAAGGCACAAATTGACCCGGATCTGGCGTTTAGGAAAAGTGATATGACTATTGATTTGGCATCTCGAATTGTCACATTCTTGGCATAGACAGGGCTCGGCGTTAGCGCTGAGAGGCTTGTCCCTCCTTACGACTCACGGGTCTGCTGACTTATAGTACAGTCTAATATCCTATAATTCACAACTACGCAAATGTTATGTAAACGAAACAACTTCGCATCGTATTGAAGTCAGCCAATTTCTCAGTTCACGCTTGCACAGAGTACAAGTCACCTTCAACTCGAACGCGATGTTGCCGGCAAGAATTAGGCTTATGTCCCGGATAAGGCCGATTGGCAGGCATCGAGCGCCATGTGTGTGGATGCTGCAGCTCAGCTGAAGGCCAAGTCTTCAAATCCACATCTATAAGTATTGACGATAAAACTTATTTACTTTGCGCTTGCTATTTTCTTTGATCCTCAAGGGCCGGATCTAGGCCAGGATGGACGAATCATGCGATCCATTCCCATATCAAGCATTGGGGCCATCAGAGATAAGAGTACTGAAGCCTCGTGCTGCCACTTCTGGTACATTTTCGTTTGATCTAGTCGTCAAGGATTTATCGACAAAGCCTAGGTACGCTGCCCTGTCGTATACATGGGGGCCACCAGGCAACACTCACAGTATCATATTGAACGGACAATTATTTCCGGTCCGTCAAAATCTGCACGATGCTCTCACGCAGCTCTCGAAGTCGAGACTCATCGATAACTACATTTGGATTGATGCGATTTGCATAAATCAAGGCGAAGACGAGGTTGCGTTAAAAGAACGCAGTTCTCAGATCGTGCTCATGAAGCAGGTCTACGAACAAGCCAAGAAAATCGTAGTGTGGCTTGGGAAGCCCGAAAACAAGCTCAATAATGACTCTGCGGCCAAGAAACTGCGCGAGTTCTCTGACTTTCACCGGCGGGTCATCTTGAAATGGAATCCGTATCGCCCTTGGACCAAGCCTACGGCGCCTGTGTCGCACGAAACCATTGTTGCCGACCTGCGTGCACAAGTGAAAGACTCGGTTGAAAGTGGCCGCAAAGATATCCTCGATGCGGTGGGCTCGTACACTTACAATGCATGGCTGGGTATTTCTGAGCTATTAAAGAGCCCGTGGTGGGGCAGGACTTGGATTTTCCAAGAAGCTACGGTGCCAGAAAACGTCACAACGATAGTTATTTCTGGGGTTTGGGTCAAGAAGTTCAAGAGCAAAGTGGCATTTGTCTTTGGAGATCTCGAGACTGAGTGGAACGAACTTGGGATCGTGTCGGTGATTATATTGGAGCTTCTGTATTGCGGCAATACCGACAAAGCATTTGTAGCCGGGCTTGGTCGAGCTAATCTTCCTTATGGAGGACTCGCCGAGTTTCGCACTCAACGTATTCTGGACACCCATCATGATTTCCTCGAGCTTATTCATCTGTTCAGACACACGGATTGCTTCGATCCTCGCGACAAAGTCTACGCTCCTCTTGGTCTGGCGACAGATGTTGTGCGTAAGGCCATTATACCAGACTACGCAAGCAAAAGTACACTCCAGGTGTACCTCGAAGTTCCCCAATTCTATCTTGCCCAACCTACTCCAACTCTCGATTTTCTGGGCCATACCATCTATACAGAGCAACCACAGTCGACAACCTCAGATAGCCCATTCCCATCATGGCTTCCCAATTGGTCCGATAAAGCAGAAGACCTCAAGCCTATTCCTAAAATTATTTACCGGGCACTGCCACTGCCCGGCAAAGTCTATGCACCCATTGACCGACGGGTCGGGGTCCCAGATACTGAGATGGTGCCTGCCTTCAATGCTTCTGATACACCCGCATACACCGCTTTTATCTCGGAGAATGAGCTGCATGTCTCGGCCATCTTCGTGGACATCATAAAGCATAACTTTCCAACCGACCCGTTGAAGGTCGAGTCCTTACACGAGGTAATCCGGCACTGGGATGCTGAATCGAACAGTCTGCATGCGACAGGTGAGACCTTCGTGGATGCCTTGTGCAGCACTCTTGTCATGGATCTGGAGTTTGATTTCCGTGAGCGGGCTTGTGCACGGGGTGGGAAGCTTGATCCTAGAAGTATAGCTGACACGGATAACTTGGATTCTACCCTGACAGATACAACGAGGCATGTTGCCATGGGAATAGCAGCGGGAGGCAGAACGGTTGCGATAACTGAGGGAGGGTTTGTTGGTATGGTACCGAGTAAAGCAAGGTCTGGAGACTCTATCTGGGCCTTGCTTGGTGGAAGTGTGCTATATGCTCTGAGGAAAGAGCATGCATGTCAAGAGGGATATACGTTCCTGGGTGAGGTGTATTTACATGGACTGATGGATGGGGAGGTCATGAAAAGAGTGGAAGCGGGGACATGTGATATCGAAAGCCTTGTCATTATATGACGGTTGGCTGTCTTACAGATGCTCAGGGCTACACTTATAGCCACGAAACTAATTGCAGCTTTAATAAAGTCTTTTCATAATTAATTGCCATATATCATGAAATCAAATAGGATTGATGTATATTCATACTTTCAACACTATTTCCCGGCAGTTGTATCAATTTGTCTAGTGTAATCTGATCCGTGTGATAATGTAAACATTTGTTTGAACTGTAGATGCCTTTTCTAAATCCCTGAATCCGCTTCCGAATACACCAGTCCAGAAAATTCATGTAAATAAGGTTACTTTGAAATCAATAAGTGAATTCTTCACTATGGGACCTTGAAAGAAGAGATTGGATGCGAAGGAAAACTTCTAAGCACTATTGAGCTTTGACACTGGGGTTCACGTTTGATACCTATAAACTAATTCGGGAATCTATGATTCTGAGGAAGTATTGTATTAGCGAAACCTCAATGAGTCGATTGGTAAACAACTTTAAAATATGCAATAATAACTCTTTGAGAAATTGCAGGAATTGAACCACGGGAAACCTAATCTGACAATAAGCCGCCG